>OX392455.1:1085962-2332769 GCA_947623535.1 Coelioxys conoideus | reverse complement strand
ATATGTATGTATTGAGCTGAGTGCATGTAGTAAACAAAATCGTAAACTTTCAATTCGTTTTATATGAAACTGTTCTAATTTATTTCTTTTACGTGCCGACTTTGATCCTTCTAAATCTGGAATCGTATTTAAGTTCACAATACTATTTTTAAAATATGAAGTGGAGTAAGTGCAGTTTCATTATATGGCTTTCATTACAAATAACAAAGAAATTAACAGGTTTCCAATTTTTTAAAGTCTGGAATTTAAACTACAACTTCGCCTAAAAGGCCATATAACAAGATGTCACTGTAAAAACTGTTTTTGTCAAGTCTTACCACTAAATCTTAAATTATTTAATGTCCACAAAGCCCACTTCAATTTCAACTGAAACCTAAATATTTCATTATACTTTATAAAAGTTTTTTCATTTAAAACAATATTTATAGGCCAGCCAATGGCATAATGTAACGTCATATTATCTACTGCAATTAATACTTGATCTGTATGTGTACTAGAAACTGTAATAGACCAACGTGAACTTGAATTCGGCCACCATTGAGAAAGGATTTCCTCCAATATGCATGATAAAAAATATGAATTATTCCACATACGATTAGTTTCAATCTAAAACAAAAATATATGTAATACAAATTTAATTATATGAAAACAATATATTAATGCATACCTCGTGAAATAATTTTTGGTAAAATTTGTTCATGATATGACCAGCTTGCATCATATAAACTGATCTCATTAGTGTTAAATGTGATTCCAATTTATATTCTTCAGACATCATTTGTTTCACTAATCTACTCGCACCATTATACCGTGAAGCTAGAATCTCTGTTAAAATATTTTCCAATATTTTTCTAAATGGCAATATATGATCGGATATCTCTTCCAGTCTAAAAAAGTATATTTCGTATTTAAAATATAAAACATTCCTGATAAAATACTATTTGAATTTATAATAATACTTTTTAAATATATTAACAGTTCCTATTTTGTTATTTTGAAATTTAGAAATAAAGGAACCAGTGGTACTTTTGTTTAATAACTCAGAAGGAAGGTAATCTTCTAATGCTTTCAATAAAAATGGATTGTTAAACTCAGTCAATTGTTGTATGATATTTTCATCAATATCTTCGTTATGTTTATCTTCTGTAATCACATCATCAGTAGAAGATACCCCTTTTTGTATCTCGCATTTACGGTACTTAGAAATTTCCGAATTTAATTTAGTACAAAATTCTTCAATTAAAGATGTTTTTATTCCTATAAAAAGTATAATATATTGAAATAATAATGTTATATGTAAAATAAACTTAAAAGTATTATGTACCATCATTTCCAATATTAATTTTCCATATGTCTGAAATACGGTCCAAAGATACTAATAATTCAATACTTTGAGCAATATGTTGTACTTTCCTTAATAAAAATCGCATTATAGGATCTGATAAACATATACCATCTAAAGGTCTCAAAGAAAACGTTTCATATTGCTCAGTATTTTCTAATGTTATATCATTTAGCAATCTAAAATTAAAAAACATGATCGTTTTATTGCACTTAATTTTCTTTCACATTTATTTATTTTTACCTGGCAATTATAAATTCTTCTCTCCAATCTTCAAATCGTCCTTCACTCAACCATGTGTCAATTATATTTAAATATACAGTAAGACTAGATAAATACAAACTTATACAAATATTTGTTCTCTCTTGATTGTGAGATTTCTGTATTTCAAAATATAAAGATGACAATAACCTCGACGCGCATTTCCAATTTGGATAAACTCTCCAATTGGATATGGCCTTTTTGTGAACTTCATATAAAATTTTTATGTTGTATAAATTTTTTTTCAAGATTGATGATAAAGATAAAAGTGTAATGATTTTATCTGAAAAATCAGCATAATTAACTATATAATTAGAAATATATTGTCTTTACAAATTTTATAAGCCTTAGATATTTAAAGAAACTTTGAAAATACCTTGTTTCATGACATCTTTTTCTATATCAATTATTTTAGATTTAAATTTCATTAAATGTTGTCTGAGAACTGAATTGTATGTTTCATAAGTCAAAGGTGGTTTCTTATTTAAACCATCCTGTTCTAAATATAGTTCAGTTCCAAATTGTTCTATTTCATATATCATTGAAAAATATTCGCAAAATGGTGAAAGAATGCTATTAAAAGCAACCTAAAATTTTGTAATGCTAATATTTTTGAATAATCAAAACATTAATTCAACAGATTATGTACTTACAGTTGTTAAACTGGGTATAGATATATTGGAATGAACTGAAAATTTTGCATCTCCACTTATTTGGAATATCATCATATGCATAGGAGCATAAAACATCCACAACAATTCTCTACATACTGAATATTCACTAAGAGTTCCAATTGTACAAAAATCTCCTTCCACTGCCTTATGCCTGTTTAACATTACTAAATTAAAGGTATTTGAATATATCATAGGCACAAAATAAAATAAAATAAGTACCAAATTTCACAAAGATGAGCATCACAGACTTTACTTTTAACTGGATATTTTTGCCACTGTAATTCATTCCACCATGTATGTTGAACATTTGATAGTAACCAATTTTTTGACTTAAGCTCCTCATTTAATGCAAATGATAATGTATTTAATTCTTTATCCGTATTTGGTATACATATTGTTTTATCCAAATTTGTGATATCAGTGGACCCTTCAAAATTAGTACTCAAATTTACAATATCTTCTGCTTCTTCTGACCATACCTAACAAAAATATTTTGTACAAATATGATATATTGTAGGCTAAACATAGTAGATCTAATTAAAAATATTTACACTTTCTGTATCACTTTTATAGTTGTCAAAAAAATTCTCATGACCTTCTTTCAAATATTCAGCCCAATCAATTTCTTCTGGAACATCCTTTTCATTTTCACCAGAAATGTTGAGAGTACATTCCCCACGTATTAATTTCAAACATTCCAAATCTGATTTATTTGTTTCTTTAGCTAATTCCAATAGGAACGTTAATAAGTACCATTGCAAATCATATTGTGGATGCTGTTCAAAATCAAAACTAGACAAAAATAAATCAACAAGGTCTTCGAATTTTTTTGCTACATCATACTTTCCATGGATAGAAAATTTTGTAATTAAGGCTTTGATAGCTTCTTTTGTAGTACTACTATTAACAGATAAATATCGATGATGTTTAATATTTGTCATACAAAATCTTTCACAAACTCGAAATCCCTCCTCATTTTCCTAAAAGAGATCAGCATAAATACATTACTTTTTACAATTTTTCATAAAATTTCTCTATTACTTTAATATAAGATACATCAATTAATTCATTTATTTACAGTAAATATTACCTCAAAAGAAGTTATTGCTGTTATTAATTGCTTTATATCATCGTGAATGTCATTTAATATCTTTGTACCCATTTTTATTACAGAATTAAATAGAAAAAGATTAAAATATTCATTATGACATTGGAAACTGAAAATTCGGAAAATGTAGATTAATGCAACGATGAAAGACCTCCATCATTTAGTAATGTTAACCTTTCCAGTAAAATTCTGTCATGTACGGAAATACGATAGTGCTGCGATCTATATACTGTAATTTATTGTATCACCTGTTGTTGATAATGCAAACTAAACTTTAAAATTATAAATCGGGTATCTGAGCATACATACATATATCTCAATTTGAATTCAAACATTGACGAAAAATTATTCAATGGTACAAAACAGCCATAAAGTATATTAAAAGTTCATAATCAAATTTATTTAATAAAAACTTAAACTAGAATTACAATTAGTTATATGTAAAGGAGAAAATGATTGCTTTAAATTCTCAAAAAGTATAAACATATTTTTTGTCATAATTTGAAATAACGATATAAAGTTTGTTGCTATAATCACGATGGAAGACGTGACATAACTCAGTTAAATAATGAGATCTTGATAAACCTAAAGATTAGTAATGTGTATAATGACAGTAATTACTTTGGTCCCATTGTAGGGAAAACTGAAGTATCTTATGGAATGCACATTAATATATATAGTTATGTATTATTATTTTATGTTTACAACATTCTCATAAAAAAGTTTTTGTTTAAATACAATCATAGGACAAGTACACATCTTCTGTTTACTAGAAAGTTTTACAACTTCGTATAACCTACCGTTATTTAAAAGATGTACAAATAATTGCTTAAAAATAGTCAGACGCATTTCTAATAATGCATTTTTTCTATTCAATAAAACTGACATACATGTTTAATTTCAGTTAAGAAAAATTATACATAATTTTACAGAATAGACTAAATTTGTTTTAAATTGGCTTCAGTGGAAGAATTGATATCTAAACACTTAATGTAATACATCGGAGGTTCCTGAGGACTTATACGTGACTAACAGGATATATGTATCTCGGATGAAATGAAATAGTATTCCTGATACTACAATAATGATGATACGTTATTGTACATCAATATGCAGTTGTATTAACTCAGAATAATGATGTTATATAAAAATAAGTATCGAAATATTTTTACTAACACATTTATATGATGGTGCATATGTTTTTGAAAAAGATCAGAATTTGTAATTACAGTTCGTCCTTCTCATCAAGATCTATATCACTCAGATCAATGTCTTCTTCTTGTGGAAGTTCAGCATCTTTGCCATCCCATGGTGTTGTTTCTGTAATTTCAGGCAACTGCGCCCCTTTTAAAGGAGCTGTACCACCTCGACCATAACTTAAATCTCGTAGAAATTCATTTATACCATCGTACGAAAAACTTCCCTTCAATAACGAATATTTCATTTTCTTAATATTTACAGCAGCCAATGCTGGATAACCAAAGCCTCCAATTTCTAACGCTTCTTCAATGTGAGGTTGAGCACCAGCTTCAGCCCAAACCCATCTATTCAAAAAAATATAGTTTTTATAACATTAAATATAAATTCGTTTCTTTAGTTACTAAATATTAAACAAATTTTTTACATACCCCCACATTTTTTGTTTGTATTTTTCTCCAAGATCATTTAAAATCTTTAAATATTGATTTCTACAGTCTGACTGACAATCTAAGATATGTGGCAGAACTGAAACGACGCATAATGGTTTGTCTTCACACGCTTCTCTTAAACTTTTTTCATTTACAATCTGAACTACTTCTGGTGCTGGGACATTTTCTGCCAACTTCTCCAGTGCCCAGTTTACAATATCACTACTTACGCGACCACCATCATATTCTTGCACAGAATCAAATGATTTTTTGCCAGGTGCAAAGTATTTGATAGTAGGATACCCTTTTATTTCATATTGACTAGCCTGTAAGATTAACATTTTACCATATAAAAAATAATATCAACCTATAAACATATTTAATATGATTAAAATTACAATAAGTTACTAACTTTAACTCTGTTCACAGTAGCATCAAGAGCACCTAATTTCACTTTTCCTTTAAGCTCTGTAGCTGCAGATGCCCAATTAGGAGCTAAATTTTTACAGTGACCACACCATGGTGCATAAAATTCAACTAACCACATATCTTCAGAATTCAATACCATTTTATCAAAATTATCATCTGTTAACTCAATTACATCTTTGGAATCTTTAGACTATAATATAAATAGAGAAGTTGTTAATATTTATTAACTTTTCTTTTGATTTTCATTGTATTTTATATGTTAATCAAATTTACCTTAGAACCTCCATTTCCTTTACCACCTAAAGCTCTACGTGCTTTCTGACCAACCGCATTTAAAGCAGCATCCACAATTCCAGCTGCAGTTCTTAGTCCATTATAGTCTTCTGGTTTATTAGTGATACCAAAAATTTTAATCGTTGGAAATCCTTGTATTCCATATTTTGATCCAAGAGATTTATGCTCATCTGCATTTACTGCACCCACTTTTACAATACCCTATTGATGACGTACATTTACAATTTATTACAGTAATGAACAATTAATGCATGTCAATTAAAATGAAATAAATACTAATTGCAAAAGTAAAATTACCTTTAAAGCAGTTGCAGCTTTATCATATTCAGGCGTCAATTGTTGACAATGTCCACACCATGGAGCATAAAATTCAACAACCCATACATTATTACTATCTACTACTAAACTATCAAAATTGTTTGGTTTTAAATCTATAACATGTGAATTGGGGGAGTATAGACAATAAGCTCCAGTTATTAAGATCAGAATACCTATAAATAAAATGATTATAGAAAGTATTAATACAAATAGCATAAGAAAAAGTATTTAAGTTTTCATAAATGGAAACAATTATTTAACAAACATACAATAATATACATATGTAAGAATAAACAACTACCGGTTAGACCATAACTGTAGTTGTAAGATAAAAATGTGCATATATGTAAATCGATTTATACAACATACCTAAGAATCCTTGCATTTTTCTTACCAAAATAATTATATATTTACAATTGCTTCGGTATAATCATTCACTGAAAATATAAGATTGAAACAAATACAACCTTTTCTTATAAAGTTCAATCGTTCTATTCCCTGCCACTCTCTTTTATAACCAGATATAACTTTTCGTGGATCGTTCTGATTGGTTCTCTGCAATCAACGTGCATCCGTTAATCGACAAGGAAACAACCTTACCAAAAATCGACATTCTAGTAGCATTCAAAATTTCAGCAGGGGCGGTCAAAGTGTAGATTGCTTTATCAATTGCCTTTTCTATTCTTAACATAATATTAAAAATGTATGATAATAAAGTACTACATTATTTATAAATAATTAATAAAATATTTAAAAAGTATTTGAATTTAATTTAAATTTAATGCTTTTATCACTGTTCGGTTATACAGATTTTATTAAATATGTATGTACAATATCAATAAAATATACAAATACATACACAGCCAATTCCATAAGAGAATGAAATAGTTTTGTGCGATTTGATGAAGTTCGACCAATATCACGTAAATCCCCCATTATTTGTTCTATTCCATTATTAAGTTGTATTAGTCATATATAATAATTGATAAAATATAGAAAATAGTACAATTTTGCAAGTTTTTAAATTACCAAATTTCGGTAATTCTAAATTTCTATGTTTTCAAAGTTCAAATTCATAAATTTCGAATTCGAGAATTAATTGTTTTTAGGCAACTAAACGAAATTGATTTTTACGTAGCACTAATGTACAGTCAAACTGTCCAAATTTTTAAGAGTCAAAGATATAGTAAGACTTTAAAAGTTCATGCAATTTGTTTTTCAAAGTTTGGTTTTAATTTCAAAGCCACAATTCTTCACTCTAAAGCAGAAACCATAAAAAAAAGACTATCGGGTATGTACGTGCAATTTCAAGATTGTCGCAAGTGCGCATGTGAATTTGATGTTGATTTCAAACCATATAAAACTAATCGGAGCCAACATATGCAGAATTAATGAAAATAATCGTTCGACAATTATGTCTTTTTGCCGAATTAACTACATGTAACTCTATGCATATCAAAATTGGATATACATAAGCGTGAACCAATCAAATATCTCGAATTGTTATATATGTACCCACAAATGTATATATATTACGTAATTGACACCATGATTTGATATGATGCATCTAACCTTAATAATTATCACAGCAATATAAGTTTCTGATCGCATACTGGTTTGATAACAGGATTATTTGGCATAGTAAGGTTTTAATTATTGTACAAATTTATATAATATAACTGAAAAATGTCGACGAACCAATATAAAAAAGTTACACATTGTATTTTTGATATGGATGGATTATTACTTGGTAAGTGATTTTGTATTCTATTCTTCACTATCAAGTCACATCAACTTTCTGTACGTACAACATTGGTTATATTCATTTGTACGTATTAAACCTAATATTTAAAGATAAATTATGTTTAACACAAATAATGTGAGGAATATACTGAAAAAAACTGTTTTGAACATTTGTTTTCCGAAATCCACCACCTATGTATTAATTTTACATAGAAAAAATTAACCTGTATATAAGTAAATGTTTATTTATGCGAATGTAGTAATTTTGTTTTGTCTATGCACGTGTAGTAATGAATAGATTGTCAATGGCAATTATTAAGAAATATGAGGAATATAAATTAAAATGCACCATGCATCTATATGAGCGGATTCTACTGTCAATGAAAGGGTTAAAAAAGCACTCATCATGCGTGAGTTTGTTCGTGCTTTACTCCTAACTTTGGGAAGCTGTGTTAGAATTTGAACATATACACTTATAGACGTATATGAAAAGATATACATATAGTTCTTATTAAAAAGAAACAGAGTTTTAAAACTACCTTCAACACAGTTTCTACAAATTAACATATAAATTATAAATTATTCTTAATATCAGTGAATTAATTGAGTTGTATATAATACATGTATTAATTATGTGAATAATCTTTTATTAAATGTCAATAGATACAGAAACACTTTATTCCAAAGCCTTTAATTGTATTGCAAATCGATATGGAAAAGAATTTACATGGGAACACAAGGTAAAGGTTATGGGCTTTAAAACAGCAGCTACTGCACAATATACAGTTGAGATGTTAGATTTACCTATGACATTAGAAGAGTTTGAAAATGAGATAGTAAAAATATATCAAGAATTATTTCCCTCTGCTAATCTTATGCCTGGTAACTTACAAAAACAGTTTTCTCATGAAAGTTATGTTAACACATTTATAAAAATTATTTGCATATCCATATATATAGGTGCTGAACGATTGCTAAAACATTTAAAAGAAAATAATGTTCCATTTGCATTAGCTACAAGTTCAAATAAAGAGAACTTTAAACTGAAAACTCAAAGATGGACACATATATTTGACTTATTCGATCATAAAGTTCTTGGAGGTTCTGATCCTGATGTTGTTAATGGTAAACCAGCACCTGATGTCTTTTTGGTTGCTGCCAAACGCTTTCCTGATAATCCTGATCCTTCTATGGTATGTTTTAATTTCTGTTTATAACTATCACAGAATTATTTCATGACTGTCTTTAAAATAAGTATTATACTTTTAGTGCCTTGTATTTGAGGATGCTCCAAATGGTGTAAAAGCTGCACTTAGTGCTGGTATGCAGGTTGTCATGGTTCCAGATCCAATGTTACCAAAACATTATATTGAAAATCCAACATTAATAATAAATAGTCTTGAGGAATTTCAACCTGAAGTGTTTGGCTTACCGCCATATAGTACATAACAAACTTGAAACATGTTCCTGTTTTAGTGTATAGCTAGCAAAATATCTTGATATTATAAGAGTAATATCAATATAAAAATATTGATATATACTAGGAAAAAATAAAATAATAAATGACTATGTACTTGTTAAAAATATTAATTGTAAATTTATCTTAACATATTTATTTTAATATAAATATACAAAACAACGTTATTCTAAAGTACCTCACCTTTTACATTTAAATACATTAAAATAAAATGCCTGATATCATTTTTCAAATTCATAATAGTTTATAGTTATTCTAGAGTAATATGGTATATTTGTAACATAATTTACTGTATATTAAACATTCTCAACGAATAATTACATTTATATAACTAACTGCTTCAGAAAATCATAAATGTTACAAACTGTCTCATTTTCACTTATGGTATATAATATACCTTTAAAAGTTATTTTATAATTAATTAATTTGATGTTGTTTTGAAGCTATATGTTACAACTGGTTTCTTACAATATAAAAATATCTATAAAGGTATTTATGCATAAAAAGGAACAGCATTCAAATATAATATTACAAAATTAATTTTATAAAATGTCTAAGTAAACATGTCTTTATTTTGATAATAAATAGAGTTTGAATTATATAACATTTAAGGTATTTTCACTAAAATAAAAGAAAATTAGTATTATATTACTTTTTTGTACTTTCATTGAAAATTCATTATTTATAATTTACTTACCATTTCATCATCTGACACATCTGACCCATCTGATATGTCTAATTCTGATGTACCTTTATCCAAAAAGGATATATTTTGTTGCAAACTTGGACTTGAAAATAATGTATCCAAACATACAACAGAAAAAGCATTTCGTCGGAGCATCTTTTCCATTGCTTCTTTCAATGAATCATATGATTCTCTCATACCCTGTGGGTGCTGAGATAATAAATCTACAAATAAATTTCTTTATAATTATTTTTAGTTGTGCTTTAATATTTTATCAAAGAATCACAAATACTAACTTTTGTATTTTGACTGACTCACATCAACAAGATAAAGATAGAAACATAATTGATTATAAAGTCTCGTATCTGAAAACTTTTGTAAAGTAACATTTAAGTTTCCGGTGTATTTTAAAAACTTATGAGCAGTAATTAAATTTTCAATTTACCATTTTATGCAAACGACCATCATTACATTCTCTACAAGTTGGGTGTTTTTTATAACCTAATGGGAGCTTTTGTGTTTGCTCACCACATACTGGATTTTCGCATTCTAACCAACCATCGTAATATTCAGTAATAGCTTCTCGCACAGCAAGTGTCATTGCATTTTGTATAACATTGGGATATGTCCATGGTTGGAGTGTACAATTTGGATTTGAACATGAAGCAAGTGATAACTGAATACCAGTAGCCTGTAAATAAATATATTCTCTTGAATATTTGTAACTAAAAGTTGTATACAAAATTTACGTGCGAAACACAAAATCTCTCAATAAAAATTAATAACTTCTTACCGTTTCAATCACAACATCTTTAATTACAATTTCTGATTGACAGTTTTCATCTCTACAATTGAATTTCAAAGGAAGACAGTATCTAAATCTTTCCTCATTTAGTAATAATGGTATCTCGTTTTCATCGTCGTGTATTCTTCTTTTAGATTTATAAATATTTTCCAGACCTATGATTAAAATTCTTATTCATAATATATGTTTAATAATTTATACAGGATGATTGATGGAAGTTTACCCAAATGTGCAGCTAACAAAACATCGTCGATTCCTTGAATTGGATCGCAAATTCGCAAACAAATAGGAAAAACTTGACTCAGTAAATAATAATTGACATCTATTTTTAAAGATTCACTCTTTTTGTATTCGTCAATATGATATGCTCTTTCGGTTGCAGACCTCTCTGTTCCATCCTAATATAGAATAATGCGCTTATAATAAGAATATATACAAATTTAAATATTATTAAGATCAATAAATACAGACGTCACATATAATATAGGGAACAGTATCACCGGCTTTCCACATTCTACCACCTTCTTTATTTAATCTTAAAGCAACTTGTACATGAGCTTGTTTAGCATCTGGATACTCATTTGGATTCTTTGATAATTGTTTTGTTATAACCAGCGATGATAAAGAAACCTGGTTTTCTCGAACATTCGTTGCAACATCTTGTAACAAACTAAAAATCTGTTCTATTCGATCTTCATCTGATCCGTCTGATAGAAGTTGATCCAATATTTTTCTAAAAATTATTAATGTTATTAGGTATAATTATTTAATTTTGGATTTTGTTTAAAATATTGTTAACACATTGACGACTATGTTATGTTGACGGCTATGTATATATACTTACTTCCCAACATCGCAAGCTAATTGACACCAATCTCTCCGAACAATATCTAAACCCTTAAGTTCTTGTGTTAATTCTATTTGCCCATTAGGTAATTTTGTCATTGTAACTGCAGCGTACTTTTTCTTTTGTAGAAGTAACAAATAACGGAAAACACCATCAATGTCCAACTCTACTCGTTTATATAACTTGTTCACCTCTTGTTTGATCTATACGTTATTTTTATTAAGATTGTTATAGGAATATTAAACAAATTTAATATTTATAACAATAAAATACCTTTTTTCCAACAGAAAAAACTTCATCGTAATCTAATACATTTGTATATATCATTATGGAATCAGTATCTCCATATATGACTTCATAATTCAATTTTTCAACAAGACTTTTTGTGTGTTGTAAAATTTCTCGACCCTTTGCTAGAACAATATTTAAAAATGTAAGTATAAACTTCAAATAATATGATACAAATTTAAGGAAAAAAAAAATTTGTATCGAACCAAAATAACGTTGTTCGAAGAAGTGCTGTACTGTATTTTATGTTCTACCTGTTACTAAAGCAGCAAGTCCTTTTGCATAAAATCTGCAATGAGATGCACCCAAGCAACCATACATAGAATTAGCTGTAAGTTTTAAAGCCAGTTGTCTAATATTATATTGCATTTTCAATTCGGGTGAAATATTTGGCGTTTTCATTAATTTTTTCACTTCCCCTCTGCTTTCAACTAATTTGCGAATTTCAGTTGGAACTATTCCTGGTTTTAAATGTGACTCAGGTAAAGATAAATCCTGTATGTATACCATTACAAATAGAATGAAATAAAAGTATTTTATATCTCTCCTTTAATAATAATAAATAAATTTACCTCACTATCAGCATATGCAGCACCAGGTACAGTAGTAAAACATAAATTATATTCTTGAATTATACTAGGATACAAAGAGTTGAAATCCATTAATAAAATAAGTTTGTCATAAAATCCTTTTTTCGGTTCAAGAACTAAGCCACCAGTATAAGCTGCCTTCTTCCTACCAGTATGCTCTGTTTACATAATATTAACAACTTACAGCTATATCGTAATAATTAATATAATTATTTTCATGTTTACAAACTAAATACCTTCATCATTTTTTCCTTTTTTTATGTTTCGTTTATCAGGTGTTATATATTGTTTCGAATGAAAAGCATGCAACAATAAATATTCATTCCTTTCTGCACGCCCTGCTGTTAACGTCCTTGATATAACATTTCCTAAACATATATCGTACTTCATGATAAATTTATTCTGTAAGAATTTTTGTGCTTGAAATGTTACACATTATACATACCAGCAATGCATGTAATTTGTAAAGCAAGTGGAAGAACATTGAGTTCAAAAACAATGGATAGTATATATAATGCTTCCGTTAATGTTACCTTGATTAAATTGTCTATTTTATTGGTTGTATTATAAAATGATATACATTCACCTGGCTTTATTTCTTTACATTCATTTTCTTTCTTTTTCAATACCTACGAAAATAATTTTTTTGTGTAACAAATATTTGTACAATCAAGAAATTGCTAAATATTTACCGCCACACAGAGAGATTGCAAATCATAACTTCTAAGTTTGAGATTCAATTCTTTAGCTGATACTTGTATATCACAAGTAGGACGTCCAGCAAACACTTGATTTAAAATTATTTTTCCCTAAAAAGAATCTATTACTTAGTTTTTGTATAATTTATTGCAAAAATTTAAAAGTTTTATACCTTCATAAGAGGAGGTGTTGAACGTCTTAATCTTCCAAGTCTACTCCAATTTGAAACTTTTAATGTCATCATTTTATGCATTAATACATCAAATTGAAAACCACAATCATATCCAATTAAACAGTCTGGATCTGTTGTGTTAACTATTTTTAATAGTTCTTCAAGTAAATCTGTTTCTGTTTCAAATTTCATTACTTTGGTATATGAAATATTTGTTAGCACCTCTCGTGCTTGTCTTGGCCAGGGAACCTCGCGTGGATGTGTGATTACTGTGTAAAGTAATATGTATATTACATCCACAAAATAATTTCAGCTTAAATTTTAAATTGAAGCAACCAAACTTACAGCAAATATGTTGTTGAAATGGTGGCTTTGGTGGTTCTTTATCAATTTGGTATTTATGATGTATAAGTATTGCAACAACAACTACTTCATTTTGTTGTTTAGAATTCAAAGCTGTTTGTATGTTCAAAGTCATCACTACTAACGGTGGTAATGTTTGGCATTCAGAGAAAACAGATATATTTTCCAGTTTCATACAATTTACCTATCAAATTGCATACTACATTGTTGGTATCTAATATCTAAGCTACTAGTAATAAATTTTACTTAAGACATAGATTATAATACCTTTATTTTACACCAACTGGTTTGTACACCGGTAGGTAATGGGCACTTAATATCTAACCAACATGGACCTTTAATATTTCTTTCTATCAAGAGTAACTCTAAAGCATTTACAGTGGTCCCAAATACGCGTTCTATAGATGGCCCAGAATAATCAGAAGGCATAACTGGACAATTTGCAGAATACCTTACTTCTAAGTACTCAGATTTTGCTGGAGTGCCTTCTTGTTCAAAAGCATAATATTTCGTGACTTTGCTGCAACGAAATTCTTTTATTCCTACTTTGTTTGCAAACTGATTGAATTCTTTATAAACATCTTCAATTGTATTTAATTGTGGTTCTTGGCCATTTTCTTCTGAGGATGTTTTTATCTGAAAATTGTACCATTAATATTAAGTTTAAAAGTTAAGTTAAAGAAAATCGTGTTTGAAAATATGTTCATACATACATATAAACGAGGGAGAAGATAAATTCTTCGTGGAATGTTTTTTACTGTAACACAACAAGAACGGTATTCTTTTATGGATGGTACAAAAACTTTTCCAAATAAGTACACAATTCCAGGTTGTTTGTATGGATCTTCACATGCATCCCAGTAATAAAATCTAAATACTTCTTCTTTATCTGAATTAGTTACAAGTGGTAAAGGAAATTCTGTAGTATCTGATACTTCTGCAGATACTTCAACATTGGGGGTTTGCATTCCAAATTCACTATCTAAGATCTTACTAAAATTTTCTGAGTCAAATATTTCTGCTTCAATATCTTTGTTTTTTATTTGAGCAGGTAATTTACTTTTTTCGTTTTGTTGAATGGTGGATGTTACTAATTTTTCAACATGATCAGTGTGTTTACCTTCAAAATCTGTATTACAAAACTGTAATAGTCCAATACAACAGTTATAATATTAATAATGTATTTCTAAATATATATGCAGTAAAATAAGAATATACTTACATCGCCCATAAATTGACTAAGGTCTTCACTTTCACTTTCAATTATTTGACTAGCACTTGTATCTTTAACATTCTCTTTTGGCTTTGTGTCTGATATTATATTGTTCGAATTATCAATAACTGCATCATCATCTGCAATTGTTTGGCTGCTAGATTGATTTGATTTAGTACTTTGTGTGTGACAAGTTGATTCTGACTGTTTATGTACATTAGTTTTCTTTAATTTAGGTTTATCAAACATTATTAAGTCATCATCAATGTCATTATTATATTGTGTTTTAGCACATTCAGATATCGGCTGCAATTTTTGTTTTGGGCATGTACTTCTAAAATAATGATCCATTACAAAAAATATCAAATACATTAAAACATGACTACTAAATATACAAAAGAAAATTACTTACATATCATTTGACTGAGTGTTAACACAAAATTTATTTGTGACAGTTCTTGCTTCTGGTTTTTTTGGAATATCATTCTTTTTCAATTCTGACATTAAATCTCCTAAGATATTGTCATGATCTAATGCAATATCAACCTTCTTTTTAGAAGGCATATTCATGATCATATTTTGAATATTTCCTTTCTTTTTCTTCTCATCCTTTTTGTTTTTCTTTGGTCCTGCAAGTTTATGTTTTCTTGCTTCTTGTATACTTTCATCATCTAAATCATCATCAAAAATTTCTCTACCATCTTCTACATAACCACTGTTTCCTTTTGAAATAGAAATTAATATAATAATTGTTAACTTCCTTCATTTTTACATAGAAGTATACATAATGCATATTTATTATTTTAATAATAATACTAAAGTTGCTACCATCATCAATAATCCAATCATCACTTTGTCTCTCTATTACAGTCTTAGTATATTCCTTTTCATCAACTTCTTCATAAACATTTTCCAATTCATCAATTTCATACTTATGTTTACAGCCTTTTAGTTGTTTCAATTTTTCTAAAGCTGATAATCTTCCTGTTTTATCAACTTTTTGACGTTTACTTCTACTTACTGAAGGTGCTAAACAATTTTACGAATACATTTTAATAGGCGTTAATGTTTAAGAAAAAAAAATATTGATGTTGGATAGAAATCATTTTAGTATTTATAAAAACATTGCATAACAATACAAAAAGTGCAAAGTAAAATGAAAAAGTAAATAAAATGTATTTTAAAACATAAACAGTAATAGCACTTACATTGTAATTCACTCATGTTTTTCAATATCAAAATGACATAAAGTATAACAAGTGTTAGTTTTAAGTGTGTATATACAGATTCTTATATCCAAAGAAGAAACCGAAAACAACTACTGAAGGTTTCAATGGTAGGTGCTTTCAGTAATTTTGGCGGGAGTTTTATCTCAATCGATGTAGTTTTACACATCGATTACTGTCAGCTGCTGTTTTTTGTGTTGGATAGATTATATTCAATTCGCGCAACTTGGCTGACTTCAGTATGTTCCCCACCATTTGCTTACTATCATACACTCCTATTCTATGGTCATATATACAGTGACCAAAATGTAGGAATAACGGGAGAGTTAATAATAATTCAAATTTTAAGATTTTGAGTCTTTATGAATTTAAAGCCCGCAAACTCTGAGACATTTGAGTTATGTTAAGGATAAGTTTATCATAATATATAGTTAAAAAAAATTACAATTTAATTTATTACAATGACTCTAGAGTTCGCTCCCTAAGAATTTGGGATTTTAATGTACGAAGTGTACAACTAAAAGATCGCTAGGTATACAATCTTATGTGAAGGCACATGCGCTTTGTTCTTAATTATGAAGTGCGTTCAAACCAATCAAATCTTACATGTGCAGAATGAACAAAATCTGGTCGTGTATTGACCACAATCTGTGGAACGATATTTATCGCAAGCATTTGAACAGTAGTGTTAAGTGGTAGGGGAACTTGTACGTTTTAGTTCCCTATCACTCCTATGTCTCGTTAGTCCTTATTCACGATCTAACGATTCCGCAACCATATGGTTTTTCCGGGGCTATCTTCGCCAATAAGTATGTATTCAATTTTTATTTGAGATTGGATGTACAACAAATGTGTGTGAACGTACACGATATAAGAAAAGAGTGAGGAGATCTCGCTCCAGAAAGGTACCTTGGGAACAGCTCTGATTGGTGCGACATTGTACAGCCAACTTCATTTGCGAATTTATGTTCACTGGTTGAGAAAGTATAAAAAGCTAAGCTTTGAAAGGTAAGCCATTTTTGATATTAATGTTTTTAATATTTACATTTGTTTGCTGTTATGATTTTTATTGATAAGTAACATGTGCGGCATAGAATTTTGCGTTCTGTTGTTATTACACAACCGTTAAACTAAATTGCAATGTGTCGTCATTGCATTTTTAGTATAATTATACTGTTAAATTATTATTTATGTATAATTTGCTGTACCATTTTTTTGTTTGATTTAGTAGCAATTAAAACTAATATATTTGACAAACGTATCATTGTTTATTACACATATTTCATATTTATTTTTCAAAGTAAAAATGTATGATTTTATTTTTTGTATTGTGTTCAAGTTTTATTTTTTAGTAAAATGTCAAAAGCACATAGTCCTATTTTTAATGGAGAGGCTGATAATTTTTATGACCCAAATTTTACTTTGGACATTAACAAAAAGATGCGAGTGCCGAAAAGTATTCGTGTGAGCGGAGATTACACGGATGAAGAAGTTGCTGGTACAAATGGCTCTAGTTGGAACCAAGTGATGACAGCAGAAAAATTTGAAATGCATGTTCCAGATAGAATTTTAGTTGTTGGTAAATATAGAAAGTAAAATTTTAATTTTCATTTAATGGATATATTATGAAATTATTATTTATAAATGTTTGAAATAACAATAACTATATTAAAATAATATAAAATGAAATGGACTTATAATATAGGACAAGAGCAACATGTAGGAACTAAAGCACCTCCAAGAGAAATCGCGTTAGAAAATGCGGTATTACCATCTGAACCAGGATTAATTAGAGTACAGGTAAATATTGAATGTCTTCGGATAAACCATAGGAATTATTTATTCATACATTTTAAATAACATAATTTTGTTTATCTTGTGTTATATTTATAAACATCTTTAACTTTGTTGTATTGTAAATAGACTCCTCCAAGAATCTTGACATTAGATAATCACTATTTTCCTGCTGTTGATGAAGAAGAACCAAATTCATATTTGACAGAGGCTAAAGATTCTGTATCTTCTAGATCTCATGAACAATATCCTACAGAAACACAAATAGTTAGACATGTGAGGTATGAATTTATTTACTTGCAGAATTATGCACTTTATTTTTTTCAACAAATAATATTATATTTGCTTTTCAGAGAACAAACCCCATCATATAATGTACTTGATGTTTCCTTACAACCTAGTGAAGAGATACAACACTTACGTCGACAAGTGGGAAAATTAAATCGACGTGTAATGGCTATTGAGCTCGATATGTTACAACGTCAACAGAGGGACAAGATTTTATATGCATTAACATTAACATACTTAATTCTTAAAGCTTTTTCATGGTTAACAAGAAACTGAATTTGCATTAAGAAAATGTAAAAAGTTTACATCTTGTGTGAAAAATGGTGCTGGTAATCCATATGAATACAAGATGTTTTGCAAGAGTCTACCTTGCTCCAAAAAAATTTATAACCAAAGACTCTTTATCCAGAGTATATAAAATTACGAGATATTCGAATGTATGTATCGTATATGTTCAAGATTATTGAAAAATATTTGCATGAAAGAATTGTAATGTATTGAATTTACAATATACAACATTTATTATTTTGAGGATTTTACAGTGTGTATAACAAATACAAATTTCAGTTTTCTGTATTTAATGTGCATAAAAATTGAATATATACGATACTAATTTTTAAAAAGAAATTGATTTTGAACATTTAAATCAGTTTATATATCATAACATGTTATTAAACAAGTAAGACATCAATTTGTGTGACATCTGTGTTTAGGATTTACTAAAGACTTGATTTTGTTTCTGACTGCGTAGTAACAATAAAATGAAGATGAAGAGATGATCAGTAGAAGTGTAATAGATTGTAAATTTGTAAAAGTAAGAAAAATGATGTTACAAGATCCTAACTATATTATACATTGAAATTGAAATTAATTTGGATTTTTGTCATTTTCTGCATTTACATGTTTTAATTCACTGTAAGCAACTATGTGACACTGTGGTATTACATTAGCATTGAAGTGATTACACTAATCAGTGTAAACATGTCATATATTAGTAAGTTTGACACATGTTTTTGTGGCCATGTTATACATTATTATAACTTTATATAAAATAAATAATCTTAAGAAACATGTACGAAATGCTAACAATTTTTGTTTTATTTATATACATGAATTAATGAGTATACTTAGAAAAAATGTTGAGATTATGCGTATTTAGGAATAAATAATGCACAAAATTTAGTAACAAAATTATTAAAAAATTTTATTAGCAACTGCTGTTATTTATAATTACTAATTGAGTGAAAAATTATTTAAAATTTTCTTGGAATGAGATATCATAACTAAATAAACTATTCAAGTTAGAAAGAATTAACTAGATAACATCTTGTGCAGTTCAACAACCTAGGAAAGTTCTAGCTGTTTTTGTCTCTATGGTCATATACATTGCGAGGAAAATATATATGATTATAGAAAAGGTAATTCGCCTAATGAGTTGAATGTAATGTAATCAACAAAAATTAGAAATTATAAAACTTCCGACTCACTACGTATATGTTTTTAACCTGACAATCATAAGAGCGCACGCGTATTACCATAGATTATAAAGTATATAGAACCGAATAGAATTAAATGCGCAGAGAAATAAGAATTCGCCTAGTTAGGTTACTCTCTCTCGGAACGAGGTATAATCTATTTCTTTCTCACTAAATCGTGATAAGGGTTATAATTCGTCGTATAGGGATCTTATAGTCGTAAAAGTTAGACAATCTGTTAATACATACGAGAGGTCAGTGCACGTCACGTAGTTATTATTCGGAGTTCAGAATTTTGTGCAAATTTATCTATTGCGAAGTGTAATACGAAAGGGTTCCTGAGACTCTCTCGCGGCAAGACATTTCGTGAAAATACGCGGAGGTCTCAGGTTTCACGAATTTCCAAGTTCGAAGACTCTCCTCGCGAAAGAAGTGTCCGCGTACTTGAGTGGCATAACGCTGTTGTATGTAATTGTGATATTGCATTTGAAAAGTTGATTTTATTGAAGCACAGTCGTCTATTTGGCGTCTGTGAAGGGCAGACAGAGTGTGTGACAGGTTATGTCAACTGGATTGGCAGGTGCTGTTTCAAATCAGGTCAGTGTGTTGACTTGCTACCACACCGCTATACTGCAGATACCTTTCACTGAAGACAGCCATTCTAAATTTTGTATATTTTTCCATGCAACGGAATGCAGCGGATGAAAGGACAAACTAACAGTCAAGGTGAGACTGTATTCTGATACTATTTTTTTTTTTCATTTCATTTTTGCTAATTATGAAATATACGAATTGTTTGGTGTAAAAATTGCTATATAATTATGTAGATTTTTTATTTTGTTATATTTATTTTATGCATTATGAATAATTCTTTTAAAGTATCTTGATATCACAGTCATTTAACATGTACCTGTTTCTCAAAATGTTCTTATCATGTTCTTGATAAATATCTATATATGTATGTGTATGATGTGTGTTATACATGTACATAATATATATAATACATTTTCAATATTTTGAATTATTAGTGAAATTATTGCAAATTTTCTTTTCTTGGAAAATTTGAATTTGTATTCTTCTAATCATTATAGTTTATGTTGAATATTTAAATAATTTAATAATTAATTCAATATTAAAATATTGTTAAACACTGTACATTATTATAATGAATTAATAAGTTATCAGGATGATTGTTTGTGTGATAAATTTACAATCAATTTATATTTATAACAAGTATGTAGTAGAATTAAAATTTCTGTAGAACAGAAATGAAAATTTTATATCACGTGAAACCTTATTTGTTTAATTTAATATATTTTTGAATTACTTTTTTCCCTTGTATAGTTCAGTAATAAAGATTTACTTAGAAAAGTAGACAAAAATATTTATTATTCATCTAATGATACTTTCAATGTTTTTAGTATGTCATTGTGCTCTGTACAATGTCAGTGTATAATATTTGAAATAGTTATTGAACAAAATTAAATAGAAATTTGCTATATTTGTTTCTATGAACACCAGTTTTTTAATTTTTTGTGTACTAATGTGTGATCTTTGTGATAGATGGTTTGTTGTGGACTATTATAATAATTTTTATTCTAAAAGCTTTGAAAGTAGTATTGAGTTTAAAGATTATATGTTTTGAAATGCAGAAATATGTTATTATATTATAATAAGTAATATTTTGTATGTGATTTTAAAATAGTGTGTTTATGTACATGTGTGTATGCATTTGTGTATGGATATTACAATAATCAAATTGTACAATTTGAAATAATAATTAATTGAAAATTGTTATAAAATATTTTATGCTAGAATATTAATTTTTCATTTTGAAAAGACATATACATTTGGTTCATTAATGAGATAAAATTCCATCCCTAATAGTGAGCAATGGTCCTAAAGAACACCAGCAACAGCCGCAGACAGAACATGCTGGTGGAGAAGATACTGGATTCGATTCATGGAGAGGAGGCAATAATACGCATCACTCAAGTTATCCAATTGGTACTGGTGATCCATATAGTCCCTACTATGCAGGTACTTCATTCCCTTATCAGACATTTGGAGCTGGGGATGGTACTTGGTCAAATGGAACAGATCCTGTTGCATTTCTTTCTGGATATGGAGGTCAAATAGGTCATGATGCATATGGCATGGATGGAATGTTTTCTGCTAGTGCAGGGGGTGGTTTTAGTACATTCGGTCAACCAGCTTTTAATTATTTTCATGGGAATGGTGATTTTAGTGCTTGGGGCACTCCAAGAAAAACACGTTACGAAGAATATTATCAGGCTCCACGTGGGAATGAAAACTACCCTACACCTAGCAATACAGAGATTAAGACTATAGAACAGAGTGTACAAGGCTTGTCATTAGGAAGTGGAGAAATTCCACGTCAGGATCAACAAACTACATCTAATCAATCAATAAAACCAGAAGCAAAGGAACCTAGAAAGATAACATGGGCGAGTGTTGCAAGTCAGCCTGCCAAACCAGTTCCTCCACTTTCATCTTCACAAGGAATGAAAAAGAAGGCTGGAATGCCACCACCGCCTATTGTGCCAGGAAAGCATAATATGGATATTGGAACATGGGGTGAAGGTAAATCTTCTGCACCTCCTCCAACAGCACCACCGCCACCACAAGTACAGCCTCCTGTACCACCACCTCCACCATTGGTTCAAAGACAACGACCTCCTCCTCCTCCACCATGTTGGAACAGACAACCTACAACATCTCCGTCTCCGCCACAATCACAGATTCATATGCCTCCACAACAGCATCAACATCAACATCAGCATCAGCATCAGCATCAGCACCCACATCCACATCCACATCAACATCAGCATCAGCATCAGCATCAGCATCAGCATCAACATCCACATCCACATCCACATCCACATCCACATCAACATCAACATCAACATCAACAACAGCAGCAGCAACAACAGCAGCAGCAGCAGCAGCAGCAGCAGCAACAACAACAACACCAACATCAGCAGCAGCAACTACAACCACAACAACAGCAAATTACCCAGACACAATCACATCCTGTTTTAGATGAGTTAAAGGTCAAGAATGATTATAATCCTGTAGAATTTGACCAAACTGCTCCTGGAGCTAGGTTTTTTGTAATCAAGTCTTATTCTGAAGATGATATTCATAGATCCATCAAATATGAGATTTGGTGTAGTACAGAACATGGTAATAAAAGATTGGATCAAGCATACAGAGAAGCTAGCCGCGAAGGTGCTCCTTTATATTTATTCTTTTCTGTAAATGGATCTGGTCACTTCTGTGGCATGGCACAGATGGTGTCACCTGTTGATTATCAGAGCAACAGCTCTGTTTGGTCACAAGATAAATGGAAAGGCCAATTTCGAGTACGTTGGATTTATGTTAAGGATGTTCCTAATGTGCAACTTCGTCACATTAAACTAGAAAATAATGAAAATAAACCAGTGACTAATTCAAGGGATGCACAAGAAGTCCCTCATGCGAAAGGTGTGACAGTGTTACGTATATTACATACTTATCGGCATTCAACTAGTATTTTTGATGATTTTGGACATTATGAACGTAAGCAAGCAGAGGAGGATCAACGCAAAGCACCACCAAATGCTATACAACATCATCATTCTTCCAATCATAGGAATAGGGGACATTCGGATTTACCAAGAGACCATCATCCTCATCAGCCGCATTTACATCAGCGGAAAGTAAGTAAAGTAAGTTTACAGTACAAAATAAGATTGATTCAAGTAAATAATATTAATAATTGCATTTTTATTACAGGATCGAGATGGTGGTCGTAGCAGAGGTAGAGGAGGTTCACGCCAGTAGCGGTGGATACAACAAGAATGTAATACTATTCATGATAGTAATCGTCATAAAGGAAGCACGTTACGACTAATTATCGTCTTACTACTTACCTTTGCTTTCTTGGATACACAAAGGGCTTCTAATTCCTGTGACAAAACTCTCATCATTGAGACTATTTCCTTCTGTTAAATAATCAACTTGTATGATAATTAGCGTCGCGTCGACATTATAAATATTATCTAATCATAACTACTATGAAGAGGAACATAATTCAATTTCAAGGGATATTGGGTAAACTTGCTGACAGTTATAAGCATATAGTGTGGTGTTGCGTGCTATTCATCGAAAGGTGTTTCTTAAACGTACAAATTAAAAAATGAAAGAAAAAAAAGATATGGAACAGAAGAAAAAACTGTAATATGTGAACTAACCCTTGTAAAATGCTTAAACTTTTGTTGATAATGAAAAAAATCTATGCGAGAACAATATTATAAGCAAGTGTCATTTAAATCAATTACCATTTTAAACTTTGATGGACATGTAACTTGGTGCCTGTGGCTGAAAGGACTCACCTTTCTTTGTTAAAAAGGTGCAAGGGCTTATTACAACATTTTAAGTTTATTTGTAACAATTATGCTTGAACATTGGATAATAATAGAAATTATTGTCAACTAATTATTTTATGCATATTCTATATCTATTGCAAATTATATATAAATATACATACATGTATGTATACATTGATATATATTGATATATACATATATATATATATATGCCTGTATGTATATTACCTATTATTATATTATTCATGGACTGCAAAAATGATCTAAAATATTATATGACAAAAAGAAAATAATATTAGTTACTGTATAGTAACATATATGGTGATGATTATTATTATACTATTTGATGGAAATTTCATGAGATATGTTCTTCATTATTAAAAGAAGTATGTTATTTTCTTTTTAATTTAATGTTTAAAGAATCTTTTGTCACAGTTTCATTAGTCTACATATTCGAGTCGTTTTGATCAAAAACAGAAGTTTCTTCGTATCATTATAGACTTCAGAAAATATATATACTTTTTCACGTCTGTTTTAAAAACTTCTTTAAGTAATAACACTAAACTTAGACAATTTTTCAGAAATTACACGTAGAAAACTGAACATTAGTGTAGCAAAAAAAAATTGCTTAACTAATACAAATTCAGTGAACTAAAACAAAATATTAAATTTTATCTGTAGATTTGATTACTTGTCTGACAGTTATATACATATACAAATAGCAATATATAGTTGATTTCTAAAAGGAATTTTAAAGCAAGCTGTCAACTAATGAAATTTTATTTCTTAAGTTTTATAAAAGCAAAGTTATACTTTATTACAGGTTAACAGTATTTTAGCAGGTCATACAATATATTTCATACACAAGATAATCATGAAATAGTAATGTGAAATTTTGAGTTTGACGAATTAAATTGTATAAAAATTAACGAGCGGATTTAACGATGTGATGCGGATTTTTTAATCAAAGTATGTTGATTATAATAGTTACTTTTGCGTAAACAATGAATAGATAAGGAAGAGAATCTAAATGCAGTAGAAATCTCTTTCCTCATTTCTATATTGTGAATGTTGCAAAAAAAAAAAAAAACAAACGCATCTTATTAAAGTAATATATCAACGTTAAAAATTTATGGCTGATGATTTTCAATCATTGTATCTTATTTATAGTTTAAGATGGGATAAGTTGTTCAGAAAAAAAAATGGACATCTAGCAATGTCTCAGTAACTAGAATAATTGTATAAGATCTATTAAATTTCTGTATTTCAGTTGAATGATGTTTAAAAAGTTTTGTTAAATAATTTACTAATTACTATTTTATGAAAAAATAATTATGCTCTTCATGTTTCAGAATTTTGTTTAAAAATGTTTGGATTCCAAAGATTTGTCTGAACTTTATTTTATGATTAATACAATATATGCTATATGTATACAAATTGCATGTCTGTATATTATTGTTATATTATAATATACAGACATACGAATAGTATACTCATAATGTACTACACTGTTTAGTATTTACATTGTATAATCATGTTTGATTAAATGTTGAATCAAATCATATATTTTATATTCAAATTTAACTATTAAAAAACACCATACATGTAGGTAGTAAATTTTCCGAAGAATGAGAACTGTTAAATTTAGTTTTAATTGGGAGTCTTGTAATTGAAATTATTATAAAGTGCTAAGTGATAATTATATTTAACATAAGAAGCTACATATTAAAGAATTTTCTTGATAATTTAGTTAAGAAAATTATTTAAATTAAAGACACGCATTTCAGTTGCAATGACTTTCAAAACAAAATTGTGTTTAAATGTGATTACTGGTCAAAAAGTTATGCTACTTTTTTATTATTTTACTCAGTCTTCCATGTTACCTCCTTTTTTTTATGATTTTTTGGAAATGTCTTTATATTTTGATATTGATTAGATTTCTCAGGATTCATTGTTATTAATCCTGGACATAATTCTTCAGGTGGTGGTGTACGCTCTCTTAATTCACCATGTTCCCCTTCATATTTTTGTCTAGCTTGTGTCTCAAGTTGTTCTAAACATTCTGTTATGTCAGAAACATTTTTAACGTCTTCGTCAACCATTTTAATTGAACGAGCCTCTGCTTCTTCCCTGTCTTCTATATTTTTAAGTTCTACACCTATATCATCGCTAAGTAAATTTTGTTTAACAAAATAATCACGAATATTATCTTGTATTTCTTGTGGAAATTTCTCAGGATTCGCTTCGATATAACGGTACACAAAAAGATCAGCGCCACATATGATAAAGTAATGATTAAAAAAATTAACCCTTGCGCCTATGAAGAAATCCTGAGGATTATAATATTCTGGATCATCTCTTCCCGTTTTTGGTTTTGGAATCAACGTTGCTTTCAAGAAACAACCTTCGCGTCGTCCAGAATTGCGTTTCTCAAGTTCTTGTACAAGGATCTTACCGTCGCTTAAATTGTATTCTAAAATAAAATTACGATCCCTGTCTTCAGGATGTACCTCATCCATCTGCATAGAGTACCGCAATTTCTTTGGAAAGTTAACTAGTTGTCGAACAGTGTTCTTCTTAGGCGGTTTAGGAACGAATGACAAACAAGAGGCTAAAGTATCTTCAGGCGCACCGAACTTTATGTGCGGTGGAGGTTTATATTCCGGTGATGATTTAGGTTTCTTAGTTGGAATAGGGATATCTTTTGGCTGCGTTATTCCCAACATATCTGAGTAATATTTTCGCGTGAAAGAGTCGCAATCGTGCAAGAAAAAGCGTCGGTTGAATATGAAAATCGTTTCGCCTACCTGTAACAAGAAATTGATAGTAATAAATACAAAAAACAAAATTAATTAAAGGACATTATTATTATAGTATAGTCTCGCTACATGACTTTGTTCTATATGACTCATCGAGCAAGTTCCACTTATATGGCCCATTCTATAATTCCGACAGCATTATACAGGGTCATGTATTAAGAGTTCACTGTAGTTACAAATTTGTTACAGGCTTACTAAAAAATCTTTTGGCGTATAATATTCGACTACTTCAGGTTCGCCGTATTCCATGTATATAGCAGGATACGTTGACGGTAAATTTTTCCAATCTTTTGGCACTTTCGTTTTTTTCAGTAACATCGCTACTGGATCTTTCCCACTATTAGGTTTTTGTATTTCACGAATTGCTATCGTATCGTCCGTTAAGAAATACGTTATACAGAAAACTTCATCGTTCCAACTGGCAGTAAATGATAACACCATTTTATCATACTCTAAGAATCGTCGCCTGCTATCATCTGTAATTGGTGTAACGTGCGTCGGTTTTATCTGCTTAGATGTACGTAATTGCGTGTAAGGATCTACAGGAAGTTCTTCCTTGTCTCCAACATCAATACCTTGACTATTTAAAAACTCTTTAGAGAATAGATCACAATCGATAATATGATAAACTACACCATAAATACCTGAAATTAAAATGATGTATGATAATAAAAAAAATTACAAGAACATGAAAACGAAAATAATTTATCTTAAAATAACGATTATTTTTTAAAAGAATATGAATCATTATAATGGTATGTATTAAACGTACATACGTCAATTCCAACATTAAAATCCTTCCAATGAAATGTATCACCAGCTGTATTTTTCACAATTTTTCCACGTCTTACAAGTTTTCCTTGCTGAAAACCAGCATTGTCTACTGGGGGTTCCATTACACATAACGTATCATCCTCCAGAAAGTAGATTATATTCACATGACGTATTCGAAAATATTCATCCGGAGAATTAAACACTCCCTGACGAAAGAATGCTTTGAAGCAAAGACATTTATGTGCAAATATCACATAATGTGGGACAAACTGTCTATATGCATACTCTTTTACCCGGCCATATGTTAATGATGGGTCATAGCTGCATATTAAAATTAAAATTAAAAATAAGTGTTGAAAAAACATAATTAAAATAGAACATTAATACATTTATGTTAACTTTTTACTTAATATTGTAGAAATTAAATATTCAGTAAGTTTGAATCGTAAAAAAATTAATGTTATGTATTTGCATTTACAGCATTTATTACATACTGTGCAGAATCCTCCTCTTTTATATATGCGGTGGATGCCGCATCTATTGGCCTTCCTCCAATACCAACATTACTATCACATACTATACGATAACCATTTAAAAAACGAAGTTTTTGTAATACTCTATAATCTGTTATCTTTAAAGAAAGATTTCTTTATTTACTTTCATTGATTTCAATATAATTGAAATAACTATGTTACCAATTTGAATTACTTTTATAACTTACACTTGAATCGTGAATTGTATATCCTGGTATAAGTGGCAATTTCTCCATATTAAAATATACAATTATTAAGTAAAATAAATACTTGAAAGATATAAGTACAAAACGTTGTCTGTCAAAAAATGTTGTTTAAATTTGCTTCCATAACAACACTACTGTATTGATGTAACAATTGCATGTATATTATATTAATTGAAATGTATGAATAATCAGGTATATGTATAATAAGTATATTATATATAGGTCAAAATTAATTTTTTTTTTAAATTACATTTGATCGTTTATTTTTGCATAAATTATTGACAATAGTAGCATTGGATGGTTTCCACTAAAATGTGTTAGTTGCCCTGACAGTGAAATCACAAACTAAGTATTTCTTTTAAAATAGCCATGCACCCTGCAGACAAGCAGCCAGCCATTGGCACAGTAATCAACCACGCAAATGCAATATTTCGAAACAATTTCCATGAAACTCCCTCACCACCACGTGAAGCCCATCCGACACAGACAACTGATCCTACTTTACAATGAGTTGTTGACACAGGTAAACCAGCCTTACTTGCCAACAAAACTGTTACCGCTGCTCCTACCTATAATTAATATAAAACGAAATATATTTAAATACGAAATTTCGATCTTAACAACAATATTTTTTGGGCAAGAGAGCAGAAGCTTCTAATTTTACTATATACCTCTATAGTGAATCCAGTAGTTGGTGTAATACGTGCTAAATCTTGTCCTAAGGTTTGTATAACTCTACGTCCCCAAACCCAAAGACCAGTTGATATTCCTAAGCCACCATAAAGTAGTATAAGCATTGGAGTTTCTGCCTCTTGTCTAGCTGATCCTTCTGCATATACAGCCCAAAGTGCAATAAGTGGTCCTATCGCATTACTGACATCATTACCACCATGTGCAAAACTACCAAATGCTGCAGTTAATACTTGCAAAAAGGCAAACAGTTTAGATATTTCTGGCTGTTCTTCAACTTTTATTTCAGTTTCGTTCTGAACACCCTCGGTATCTGATCCAGCTACCATTAAAAGAGGACTTGCACTGCTGTTACCACGTAATTTTGGCGCTGTTTCTTTTGCATTACCATTACTACTACTACCACTACTACACGGAACTTCAGAAATAACAGATAATGCTGTAGTTTCTTTTTTATCACAGGTACCAAACTTTGTTGTTGTTGTTGTTTTTTCGTTGCTATTCAGTGAAAGTAATATTCTCTTTCTTTGCCATGGGACAACAAATAAATAAACAACGATGGCTGAAAATAAACCAAAACCCAATGCAGCTAATAAACTACCCCACCATGGCAATTTATCCAACATTAAAACTGAAAATAAATATAAGGAATATAACATTTAATTCAATTTATATAAAAGACTAAAATATGATCAAATACAAATATATAAAACTTAATTACGTTTAGGTCCATCGAGTGCAACTGACATAACATTTATAGCAACAGTGAGACCATATGCTAATGGGAGAATATGAAGACCTTGTTCTAGAGGCTTACTAGATTGCAGTACTGATTTTCTTAGAAGCCAAAATATAGCACCTGATACAATTCCACTAAGTACAGGACTCGCAAACCAAGATGCTGCTATATTTGTAAGAGCAATCCATTTTACCTAAAAAATATAGTTTTCATATTACAATATATTATTGGTTTACTTTTAAATTAGTAAAATAATATTTTTACTAACCCCTGCAGTACCTTTACAGACAAGTGAGAATCCAACAGTAGCACCAACGATAGAATGTGTTCCAGAAATAGGTAACCGTAATGCTGTTGCTAATAAAAGCCAGATACCAGATCCAGCTAAACTAGACAATGCACCCACCATTAATTCTTTCTCATGGCCTTCATACAATGTAACATCTAGTATACCCTTTCTCATAGTATCAGAGACCTAATATAGATATTGTATAAAATATATTATTTATATTTAACAGGAGTATGTTAATTTTTGAAATACCTTATAGCCAATTAGGACAGCTCCAGCAATCTCAAAAATAGTTGCCAAAATACATGCTTGAACTATTGTAAGTACTCCTGCACCGACACTTGTTCCAAAACTATTTGCAACATCATTTGCACCAATACCAAATGCCAAAATAAAGGCCACTATGAATCCAACCACTACTATCCATACCAAGTTTTCATCGTATGGAATACTCATTTTTGCTTATTTAATAAATGACTTTCTTCAGTTATTAGTTTTACACATTTGTCAATAAATTATTATTATCAAATATTTTCTTGCCATGTTGTTTACCAGTGATACGTTATCGAACATGAGATGTGTATCAAGGAAGAATTGATTTAACTCCTTCTCTACTACACGTTTCCACGTGAATGTTTATAAATCAGTATATATTTCTCCATTTATATTTAAATTCATATATGTGTGTACATTCATATGTATAATCAGTATTTTTATTTTACTTCTAATACGATCAATTTTGTATCTTTGTACATGTAATAGAGGTAGTATTTTGGCTCAGCACCTAGTATATTTAGCATTGTTTTTATCGTGTAATAATATACAGTTAAAACTGTTTAACTGCATCAAGGAAATTATTATATAAACTCCTTCTCCAACTTTTTACTTTGTATTAAATATAAAATATGATATTCGATTTTATAGAGATTCATTATCAGCGTTTCCACTGTCTGGAAACTCGCTGATTTTTGTTCCTCCGGCATCTGTAATTAACCAAAACGTACGTATCTTATACAGGTACACGAGTGTCCTTAAACTTTACATATTGAAATAGAAAAGTTCTTGAAAGCGATGCAATTAATTTATTTACCTTCGCACGCACGTCATAACTGTCTCAAAATGAAGTTTAAGCAGAGGTCTTGACATCCACGAAGGAAATTCAATTGTTATATCGGAACGTTTTGCCAATTTTATCTCGCTTAATTCTGAAAGAGTGCTATTACCCTTTTCACTTTTCACGCAGTAACACTTCAAGTCTAAATTAAATATCACGTTCTTGATAAAACTGATTTACAAACAAAAATAATTCTATCACTTTTTGTGCGTACAAGAAATATAGAAATTAAATTCGTTATCAAAAGGGGTGCTAGTACGAGACAAGATGGAAATTTAGGGAGTACATGCTACTATTACAAACTGCGTAAATGAGAAATAATGAATGATCGAATTAAGCAAAGCTTTCAAGCGTGATACGCGAAATTTAGTGTATAACAATTTTAGAAATGACAATTTCCCATTACCACGGTTTGCATCATTCTCTTCGTACAATTTTCCGTGCGGTTCTCTCGTTTAAACCATTTTTTTACTAGTCATGTGGAAGATTTGTATTGAATGACTTAATGACAAAAAATAATAATGAAGTAATCATTAAGATGAAAAAAAAGAAAAACTGACGATAAATATTTTCACTCACAAAATTAATAATTACTTTGTGTAAATCTTTGGCGATCAGGAATGCCGCTTAGATCCGCGTGGGGGTGAGATATTGATCCGCCATTTGCCCGCGAAACTCTTATACGTATAATAGAACAATTATTATTTTAATGCAAATTTGAACTATTTTATATCGATTAGTAATGACAAGAATTCACAATCACACTCATTAACAATATATTACACGTTAACTATGCACTGGATCACTGTGGGGGAACGATGAATAAGTCATTGCGTAAAGGGTGTTAAACGAGCTACGAATTGATGCGAACATAATTACGAATAATCAGCTCCTACGTGTATCGTTAAATAAAAACCTTCTCTACCTACGTTTTTCTTAGTTTTAAATTTTAGGTATGATAATTATTAGCTATTGAAATTACAATGTAGTATATATTGAATGGTTAAAAAGTTTTCTCATTTTTTAGGAGAAATTTAATTACAAATTATATTGAATTGGTCAAAAAGTTCTTTTTTTTGTTCAGAAAAATTTTAACCATAACAACGTTTAAGATTTTATTACATAATATATTTACAATTTTTGTAGTGTATAGGATGAATTATTATTGATCAAGGTCGCTTAATTTTCATTTACCACATAGAACATTTCAGAACATGGATTAATTTCGATTGAAATATTGACGATGCGGAACTTTCCAAATCAAAATTTAGGTTTGCCCTTATTTATAGCATCTTCACTGTATATCAAAAATATTTTTTTTGCCATTTAAATGTTTTTACCTTTGTGAAAATATAATTTTGTGAAAATGGGAATTTTTATCATCTATCTTTAATCCTTTAAAACAAATGATAAACTTCATTAATCTTGACACTTGATAATAATTTATATCATAATTGATAATATTTTATTTTATTGCAGTATCAACAAATAATATTAAATTAACAAAAAATTTTAAAGCATATTACGTTCCTGCATGCAAAACATATCTATTTTTTGTGCTCTAACCATTACATTTATACATATTCGAATTGTAGCAATAACATTAATTTGAACTGGAAGGTATTATTTACATAATATTTATTGATTTCGGATACAAATCATTTAAATTTTAATAAGTTATGTACAAGCTATATATTGATTTTACTAATTGCAATTATTATTTTTTTGTATTTCATATTTCACTCAGCGTCATATATTTCTTTTTCTATTCGTTCCCTTCTTACTTCCTCTATATATGGTTGAAGATAAAGGACGTCCTGTACAACAATAAGTAATTCTTATTACTTATATATACAAATACTTATATTTAAAAAATAGTTTAGTAAAAACAAAAACAAAGAACAATGTATTGTTTTATGAATAATTTTTGTTAAAGTACCTCCTCAAGCTTAGTCCACTCTTCTTTTGGTAAAATTTTATTTGCGGAATTTAATTGCATAGCTCTGATAACCCGAAAATCACGTGCTTCTTTTAAATCAGCTGGTAATCGTCTCAATGCTTCTTGTACATCCTCAGTGTCTTGAAGAACATCATCTCTATATAAACCTAAAATTGTAAAGAAATAAGGAACTAATAAACGTTCTAACTTCTGACAAAAGGTGACACTTTACATTACAAAATTACACAATATATATCAAAATGCGAAAGTACTAGTAAGTGTATTTGATGTGACAGCATATCAATTCTTCATACCTAATTGATTAAAACCAGATGCATTGTATGCCCACTTTTGTAGGCCAGCTGTAAAATATGTAATATTAAATTAATTACATAAGAACACACAGAGATGTTTAAATATACACATGTGTGAATTTAATACAATCTTTCACTTACGAAACATTTTCCTCAAAGCTTGCATTTTTATAATTTTACAATTTTATATACTAAGAAATCGAATTCTTTGAAATATTACTTAAAACTACTTGGTACTTGTTAGTACCTAACTTCGATTTTATAAAAGAGTTACTAGTATCAATTTACCAACTTAATAAATCCCTAGCTTGTGACTCTGTTCCGGTCAAGAGAAAATATATTTCGTTAACGCATCTTGGCTGAGTTCAGAAGAGTTCCTCTCACCAATGTGATGTCGATCTATAATTTGTTTTTCATTTTGTAGTTATATACATGGTGAACTAAGATTTACAATTTTGTAAATTTGAAAATTTAAAAATTTAATAATTAGGAAGTTTGAAAACTAGGAAAATTAAAAATATGAATTTGATCCACAAGATCCGAAATAAAATGGTAAAAGACTCATTTCCCTAGATTTGTCTCTACGGAAAGAAAGCCTTTGTTATAGCAAGATCTACAAAATAAAAGATCACTAAATATATACGCAGGTCATCGCAAATGTCGTTGCAGCGCTTGCGTATTATAAACCAATCAGACTCAACATGCGTAGAACAACTGAAAATTCGTCATCTAAAAAGTACATTCTCTTGCGACAAGGACTATCTCCTTATTTATTCGATGTAAAAATTAATTTATACGCCAAAGATTGCATTAATAATTATATTTAAATTAAATATCATCATTTAAATATATTTAGAATTCACGTCATTATTGATTAATTAAGTGACGTATTTCCAGTTTAATAATGGCGTATATTTAAAATGAAATGCAAAGCGTTACGCATGATCAGTATTCTAAGATGTCCCTAAACGATATGAAATTTGTCACTATATTTAGTAATTCATCAATGGTCTAGCACTTTAAACTTATTATTTAGAGTTAGAAAATGTAATTTATGAATATAATTACTTTCATTTATGAAAATTCAATATTGCATTTTATGAAACTTATTCGAAAAATACCCTAGATTCAGTTATAGATGTCGCGTAATTCACGAGAGGGACTACTTTCCCAAAGTGGATGCGTTCGGTGGTCGGTATATAAGCATAAAGGGAACTATTTTCAATGCCTCTTCCTCATTAAGAGTAGAGTTGTGTTCACGTGTGGTTGTGTCTCCTTTTTCCTCAAAATAGGTCACACAACCCACCTCCATTCGTGAAATAACTCTTCTATAAAAAAAAAAAAAACAAAAAAAAATATAAAAATTCCAAAAAATATAAACAAAAAAATCGAAAAACCGTAGCTGAAAACCGCGAAACGTAAGTAAAGTGTGGAAAAAAATAGTAATCATCGCGTTACGAAGAGCAACGTGGTTGGAAGAGCGCAAGCCATATTGAACGAACGGAAGAAACCAAAAATCAGAGAATTTTCAAGTTAAAGCAGCTGCACGAGTGGGAATACTACTAAAATGAATCCGGGTGCTCCGAATTACCCTATGGCCTCACTTTACGTGGGTGACTTGCATACCGATATCACCGAAGCGATGCTTTTCGAGAAGTTCTCATCGGCTGGGCCTGTACTCTCGATACGCGTCTGTCGTGATATGATTACACGGCGTTCGCTCGGTTATGCATATGTCAATTTTCAGCAACCCGCTGACGGTGAGTAAATCCGTTACTTATAACTATATTTCTTCGACCTAAATTCTTAAGACAATTTCTAATACTTATCTTTAGTTACATCATGTATCCGCAATTGACACGTGTTTCGGATCATATAATGCCACCATATTGAAACCTACTTCGAACAAAGTAGGTACAACTTGACGGTTACATGAATCATATTTTGTTTTTCGTTATCATCCCTTTTATATCATGTGTGATGTTCGATTAAAACTTATACTGAACATTTTTACACGAATGTCTAGAACTTTTATGTGGATAAAAAATTTTGATATGAAACTTAATTAGCATTTGTTATGTGTATATATATATACATACATACGCATATCACATATATGTACATGATAATAATATGAATCGCAATACGAGCGTCATAATTATTTTCTGTACATTGATAAGGGATAAGCTAATTTTTTAGCAACAGTTGATTCACGTTTGTGCATATTGCGCATGTACTCTTAATATTATTGGTTATGAAGTATGTGAATTTAATTTTTAAACAATTGAAAAACCATGTTAAAATCTTTATTTCTAGGTATTTATTTTATAGAAATTATGGTTTACATATTTCACCCATTAACTGCATAGTTACTATAATATTTAACTTCCCAATAAATATAAAAGATGTTACTAAGGAAAATAGTATAATATAATTAAAATAGCATATCTAAAATTTCATACATACTATAATTTGTATTTTATATTTCAGCGGAGCGTGCACTTGATACCATGAACTTTGACATGATTAAGGGGCGGCCTATTCGTATTATGTGGTCTCAACGTGATCCTTCTCTTCGAAAATCCGGTGTTGGAAATGTATTCATAAAAAATTTAGACAAAAACATAGACAATAAAGCAATGTATGATACGTTCTCTGCTTTTGGTAACATACTTAGTTGTAAAGTTGCTCAGGATGAATCTGGCGTTTCTAAAGGTTATGGTTTTGTTCACTTTGAAACCGAAGAGGCAGCAAACAAGTCTATTGATAAAGTTAATGGCATGTTGCTAAATGGAAAAAAGGTAATTTTATAATTTTAATGTTTATGTACTTACACATTTTTTTTTATAATGAAAATATTTATTGTAATTTATAATGTACAGGTATATGTTGGTAAATTTATACCCCGTAAAGAACGTGAAAAGGAATTGGGAGAAAAAGCTAAGCTTTTTACCAATGTTTACGTGAAGAATTTTGGCGAAGATATGACAGATGATAAACTTAAAGAAATGTTTGAAAAATATGGGACCATCACCAGTCATAAAGTAATGATTAAAGATGATGGAAAATCTCGAGGTTTTGGTTTTGTAGCATTTGAAGATCCTGACGCTGCTGAACAAGCAGTACTAGAATTAAACGGAAAAGAGGTGGCTGAAGGAAAGTGTATGTACGTTGGACGGGCGCAGAAAAAAGCAGAGCGTCAACAAGAACTCAAGAGAAAGTTCGAACAATTGAAATTAGAACGTTTGAGTCGTTATCAAGGTGTAAATCTTTATGTAAAGAATTTGGATGATAGTATAAATGACGAGCGATTACGCAAAGAATTCGCACCATTTGGAACCATCACCTCTGCGAAAGTTATGATGGAAGATGGGCGTAGCAAAGGTTTTGGATTCGTTTGCTTTTCAGCTCCTGAAGAGGCTACCAAAGCTGTAACTGAGATGAATGGACGTATAATAGTTACTAAACCATTGTATGTTGCTCTGGCTCAACGTAAAGAAGACCGTAAAGCGCATCTTGCTTCTCAGTACATGCAACGTTTAGCAAATATGCGAATGCAGCAGATGGGTCAGATGTTCCCGCCTGGTGGTGCCGGAAATTATTTTGTTCCCACGATTCCACAACCGCAGAGATTTTATGGACCTGCACAGATGGCCCAGATTCGTGCGACTCCACGCTGGCCAGCGCAACCGAATCAAGTGCGACCCAATGCACAAACTGGAAATTCTGGCTTCGCTACGATGCAAGGTCCATTTAGAACTACACCACGTGCTCCTACTGCACAAGCTGGTACTATGCGAAGCACGTTATCTGCTAGACCTATCACAGGTAAAGTGATAATAAGTTATATCAGGCATGACTAAGTTTATTTCAGTCGATACTTAATTAGACTTAACTGAACATAGACTGATGTACGTGCAGTATTTATCCGAATTTCGGAATCTGTGATTTTCGAAATTTGAAAACGCTAGCTCTAACTATCATACTTGGTTATGTCTAAATTATGTAATCATTTAAAAGCACTTTGTATTCTTATTAATTGTTTATTTTTTTTAGGCCAACAAGCAGTGGGTGGTGCGAACATGCAAAGTCGTTCAATGGCTGGTCCAGCAGTGGGAGTTTCAGCTCAAAGCCGTCCGTCAAATTACAAATACACTTCAAACATGCGTAATCCACCGCAGGCAATGGCAATTCCTGCTCCTACTCCTGTTCAGCAAGCTGTTCACATCCAAGGTCAGGAACCATTAACTGCCTCGATGTTGGCAGCTGCTCCACCACAAGAACAAAAACAAATGTTGGGAGAGCGTCTCTTCCCGTTGATTCAATGTATGTATCCGCATCTTACTGGAAAGATCACTGGAATGTTGTTGGAAATTGACAACTCAGAGCTCCTGCACATGTTGGAGCACAATGAATCGCTAAAAGCCAAGGTTGAAGAGGCCGTAGCTGTATTGCAAGCTCATCAGGCCAAACAGGCTGTGGCTTCCAAAAAGGAATAAACATCTTAAATTAGGATTTTATTTTATTCTTCCTTAATTGTTCATAACGATGTTCAGTTTTTTCTTCCTCATTCTGCCATTATCTTTGGTTAATCAAATTTCTTTTCGACGCTTTATGGTGGCTTCAGCGATTACATGCGAGAATGACAGGAATAAATTGTTATTCAAAACTAATAATTGATCATGAAAGGGTTTTTCATCAAGTTTTATGATAATAAATTTTCCTTTAAAAATATATCATATGCGTTTATTCTTTCCCTAAACCTGTTTATATTAATTCTTTTTCTTTTTAATATTGATGTAATGTTTGTATCGTTATTTCTTGTGTAAAACGAGCAAAATTGTAATAGAAATATGCAAAATAAATTATTTAAACCATACAAGATGAGTTGTATATTGCCTTTCTTTTTACAATAAACGTATGAATGTTAGAATCATATATTCGTTAATCAATGTTTGGTATAATACAGAGTGTTCGATGAGACAAGGTTTGTTCCATAATTTATTCGCTTTAAAGGAGAAGTAAATTTTAAGGAAAGATAGCAAAAATTAAATTTCATTAATAAACAGCAGAGTTGTGTAAGTGACTATTATATTATAGGGGACGTTATTTAAATTTACATAACATGTCATGTAATTAATAATTAACATTTTATGGATAAAATAGGGTACAATTTGAAACCAGAAGTTCCTTTCCCATTTTTCGCTAAGATCATTATTTACAGAGTTATTAACAATTAAAGTTAGCAAATCAGATCAATTCACACGGTCATGGTATGCAGGGCCGTCACATGCAAGGGCTCCACATGTACGATTGCCAGAATGATGTGTTTCGAGAAAAGATGAAAAACTGAAAATTAAGCAAATTTAAAGGAAGTGTAACTCAATTTGGTGTTTTCTTGAAAAATTCAGCGACTCAAAGCGTAAATTATGTTTAACTTTTTTTTATAAACGTATGTCATTTGTGTGTGTTTCAAATAAGTAATCAATTAGCCGAAGTTTACATTGGTCGAGTAGTTGAATACGAAAAATTGGTCTACAAATGGTCTTCAGATTTCACTTCTATAGTAACTACACATTCAAATCTGCCCCCTAACAATAAAATTACCCTTAAAAGTTACTGCGCATACTGTGTACGCACGTTTAACATGATTGGAGCGAATTTAAATACCTTTTTTCTTGCTTGATAGCAACAATAATTTTTAACGAGAAAGTGCATATGTCATTAAATAAATATTATTTACTTTATAAAATATTAATAATTTTATGGTTTTTATTAGCAGTGCTTTCTTGAAATCAAGTAAAAATAAACAAGAAGCAAAAAGCTTTTTCTAACAGATAAAGCAAATATACAGCAATTATACAAGCAACATACAAGCAATTAAAAGTTAATCAGGCAAGATGTCAGCAGGTACCGAACATTCCGTATCTTTTACCTGTTCACACTTTTTATTTCAGATTAAGCCGTTCGATCATAAGACCCATATATAAAATATTTTTCCAAACAAAGTCAATATACTTGGAAATTACAATATGAAAAGGATAACCATTTATTTTTATAGTGAATTCAGTACAAAAATAATAATTGCTTATAAAAAGTTTTAATCGATATTCATGCGTAGCTCTTTCATGCAACTGAAAAAATATTAGTTTAATCTAGTGACATTAATATTTTATTAAAAATAAATAATATTAATTATTGACAGTTCATTTTAAATGCAAACAAAATTTTACAAAAAAATTGCAGTATAATTATTTAGGTAGAGTTTTATTATTGTAAATATGTGCCAATTACACATTTAATAAATTGAAGTCATTATAAAAAATATTCATATGGGTTGATATGTATTAAATGCTAAAACACATTGATTACTATGAAGTTGTGACAATAGACTCTTGTTTACATGTTGGACACAAGCATCGTACTTATTACGGGAAAATGAGAAGGTTATTGTGCTATAAAACACCAGATGTTTTACAACCATACGCTTACTTTATATGAACATGTTTCCTATTTCGACACACAAAATATGGTTGTAGGAAGTCTTGTAACGGATAACAAAAAAGTAATATACTGTTTTCTTATCAATTTTTTGTATTTTTCAGCGAATTATTGCAACGATCGTTGAGGGTGTATGTTAAACATTTGTACTTACAAAATCTATATTACCTGGACACATTACTGATTTATTGTTAACCTTCTGTTTTTAAATTCCTCTGTATTCGTAAATATGAGACTGAAATATTGTACCAGTGAATTATTTTATAATTTCAATTTGGTAAATTACTAGATTTTCCGTGAATAGTCAAATAAATGAATTGCGCTGTTCCAATTAAAATTAGAGACCCCTCCTTGAGAACAAAATTTTTCTACATGCCAAATGTTTCTGATGTTTCTATCATTTTAACTTTTTATATGCATATCTGGCACTGACAATGAAACAGGTTATCACTATCACTTTCTAATTTACTATTAGAAATTTCTGAGAGCAATTCACACTATCAAAACTCTCTTAATTGTAGCGCAACTAAATTCTGTTGTTTCGAATAAGTCAGAAGTTAATCATTATCTATCAACTATTATTAACTATTTTTTAGTCAATAACCATTGACATTTAGCGAATTCTTTTACATACTTTCATATACTTTGCTGTTAATTTATTTCTTATTATCTATTTATTATTATAAGTATTATAACTACGTTAATTCGCACAAATAGACTTTCAACAATGATCAAGGATCATAGGTCATCACGCGAGCGATGACAAACGTCTTTATTACCTATTTGTACATATTTTTATTATAATACGAAGGGTGTAACCGTTGAATATCGCTCTAAGTTAATAAATATTTTTATACTTCTATTTAGTTAAGATGAATAACACCGAATCCCGTTTCATGCTCTGTACACAATTACGCATACGACCCTTCATTCTGTTACTCATCAATCCTGAAAATAACGCTTGACCTTAAATACCCCTTAAATCTTAGTAATATTCAAGAATTCCTATTGATTCTTCTCCTCATTTGTAGTAGCTCTTTAACCAAACTTTGGAAGATTTAAAAGAATTAGCATATATTTTTTGGCATTATTATATTCCCAAGAATCGAAGAATAAAACCGCGATAGTTCTAGAAGTTCAATGTTTTTTACAAGATATTTGCGTAAAAAGTTAGGAAGAGTAAATCATTAAATATCCAAATCTAATATATTATACGTTTTAATCTCCTATAAAAATAATATATTTTCGATCTGCAGGTGTTACTTTCATTATATTTGTAAAATGTATAATATTATATATTATACGGTACTGTTATTTTGTAAATAAATACAGGAAAACATACAAGTGCAGTTGTACTTCGTTTATTAATGTGACATAATTTTTTTTAATGTTTATTATCTTGTGTATAAAAATACTAATCCAAGGTCATCGATATGTCAATACTTCGCGGGATATTTAACATTTTCCGTCAGAAACGCGCCTTCTTACAATAAGTGTTCGAACCTGTCTATAAAATATGTGCAAACTACTAATGCCGTATTTAATATTTCTTATTCAAGTTTGACTATCAATTTAAACACGTTAGAAATGCTAAGGGATTAGGGCTTAATCATCATTTTACTTTAATACAGAGTCAACATTTCTCAATAGCTTAGCATCAATTGACTTTTATGATGTACCATAAAGACCAGGAATCGGGAAAAGTATCCTTTCTCCAATTTCAGGTCAACCTTGCGAAAAGTAAGTGTTCTGTTTTGCTTTACGTATCATCTGTTTCCACTATAACCAAAAGTTTTCGAAGCCTTTTGTATTTTTAAAAAGTATTGTAAGGTGTCATCTGGTCTACATCTGGTTGAAAAAAATCAAAATACTCGATGTACAACCTCGTGTAATAAGCCATCTGTCTACGTTCTTCTCGAATAGTTTTATATTATTTATTTTTATGGGAACAATGTTATTTATGTCGACTTTTTTCGTGTTTTACATATGTACTATGTAGTGAGGATAAACGCAGTACTACGTTCATCGTAACTACGCACAAATAATCATGAAAATTATTATGAAGTGTTGGAAAAATTATAATATGCAACCTTTATTTTTTCTTCATGCAATAATTTTATTATTTAACAATTGTAAGATCAAAATCTCTAATGCGTCCTTGATATCAAACACAGATTTTTTGTTCTTTATACAATATATGTATATACTTCCTTTTTACATAAATATAATTAGCTAATGTTTAATCAGTTTTTAATATCATGATAATACTATTCAAAAACGAAATATAATTATATTGAAAGGAATTAGACGAATATAATATGTCTCGAGTAATTTGAAACGGTGTAGATACGACGCAGGAAACATATGATGACAAAGAGTCAGATTTCAATTCGTGATTCCGTACTGGCGTAATTATACCGAAATAATTTTTTTAAATGCAATAAAAAATTGAATTTGTCCGTTAAAATTTACCATCGATCAGTATTAACTGTAAAGAACTTACAAAAAAATTGTATAAATAGTGGAAAATAATAATAAATATTAGTTGTTTCTTGAATATACCGCTTTCGTAAATCCGGCGATATGATTGGTCTGTCACGGCAGAGTGTATGGTGGGGAGAACGAATCTGAGTGGCTACGCAACGAGTTCGTTTTACTTTAACAAATAATAGGTTGGGGAGTTACTCTGCGGAGAAATAATGGAGTTTAGAAACATATCTTTGTGAACGAAAAACAGGAGGGAATGTTAGAATCAGTCGAGTTGTTGTCAAATAGTGGTGAACCTTCGAACGAAGCGTTGAGTACGTCCGCAAAAAAAAAAACGGTTGTGATTCCTTATATGTGAAAGACATTTAAGAGAACTACGGTACGTTCGACTTTTCCGTCTGCATAACGGTGGCCTAATTTTTTTTTGCTAACATTTCATCGTTTATTAAATTCTTCTTACAGTCTAATCGAATAAGAATTGTCTGAATTTAGCTGGTATCATTATAGGTATTATTATCCGCAGAACGTATATTAATTGTATTTGTTTCGTTGTACAGCTGTTACAATTGCTTCTTTATGTTCGGTTTTATACACTAGTTACATGTCATCTGGAACTATAATTGGTTTTATCAATTTATATGACGTCAAGGTAACAATGTACTCACTTTAAAGAAATAAGCGTGTACAGCATCCAAATTATGTATTGTATTTTTCTTTTGGTACTTGCATATGATACACAACGTTACTATTAATCGTAGTTTCACTTATTATATTAGATTTTTTTGTGATAATAAAACGTCAGATGATTCTAGAAAGTGAAAGTGTACGTAATATTAAGTGAGTAGAATAGTGAGATTACAAATTTAGACGGCGTTATGTATATGTGTATTTAACGCTTTATACGAAATTTTTTAAATCGAATCTCGAGTACATTTGTTGATAATATAATGGAAGTACTTTGGTCTTAAAGCATTCCTTGATTTATTAAGATTATTAACATATCAATGTTAAAACCTTCAATTGATTTCACTAATCAGTAACTCATTTTTGTTTGAATGTTTGACAATTTCGTGCAATGTATCAATTTCTACAGTACCGATGTGATCGCCATTTGCCGGCGTATCCGATATTTGATAGTTCGCAAATAATAGATTCACCTGTTTGTTTTGTTCATATGTTATCAAATGTACATATTGTCACGTCGATGATTATAATGCTATTTACCGTTAAAAATTTTAAAAAGTTAATGTACTATATGGTATCATTAAATGAAAAATTGATTTAAATTGAAAAGAAAAAAATCGTAATTGAAGAATAATTTCAAAAGGTTTTAAATATGATGTCAAGGAAATCCATTACATTCATACGACTTGTAAATAGGATTTATCTCTAACAATTTCATTTTATTAATTTTCAGGATTTTAAGTATTATTACAATATATAAATTTTACGTATTATTATTACTATCTTTTGAATTTACATAAGAGCAATAATGGAAAAGGAAGAAGTAATAAAAAATTTGCGTGCATGTTTAATATCTTCAAAGGGTGGTGTTAAAATAGATAATCTGAGTAGTAAGTTATTACAAAAATTTTAATTATTTTGTATAAGTTTTGTTCTTATACAGTCAGCAACATTAAATTAACATTTGAATTTATATTTTTTTAGAAGACTATAGAATGCTTATTGATGATAATATACCATTTCGAAAGTTAGGATATCAGTCTTTGGTAGCTTTTTTAAAAACTGTTCCTGGTATAAGAATTGTGGAGAAGGGACCTGAAATCTATGTAGAGGCTATACCTACTGCAGAATCTGCCCATATTACAAGATTGATTGCACATCAGAATACAGTAGGCAAAAAACATAAAAAACTGGTAACATTTTCTTTATTATTTTTTTGAATGTACTTAGTATTATTATCATATTATGCAAAATAATAATGTTATGTTATTACAGGTAAATGCCCGGAAACCAACACCAGCTCGTCTACCTGTGACAACAAAAAAGGCTATGCGTTATATATCAAGAACTAATGATAATTCGCATTCACAAACAAGTGGAAGGTACATATGAGTTATTTTATACTTGAAAGTATTATTAGTGTATAGTGAATGTTTAGGTTAACAAATGTAATGTACATTAAAGTTAGCAAAGTATTAAATTATGGTACTAGCTATATCTATTTCAATATATGTTTAGACAAAATGTACTTGCTCCAATGCCAACAAAAGTTACTATTTATCGGAATGATGAAAAGCCCAGATACATACAATCTAATCATGGAATACCATCAAGTTCTCCAAGCAAAGTAAATGACATTAGTATTTTTACATTTTAATTTAGTACTATTTTTCAATTCATCGGACAAAATAAATTGATTTATGCACTGTTTCAGAGACTGAAAGATAGACAAATGAATTCCATTGTGTCAACAAACCAAAGTGTTAATCAATTTAAAAATACGGAAATTGTGAAAACTGATACGAAGTTGGTGCCACCTGTGATAAATCAGAAACCAAAGACTGTTAATAACAATGTGGAAACACTTAAAAAAATTGCAAATATAAGTGAAAGACTCAAGATTAACTCTAATATCCCGCCTCTGCTAAACTTGAATACTAATATTCCAACACCATCTTCACCATCTAGTAAATCTCAAGTTTTATCACCACTTTCTCCTGGACAAGTTCTAGCAGAGAGTAAAATAACACAGTTTCAACAACCAATAATAAATTCACTTGTAAATACTTTTACTATTTATTTACTATTTATAATCAAAGAGAAATTCATTATATGTTAATTGTTTTGTTTGTAGACTTCATTAGATAATACCAGAAAGATTGCGCCAAAACCACATTCCATTGATCCAAGAGATGAATTAAGAAATAGAGCTATTGCGCTAAATCTTCCAGAACCAGTATACAAAATTTATCCGTCACCGATTAAAAATTCTAAAGATGGACTTATAATTGCACAAGTTCAGGTTTGTGAAAATATATTTTATAACACAATCACATATATAATGTTAATTTTGAGATGTGAAACACTAAAATCGTACCTTTAGATTGGTCCACATGGATGTTTAAGTTATCCGGAAGAAGCATATACCATAGAGGATGCACAAAAAATCGCAGCAAAACTTGCGTTGACAGATCTTATTGAAAAATTTGGGTCAAGTTGTGGTTTGAACGAAACTAAAGATAAAAATACCATAAGGGAAAGAGTTATATCCATAGTAGATGAGCATCCAAATGGTATTTTTATGCACAAAGTACCCATATATTATGGGCAAAAGTATGAAGAAATTTTGCCAGAAAATTGGGAGAAAGTTGTTGAAGAATGTCCATCAATAGTTTTAGAAAAAGGAGTTGATAATTCTATAATTCTGCGTCGATTTGTTTTATCTCCTGAAAAGGTAAAAAGATACGTTTAGCAAATTACAAAATTATTTGTCTGCATTTAGACTTTGAATTACGAATCAATTTTATTGTTGGATTGCATGACTAATGCTTTCCTTCTGGTTTAAAAGTCGCGCTAAAGTTGTAGAGTGCGTCTTTTATCCTTTTTACCTTTCCTTGTGCGAATGGGTTTTGTTATTATTACTTCCTCCGGCGACATGAGAGAAAGAATGCTATGAGTACGTTTGTAACCTGATGCATGTGTATCAAATGAAATCTGAATAAAAGTATCTTAATCCTACCGTAAATACATAACACTTCTAGATAAAAAATATTATACCTCCAAAAACGGAAAAGATACAACTAAATCCAATTGGACTTGCTGCACCTGGACAATTGGAATTGCCAGAAGAAGATTTGTGGATTGTATCTGTTACTTGCATCGTTAGTACTACAGAAATTTGGGCTAGAATCCAAAATGATGCATACAGTGTAAGTTTAAAGATACTCTTTGTTCACTTCTACGTTTATGTACCATTTTCTAAATATTTATTTACATGTATTGTTATGTATAGGACCAATTTGATACCATGACTGCTGAAATAGCTAAACATTACAGTAATACTCAAAATGTTAAACCAGCAACTATTGAAGTTGGAAATTACTACGTTGTTTTTGAAGGTGAATCATGGCATAGAGTTCGTTGTGTGGATTATAATGCTACAGATGGAATCGTCACAGTTTCATTCATTGATCATGGCGATGAGGATGTTTTCCATGAAAGTCGTTTACAAATGTTGGACAGAAAGTTCTGTGTTCTTCCAGCACAGGTATAATAACATTTACTTATTTTATCAGAATAGAAGGATCATAACGTTATTAACATTTTGCTATGAATTGAAAACTAGGCATTAAGATTATCTCTTGCCGGGTTGGAAGAGTTTGGCGACTGTGATAGTGTTGTGAATTATATAGATCAGTTTTTGGTTGATCGTGCATTCTATGTTGAAGTACTACATCGCAGTAAAACACAAGACAAACCATTCGCAACAGTTATATTTTATGATACACAAGGGCCAGAGGATGTTAATTTAAATATAGAGTTATCTAAACACATTCTGGAACATATAGTAGTTGCTCCTAAATTATCTGCAGTAAGCATTTTTTGTATTTTATTTAAAATTCTAATACATAGTTTCAAAAATACAATTCTGTAAAAATATTTCTTCTCACTTATAGGACGGAGAAGTATCTGAAGTATTTATTTCCCACATAGACCAGGATGGTGATGTTTATATACAAATACAATCTGAAAGTATGAAGCTTTTGGTCAACTTGTTAAATCAATTAATATGTAGTCGATTGAACACGGAGGATTTGGAAAATTGTGCTGTAACTACCGCAGACCCTAACAAAATATATTTTGTCTCAGTAAATAATAATTGGTATAGAGGAAAAATCGTGGGTACTTGTCTTTACAATCAGTTAAAAGTATTTTTAATTGATTTTGGTAAAACTATTACCACAACGAAGAATAGTCTTCTTTCTTTGGAAAAATTATCTGAAGTTTTAGCAAAATATCCTCCACAGGTAAAAAAACAATTTATAACTTTTTGATACAAATTTTACGATATCAGTTGCTAATCGTAGTTTGTTTGTACAATAGGCATTGAAGGTACATCTTCATAACATTGATAAATCAATGATTAATGAAATGATGGTGTCAAAACTTACAGAACTTGCTCCTAGAGGTGAACCACTTCTTGTGAAAGTTGTATCGTCTCATGACGATATACCAGTTGTAGAATTATTTAAACGGATTCAACCGAGTAATATGCTTGTCTCTATCAACAACACTTTAGCTCTTGAAGACCATGCAAAGTATAATGTTTGAAAAGAAGCGTGCATTATTAATATCCCTCTGAAATATGAAATAATAATAATTATTATTTCAGGGCACATGGTGATGGAAACAATAATATAAGACCAAGAAAACGTATAGAACGCACGAACTCTAAACACTCGACAAACGAAGACGATGTTATCATAAAAGCTTTAAAGCCTCCCAAAATATCGGGTATCGGTAAATACTTCGATATACATGTTACAATGGCAGCTCATCCCGGAAATTTCACTGTTCAACCATTCGATGATAAACGTCACTTAGAAGTATTTTATTTTCTTCAATTTATTTTTGAAGCTGGTTGAAGTAATGACGGAATTGATAAACTTATTTATTTTTAGGCGATGATGATACAATTGCAACAAGCATGTGCAGAATACAAAGGACCTGCTCCATCTATCGAATCAGTAAGAGAAGGCAAACTTTATGCAGCTAGACACGATGACGGTCATTGGTACAGGTATAGATAAAAGCAGTTTCTATATTAAATAAAAATTATATTGTAGCTCAAACAGTTTGTATATTTTTCACTTATTTTTAAGGGTGTGCATTTCAAGTGTGATTAAACAAAATATGGTTAGCGTTTACTTTTGCGATTTTGGAGATGTGTCGGTAATACCATTAAGCAAGTTGCAACCGCTGAAAAGTATATTTTTTGAACTACCATATCAAGCCATCAAAGCAAGACTAGCTGGTCTGTAATTGCTTGTCCGCTTTTTATTTCTCATTTTATTTCACGATTTATTAAAATGTACTTCGTACATTTAAACAGGTATACAACCTGTCGACGTTGACTGGTCTGTTCAGGACAGCTTAAGGTTTCAAGAGTTAGTCGTAGAAAAAAATTTCGTGTCGGTGGTCGTTGAGTCTAAACCTGATGGACTTTTTCCAGCTGACACCGTATTGGGTTTAAAATTAATAGACGTTAATTCAAAGGAAGATATTTACATTGATCAGCTTTTAGTAAGCGAGGGCCGAGCCGTGTTCGTTGATTAAATATGTGCATAGTATGTATAGACACACCTAAATATACTTTATAATTGATAACACATGCAAGATTAATATGTAGCGAAACTAATAAGTAATCTAATTTTTGAATTCCGTTAAAAAACAATGTACGTATAAATAACTCTTTCCCAAATACGTGCTAAAAATCTTTATACAGTTTTACTGTTTTATGCTCCAAGACATCATAGTTGTTTGTATATACCACTAACTGCAGTAACAGTAACCTTTCTATTTAGCAATACGTATAAAATGCAGATTTCAATGACTATACGAGAATAGAAATATATGTTATAAAAATAACGGAAAGATGAATAGACGTATATACATATATAATGTTATTTATATTTACAATTATATTTTTGAGATGTTATTTTTTTATTCTTTCGTAGATAATTATTTATTACTTTAATTAATTTTCTAAGAAATATAAATATACACGCCCCATGTGTACATTTATATCTCGTAGAATAATTGGTTATAATATTATAGTGTAAGTGCATACATGATTATCATATATTATTATTTATATTCTTTATTTTTTATTTTTTAATAATTTTATTTTTTGTCATATGTTAACGAACAGAATAGTTGCATAGAAGCTGGTTGTGGCGTTTGAGACTATAGAAATAGCCCGACGAAAATTAACAGCATTCCGTTTTTTTTTATTTATAATATGCCACTATTCTTTGTCATTATTTATCATTATTTCCTATTCGTAATTTCTTCTAGTTACTAGGATAGTGTATAATAGTATACTATTTTTTTGTTTGTTTACTATGTGATAGATAATTTTGTTAATTGATATCAATTTCCTCCCTATTGTAATGTCTTTTATTACCATTTAAAGATATTAATGATATGTTGTATACGTTTTAGTTGTTTTTAGCGAATATTCGGCAAACAAAAACGATTTTAATGGTATAAAGTATCCACGCTATAAAATTATTTTAAGCGATAATTTGTTTTTCCAGTATTTTGATTATACTATGATATGATTAGATAATGATAATTTGATAAAAGGTGCCAATAAATGCTAATGTTTATACGAACATGTCGGAACTTTATTCTGCGAGAATCCTTCCCCTATATTAATAAGAAATACACATGGAAAAGTACACGATATTTAATTTGAATTTCACATAGTTTAATTCGAATAAAAAATATCCGCAGCGATTCAATGGATATAGAATCGTGTTATCGCGTTATTGTTGGATTCGTATTATTGTTACACTATTATAATATAGAATATTAGAAATAGAACCGAATTAAGACCTTTAGAGGTCCTACACGTTATAATGTATTATTGCACGCTATACAATAGTATGTGCTTAGTTGCATCGTGCGCACACTTTTCTGCGAGTTGATGAAATTCCTTCGAAAATACATAATATATTTTTTATTTTATTGTAAAATGTAGTTTATTCTTCATAAAAATAAAGACAATTATATTTCGTAAAGCGTTATTTCTATTGTACCGGACATTAATACATGGTACATATTTTTATAGTAATATCAGACGAGTATTGAATGGAATCGCCAAAAGTCATCCTTAAATCATGGTACAATTGAAAGTAACGAAAAGACACTATCTATCGGTGGTTCGATGGCTCAAGCGTTCCAAAAATCGACCCATCGATGTCCAAACGGATTTTGAAATTTATTCGTGCCTGTCCCGCTTCGAGAGCAATTAAACATACATTATATTTGTGATTACTTGCTGCGTTTCCTCGATCATCCCTTCTTTTTCATTGCATCCAAGAGGGGATGGAGCAAGGTGTCTGACGTCAAGAGAGCCATCGTGCGGTGACATGCACGCGTTATACTCACTCGTTTGAAGATCAGGTACCGACTCGATAACCGATTTTGCTCGGAGGAGAGCGCGGTTTTTATCATTGGCGGATGCCACTTCGCGATTTTCATCGTGTGTCGTCGTTTCCGTTCGTGGATGGCAATCTTTATGCTGAAACGAGGCAACCGCACGGGATCGTTCGTTTATTCTTGCCAACTGTAGACGGGAATCGACAGGTAACGCAAAATACAAAATTTAGCGGTTTTTCATTATTGAAAGTTTCATGTTTTAGCGTTCTCTCTTCTTAGTCACATTTAACGCGGGCTCCATTGGTGTTCATGAATTTTCTTAGTCGCGATTTAAACGCACTTTATCGCTCTTGATTGAAACGGGTATTTTCAAATTTATCTTCGATATCAAAGAATTAATTTCGGTTCAACGAATGAAGCGTATCTGTTAAACACGCTTTCTAGTATCGGTCTGTTTACGTTTAAGCGTAAAAGCATGTTGCAATAAATAAAAGATTATGATTGTATTTTTGTGTATCACGACGAAAAGGACACCGAGGGGGACGCATTTTAACTGTTTTGTATGAATCATGATTATAATTCGGTTTTCGATTTTATACCGTTCACATGACGGTTATGTACGTAGTCGTACTTCTTTGATCGATTAATATTCGAAACTGCATATATGCAACATTTTCGCGTATGATTTATGATCGCAACTTTTCCTTCAGTTTTTACTATCTATTCGGTATTATAAGTAAATATTGAATAGCCTTAGCCCCTTTATTGTATTCTTCTACAAAGATGATACATAAAGTAATTTACTGCCCATAATTCTTGTATCTTGTATCTTGTCAAACATAAATGGACTATACAATCTGTTGTTGTTATTGAAATTGTAAAAAGCACTTTTAGTATTTTAATCACTAGTCCGTTCATATTAATTTGCGAGTTATGAAGCAAATTTTTTTTTTTAAATTAACAAATTATGATACAAAAAATTAACACGTTCATTGACAAGTTTAATGACACGATACCAATGGGCCGTAGTAAACGTGTTAATTATCTGTTTAAACATATTTTTCTTTATGATCATCGATCTTTTAAGAATCAATGGATTAATATAGAAGAGTAAATATAACACGTGCAAACAAAAAGAACTAATTATTAATTGATCATACATCTGTGAATGAGAAGAGACTGAACAGTTGTTAATTGTTACCTAGAATAGTTTAGGGAAAATGGGGTAATGGTGATCATGGGACAATGGCGGTCACTGTTATTATTGCAAAATGAAATATTCGAAACGCGCTACCGGTCCTGTCATGTCAGGCGCAACAATTTTTATTGCATTTATGGAAGTGCATATGTGTACTTAAAAAAGATACGTGTTAGAGACTCAAATACGAAAATTTTCAAATAATCACTTTTTCCTACGGGAGTGAACTATACGCAGTACTGTATTTATTTTAACAATTGTTGACAGACAGGACCAATTAACATATTAACAACCGAGGTATATCTTTAGATCTATCTAATTATGTCAGTGGCCTTGGTTAATCTAACGCGATTGTCCAATAGTGTCGAAAATATTGTTTTATTTTTGTATACAGTAGACTGTTGTTATATCGCTACGCTCACATCGACTTTCACACACACTAACGTTCCCCTACCGTTGCGCACAGTGGCGGCACGTTCCCGCCTTTTTGGCGCATGCGCACTATCGCGTGCGATTCTCGCTTTCCCGCGCATTTACAAAAAATCGTTGCATTATGAAAGAAGGAAACATTTTGACAATTCATGGTGGCAATATAACAATGGTGTACATTCGTTTAGTTCTATCAGTGTTACTGTAAGTGATTGCTATTACCCCCCTTTACTTTAGTGGCAATCGAATAATTCTCGAAAGCAAGAAAATAAACCAGCAAAAAAGAAAGACAAAGCAAAAGGAACAAAAGTATAAACAGGAAATGAAATTTCGAATAATGTCGTTGAAGAGTGTCGCGAATACTCGTGATCCTCCGCGTATGTCTCTCCTGCCGGAAATCCGTTGGTCAATTCGAATTCATGAAGGAACAACGCTCTGCTATTCCGTTTCGATGTTTCGATCAGTTAAAAGTGACGCAAGTGAACGAAAAAAAAAATGTTCGATAAAATTCGTCTACTTCTTCTTCTTCTTCTTTGTACCACGCCGGGCGGGTCATTCGAGAAATTGGCTTCCATTCTTAACAAGTTCTGGTTTAAGGTGTGTGAAAATGCCGGATACTAAGGCAATTGCACAGCTGACAATCACAACGTGAGCGGTTGTTCGTTTCGCGGATCATCCGGGGGATAATGATTACAGAACAGACCTGGAGCATGATGCTGGACAGTGATGTCACGGGCATCAATGAGTAAGTATCTCACGTCAATCTGTTCCCTTTAATTCTTCATTTATTTCTTTCTTTCACACGAAACATTATGTACAGAGTATTGCTGAATTTACAGGTCCGTTTAGAAACACTATTGAACGAAGCGAAGAGGTCTTAACACATTACCTTGCGGTCGCAGATTGGATAAACGTTATCGCTTTATAATTTAATAGTACAGTAGGATCATTGCTACTGGAACATTCATTATTGGATGATCTATTGCGAGAACGTCCCGTTGTTAGCACTTTATATTTGAAATTTTTTGTATAACGGGGAGCGTAATAAGTTCACGTAAAGAAGATGGCAACGTGATGGAAGATGACCTGATTATTTGATTTTTATTTGTAAATTTGAAAAAAATCTACGCTGCGTGCAATCGTACAGCAAACAATTTAAACAAACTGTTTTCCCATTGAAATAATTGAATGTTAATAGGCGCAGAAATTATTCATTAAATTATCTATAAATTTTTTTCATAAAAAAAATATAAAATTGGTAATCTATATAAAATATAAATTTAGTAATCTGTATAAAATATAAAATTTGTAATCTGCCTGAAATATAAAATTGGTAATCTGTAAACAATTTTTTTCTAGATTGTATACATTTTTTTCTAGATTCTATAAATTTATTTGAACGTACGATTTCTAATTTAAAAAATTGAGTGTCTCGTTCGCTAAGACTTTTGCTTCGCTCAACGAATTTCTTTTAGTCCGTAAATTTGTTAACTATAATTTAGCAACACTCTACATAAGTACATACAACACGAGTACGAAAAAGACTCAATTATTTCTTTGTTTAATGCGACACAACATTAACACAATAACACTGTTCGGTAAGTTTCATGTCAGAGTTATATCGTGATGATTTCGTGTTTTTGATGGTGTATCATATTATCACGAGAGACGATCTTTTTGTCCATTAAAAAAGCTGCGTTTGGATCGATACTGTCGCGTATTTAAAAATATGTGTGCACTAATTATAATGTATCGTCTATACAGTATGTCCGCTTTAAGTGTATACACGCTATTATTTGTCCACCTATTGAAATTGTAAATTAACATTTAATTAATACGTAACGTTGAAAAAATATTTATTATTTTGTTCATTTCTATATTGTAAATTGTTGCATTTTATGTAAAATGTTGGATTTTATAACTTATGAAGGGCAGAGAAACGACTATTAGGGTGATATTGTGGAAGTAAATAATGTAATGTTGTACCTTGCTAAAGCTATGAAATGATACTGTTTTTGAGAAAAAACCTTTCTTGTTATTCTCATGGAACTTATCGTATTCTGTGAAATGTTAAATACAATTAACATACACAAAAAATCATTTACACGAAAATAATTCATATTATTCGTTGCAAAAACCGATTGGTTCTTGTTATTCGTATAAAATTGACGATCGCATTGGAAGCTTTCTGATAAAAAAGTTGTTTACCTACTTATCGTGACCTGTATAAATGTTTTGCAACTACGTTATTTATACACTGTTCAAAATAATTAGGGGCTCGTCCGGTGAAACAGCCATATTGTTCAATAAATTTGAACGCGTTAGAGAGTTAAAAAATTAAAGAATATTCTATCAGACATCGCTACGTTATCAGCAGCATCGACAATTCTTTCCACTAATGGTATATTCTATATAAATTAATTGAATTATCGTATTCATTATGCATCGAAAAGATATATTGTTAAACTTTCCCGAGGAAACACGAATTCATTTCTCATAATTTTTTTGTCAATCGTGAAATTCTTGTCATTAATATATATTAATATATACATCGTATATATTGCATATATTGTATATGTATTGATTGTATCTGTTTTGTGTCATGATCATTTAGAAAGATTTCATCGACAATTCAATCGATTTTACTATGCTAATTCTTGAATATCAAACATTATAAAATACCATGAAGAACTTTGGTTCCATAATGAAACACTGAAACTGAATAAAATAAGAAACAGTCGAACAATCTTCTTAATAGTGATCAATCAACAAAGTACATTGTAGTTAATGTTATATTAAGATGAACTTGTTCAGAAACAATACTCCCTGATTATTTTGAACAAAACTTGAAACCTTGTACACGGCCTTGTACACATTGCTTTCATTCCTTTATTTATGATGTTTTTATATAGAAGCGATCAAAGACCCCTGATGGGTGATTATAGTTAACAGCGAAAGGGTTAAAACTATGCAATAATCGAACGGAAGCGTATTAGAAAATAATTAACACTAAATCTACCGACATATAATGCACAATTATTTCGAAGTTAAGAATGAAGTTGAAAAATATAAAAAAAGATGAAAAGATGAAAAACTAATAAAAGATGATACATAAATCGATACACATGTTAATTCCTTATCTCGATGAAGATCAAGGTAGATTTCAAGAAAACCATCTTCACAAATTTTTGTATCTAAACTACGGCATTTGTAAAATGGCCACTTGACCCGTTTGGTAGTTTTAGTGTTAATAAATAAATTTAAAAAATTCGAAACCTCGTACACGCCCGATGTGTGTTCGTGTCTATATGTTCTAAATGTTCCTCGTAAACGAAACGTCTCACATTAACAGACACTTGACGAGAATCTTTTGATATCGATAGGTTGAGTATTTCTCCGAGGAAACAATTATGGATCAAGGCAGTGAAGAAGCTGACTTCCGAGAGGCTGGGAAGGGAAGGATTGGCGGCATGGCAGGACCGGAATTCCAACAACGACACGGAAGTTCCAGACGTTGAAGAAGCGATCGAGTCAACCGAGGATGCAGAAATTCCAGCGGACCCGGAAGTGGTTCTTCCCGAACAACCGGTTGATGCCGAATCCCAAACCCAACGAGGTCTGACTTCTCCAATTTTATGCAACAAAACTCCATTTGTCCCAACTCGTCAGCGAACAAAATTACTCGGATAACTCACAGATTCGGAGAATAGAACATTAGCGATTTTAAAGTTCTGTGTATCGATCAGACACCCATAAATCGTTTTTAACTATTATTCTCAGGTTTTAAGAATTATCGGTGGTTCGCACTGTTTCTCAAAGTGCATCAAATTGTTAAGAATTTCGATTGAACAAAATTATAAGTAATTTAGAAAAATTAGAGGATTCTGAATATCTTATGTATAAAATTGGTAATCTGTGTAAAATATAAAACTGGTAGTCTGTATAAAATATAAAATTGTGAAGGCTATTTTTGGGGTGACAGTATTGAAATTAAAATAACGTATGTAATGAGTGTATCTGATGAAAATTTTTATCTTCTAGAATTAACCCGAAGAAAATTTGTCAGAAATTTGAAGATTATAGAAGTTTATAGAATTTATAGTCGAGCATGCACCGGTCGAAAAATAAACTACACCTGGAGGAGGACAACGGTCCCTTTTTATGAGCGCACAGGCTGAAGGCTAATTAAATGAGTACAATCGAACCTTTCTAATCCGAGAACCCCTATACAACAACAGTTTCGTTCATTGTAGATTATGGTATATAATTACTTTAACCCGAATTATTTACCAGGTGTTGAGGTCTTATGCGTTATTTACCGATTCAGGGGAACCTGACCGAGGTCAACGTTTACCTCTATAGATTAAAGCACATGGTTAGAATTAGTGAAAATAGTAAATACTAAAGTAGTAAAATAGTAAATAGTGAAGTAGTCAAATAGTAAATAGTGAAATAGTCAAATAGTAAATAGTAAAGTAGTCAAATAGTAAATAGTAAATAGTAAATAGTAAATAGTAAATAGTAAATAGTAAATAGTAAATAGTAAATAGTAAATAGTAAATAGTAAATAGTAAAGTAGTAAAGTAATAAAGTAGTAATTATCCATTTTAGTAGTACACGAAGGACCACTTTTAGTTTGTTCAATGTCAACAATGAAGGAAGGTTCAAATCATTCAATTAACAAAGATCAGGATACCGAATCAGTAAGGGTTAAATTCACAAATCGTATCCCTTCCCGAGTACATCTCAAATCTCCAAATCTCCAAAACTTTGTACAAATTCAACGAAATGGCTCTAAAACAAAACCGATAGGCCCGAACGAAAGCTTGTATTCGACGAAGGGGTGAGAACCTGCCATTGCATCGGTTAACAAACGAAGTTTCAATGTACTCGCAGTCCTCAATAATAATTGTCCCGGTGTCGCGAGCAAATTATTCAGCGTGTCGTTGGTGGCGCGTGTTATTAATTTATTCTGTTACGTACAGCCTTCGGCTATAAATACGACTGGATATTTTCAGATGTTTTCAAGAAAGGAGTACTCTATAAGGGAATATTTTGTCCGTCGTTGTCGAACAGCTTCCACAGCAAACAGCTGGAGACATCCTACCTGCACTACTCGAATCGTCAACGACAGAAATCGTTGCTCATGCTCAATATCGTTGACCTCAGCCTAAAGGTAAAACCGATAGACCGTTTGTTATACACTAAGCAAAAAGAAATTAGCGCAATAAGAATTTTTATCAAAATTTCACTCAAGTTTAAGTAATCGTAACTCCGCGAAAAATGGTCATATCTTACACATTCTTTTTTCGTTTGTATGTTTGAAGTCTCTACTTTGACCACACAGACGCATACACACACACACACACGTACACACGATGCACAAAATCGAACGAGCAACCTCCTCGCGGTGTGCATCGAAATTGTGCTTCAATTTTTTTTCAATTTGTGCAGAAAAGTTTGTACTTTGCAGCAATTTTTGGAACGTTCGCAAAAAAAATTTATTGCACCCCCCCATAGACCGCATCAAAATATGCAAACTTTTTAAAATAAAACATGTCTTCACATTAAAGGAGGTGGCGGGGTAGGGAAAGGCGGAAGTTAAATTTGATAAATTGTGCTCAAAGTAGAGACTTCGAACATTGAAACGAAAAAAGAATTTGTAAGAAATGACCATTTTTCGCGGAGTTAGGATTACTTAAAAATTGAGTGAAATTTTGATGAAAATTCTTGTTGCGCTAATTTTGTTGCTCATTGTATATCCACACCTATGTAATTCCCTGTACCTGTACACATCCGTACACGCATGTTATTCTCTATCGTTTTATTTCATACGACATCAGATTATTCTTATGGTGATATGGCTATGGGAGAGGAACGAGAACAGCAGCGGTTTAATCGAGTCCTTGTCCTGGGCGATCTGCTGCATGGCTGCGAACATGGTGGTTTGCATTCTCGGCTGGTGGCGGTGTTTCTCCAATAATTATTTATACTGGGCTTCCATATTTACTTGGTTACTGATCAACTCGCAAGGTAAACGATTCGGAACACCGGTTGTGTCGTTTCGAAGATGAAACCGGATAAATATAGTAAAAAAGAATATAAAGTTTGTTTAAAACGAAAGTAAAGTTTGTCCGGTGTAGCTTCGATTCCATGGGGTTATTCTTCTAAAGAAAGGGAAATTTTTGGGCAGGTAATACTCACTGAACCGAATGTATCCTAAAAGATGAATCATTTGTAGAGACACATTGTCGATTTCGATCGAAGCTGGTTTACGTCATACAGTTTGGGATAAATGATAGCACAGTATATTAATATCTTTGTTCCTAGAAAATATGTAATACCACCTAAAATTACGATGTGCCATTTTTCATAAGTGCGAAAGATGTTTGTACAAGCATGGCAGATGTTTATATAAGTATGAAAGATTTATGAATAAGTGTACAAAATATTGTATGTATAAGTATGAAAAATGTTTGTATATATGTGAATGATGTATGTACAAGTATGAAGGCTGTTTATATGTTCTGTTTTGTAGACCTTTGCATGTTCGTGTGTGTGTGTGTAATGCTTTTGCTAGAATAATAGGTTTATATACATAATTGAAGGAACGACTATTAACCCTTTTACTATGACAACGTTCGGTCGACCGGTGTTTACGCTTTGATATGCATTGCTTTCTTTCCTTTATTTATGATGTTTTTATATAAAAGCGATCAGAGACCCCCGATGGGTGATTATACTCACCCTTAACAGCAAAAGGGTTAAACTGTTTAATCATCAAACAGAACGATAGTAGAAAATAATTAATAAGTAAATTTGCAATTTTATTTTATGACAAAAAAATTGTATTATTTTAAACGGTGTATAACGGTGTAAAATTGATTAGCCAAAAATCAACAGAATTCGCAAGTATATGGATATACACTTAATGAACGAGTACAATGAATATGTATCAATGTGAACCTAAGCATAAGTCATCTTTGACAAAAATGAAAAATTACACAATTGCTCAAAATTGAAGAGTTACCAAATTGCTTAAAATTGAAAAATTGTTCAGTTGCTTAAAATTGAAAAACTGCTCATTGAATCTTTTACTTGGTTTAGTGAGTATTGCCTGCCACACAAGTTCAGAATATCCTCTCTGTTTTTGAATATCCTGTATATAACATACGTATACGTATACATTTAACCATAGATAGATGTACACACATGTTCTTGGTAAGATTGTATCTTCGTTTACCGAATAGAGTTTTGCTCCATTGGCTCGTGCGTTGGCGGTCCAGCGAATTGCTTGAATGTTCAGCGAACCGTAGAACAAACTAATACATACATACATACATACATACATACCAGGCATGGGTTACCATCGATTAATTGTACCCGCGTTTATTATTTAACATTAACAATGGCACACGACCATCGCGACAAAAACAACCGACGTCTATTGCAGGTTTTATAGGGGCCGGTCTGGACTTCTCCAATCAACAACGTCTTATGTGGTACATACTGTTTGTCGTGTATGCACCGTACGCCATGCTGCCGTTACCTTTGAGATGGTGCGTCCTCGCCGGTTACGGGACAGCTTTGACCCACATGGTGATGGCTGGAATTACTTTATTGCGGGACCCTACCTATGTAAGAATCCCTCGTACACCGTTCGCCTTCGCACCTGGGTCGAAATATAATAACGGAGTCTCGTATTTTATTATTTGCAAGGAAACATTTTTTTGGATGGTACAACGTACCGATGTAAATAACCGTGTTAACACGTGGCTCGAAGATGGTTCAATTTTCTCAGAAATTGTTCACCTTTACTAAAAACGTGGATTTAGGGATCTGAGGATATAGAAATACGGGGACTTAGAGATATGGAGATCTAGAAATTTGGGGATCTAGAAACTTGGGGATCTATAATAGAAACCTGGGAATCTAGGAAACGGAGGACCTAGAAAACTGGGGATCTAGGAAACTGAGGATCTAGAAACCTGGGAATTTAAGGAATCTGGAGATCTGAAGATCTTGAAGTGGTAGGGATTTGGGTCCTAAAAAATTGAGAATCTAGAAAATTGGGGGACCTAGAAATAACAATTTGAACATACATAGATGTAGATGTATAACTAAAAAAATGTGGTATTTAGCGATATACTATAGTATGATTTAACTAACTATGTATTACAATGTAGTAAATCCTCGTTATATTACCATCATCTACATAACTTTCTGAATCCTTATAATTTTCTGCCTCTACTTAATTTAAACTTCGGCTCAGGCAACATTTCATCATTAACAATACTTGATTAGTATTTCAACTTTCTGATCATTCGTTTATTTGCAGCTGCACGACGTCACGTGTATCGTTCGAATGCTGACGACCAACGTTTTGCTATATCTTGCAATGAATCTGGCAGGCATGTATACAAAATATTTGACGGACAGAGGACAGAGACAGGCATTCTTGGAAACGCACAGATCTATGGAAACCCGGCAACGAACACAAAATGAGAATAATCGACAGGAGAAGTTGCTTCTTTCTGGTGAGGAACACTAACAATTTTACTTTTTGTTAGCGTTCTCTATTTTGGTGATAAGTTACTTCAGATATATAGACAATCTGCGTCAAACTTTTACTTACTCACATAATTAACGATTGTGCAGTAGAGTAGAGATTTTAATGATACTGTCAGAATTTTTTCAGATTTTTCTTTGGAAGCCTGAAGAGGTAAAAGCAGGAGGTACTTTAAACGTTAAAGGGACTAACTTGTTAGCTTATTTAGGCTGCTATTTATTGGATCAATTTTTCTAATATTGTTACCCAGTATTTTGTACAAATGCTAAGTTACATTGGGTATATTAGAATAAAGATACAAACTCACGTTACAGTGTGTATACTATATCAGTAAAAACAAAATTATATGTAATGTATAAACAAATGGGTAACAACAAAATACTTAATACCAAAATGCTTTTATACCGATAACTATTTGTACTGTTTAAAATATTCATGTACTCTCATTAATTATTTTACAAAACACTTGCCTTAATTAATAAAAATACTGGGTTAAACAAATAGATGGTAGATTTCTACAAATTTTAGCATCGTTCAGCACTGCTTTTCCACCGATTTCTAATTATTATATCATAGAGAGACGAAACCGTAGCGTGTTGTGAAGACAGGTGTAAATTAATAACGTCCCACGGATGCTCATACAATCAACTCAACGATCAGCCAATTAATGACATCCATAAATATACATGTGTAATTACCAATCGATGTACGTACGTTCGATACGTATTTAAGTATATTTATACGTGTGTCGAACACGTAGTATATAAAGACGCATGGGGGTTGTACCGCAAGTACGTGGTTCGTTAGCGCGTGTAACTTGCTCAGCCGAGTGTCAAAAAGGGTCACTAGACACTTTCACTCGATTGCGCCAGATGTGTTTTACCGATAGCCTCTAGCAGTGCTTTGCTTTTACGTATTATCGATCTTCCGACGATGATTTGTTTAGGAAGACCGAGTAAAATACAATGGAACAAAGCAATACGAAAGGAGAGAAATCGAACGCGATTTTCTGACTATCGTCTAAAAATTTTATACGAAAATTGTAAACGGTAATTTTCGTCGAAACCATTTCGTTTTTTTAATACATGATTCTGTTTCAGTTTTGCCGGATTTCGTGGCCAAGGAAATGATCCGTGACATAGCTCGTGAAACTGCTCGAGGTGGAACCATCTCCTTTACCCCTAATCAATTTCACAGAATATACATCCATCGCTATGAAAATGTTAGCATACTTTTCGCCGATATCAAAGGCTTCACCGGTACGAACCAAAATATTGTCCCTTGTGAAAAAAATTTTTTATAATTAGGCGTTAGAACAGAAATTGTTGTTCTAAGATTTTCTATACAATCAGAAATAAATTGAATAATCAGAATATTATTCCATGATTAAGCTTTGGCCAGCCAGTGTAGCGCCCAGGAACTCGTCAAGGTATTAAACGATTTGTTTGCACGTTTCGACAAATTGTCCGCGGAGAATCATTGTCTGCGTATCAAGTTGCTCGGGGATTGTTACTATTGCGTTTCCGGATTGCCGACTGCCAGGAGCGATCATGCTCATTGCTGCGTTGAAATGGGTTTGCACATGATTAAAGCAATAAGAGATGTGCGATATACGACGAAGGTAAAAGAACATTTTATTATAGATACAACTTGTATAAAACTTGTGCAGATGTAGCAAGTTTTTAATTATATCCAAAGAGAAAACTATTTGAGTGTACTTTACACTACTGTATACATAAAAACTGTATGTTTTTATAGAAAATTAATGCGTTTTCAGGTCGACTTAAATATGAGAATAGGGATCCACAGTGGTTCAGTGCTGTGTGGTGTGTTAGGACTTCGAAAATGGCAATTTGATGTCTGGTCTTATGACGTAACATTGGCCAACCATCTCGAAAGCGGAGGCATACCAGGGTAAAGTTCAACATTCAATAGATATTTCATAAATATATTTATATCATATTTTATTCCATAAGTATAGTATGTTTATATGTCAAGTAGTAATTTGAAGAAAAATTACTGTAGGTGTAAGGCAAACTATATAAAAAATGGTACTGATGTTTCAGGAGAGTGCACATTTCAGAGGACACCCTAAATTGTTTGAACGACGTGTATGAAGTTGAGCCAGGAAACGGGACCGAAAGAGATAATTATTTGAAGGAGAGAAATGTGGTGACATATTTAATTAAACAAGTAGAACCGCAAAAATCTAGGCGGAGGTATTCTGCTCGTCCTAAGATATGGTCCGAGGACGATGCAAATAAAGGTAAAAAGAGCTTCAAATTGAACAACCCGTTGTCTGCAAACAGCAGTGCTCCAAATTGTTCGACAGAGGACGACATAGGAGTTGATTGGACACCGGAGATACCGTTCGAAAACGTTCGTACACTAAAGACATTAAAAACTGATTTCCTACTGTATCATATTGATTTTCACAGTATTCAGGATATTCTACCATAAGTAAAACTCAATTCTATTGTTTGCGCAGTTGAATACCGCGACATCGGTCAGTAATTTAGAATCAGAGTACCTGGAAGAAGAGAATGGTTCTGCTAAAAGTAAAGCTGCAAACGCTGAGAAAGCTGCAGGTCTTGAAACTGCTAGCAACAAGCGTATGAGATCGGCGAACATAAACGCTTGGACTTTGCGTTATAACGACGAGAGTCTGGAATTAAAGGTCAGGTTAATATTAACACGTTAATGATTCTTCTATTTTAACAAGTTTCAACCATGACCGGTGATTTACTTACTTTTTGTATGCGCAGTTTGGCCAATTACGCGAGGATATGTTCAAATCAAACATGATTTGTTGCTTCGTCGTGTGGATATTTATTGCCATCTGTCAAGCCGTAATATTACCAGAGTAAGTGACATATTTTTTACTTCGGTGAAAAAGCAGAAAACCTGTACACACGAGTGCAATGTACGTTTCTCTCGTTCAAGAGGAAGTGTAGGAAAAGGAATGTCTGTGTAATGGAGATATGAATATAAATGTTGAAATTGTTACAATTATAGAAATTCTTTTTTAACGAAAAATTTACTGTTCCACAGTTGCGTCATTCTTCTAGTCTGCCTGTTGCTGACTACACTCATTTTGATAGCGTCGTCCATTCTGGTGATGGCGGAGGAGTTTAAAAGCCTGCCGGCGTATCTGCAGCATGCCTCCTCCATGTTGGTGCACAACAAGCAACACCGTACAATGTTCATCTGCAGCGTGATCAGTTTAATGGCTTTGACGTCGATCGTCGGTATTTTAGCCTGTCCAACGTCGATTCGACGATACCCAGAAGCCCTGGCCATCAGACAACAATTGGAGAGCCCAACCTTGAAACCCGAACGATTGGTAGCGACGACGGTCGGCCTCGATCAATTTATTCTGACGTTTCTGGAGGCGGCTCTTCGCGACGAATCCCTCGAAGAACGGGAGAAGATCTCCGCCAAGAAGAACGAAACTGTACCGCGAAGTTTTCACAGCGCGGAGATGGAGCTGACGAGGATTCTCGATGGCAGGGCTGATCTGGCGAAAGGTCAAAGAAGAAAAGAATTTTTCAGGTTTTATTGACACGAGCATCGTCATAGACTCGAGTACAAAGGACATTATCTAAAAATTTGCTCGTAATCGCAGGGGTGAAGACGCTGTCTCGAGGAGGATATTGTCCACACCGGAAATGGGACCTCGAGCTGAACCTATCTACACAATGGATTATGATGAAATCGCCTTGGAGACAACTTGCGTACAGCCAGAGTACATAGTGTTCACGTGGATTTTATGCCTGATCGCGTTAGCCTCGGCTCTGAAGTTATACTATTTAGTGAAAACTGCGCTGGCCACGATTATCGTGTCCGTTTACGCCGTGTTGATCCTGGTAGTCTGTAAAGACTTCTTCTCCATTCCCGACGAAGAGAAGGATTCGTGAGTCGCATTCCACGTTTGTGCATGAAGACTAATCAACTCGATTCGTTTAACGCAGGCATGAACAAGTGATCTTTACTTTTTTACTCTACCGAGAGGGATAACCCTCGTCGTATAATTTTTCGTCTGCGTTGTGTTTCTCTTCACTTTTATATGAGATATTTTCAAATTATTTAATTTCATAAATTGAGCATGCTGAGAATACAAATCACATAATAGCGAGGATTGTGTACTTATCGGTGGAGAGACACTTCTTCGTGTCTGTGATTGAAAGATTTTTAATAGTGAAATAATTTGCTACATCTACCGTACATTTTCAGGCCATCAATACCTCTCTCTGCACAAATGTTGACCTTTCTATTAGTGTTTCTGGTGATGGTCACATACCATGGCAGGTTGGTAGAAGTAACGTCCAGATTGGATTTTCTGTGGAAACAGCAAGCCGAAAGGGAGCTCAGCGACATGATCGAATCTCGGCATAACAATATGCAGCTATTGAAAAATATTTTACCGGATCACGTGGCTCATCATTTTTTAACGCAGGAGCGAGCACCGGAGGTGAAATAGTTATCAGATATCAATTTATATTTATTTGTTATTTTTGTGATCTTCTGTTGAATGCATTAAACATTACTATCTGTATTTTCATCGTTTCGCAGGAACTGTATTCGCAATCGCGTGACAAAGTTGGCGTGATGTTCGCAAGTGTACCAAATTTCACAGAATTTTATTCAGAAGACGTTAATAAAGGAATGGAGTGTATTCGTTTATTAAATGAGATCATCGGTAAGAGATGTGATATACGACAGTCACATTCTTACAGTTCAATTTTCATTTTTTAAATATAAACTTTCATGTGCAATGAATTGCTCTAATTCAACAGTTTATAAAATTATCATTTTTCAGCTGATTTCGACGAGCTCCTAGACGAAAACCGATTTCATTGTATCGAGAAGATAAAGACTGTCGGTGCAACTTACATGGCAGCCTCTGGACTCAATCCATGTCAAAATGTAATTTTATAAATCATTTTAATAATGCTGCAATAATTCTGTGGCGAAAGGATTTATCAACAAAATTTTGAAGTAACTTATTGTTAGTAAGTTCACGAATATTTCTTTTTCAGGACAAAACTAAAGACGATATGGAACATTTGTGTAGATTGGTCGATTATGCGGTGGCCATGCGACTTCGTCTCGAAGACGTGAACATTCATTCGTTCAATAATTTCGATTTAAGAGTAGGTATTAGCTGTGGTCCGTTGGTGGGTGGTGTGATTGGTGCCAGGAAGCCCGTGTTCGACATTTGGGGTAATACGGTGAACTTAGCTTCCCGCATGGACTCTACGGGTGTCATGGGGAAAATACAAGTTCCACAGGACATTGCTAGGGTAAATGTATTTTCGCAATTTATCCATTCTATAGCCCAACTCAGAGCCATAAGGCTTTACCGCATTTTTTTTATATCACATACACCACCATAAAGACTCTTGATTGCATCTTTCATTCGTAATATTGGTTACAACAGTTTCTGGAAGGGAGAGGATATCAGACGCAGAAGAGAGGGCTCATCGAAGTCAAAGGAAAGGGGACCATGGAAACTTATTTCGTACTAGGCAAAGGGTCAATGCAACAAGAAGGCACAACTAAACACACCACAAGATGCAGGAGCCTTGCAGCAGTAGTGTACGGTGTCGTTCAAGCACGTCGTAAACAAATGCGAGCTCTTAGAAGGACATAAGTATTTTATTTATATCAGTTTTTTTTTTTTTGCCAATTTTTGGGTGCCTAGTTACGTGCAGGGTTCACCTTGGATTGGTATTTGATATACAGGGTATAATACCTAAACAGATCACCCGAATAATACCAGTTATATTTAAATGACGGCATTATTGTTAAATGTTAAGATTATTATTATTTATATCTATTTTTTCTTACTTTTATATTTATTAGATTATATTTTTTATTTACTTTTGTTTATTTTACGATTTTAAGACAAATTTAATCACACAGATTGGAATAATTTGAAATCTTTTCTATCTACTTTCTTAACGAAATATTTGTAACATTTGATTGCAAACATCCAACATTTGATTAAAAAGTGACTGATTATTGAGCGATTGGATTTGTTTTAAAAGTTATACGTGTAAATACAATAATTTATTTATGTTTGAAAGTGACTTTAAATATCAATGCTATTATTTGCATATTCGCTGTGAAATTAAATAACACTTCCAATTTTCTATTTAGCATAATTCAAATCCAATTCCTGTACATATTAATTTTACGTATGAAATAACTATAAATACTAATTTCACAAGCTGTAAATCCAAAATCATGTACAAAATGGTACGGCAAGAAAAGTATTCACCTAAATTATAGATTAATAAATAATAAATGATAAAAGATTTAAGTAACTTGCAATAATCATTCAAAATGTAAAAATAACGTTCTCCAAATTTCTAGTTCGGTATACATATATCATTGTAGGGATAAATCATGGAATAGCAAAACAATTTTGGGAAAATTCAATTTAATAATAATTGCAGGGCAGCAGCGTTCATGTTGATAATCATAATGTACAGCACAGTTGAGCTCTGTGTAACTGTATATTACATTGTTATGGTAAACACAAATATATTGTAATTAACCGTAATAATAATCCATGATAATAATAGTTGTAATAATGATAATAATAAGGCTAGCTACAGCATGATCTCCTGTATTAAAGAGATCACCCGATCCAACTGTACACTTTTACAACATACTTCGTAATAATAATCTAATTACATATAATATAATTAGGTAATCATTACAATCAGAACCTAATTAGAATGTTACGACACGTAAGGAGGGACCGCGAGCCTTGTCCTTTCGAGAAATTAATATGTCAGGTTAAACAAAATAAAAATAAAAACATTTATTTTGTGACAGAAATGCAATTACTCTACATTATACAGAACTACTATTAGTAACATACACACATTGATTTCTCGAAAGCGAAGGTGTCTCTTTAAAAGATCTTCTTCTTTCTTTATTCCATTCATTTTTTCCTTTCCTCTCTTTTTTAAGGTATAAAGGCACTGTACACGTAAACATACAATATTATAGAAAAGCGCTATAGGCGGTCCAGATGTTACCTTTTTAAATAGTAAAACGTGCCCGTTTAAAAATATCAATGTGATCTTTCCTTTCTTCTTCCATTTTTTTTTATTATTACAATGCTACACGCTTAAAATAGGGAGCGGTTTCCTTCGATTCTAGCTGCATTGGTCAACGCTATATTTTCTTCGACGCTATGTAATCTTAAACGTTAAGGAAAAATATAGATGACTATCATATATATATATATATATGTATATATATTATATATCAGAATGTGCAGAACTCACGGTAACTATTTAGGAGGAAATAATTGGTCAATGCGATCAGAAGTTAAGAAAACGCTCCGGTTAAAGGTGGGATCTGTTTATCACAATTTGGCAGTGAACGTTCTCACGTTTAAAATACACACAGTTTTACAAGTTTTAAGCTATACGAATCTTCTTCTTCTTCCTCCTCTCATTTTCATATTCTTCGCTACAACTTGCTACGGTTCGTGGTACATTTACAGACAAATTCGAAAATATTACTTTTCCTTCTTTACTACAGACGGTTGTTCAGAAAAAATAAATCTTTTTTTTTTACTCTTTCAATAGCTGTTAGATTCACCCACTCGGTAGGTCTGAACTTAAACTCTTCGTACATTGTTCATTTTCTTCTTTTTCTTTTTTTTTTTTTTTAGTGAAAATACGACTTTACGTGTGCTTTTTTTCTCTTATCCGCGAAGCTCGAGGGATTTTTAAGAAGAAGTCTCTAGGGGGTCTCAATCTCTTTTGTGGTAATGCTCTAGTGTTCGTGTGCAATGCTAAATTGCATAACCTTTTAAAAATCAATGTTGCTCTCCGTATGAAAATACAAAGATCTGTATGTGCAGGATAAACGCTTGAGTGATTATTACAGGATGCATGTATTATACAATTTTCTCGTTCCTGTTGCTTTTCTATTCCCGCTTCAAGAAAGAAACCGAATGTTATTTACAGTTCTTTGAACGATAAGTTAATACATCTATCGATTGAGTTCCCTCTAGTCAAGTTCTCTCTGGTTTCCTCTAATTAAACTAAAATTCACAATCCATCATTAATTACAGGGATAACGATACGCAAGTTTAAAAAAAAAAAGGAAAGCTGTAAAATATTATGTTAGACACATCGACTGGCGAATGTGTACTTTTGAAATACCAAATGTATCGCAACTTAACAAGCGAATGGTATTTGAAAGTTTACATTGACCAGTCTTTCTATTTCATATAGTACATTTTAACTTATCTAATGATCCTTTGTGTATCTTTCATCCTTTGACTCAAAACGAAACGTTTTGTTTGCAAGTTATTAACAGTATCTAGTATTATACACGAAAAATTTGATTCAATTTTCAGATAAATACCGATTACTTTATTAACATTATCACTTTTCGTTCAAACAGTGATATTATTTTTTTTAATTAATTAGAATTACCATAATTCTGATGGCAAAGTTTTATTAACAATAATACTGCCAATCGATTAAAGCTATGTTTTAGATTTCCAGATCATTTTTACAATTGCAGCATACTTATATAAATATGCTAAAAGGAAAATTAAAACAAAGATTTTCAAGAAAATAATTCATTGTTTGAAGACAGATAAGACAGTCAAGATTTTCTTCACCAATGGTCACATAGAAATTCCTTTGCCACAATGTTACGCAAATTATTTGTCAGTAAATCAGCCAATGACACTGTCAGAAGAAATTGAAATTTCTTTTGACAATTAAAATAATCGCAAACAAATTGAAATTACCAATGCTGTGATCCTACTGCAATAAAAACATGATTAAACATTGCAATTTCAATTATATATCACATTAATGAAAATTTCATATATACGAGACTAATTTTCAGTTTCACGTCATGAGCTTCCCATAAAATGGGTGTAATTTTGAAAAACTACATCCAGTTCTTAGATCATTGCAATGTGACAGTCTTTTCTCAAAATAAAGTCACACAATTTCGTCTCAAGTAATTTACAAAACATATCACGCTTGAATTCAAATTAATCTTTGATCAAACGGTTTTGTTAAACAAAATTACTTAACTGTTATTGTTTTCTTTACACAGCATTGCAAATGATCAAGGAAATCAATTTTCTAATTCTGAGTTTAACTAAACTCAGATTGATCGTTGGTCACAGCAACATAGGTTTCTAAAGAAAATGAGTAATCTTTAGAACACCAATTTAGTTCAAAGTTACAATCAGCACAATTATAGGAGGCCCGAGAAGCAATAACTTTCCTAACTTTTACTTTGCTAATGAAATGCAATCAAAAATTTGTAATTAGGAACTTAGAAAATGTTCGCATTTGTAAATTTGAATTATGTTTCATACATGGACAGATCTAGGAGACAAATGTTTTTTTTAACTCGTATAAATGTTCCATGTTTAACGAAATTATTATTTTTGACGTCTCCCATAATCGTAGTAACTTTAGACCAAATCACTATTCTCAAGATTGTGCATTATCCATTTTAGTAGTACACGAAGGACCACTTTTAGTTTGTTCAATATCAACTATATCGAAACTCTTGAGCCGTCTGTTTCGATTCATTTCGCATTACCTAATCTTATCCTTTACATTAAATATGTATTTATACAGAATTTATTAATCATTAATCGAAGTTGTCAAGTCAGTTCGAAATATTGGCAGAGCTCACCGACACATTCGGCTGCCAATATTACATGCATTGAGATCATTTGAGTGCATGGATTAAAATACTCTTAGCTTCTGAACCGGTTATGGTTGTCAAAAGACCATATATGTACTCTATTTCACGTTTGATCGAATTTATTTCACTCAAAACGAGTTAACTCGTATGAAAATCACCTCGTGTCTTTCTCAGACTTTGACGGATTCCTTTGTATCGATAGATCATGTTATTACAAATCTTCCTATCTGTCGTTTATACATGCGACGTACATAATCACATAACTGAAAAAAAAAAATAAAAGCATATGACGGAGATTTGAACTCGCATACAAAAATAACATCGGAACATGTTACAATCGAACAGATAAACCTTATCGAAACTTTAATGTTAAATACCGTTTCAAACTATGTATTGGTTGATTACGCTTAAAACCATACATATGAACATTTATACCAATATGATCTATCAACTTGTAAAAACCAATGAAAATTTGAGGAACGCGCTTGGAATGGTTGCCGAAAGTTGATCGTTTGTGAAGAACGATTATCCGTGAACAGAGTACAAGATGTCGGAGCTGCTACGTGTCCAGAAACTATCATTATACACGGCCACTGTGGTATTATACATATGTAGAAATATATATATATATATATATATATATTATATATATTATATTGCAATTGAATGACGCAACGTTGGAATAAGTCGCGGGTATAAAATGAAATGCGGCTGTTCTTCGTCATTAACTAACTCGGTGGAACTAGCATTTTCTAGAATTTTCAAAAATACATCGTTTCCCGATGATTTCGTTACGACTCGCATGTACTATCTACCGCTCTCTTCTTTTCACCATTTGCTCTCTCCCTTTCTCTCCCACTCTCTCACGCGTTTGTGAAAATACATTTTTGCTTTTTCATTTCTTTTTTTTTCTTTTCGGCGGAACAAGATTGCAATTATTTATACACTTGCGGTTTAGTTAGGTTCATTCTGGCACGTACATTTGGCGTTGCTAAACGCCAATGTGAATTGACGAGACTGACTTGAAGGTACGTTTTTTTTTCTTTTAAAATATGATCACTCGCTGCTGAACCATAGATTTGTACAGATAGATCGAGCGATTTTCATGACAAGAGTTGAAAGCGATACAAGAAAGAAATGAGTCGTTTCATTTTCTTTTAATATGGTAAGTAGTGAAGGATTTGTATATTTCTATAATTTCAAATTTCCAGACTTCTAAACTTTCAAGTTTGGAAGTTCTGAAGTTGAAACTTTGAAAGTTGGGAAAAGTTAGGAATATCAATTTCCAGATCACCAAGTTTCAAAATTTCCAAATATAAGAATTTCATTAATGCTAAATTAAACAATGATGCGTGAACGAGTAAATACATGACTGTTTCTCTTTTCCTGTGTCTATATCAACTCCCTCATAAAATCGCTCAGTTTATCTGTAGGTGCCTATGAGTTCAGACATTATACATCAGCGTTTCCCAATTTTGTCTCAAATGATCTTGATGGCATTTATGCACCGCCTGAAGATTTTTTTTTAAATTGTTCAAACGCTCTACGATCGCATTAAATTAAATTATTATCTTAAACAAAATATTAAGCTAGACGTATTCTTTCTCCACCCATCGAAAAAAAATGGTATAAATCAGCGAAATTCTTAACGTACAAATTGATCGGAATTATTTGATTCATGATTAATGATCAATAAATATTTTCGTTTTATAGATTCATGATTGTGACGAATAAAATTAACAAAAAAAAGATTGAAAAACTTTTAAAATGTCGCACATGATTTCCCATGTCACTATCTAACAAATTTACACGTTTCTCGGTTGTCTCGTTTGTGAAAACAATCACAAAATGATAAATTGAGAAACGCCGTTCTATAACCAGATCGCGGTTCATCATCGTTCTTGCGTTTTAAATACGGAAGTCGTTATATCCACGAAATTGCTATTATATATCATACGTTAACTGTACAAATATCTTAGAGCCGCAACGACACAATTAATTGATTTATATCGGAAACAAGATATTTGCTACGAATGTCTATACTGTTTGCATACTTCTTTATAAGGTTGTTCATGCGTCTATTTTTAGATTTTATTCACCACTTTGACAGTTGCATATTTATCAAAATTTTTGACACGATCTTCGATACGACCGAGGGATTCTGATAGAAATTTATAAATTTATAAAGTTAGAAACGCGTGTCAAATGTCACCCATATATAGCGGATGTGCCAGTCATCCTGTGAATGTTTGATGAAGTATGAGATAAGAAGCCTCAATTATATATTAATTTACCAGTTTCCAAAATTGCTACGAAATTATTATCACTGGTGCAAAATTTTAAACGACGCTGACAGTAAGACATCCGTACCGAACTAATATCTTGGGAAATTTCATAGAAACCAATAATTGTTATGATCCGTTTGTATACAAAAATGTACAAGTACGTTTTGAGCAGCTTTGCAATATTTTACATTTATACTCTAAACCATAACAATAGTTAACGATAGCTTATCCCTCATCACTTTGGACTAATAAGTGTAATCCTTTAATATATTCACAACTGGCAGTGAACATTTTCATAGTTTCTTTATGCACTAAATTCACCTACTATTTCAGAATCTCGATGCACATGATTCATCTAAAAAAACGAAAATTTGTTACACATGATATAAATTTAAATGGATAATGCTTGATTTGCAGTCCTTTAAAACGATATAAAACTCTTGATAAGTTTGACTCTTTTTCTGGCGATATTATCAAAGGATTACAATGACATCGTGTAACTGAAAGTAAAACGCAGTCTTCTCCCGTTTCCACAGCTTCGACTTTAAATACCCGAGAGCTATATCAAATGCTATTATATTCATATTCGATTCATTGTTTCATACGAATGATTAAAAATTACCCAAATATCGTCCAGTAATTATCTGTACAAATAGTGCTAATTATTAGAACAGTAAAACTTTCAAATTGCTTATAATATGATACCATCATATTACGTTGTTGCCTTAAAATTAACAGTGGAAACATATATGATTGACTTATCGGTTACAGTTACAACGCATAAAATTTCCTAATTTCCACTTACTTTTGTCATCTTTCGTAGTAGCTCTCAGGTACCTGAATTAATGCTTATCGTAAACGGATACCTTACAAACACAGAAATTGTACTATCAAAGTCACTGCAGAGTGCCTAAAAAGTCCAAATATCTGTGTTGCATGTAACCTCAGGAGGATTGGCTAGACTGAGCGGATGAGGGAGTAGTTAACGACATGTGCAATGAAAATCCATCGTAAACATCCATTAAGTCACGCATTCTATATTCTTCTAGACAAACGAATCCTTCTAGTGATGGAGATTGTTTTCGTGCACAATCCATACAATGTACAACATGACGTTTCTCTTGTTCTCTTATGAACAGGATATTAAACACTTCGATCTGAAAACAAAACATTTAATTGATTCGTATTGTATCTATGTTTCAATTTCACAAATAATATGCATGCTACTTGAGAAGAAGTAAAAACTAGTTTCGTTTAGTAAAAATATTTACCTCACATTGTCCGCAGTAATGCGAAGCTTCGTTCTTTCCTCGCCCATGAAATCGAACTTCGACGCCCTTACTTTTTACAAACTCTAATATTAAACAGCACTGTCTCATTGTCCTTAACAGGCAATTCTTAATTAATTCAAACAGTCTGGGATCAGACACTTTAATATTCCGAGCTAGATTCCAGGATAAGTGTACCATTGGTACTATGGATTTAAACGACTGTAGCTTGTTCCATTCGTACCGTTCAATTGCCAGTTGATATTGACGAGCGGTCAAAGGACCAACGTTCCATGCAATATTATTACACCAACCAACAGCTTGAACCCAATGGACGCATCCTGAGAAAATAGTAACAGTATAAAATAACTATATAATGAATCTATAACAGCAAGTTTGAATAAAATTTTTGTTTTTAAAATAAATAATTATGCAAACAGAATGAGAACACTGGTTATTCAAGTTCATGTACAGTAAACTGTAAATTAAGCTGTAAATTAACATGAGTAACAACTTGCACTAAAATTCACTATCTTCATTTTATACAATTCACTTACCCGCATTAACCCAGACAAGGTCACCTGGTCTCTGTAAAAACCTATATACAGGAATATTTTCTTCATATAAGTCCTCCAAAGAGGGCCACCAACTACCATGAAGGTAATTGATGCTGTTCCGTTCACAGAGAGAACAAATTACACCCCAGTACGCGTCAGGCACCGCAAACCATTCGCAATCACCTGGTCCAATGTTGATATTAATGGAACAAAAGTTATTATTCTCTTGATGGCCAGGTGTTCTGCTACCAGGTACCTGTGAAGGGAAGTGGAAATTAGTGGAACGATAATTATAAGCAATCTTGAAAAAAAAAGTATCACATAAAACTATAAATATATACTACATAAAATATAACAATATACTCTGATATATCATAAATGCATAAATATATGCAGTTTTCTGATCAAGAACAACATGAAATTAACGTTTGTTTCATGGAGGTTATTTCAACTTGATTTCTCAGTGTGTATAATATATTTGATGCACATTATACGTGTATTAATCGCATTTCGTACAAATTAATGTTCAATACCTTCATGTACAACTGAACAGTATTCATGCCCAAGATAACATGACCAACATGGCTGAGCATGTTTCCAGCTGACACGACTCTGGCGAACGCCGGTAATTTCATCAATTCTTGTAGCTGCGGTTTCCACTTTCTTTCGTCGGATAAATCTACATTGGTCCCGAACCGCAGCATTTTGGAGCTCGGTCGACCCGCCAATCCGAAAGCGTTCTTCTTCCTCCGAACAGCCCCAGTGCTATCCTTTGAATCGGAATCGGATAGATTCGAGGTGTGTATACCCTGAGCCTTCTCCCTCTCTTCCTTTAAACTTTCTTGGAAGCTAGAGGCTTGATATTGTGCGTATTTCGCGATGGTTGTATGGCTTCTATGACTGATACAACCCCAACCTTTCCTGCCCATTACAGGGTCCCAGTTCTCGTCGCTGGTTTGCTGCATCTGTGTCCTCACCTCGATACCATGGTCCGGGTTCGCTTCGACCAGCGTTTTCGTCGAGAACAATCCAAGATCCAACTTTAGAGCCGCTGCCAGTCCACGGATCACGGCTATCGGATGTTTCAAGCAGAACTCTTGAAGCTGCGGACTGAACGCGTCTTTCTTATTCTCTAAATAAACGCTAGGAGTCGGTGGCAAGAGCTGTTCCTTGGTTAGCCTCTGACTCGGTGGTTCAGGTGGCGCTGGCGGTGGCGAACGATCGCTCAGTATGGAGCAATTCGGCACACCCTTTAACCCCTGACCCTTGCACGCGTCGACTATAGTCTTCGAGTCCATCTCTATGCTAAGTTCTTGCTCGGGTTGCGTTTCGCACAACCTCTCCAGTTTGAGAACCGGCTCGACTCTTGCAATTGGTTCTATTTTATTTGTACTCGACGTCGCCTCGCACTTCACTGTCTCTACCACCGGGGTAGATGCCTTCGAGTTTCTCTTCTCGTACGTCTCGATTTTCGATGTGGACGACGGTTGTGTATCCTCCGCTTTCTCCAGTTTCACTTCCTTGATCTTCTCTGTGTTCTCTTCTAGGTTCGACGGCGAGAACGGGCCCGAACTTAGAGTGCCGTTGTTCATGATGCTCGGCGCCTCTTCCTTCACGTCCAGGTCCTCTGAACCGAAATGCTTCAACAGATCCTCCGCTAACGACGTTGCGATGTCTTTTTGCGATAACAGAGCTTGCAATTCTTGATCCGTTACTCCTAGATCTTTATTTCCGGCCGAACCTTCTGGATAATTACTTGTTGTCGATGATATCTGTGTGTATCCCTGGGCGGTATACTGGTTAGGCTGGTATTGGTTATATTGGCCGGACGAGAGTTGCCTCTGTGGGTAATTTGATTCAGAAGCAGACTTGTAAGGCATTCCTGGTGTTTGGCTGTTGCCGGTCGCTGCGGTGTTATAACCAACATTGGTGTCTGAGAAGCCGGTTTGCAATGCAACGGTTCCACCCTGCTGTAGCTGTTGAAAAAAAATAATGCACGTTACCTTTGCCATGACATTAGTTTATAAATCTCAATTCCTTTTAATAAATTTTTACTTGTAACTGTGTATTATATTTTAACTATATTTTGTAAGAAGCAAAGAAATGTTTTTTAAAATTGAAATTTTTAAGTAAACAAATGATCATCAAAGTACCGGTTGTTGAGGGATTCCATAGTTCTTGATCACACCAGGTTGTCCCAATTGTGCATGATTGTACCCAGTGGGATAGCCAGGCTGTCCAGGCCTTAACCCTCTCTGTGCAGCTTGTTGTTGCTGTAATCTAATTTGCTGTTGGTGCTGTTGCATGCATCTATACTGTTGCTGCAACTGACCAAGCAGACCTTGCTGCTGTGGTGTTAAGCTTCCATGATTTTGTTGTAGGAATTGTAGCATCTGTAGCTGCTGAGATGTAAGATAAAATGGTGGTGGCCTTTGTTGCGAACCTGGAGACATTGGCTCTTCACCTGGCTGAAAATGTTATTCGTCTCATTAATCAAGTCCTTATGTATCAAAGTTAAGATACTACCTTAAATCTTTTTGTATTGAGATTTTGTCCCTGTCCCTGGGGATACGGAGGTGGTGGTCCAGCAGGTGTTGTACCGTACTTGTAACCTGGACCAGTAGGTGGTTGTTGCTGCTGTTGCTGCCTGCTAGACATCTCAGCGCTGATAGGTAAGTTCCAAGCCTCTTCTATAGACGGCAATTGCCGTCTCCTTGATTAAAAATATAAATGTTACACGACAATGAGACTAACACCTACCTATGGGTGTATATGTTGTTGCAATTCATCCATTTGACAATTATTTATTGATGTCAACGAATTTTAACAGAGACAATTTGACATAAAAAATGCATAACGTAAAAGCGATTAATTTGTATGGAGGAAAAAAACAAAATTATCTTTGCTGCATAATAATTCAATGAAGAAAATATAAGGTAATGTAAAATAAATAAAATCTGTGTTACTAAATCAATAATTTAATTTCTACAATTAGATTGTGACCCAGACAAATTCCTTCCATAAATTATTCGTAATTCATGGTAAACTACAAACACTGGTAATTAATATATGTTAATTGCGGAAAGTAGGTTAAATGTTCAGACTGGTACAATTTTAGAATATCTGGATAATGCATCAATTAATGATTAGACTTATAATTGAACTTATATAATTTGGAAAGCTTTTAAAACATGTATTAGAAGGAAGAGTTGCTACAAAAGGTTTTTCAGTTAATATTAAGTAACTTTATGGTTCCAAATTTGTTTGAAGTTTACTCTCAAATGTATCATGTTGTAAAAGCAATCAATTTAAATAAGCGATATTATTGTTGTACATAATACAACAAGTTGAATACTTATAGCAAGACATTATTATAATACATTGGTACAGTGAATGGCTCTTAATTAAACAAATACATAGAAACAGTAATTGGACACATTATGAAATTGTTTACTCTTTCAGATTATAACTTACTGGATTAATTTCAATCATTACGTAATTTGTATTTATTAAATCTGTTATCACAATCGTATTCGTATTACTGCTCTTAAATTTCATGAATTTTTAACGAACGAATGGTGTGTCCTTTTGGAAGAGCAATATTAACGAATGAAATTATTTGTAAACATTGAAACATTTAAACAGATTGACTGTATTTACACCTGGAAACCTCAAACAACATTGTACAAGTGAAAATCACAATTTGAATGGTATTCAACAACTTAAAATTTAAATTTGTTATGCATTGATTTCAACAAAAATTTGTAGATAATAAACAGCGAATTAAAAGGTATCGAGCAAACACCAACTCAGTGTTACTTTAAAAGCAAAAACTGGGACAAAAAAAAATAAAAAAAGATCATACATGTATACACATATATATAAAAATAATTTATATTGTATAATAAACCATTGACCAATATCACAAGACTGTTACAATATTAGCAACGAGCCTAGTGACAAAATAAAAATAAATATCTAACATGCTAACATTGACATAGTGTTAATGTTGACCGATACTACAAAATTTCACTGGTTTGATTTAATCCAGTATTATAAAGCTGTTATCATAGAAAATGTAGCTATAACTTAACCCATTAATTCCAAGCGTCAAAAATGTGTTACTTTTGTAAGATAGTACTTTCTGCTTTGACACTTAAAGCGTTAAGGCAAATAATAATATCTGTCACAACTTTTGGTATTAACGGGTTAACCAAATATAATTCTAGAAGAATTATAAAAATAGCTATTTAACACGTTGATTGCTACATGAGTCGTGGATGATCTACACCTAACATTTAATTCAATCAAATGACACGATAGTAGCAAAATAAATATTTCTGTTATGACAATCAACGTGTTACTTATCTTTGTCATACGAATAACAGTTTCTTACCGTTATATCACCGAATTATCTATGTATCCAGATAGGTACTAAATACCTTCCCATTTTATTAAAAAATTTTTGTTGATAAACAATGCGTTCGGATCTTACACGTTTAACATTCAGGTGTTTGTCACACATTTTAGCGAGCCAGAGAATCTCGTACACTCGAAGTTACTGAAAGCTTCCAAGTGTCATTTGTTTATCTCCTTTCGAAATACTTATCAGCATCCGATCAATACTGACATCGATCACCCGTTTAGGTCCTCTGAGGATGCAGCAATGCTGGAAAAACGTTGGACCCTTCCAAAAGGAGTACACGTTACAACCAGATACTTGAAGTTCGCTATAAATCACCCAGGGACATCGCGAATCTCATAACATCCTCCAACAGAACCGGACAAAACAATGCAAGATATAGCTCGATCATCGATCACCATAATCAAGGATACAGTAGACTCCCCCTTATCTAGTTTTCATTTACTGCCGTACAGTGGGCTCTCGATATATTGCCACGCATGGCGGAGTAATAGAGCGCCAGCTGATTTCGTTTCCAGGGCTTTGAAGTTTTTAGAAATTTTGAGAATTCGGAATTTTGAAATTCTGAAATTTTTAGATTTTGGACTTTGAGCTTCGGAATTTGTAAGTTTTTCATTTTGGGACTTCAGAATTTTGAAATTTGAACTTGAAACTTCGGGGTTTTGAAATTTCGGACTTTTGGACTTGGATCTTCGGAATTTTTAAATTCTATACTTTACACTTCCAAATTTTGAAATTTCGGATTTGGAACTTCGGGGTTTGAAATTTTATTCTTGACACTTCCGAATTTTGAAATTTTAGAACTTTGGGATATAGTAATTCACTATAGCGTGCATAAAAGAGCACTCGTTCTGAGAACAGCTCGTGAATAGTGGCAATATAACACGAATCTACTGTAGTTTTCTCACGACATCAACGAAGGGATGATTTAGCCGAATCAATTAACCATCTGATATGTACTAATTTATACTCATTGATCGAGTAGGCAATTTCGCTAGTCATATTCTTATATCAAATAAACGCTACGTTTATAAAATGTACAGTAATGTATTTAACAAAATAAACCAGATATTTAACATGGTGAAATTGTCCATACCAATCTTGTACATATATTTTTACATGTATGTACACATATTTTCGCATATATGAGTACATATTTTTACACATGTGTACATATATTTTTACATGCATGTACACATATCTTTACATATGTGTACAAATACTTTTACGTACATGTACATATATTTTTACATATGCGTACATATATTTTGTACATGTATTATCTCTTACAAAAAAGCTGTCCATACGTATATACAAACAGGTACTACGCGCCCACCACAAGATGAGTTTTAGTTTCATACAAGCAGCTTTATTTTTCTATATATTTCGATTCCAGTTACCGAAATACGATTGTAATCAATCGGAGTTTTCCGATGTTGAGATCACGTGTAAAAGGAGTGATACAATTTTCGGCTCGAAACATATTATACACAGTTGTTTTCGTCATCCCGCGAGGTGTCATCTCGAGGCGCGCGAACACGGTCCGTCCGTGGACCAAGTTAAGAGGAAGTCTACTGTAAATCGATTTGTGCGATTAAACAAACTCACTTGGTGGCGACGGAAGGCATCGGTGCTTGGCTCAGATGACTCTGCAGGAAGTTGATCCGTTGCTGAAGGGATGGGTTCATCGGGGTGTTGCCACCGGACTTGGCACCACCTAGACTCGCCAAAGTGCCCGCGCAATTCGGCGTGTTGTTGTTACCCCTGAACGGAACAAAAATTATCGATGCTTTATCGTTCGTTTCGGACAACGTGGATAGGTGAGCTTTCTTTATTTCTGTTTTTTTTTTTTTAATTTTTTTTCCTTTTTTCTTTTGAACGCTAACCCATCTTCGACGACTTACTTATTTGTCTGCATCGCGTCGCATAATGAGCGTCTCGTCATTGAATGAGGGCGCTTATTATGTCAGCTTGAACGTATGTAAGAGGTATAGTATGTACATGAATAGAGTGGCGAGGTGAAGATTGGGAGATTTCTAGATTTTTATGTTTGAAGATTTTGAGATTTCAAGATTTTGAGATTTCAAGATTTTGAGAATTCAAGATTTTGAGAATTCAAGATTTTGAGATTTCAAGATTTTGATATTTGATGATTTGGAGATTTCTGGATTTCAAGATGACTTGTAGACTTCAAGACTTGTAGATGTCAACAATTGTAGATTTCATCGTTCGTGGATTTCATCGTTTGTAGATTTCAACATTTGTAGATTTCAAGATTTGGTGAGTTTTTGTAGACTTGAATAGTTGAAGATTTCAAGATCTGTAGATTTGTAGATTACAAGATTTAGAGGTTACAAGATTTGGAGATTACAACATTTGGAGATCTGGGAATTTTCTGATATAAGGCACACCTAGGAATTCTGAGATATAGGGATTTCGAGATTCGATGGTATATGATCGAGTTACTATGGTTTACGGAGATATTTGAATCTAGAGGAAAAGACTCCGATTTGTACTTGAAGATGCGATGATTTTGAAGATTTGGAAATATCCGCATTCGCAAATTCGAAGACCCGAAAGATTATTCTAATATAATCTCATTCGATTAAAAGATCGTGAAAGTTGAACATTTTTAAATTCGAAAATTCCTGAACACGGAAAACCAAGTTCGCGCAATTACAAACCCGAAGTATTCGAACTTTCCATACGCGAAGATATGCTACTTTCTAAGTTCCTGAACGACGAATACTATGTCGTATTTTAAATACGTATGTTAAATACGTAAACGAACAGATGGAGAGATATTCGTGTAATATCATTTCCACATTTCCGAATACTTGCAAAAGTTATTATCCTGATCATGCAATATATGTCACCACATATGAACGTCACTTTTTTGTTTCAAGTTACATAGAATTATGAATTGAAATTTTGAAACGAATGTAATTGTTTAAAGCACTGATATATAGATATAAAATACATAAAATAAAATATAAATATAGATTTGACTTTATTTAACACGTTCGTCATCACATATCCACATATGAGCGACACTCTTTTTCTTCGAGTTAAATATGATTTCAAAATTGATATTTTCAAAAGAATTTAACGGATCATACCCGTTTCGCGCGATCGAAATTCGATATCAGGAAATTCGCAAAATATCCGAACTTCGCAATCCAAGAAACCTTTTCTACGGGTACAAAGGTTACAAGGATCGCGTTACACGCGACACACACGCGTTACACGCAACATACGCATGGTACACGGTTTCCATAGATCGGAAAGGTGTCCAACCACCACTATAAGCCAATGGCTTAAAAATTACTTTACCTGGATGCGTTGACGTAACACGCTAAAGCGTCTTTCGGTTGACTAACGCTTTCGTACAAAATGCCCAGATTAGTCCACGCGGCCGAGTGCGATTTGTCCAATTGTACCGCGCATATGTAGGCTTGCAATGCGTCCATAGGCTGATTCTGCTGTTGGTATAACACGCCTATGCTGCACCAAGTGTCGGCATTGCCCTCGGACTTTTCCACGGAATTTCTGGAAAATAATCGACGTTTTTTACTTTCGATTTCAAACATCGTCTCGAGATTGTATTTAACACGTACATCACCATGTCATATACATATGGGTGACACTTGTCTGTTTCGAGTTAAATAGGGTTTTTTACATTGAGATTTTCAAAGGAATTTAATGATATAAACATTGATGTATAGATATAATATACATAAAATAAAAATATAAGTATAGATTTGACTTTATTTAACATGTTCATCGTCACGTATCCACATATGAGTGACACTTTTCTGCTTCGAGTTAACGAGAATTTACATTGGGATTTTCAAAGGAGTTTAATGATGTGAGCACTGATACACATATATAAAAGACATGAAATAAAAATATCAGTATGGATTTGAGTCAATATCAATATGGACAAAGAAAGTGAAAATTAATCCTAGTAATAATAGTAATCAAGTTATCCTTGATTATGTAAATTGTAATTGTATATCAACTTTACACGTAAGCGTATTCGAAAATTTCAGTAAGTCTCGGGCCAGATTCGTGAAAGTATGGCAGGGGGTTTAAAGACATTGACGGAATTTACCTGTATGCGATAAACGCATCATGAACTTTTCCAGAAGCAGCCAGGCAACGTCCCAACAGGTAAAGGCTTTGCCCGCTCTTCGGTTCCGCCTCGATGGATTTTTGCAAACAGTGAATAGCGATCGCTTGCTTCTGCTGTCGTGTTATGCCTAACACTGTACAGTCAACCACGTGGTACATCCATCCTGTAACAATCGACGTAACGGGTTATGCTTGAACGCTGTATATTCACCAAACTTATCTATCTTAAGTTTCGAGACCTTCAAATGCTTAGTTTCTATTATGAACATTAGTAAAAAGTTATTTCTTCTTAATAACTTCTTACTGTTTCACTTATTTTTGGTAAAATGTTATTCCTCAGTGAGATTAATCGTCGTGTAAGCTAGTATACTTGTTGATTTTGAAGATTTGGAGATTTTGACAATTTCAAGATTGGCGATTTGGCGAATCCAGATTTGGAGATACAGCCGAGATAAAGAATCATCCTGTATGCTAGTCTACTAGTTGATTTTGAAGATTTTGAGATTTTGAAAATTTTGAGATTTTGAAGATTTGGAGATTTTGACAATTTCAAGATTGGCGATTTGGCGAATCCAGATTTGGAGATACAGTCGAGATAAAGAATCATCCTGTATGCTAGTCTACTAGTTGATTTTGAAGATTTGGAGATTTTGAAAATTTTGAGATTTTGAAGATTTGGAGATTTTGACAATTTCAAGATTGGCGATTTGGCGAATCCAGATTTGGAGATACAGCCGAGATAAAGAATCATCCTGTATGCTAGTCTACTAGTTGATTCGGAAGATTTGGAGATTTTGAAAATTTTGAGATTTTGAAGATTTGGAGATTTTGACAATTTCAAGATTGGCGATTTGGCGAATCCAGATTTGGAGATACAGCCGAGATAAAGAATCATCGTGTATGGTAGTTTACTTGTTATCCAGTACCATTTACTTTTACCGTTTAATTTCAATTTAGATATAACTAGTCATTAATCATGTATAGAATTAAACATCGATCTAATAAGTTTTCTGATCATTTTGAACCTTAGCGTCGTTTGCAAAGAGGTTGTAGATATTGAAATTATCGATGAAACCATAAGTTTGTACCGTTACTATCATTTATAGCTACTTTCGTGTCATCGAACGGCGCTTCCGTTGCATTTATTAGAACAGTATAGTCAATTTCGAGAGATTCAACCTTCGATCAAGAGTTTGTCTCGCGGGAGAATGAGATTGTGGTTCTTACTTTCAGTCACGGCAATTGCTATTTACGATCAGAGTCATTCGGTTCACTGCACTAAATACGGTGATCTATTCGCTTCACTAAATACGGAGAACACTCGAACGACACATCACGCTCTTAACACTCGTTAAATTTCCATATGTCGATGGCACTTTTCCAGGCAACGTAATTTTTCACTTTCGAGATTATGGGATTATAGGATTTTGCGGGTTTAAGATTTTAGGATTTTGGAGGTTTTAATTATGAACATTTTAGGGGTTTAAGATTTTAGGATTTTGTGGGTTTTAATTATTCGGATTTTGGGGGTTTAAATTATTCGGATTTTGAGGGTTTAAATTATTCGGATTTTGGAGGTTTAAGATTTTAGAGGTTGAAATTATTAGAATTTCGGGAGTTTAAATGATTAGGATTTCAGAACTTTAGGCTTCCGGGGTTTTACGGTTTCGTGACTTTACAATTTTGCAATCTCTTAATTTTGCACCGCAAGATTTTAGGGATGTCGAAATTATGTAATTTAGAGACTTTGTGGCGTTGTAACTTTTGGACTGTAAGGTATGGGGTCTCTAGGATTTTGCAACATTGAAATTATGGTATCTAGAGACATCGGAGAGTCGAAGTTATTGGATTGTTAGGTTCGGGGCCTCTATGGCTTTGCAACTTTGGAATTATGGAATCTAGAGAATATGGAGCGTTGGTACTATTGGACTATAAGGCTTGGGGTCTCTAGGATTTTGCAACTTTGAAATTATGGAATCTAGAGACTTCGGAGAGTCGAAGTTATTGGACCGTAGGGTTTCCAGTCTTTATCGCTTCGAAATTATGGAATCTGGGAACCTCGAAAATTTTTGCTTTTACAGTTTCGCGAGTAGGATTCCTGGAAGCTCGGGAACTCGGTAGTTTCGGGATTTTGTAAATGAATGAAAAGGAAGCGACGGGAGCAACGTTCCCCATGGACGTACCGCTGCGAATGGTGGACGTGTTGCCTCAACACTAGACGAGTACCGAACTGAATAGATTTTCGCAGGTATAACCTAGGGTAGCCACTTTTACCCCACTCTCCCTTCGAGGCGGTCTCGAATTACAACCCTCTATAAACATAGGCGTAGAAACGAGCCTTGCACAGCTTCACCATCTTAGAAAATCGTCGAAACGTTCCTCCGGGGTACGTGATTGTTGAAAATCGGGTCAATCGCGGCCGAACTTTAACACTAAAACTACCAAAGGGGTCATTTCACCCTTCTACAAATTTCCTACTTCAAATTACAAAATTTGTTAAGTTGGACTTGTTGACATTTATGCTGATTGTCATCGAAATAAAGAATCTATAAGTGTATTCACGTATGTTTCATCGTTTGTTCCTTCGTTTTTCAACTTCATTTTTAATTTCAAAATAATTGCGCATTATACGTCGGTAGTTTTAGTGTTAAATTTAACACTAGAACTACCAACCAGTCAAAATGACTGGTTTCGGGTTTCACACTTTTTATTGCAAAATTTTATTGTTGTCCTTTTGTCAAAATGTCTGTCATGTTTTATTGAGCTAATGAATGGTTGTATATGTTAGGTGATGCTGTAATATTTATTTATTTATTCTTCTACTTTGTTTTCAGTTTTGAAGTAATCATGCATTTAATGCCGGTACTTCTAGTGTTAAATCATATAATTGTTAATATTGTGTTTATATATATATGTGTGTATAGTCGTTGTAAATAAAGTGTGTTTGTTGGTCAACCACAGTCGTTCGTGAATATTAATTAAATATACAACAGTGTTAATACTCCGTGGATAAGCGTTCGACGTTAAAACGGCGATTTAACTCTTTGGGGCACATGTGGGATTAACCCTTTGCTGTCGTGACTATTTTTACAATTAGTAAATGGCAACTATAAAACTTTCTAGTTAACACGTTCGCGGACAGTAAAAGTTTCAGCGAGGTGCAAACATTGACAGTCATTTTATTTTTAAATTGGTTGCGATATCCGAAATTTGATTAAACACAGTTCATAAGCATAGTCACATTATTATTATTATCATTATTATTATTAGTCAGTTAGTCATTACCTTGACATAATAATTACAAAAACTTAAGGATATAAAATTAAATTCAAAATAATTGACTTTAACATTTGAATGCTATAGCATTCACGTTTGCGAATGTGTTAAAAAGTTCGATCAATTTTTTAAAAATAATCATATTTTTATTATTAATTACAAATGTTGTCTGTTTCACTGTGTTCAAACTTCGCGTGCATAATACTGCAAACGTGGTTAAAAATTATTTATTAAAAATTGTTGCACCGAATCAAATGGCGAGTGCAACAAATTTAATCGAATTATTATTATCTTTTTTGTGTTATTAAAAATATACCAATTTTGTTTAATTGAAAATGCGATAAAATTTCTGCGCGACATGGGTTTATTTTATTTTCTGAAATTCTGTGAATCAAAAAATTAAATCGATGTTCCGATTTCGCGTTCTTTGTAGACAATAAATTACGTGTTCAGCTTTTATCGAGTTTCATTTCGACGATGGTTGTCTATGAGAGTCTAAATATAAGCAGGTTCTAGGTATGCGTTATGTTCCATTCTTAAAGGCAGCTGTTAGAGCTGTAACGGTACACCTTTATTTCCCAGTTCTTTCGTTCATGATTATCTACCGTGTATAGGACTTGTTTGCTGATGGAACTCCGTGCTCCGTCGTTGTTGCACAACTTTGTGACTCATGTTTTTGTTGCAAACACGATATCACGGAGATAAATACTGCTTCGGTTGTTGTTCACGGATAGTTTGAAGCGTGGAATCGTGACACAATTGTTCGACAAACGATGTTATCCTGTATAAATGTTTAGCTTGTACTTTTAAGAAAATTGCTTTGGTAAATATATTCGATACAAAATGGCTGACGGCCAGGTACAGAGAAGGAATATTCACTTTTAGGAATTTGGGACGTTAAACGTAATTTGATGATATAAAACCGTCGCAGAATGACACTTATTCTATATAAATTTGCAGCTTGTACTTCGATGAAAATAACCATGTTAAGGGTTCGTAAATATATTCGATACAAAATGGTTGGCAGTTAGGTACAATAAAGAATCATCAATTTTAAGGTGCAGTAAGTTTGAACATAAATTGATGACATAAAACCACAGCAAAATGGCACTTGTCCTATATAAATTTTCAGCTTGCAGTTCGATAAAAATAATCACGTAAAGTTTCGTAAATATATTCGACACAAAATGGTTGACATTCAGGTACAATAAAGAATCACCAATAGGTGTAGTAAGTTTGATCATAAATTGATGACATAAAACCATCACAAAATGGCACTTCTCCTATATAAATTTGCAGCTTGTAGCTGTATAAAAATAACTGCGTAAATATTTCATAAATATATAGGATACAAAATGGCTGACAATCATTTACATCGAGCAATGTTCGATTGCTCGATACAGCAAGTTCAAGTACGATTTGATGACAGAAAAGTATCTCAAAATGGTACTTACGATACATCGATTTAAAGATCGAAGTTTAAGGAAGCCTACTGTATACAAAATTCATTAAATATTCCCAATGCAAACTGCATGGATATCGATTATAAGACACCAAATTTCGAAAAGCCCTTTAAAGTCTCTTATTACTCGACGATCAAAAAGTGGCACAAAGTGGCCATTTATAGTAACACTTATAGTATCAATCTGTACTTCAAATCTATAATGACACAAATGACATTCACAAACATACCAAAAATATCGCCAGAACGAATTACAATAATATTATTAAATAATCGCGAAAGAGAACGTAGCGTTATCAAATGTTTTCGATGCAATTTTCGTGGCCGTGCATCCATTACAAATACAATAAACGCGTACATAATAGAGAGAGAGAGACACACGGCAGAAACGGGAGCAGAGTGCAAATTAAATACGTGCCGTGGGAAAACGGGAGAATATCGCAACAAGTTGTTACACAATCGTAGAATGCGACGTTAAATGCACGGCGATTCTAAATGGAATTAAGTCGGTCGGTGTTCATAAACCGACCAGCGAAATTAAACCATTCCGCTGTGTGTATCACTCTAATCGGTGCCAGCCATTCATTCGTTCATTCATGCTGTCGAAAGGTGACTCACAAAAATTCACTTAATGATCGAACGTAGAAATTCATTTAATATTAATAATGAATTCATTTAATACAAACAATGAATTTAATAATTCATTTAATATTTAAGTGAAAAAATGCATTTAATATTTTAATGAAAAAATTCATTTAATATTAATTATGAATTCATCTAATATAAACAGTGAATTTAATAATTCATTTAATATTTGAATGAACAAATTCATTTAATATTAACAATGAATTCATTTAATGTAAACAATGAATTTAATAATTCGTTTAATACAGCAATTTGGTATAGGTATTTTTTAACTAAATCTATAGCATTGTGCATACGATGTACATACACAATGAAACAGCTAAAAGTAGCAATAAATATGATAGAGTTAATGAACAAATGTTTCGATAAATAATTTCGACAATATTCCAGACGCATAAAATTGGAAGGAACAACGCAACGCAGTATTTTCAACGCTCGAAGGTATAAGCTTCAGGGTGAACCTCCATAAAACGGCTGCACGATGCTGCACGGACCGACCCTCGCGTTTACAACGCAATTACACCGGCATAATAATCGTGCAACGACAATAAAATTGCACGAGTTCGAGGAAATCGACAACAGAGACTCGTCTATACGGTCGAAGCTCGTCGATTATACGGATAGTATACCTGCAGGGACGAAACATCGGATTGTTGCAAAGGAGGACCGTGTTGCGAAAGTAAATGCGAAGAGAAAGTTCAACGATTTAGGGATTCCACCATTTTAGGTTTTTGCGCATTTACGGATTTACGGATATGGCAATTAGGAGAGGTGGACGTTTAGGGATTCGAGAATTTGCAGGGTTGAAAATTTGGAGATTCGGTTAATTTGTGTGGGGTCGAAATTATGGAGATTGGGGAATTCGGAGGTTGAGAAGTTTGGGGGTGTTCAAATTTAGGGATTTGAGATGTTGAGGATGTGGAATTTTTTGGATGGGAAATTTGGAGATGAGAAAATTTGGGGATATGAGAGGTTGGGGATGTAGAAATTTGGAGATATGGAAATTTGGGATGTAGAAATTTGGAGATTTGAGAAGCTGAGGATATGGAAATTTGGTGATGTGAGTAGTTGGGGATGCGAAAATTTGGGAATTTGTGTCGTTGAGGGATGTGAAAATTTGGAGGTGTAGAAACATAGGAATGTAAAAACTTGAAGATTTAAATATTTGGGTATGTGAAAATTTAGAGAATTAGAAATTTGGGCATTTGAAACTTTGGGAATATGAAAGGTTGGGGATGTAGAAATTTGAAGATGTGGAAATTACAAAAGAGGGTTTCAAATTGGAACATTTAGGAATGTAACAATATAAAAATTTGAGAATTCAGAAGGTTGAAAATGTTAGAATCAAAAAATTTATGAAACCGAGAGCTGTAAATTCAGGTATTTGGTCTTAAAAGAAACTTGTCCAAATCCGACGAATTTCTTGTTAGAATAATTCAAGGGATGCAAACGCGAAATCGACGCAACGTAGAACTAAGTTATGGAAGTAAAGGAATGAACAAAGTCTTGGAAGAAAAGAGAAGACTGTATCGAACCGATCCGGAGAGGTTGACACGCGAGAAGCAGTAAACAGGTTGTAAAAGAGTCCTGTACCGTTCCGGACCCGTACGGACGTCCGTGTGAAATTTTCGGGACAATTACCTCCTTTTTTTTCGTTTCATGTTTTTACCGGGACAGCAGGAGGTTTTACTGTAATTTTCACGGTTACAAGAAGTTGGACAATCTATGTTTAACCTCCGGCTGTCACTGTTGGGGTCCACAGGACCCAAACAACGCCTCCGGTAATAAATCTTTATATAAACAGAGTTTAGTGCAGTAACACTGTTTCAGTACGAAAAAGTTCAAATTGAAATTCTATTTCTTCAATTTCTATTACAATTTTTTATTATTATTTTTAGAATTAAATTGACGCATTTGCACGTTTTCTGACTCATCAATTTTTAGACATTTCAATTTCGAATATCTAAATTACATATTCGTTGATTCCAAATTCCAAAATTCAACAATTTTAAGATCACCAAGTGTCTACACCCCCGAATTTCTACGGGTGCAAATTTTTACATCCCCAAATATCGAAATCTTCAAGTTTTATATCCCCAAATTTTCATAACTACAGATTTCTGCATCTCCAAACTTCCAAATCCTCAAATTTTTGCAGGTGAAAATTTTCATATCCCCGAATTCTCCCGCCCACAAATTTTTACATCGCCGAATGTCGAAATCCCCAAGTTTTCACATCCACAAATTTTCATGTCCCAAAATTTCTGCAGCTCCAAATTGTCACATTCCAACCTTCCCAAATCCCAAAAATTTCCAAAACTCTGCTTTCTCGAAATTCGCAACCAACATCGACCCTATCCCGTCCTCCTCCATAGATAACGTTCGCTGTCATCCGTGAAAATTTCACTCTCGTCCGTGAAAATTTCACTGTCGTCCGTGAAAATCTCTTCGCTTCAACCTTTGAGCTCGGATTCGTACGTCGAACCGATCCTCTCCTAAGATCGTACCCTTCGTAATTTTTGCGGCAAGCTTCGGTTGTCGTGGGATTTACAAGGTATAGTAAGTGGGTCAGCACGACGCTGCGACTTGACCCGTATAATCTTTCGACTGTACCTGCTGTGTCACGTAGTAGTGCTATCTCGTTAAACGGAAGTTGAGAGCAAGCTCGCAACACAGATTTTATGTTTCGCTCGGTAAAAATGTTTTTGACGAGTTAATGTCTCCACGCTTTCAACGCTCCGTGGCCCACATTCTCTCTTTTCTTTTCCCGCTTTTCATCGGCTTTTTATCCTGTTCTCTTTTCGTCAGTAGTCACCGTGTCAAGTTCAATAGGTGACTTTTGATAAGCGCGCCTTGATAATATAACTTGATACAATCATGATTTTTTCACGATCATACATTAGTATATTCGATAGTCAATTTTTGATGGTGATTCGTAGTGGTTAAAAAAACAGTACTCGGGGATCATAATTAAATAATGTGTTCATTGACTAAATCCATGTTATATATACATATATATTGCATATATTGTGTATATTACAGTATAATCTAATATAATATGTATTAGGTTGTCCCGTAAATTTCTTCCCTTTTTGATATAATATAACAACGCGCTTGGAGGAATATTTTGCAAGTAATCAAGGAGTAAATGATATCTACCGAGGGATGAAAAAGGGTGATACAGTAGAACACCTTGTATTTAATGCAACAAATCTTAAATAATAAATTTTGTGTATACATTTCTATTAAACAAGGAAGGAATTTATGGGACAACCTAATATATAGTTAGTAGAATTAGTGGAACAATCGAAGTATGAATATAAATATTTATATGCTATTTTATATATTATATAATATAGTTATATTAAATAATATGTTAATATATGCATTTAATATACATATGTTTTATATATCCAATATATAATAAGTACCGAAGTATGAATATAAATATTCATATTCTATTTTATATAAAGATATAAACATAAATAGTTATTAATCATTCGTAAATAGTCATCATAAATAGTCATCGATCGCTATTAATGGTCAATAACCCGGACCCACCCCCAGTTACGCCCCCGCAACCCAAGCATCTCACAACCCCCGAAACGAGAACGACGAAAGCATATCGTGAAGAAATTAGAAAAAAAAACGGAACATCGTTTCGTGTCAATTATAGAAGAGATCCCTCGTCGTATAAGCAACGAGGCAATCTCGCGAACGCCGGCGGAACATCGTAAAAGCGGATCGAGCGGAGAGAAACACGGTAACGAAAGAACGGGGCGAAATACGGGGGGGTTGGAATCGCGCGGAAACAGAAAGCACGGCAGAACGAAAGGGGTGAGAAGAAAATTCGGGGGCAAAATCGAAGAAGAACATCGGGCTAGAACCGTTCCCACAATCTCCTCTCCTTATCGAATCGAAACCCACCCCTTTACCTCTCTCGCTCTCTCTATGCATCTCTCTCGTCCACCCGTTTACATATTCCCTCGGCCGTATACGCACACTCTGTCTCACTTTCACGGTCTCTCACAGTCTCGCTTTTTCTGTTTCTCTTTCACGGTCTCTCACGGTCTCGGTTTCTCTTTCTCTGTCTCACTTTCTCGGTCTCTCCTTCACGGTTTCTCTTTCACAGTCTTTCTTTCTCTGTCTCTCTAACACAGTCTCTCCTTCACGGTTTCTCTTTCACAGTCTTTCTTTCTCTGTCTCTCTGACACAGTCTCTCCTTCTCTGTCCATCTATCACAGTCTCTCTTCCATAGTTTCTCTTTCTCTATATTCCTTTCACAGTTTCCCTTTTTCTGTCTCTTTTTCATAGTCTCTCTTTCACAGTCTCTCTTTTCTATCTCTCTTTCTCTGCCCCTCTATCGCGATCTCTCTCTTTCTCTGTCCTTCTTTCACGGTATCTCACGGTCTCTCTTTCTCTCACGGTCTACCGTTCTCTGTCTCGCTATCGCGGTCTCTCTCTGTCTCTGTCGCTCTGTGGCTGTCTCTGTCTGCGCCCCATCTCATCGCCGGGCCACCTCAACCCGGAATAAATCAATACACGTGTCTGCTACTTGCTCGTACACTCGGGCCGAGCCTTAAGCCGAATCCTAGGAGCCGAAAACTCGCGACGACGCGACGAGAACAATTTCGCGAGGGGAGGGTTGTTGGCTTTAATTAACGCCCCCTTGACCGCACTGTTTCCCGCCACGGGAACGCTGCCAAACGCGTTATCCGCGGATAAATAAAAGATCCGATCGCGAACGCCCCGCGGATTGTTCGATTCTCGCCGCCGACCAAGAATTTTTTAATAATCGCGCTTTTGCGGCAGGCGATGCGCAGTTGGAAAATCGCGAAAATGAACACGGTTGCACGGAAGGGTTGGCTGCGATATTTCACGTTCGCGATTTGACCGTGCACGGATTAATAAAAAAATTTGATTTTTAACCCCTTGAGATCATAACAATTATAATTTAAAATTACTTCGTTGAACAACGTGGCTCGATGTCACTTTTCTTTTGGATTGTACAAATAATTCAGATAAATAAGTTGATTGAAAATGATTTCATCTCTTTGCCGCTTGTAATAAATTAAAAATATATTTGTTATGTATCTTGTATTATTGCAATGCATTTAATTGTAAATCCACTTCTTGATCTAGTTTGTAAATTAATGAAGTAGCTGTAGGTTGAAAGAAATTATGGACCACAAAGGGGTAACCCCTTGCATTGTTCTGCCCTTCGACCTTTCGACTACCAAAATTACATTTTCTCGCGAATTTTTGTGATTATCCTAATATTAGGTAAAAATAGATAAACAATGATAATACAAGCTTGATTTTACATGGAAAATTGCTTATATTTGAAACATTTTTATTGTTTCGCTAACAAGGGGGAACGTATACAACCAGGACACATCGACTTTAATGAAACTTATGTGAGATATAGTCTTCAAAAAAATATTTGGCCCCTTTTTTATTTTATCGGCAATCGTGCGTTTTGAGGGGGTGAAAATGGACCCTAAAGTTTGGGGTTGAAAGTATGTTTTTTTTTAATATCTTGACAACTATAAGGGTTAGGAACATCATTTTTTCTTAAATTGTGTACTTTTAAATGACGAAACCAGGTCTATAAACACTTTTCATACCATGATGCGACAACAAATAATGTAATTAATAAAAATTTATAAACTCACCTAATTGACGGCAAATGTCGGCCTTTAAATGGGAAGGTAGCGTCTTCTCTTTGAGCAAGGCTTCGTAATGCTCTTTCGCTAAACGATATTTTCCTTGGACTTCGTATAAATGGGCTATGTGAAATTTTACTGAAACACACGAAGAAAATTAAGGTTGAAATATCGTTCCAAGAATTGTAAAGAAAAATTCTCACTTTCAAAATACAATCTTTACTTTCACTATTACGAATAATTAATATTAATACATTAATCAATTGCTGCATTACATGACGAATTTTTTCAAAGACAATGTCTCTTTATTATTAATTGTCACTATTAAATGTTTTATTATGTTTATACATTGTATATGCAACTCTATAGGTTCAGTTAAAAAAATACTTATTCCAAATTGCTGTACTAAACAATCAATTCTCTTGAACGTACTGTTTCTCTATTATTAATTGCTTCATTATGTTTATTCATTGTATGTGCAACACTAAATTATGATTCTAATACGATTGACGACGACGGTACCTTAAACAATTACACAAATTATTTACGAATTATTTAGTAACAATTAATCGACGGTATCTTCCTCGAAAATTGTGTTCTTGCTTTCGGTGTATCTTTCTAAACGCACCATGGACCAATGCGAGACTAAAGCAAAAATCTTCCGGGTCTGCTTTATATTTGACAAGTGCCACTTCCGCCTTAACGAAGACATAGCACGATTTCTCGGTAAACAGGGGCAATTCGATGACGATCGCATGGCGGAAATCATTCTCGACGATGAATCACAGTTCCCCATGATTCAATCGCGAAATTATCGAATAGCGAACTAACGTGACCGACACTATCGATTTTGGATCGATACAATACACGGTCAAATATTTGTCGCGTTCCGAAAGCGAATTTGAAATTATAAATTTAAATCTTCGATCTCTTAAAAATGTTAATATTTTAATTCTTAATGATACATTTTTTTGTTCCACCTTGCAAAAAATTTAACTAATTCGAAAACAATTTGGACGAACAAATTTTAGACATTGAACATTTTCGTTATTAATAATCCATTTTTCGAAATATAAAATATCGTTCACTTTCGTCGTTAATTATCCCTCTTTAAAAATATCAGATACCGAACACTCGCGTTGTTAATCGTCCATTTTAAAAAATATTCAATCTCGATTTAACGAGGCTTTCAGCATCGAGTTAAAAAAAAAAGCTTTCAGGCGCGGAATATCGGATCGTAGATTTCAAGATTTAAATTTTATCGAATTCCATTTTATCGATCTTTTCTATGGGAGAATTTATGCAAATGCATGGTGCATTACCATGAGAAGCACGCGCGACGTTCAGCGAGTATTGAAAAGCCGACGTCGCCATAATCAGCGACGCGTTTACAATCTGTTCGGGCGAAATTTTTATCGCGACGTCTCCTATCGAGTCGTGTTTTTATTCCGCGTATTAAATCCACGGATTAAACGTCGCAACAGACAGAGTCGTTTTCCGATTTCGAGCGATTCTACCAGGTGTATGCATAAGTTTTTGCCGATTTTTTTGGTAAAGAAGACACGTAATTTTCAAGGGTGTAGATATTATTATAGATCTTAAAAAGTGTAGGATATCGAAGGTTCAACATAACAGCAATAAAAGACCAAAGAACATCATTTAATAATTTTCCCAATTACTGTTGAGTTTGAGTTGGGTCATCATCCAATAACTCCTGCAATTGCTCGTTTTCGTACTTATGTGGTCTACTCAGAGCGCTCACTGTCTTTTACATCGAAATCGCCACTTTCAAATTATCGAAACCGTGTCTCGCATGTCCTAATCGATGGAGCTAGTTCACCATATGTTTCTACCAGCAAACGGTGACTTTCAACAGCCTTTTCCTTTTGATCGAATAAGAAAAGCAACGCGTGCCGCAAATGTTCTTTGTCGGGCAAAAAATTCGGCATGATCACTGAACGATAAAACAAAGACACTATATCCTGGCGGACTCAACTTATACGTGCTTGTCATTTAATGTCGGACAAACATAATGACGTATGATTCGAATTAATACGTTGCATACTTTCGCTCGAACCATCTCTTAGCTCAACGGGAAAAAACTTATGTATACGCCTGGTATGCCTCATCGTCGTTAATCCTTGGTAACGCGGATAAAGCGATCAAATGAATACGAAATTCCCGAAACATCACCGGCCATTCCCGTTATTCGATTAAGATTCAGTCACCGTTGTTTCGCGTCACGGAAAAGTCCGTAACTCTTCGCGAGTTTATTATCGAAATCGAAAACCGAAGAAACGTTCAGTGTTTATTATCGAAATCGTAAACCGAAATATTCGCTGCCGTGCAAATATTGCGATTTCGAATTAAAAAAGTGATAACCGGTCTATCCTTCGAGCTATTAAAATTAAACATTTAACTAACAAATAATATTTCAATAGGACTATTTCGATATGAACGTTTCAGTACGAATGTTTCAGTGTCAATATTTCAGTACGAACGTTTCGGTATCAATATTTCAGTATGAATATTTCAATATGAATGCTTCGGTATGAATATTTTAGTACGAACGTACAAATAGAACGTCGAACGTAATATTGATTTATGCACGAATGAACACGATGTTAATTCATAAGCAAGTAAATGGAATACAAATTAATGTAAATAGAATTAAAGTTGGAAGGAAACTGAAACGAAAAGTCCTTTACCGTTTTTCGATCCGATGCTTCGTTTCCGAGATATTGACGTTCGAAGATTCGACTTCCGGGGTGCCGGTCAGCTGATCGCTTCCGGAAGTCGAGCGCTCGATCTTCAATCGCCCGTATCTCGGAAACGAAGACTTGGATCGAAAAACGGTAAAGGACTTTTCGATTCTGTTTGCCTCCATCTTTAATTCGATTTGTATTATATTTACTTGCTCGTGAATTAATGATATGTTTATTTATGCATAGATTGATATCGCATTCGACGTTCTATTTGTACGTTCGTACTGAAATATTCATACTGCAACATTCATACTGAAATATTCATATTGAAATATTATTTGTTCGTTAAATGTTTAATTATTTTTCCATTAATAATTTAATCACTTAAATCAAATATTTAATTTTTTGTAATTGATAATTTAGTCTCTTAAATTAAATATTTAATTTTTCTTGAATGGATGATTTAGTCTCTTAAATTAAATATTTAATTTTTCTTGAATGGATGATTTAGTCTCTTAAATTAAATATTTAATTTTTCTTGAATGGATGATTTAGTCTCTTAAATTAAATATTTAATTTTTCTTAAATTGAATATTTAATTTTTCTTAAATTAATCACTTAATTCCTTAAATTAAATATTCAATATTGAACTTTTTCCAATTTCATGATCTCGCGAGTTAGGGGATTATAGAATAAATCGAATGAGAAAGGAATAAAGTGAATATAATACAGGTAATCATTCTGTTGGACATTTTCTTGATCCCCCGAGTTAGGGGATTATAGCAAGCGTTTAACGTCGGTCATCGAGTGACCCTCCCCGTCGAGGTGACGTTTATTGTTCTCTTAAACACCGCGTAACACGTGAAACGAGTTATCGCAATCACACGTGACACGATATTCGCTGTATCACGTTAGAAATGGGGGTCAAGTTCGCGAAAGAAAATCGAGCACAAGATCGGGGGACGAGATGCTAAGACGCGGCTATGTAATAGGGGCTTCTCACGCGCCGGAAGTATCGATTTCAACCTGGCTCGCTAAATAATTCATTAAAAGTGCGCACGCGAAACCTGCCCGATTATGTTCTACGATTTTACCTGCAAAAATCAGTGAATGCGGAAACTCGAATATATGTATATTTACACGTACAGTATCACATATGTATTTATTTTGAACACTAATCACCCATAATAACGTATCGATTAATCGCGATTCAGCACATAAATGAACATCCTAAATCTCCTATATTTCTAGTAACAATATTCTGATGTCATAAATAGTATTATAATACTATGAACAATATTTTGATTTAGTAAATAACATTCTAATATTATGAACAATATTTTGATGTAATAAATAATATTCCGAAATTATGAACAATACTCTGATATAATCATCAGAATAACACGAAACAGTAGCAAGCAATTTGTCGATAAAAACGTATGTGATATTCGATGAAGAAACCGAAGCGAACCCGAAGAAGAAAGTCAGTAGAACGAAGCAACATGTGGCGGAGGAGTAAAATTTCCATGTAAAAACGGTTTACGGTTGACAGCTGTTCGCATATATTTGTTTCTTTTTTTTCTCTCTTTTTTTTATCTCTCGTGAACAGTACCGTCGCGTAGGCGAAAACCGAGACTCACTTTCGAGCTTGGAGAATGAGGCAGGTGTCGTAGCATCGATCAGGGCGAGTGTCAGGTGCTTCAAAGCGGCATCAAAGTCAGCATGGACCTTCAGCATCAAGCCGAGTCGTAGGTGAACCTCGCAGGCCCGTGGAAATCCTGGTTCCACCCATAGCACCTGCTGAAATGCTTTCACGGCCCTGAAATCAATCAAACGTTGACAACGTCGTTAGATCGTTTATCGTTTCGTGATCTTTCGTTTCAAAATTTGAATAACGAGATCGATAGAAATTTATGTCAGTTTTGATGTCGTGGGACGTTATCTTTGGATTCGAAGATGGATATCGGTGAATAAGGTAGACTCGTGATATATCGCCGTTTGCGAGTGGGTAATGTAGATTCAGGTTCTTTTTTCGTGTCTTTCAATTTGTTCTTTCTAATTCAAGATTTACATCGTTTGAGTCAATTTCAGGATTTACGAGTTTGACACTTTGAAAAAATTTTAAATGGTTAAAAAATCAATGAATAACTTAATGGTTAAAAAAAATCAATCAATACCTTAATGATTAAAAAATCAATGAATAACTTAATGGTTAAAAAATCAATCAATAACTTAATCGATTAAATCAATCGATAACTAATCAAAAATTCTCGAACGAAAAGGAAATTTCACAGAAACCGCGTGTCGCAAACATTGCAACAAACATCGAAACGATACAACATAAATTGAAGCTCCTCTCCCCGGTCCATCATTTCGTGGCTCGTTCAAAAGATTGGATACGGTGCGTGAAAGAGAATCAAGTCGCTTCTCACGATTCGCCTCGATAAAAGCGACCGAAGAAATGGCGCATATAATGCAGGAAACACGGTGTTCTTTCATCCGAATTTGTTACCGCTCGTTCGTGATTGCGAAATATCGACGAACGATCCAGACAATGCCAGCTAAATATTTATCGTCGACCGTTCGTGTTTCGGGGTCGACGAACGACCATCGTGTGTCTTCCGATACCGACGATTGTCAGTCACGATACAGGACACGTCACCGCCAACGGTAACCGCCTCGTGCCACTCAATTTTTCCAGAATTCGCATAATTTTCGTTGACGGACGTTTCCCCTATCTCCCTCGTTCTTCGCCACGCAACATATCCGGTGATGGTGATCGAATATGGGATTCGCGAAGATATCGAAAAATTCATCGATCGTTCTCTATTAAAGTTACTCCATTAAGTTATTAAGCTACTCGGTTGAGTTCTTAAGTTACCCTCTTAAGTTATGGAGTCATTAAGTTACTCTATTAAGTTATCAAGCTACTCCATTAAGTTGTTAAGCTACTCTATTAAGTTATTAAGTTACTATATATCAAGTTACTAAACTACTCTGTTCAGTTTTTAAGTTACTCTGTTAAGTTATTACGCAATTGGTGCGTCGTCTCTTCTATCACACACGGTACGCAGCTTCCGACACATGCCAGTGGATTATTGACATTACTGTTAGAAACCGTAAGACGCACCTGGTGCGTCGCTGATTCTGTGACAACCCAACCATGTTCGTATAATTTTTGTATTTCTTTTCCTCGTAGCAAAGGGTTAAAATGCTGACGAAGCAAGAGAAAAAAGTATGCGATGAAAATCGTCTCTTGTTTTCATAAAAAAAACGAAATTACATACCGAACAACCTAATAGAATTTGTGTCAGATCTGTATAGAATCGTCCGAAAAAGTTGCTGCCCCATCGACGTAACGTAATAGGCCGCCATTAGCGCGTCCCGTTCGAAGCAGCAGCGAAAAATAATCGGATCGGGTGATCGGGAGCGTGTAATTAATACGCAGGCACGGTTTAAGACGCCTTCAAGGTCCGTGGCCGTTGAAAGTTTCGAACCGCCCCGGAGAGGCTCCCGTCGACAAAAATAGCGTTCGTTAAAAATTCACGGCTACGGAACAGGTTTGCGCGATCTCGTTACGCCGAAAGCGCGATCGCGTAATCGCTCGAGTTCGAACGAGATCTCGAACGGAAGACTTCTCGCGAGATGTCTAACGAGGAACGTCGTTTGGCGACGTATCTGTTGCGGCGCATTCATAGAAACATAAAGCCATTGAGCTTATTTTTAATTTTAGAAAATTCACGAATAATCGACAACCGCCTTTTGCTGCTCTTTACAGCGCGCAATTTATATTCTTAAACATTTTTTAATTTAGCACGACTTCCGAGAGCCAGCGCGGTTTACTATTTTATGAGTGTCGAACAAATATATGACAAACGACTTCGTACTATTTACTTGAGGTTGTACTGACCTCGCGACGAGCAAGGTCAATAATTCTTGCCCACTTCCTTTAAATTTTCCAAAACAAATGTAATAGTTTAATTTTAACTTAGTGGCTTGTTCACCCCCAGCAGCACTCAAATCCTACACTACAATTCCGGACTAATTTCATTCTGGAGAGAACACTATTTTTTCTCTTCGGTAGATTTTCCAATAACTCTCAAAGAGTACGCGACAAATGTATATTTATCTTCTGAAGTCCGTTGTCAATTCTCAAGTAAGTATACTTTTAATGTTGGTGTTTCTACTGTTAATAAAGCACAAACATTTTACCCTCGTCAGTTGTTTTGTTATTTTTGTCTTTCGAGTGGTTTTTAACTCTTGCAGCATTGCGGACCACCCTGTATATGTATTCGTATGTACATATATGTATACGACAAAATTTCGATGGCACCAAAAGGGTTAACCGATAAACCCAAGAAGAGCGTTCGTGCCGCGATCTTGAAACTGTGCTCGAACCTTTTTAAATCGAACTTTGGCGAGCGTCCGTTTTGTACACAGTCGTGTCAGTGTCATTTTATTTCGGCCACCCTGGACACCGGCCAGCGTTAAATCAGCCTGCACGGATTGAGAAACCCGTGGTTCGCATTCTAAAATTCCAAAAATTTCTTGCAAATCTTTCTTGTTAAAGTAAATAAATAAATAAATATGTATATGAATAAATATAAATATATACATATAATTGTATACAGGCATATGTACATGCATACCCATATATATATATATATATTTTTTTTTTTCATTCGTTCATTGTTTATAATATATTAAAAATATATTAGTTGTGCACCCTGCACAGTTATGATTCATTTTATGTATGAAAACCCATTTCTTGATCTATTTAGTGAATCGATTAAGAAGCTGCAGGTAAAAGAAATCAACGAGTACAAAGGAAACTGTGCTTCTTTTTCCCCATTTTTTTTAAAAACACCTTTCGATCGTAACCCGTCGACCCGACGAACGATACTGACCCGAATCGAGGATCGCCGAGAAAAAACGAAGACGAAGGATCCGAAATAAATGTCGCGGAAGATATCAGGCCATAACCGAGGGCAGAAATATGTACGGCATTGTTCCATTAGTCGAGGAGAGGGAAGTACGAGCGGAAGTAACGAGAACGTTAATTCCGTGCCGAGCACGACGACAAATTAATTGAAGCGAGTTGGCGCACCGACCTGGCACAATGAGAAGTAGAACGAGTCGGATAAAAGAGAAAAAGAAGTGGAGGAGGTGGATGAGGACGAGGAGAGGGGGAAAAAAAAAAGGAAAGGTGGAAGAAGCGAGCGAGGAGAAGGCAAAAGGAGATCGCGTAAAGGCGGTAGTAAATTTATTCACGAGAAACACCATTCATCGCTTCATTCAGCGGAGTTTCCTTTCGGAGATTCGTTGTCTTCGTGAATGAGTCACTCGGTTACAGACGATCGTGTGGGAGAAACAGAAATGTCAGCGGACTCGGATTAGACCCTTGCGAAACATCCTCCGGTTAAATCGCGAACCTAGAATCCCTCTTACTATGACCATTCTTTACGTTTCTATCTGTCATCGAGTTTCGCGAGAAAATCGAACGAAATTAACACCGGAACTACCATCCAGTCGAAATAGACTGGTTTCATGAACATCGAGGATGTTTATACTATATAATCATACATTTATGAACATCGAGGGTGTTTACACTATACAATTATACATTTATGAACATCGAAGATGGATATAAAATAGAAGAAACAGATAGGATGATAAAATTTGTAGGGTTAAAATATTGTACACACTGTATGAGAAATGTCTCGCCGTCTTTCGGGTGGTCTTCGAGCGGACAAAACGATCATTAATAGGTTATACCCGGTGCAATTAATTTATGAGGTGTTAAAGGGCTCTCCGGTGCAAAGGGTGCATTAAAATGCACCCTTCGAGGTCGGTGCATCGCGATACGGGGGAAAAAAGAAGGAAAAAAGGGAACAACGATAGCCGCCGTTTGCAGCAGTCTTTTCGTGCACGAGATCCGAAATACCATTCGACACACAATAACGAGAAGGTCCTTGCGATATTCTACAACGATACCATCCTCGTGCTTTTAATGACTTCATTTAGATTCCGTTTCAATGAGCTCGAGTAACGTTTGCTCTTCGTGAACGGTGTTCTCTTCTTCGCAGCGGAATCGTTGCCTCGTTCACGGAGATATTTTTTGGATTTGTAATTAACATTTTTTGCTACAATTGTATTCACGAATTTGGAGGTTTTAGCGTTTCTGAATTAATAAATTTTGGATATTTCGAAATTCTGAAAATTTCTTAATTATTGAGTTTGATTGATAGTTTCTAAATTTTCAATTACCTACATTCCTAAGTTCCACAATTTTAAATTATCTATATTTTCAAGTTCCCCAATTTTCAATTACCTATATTTTCAAGTGCCTAAATTTCCAATTAGCTACACTTCCAAGTTTCTCAATTTCCATTCACCAACATTTCTAAGTTTCCAAATATTCAAGGTTCTACATCTTCGAACTATCACATTTCCAAATTTGCAGCTATTCAAATTTCCACATTACCAAACTATTGTATTTCTAATTTTTAAAATATTCAAACTTCTACATTGTCCAACAATCGTGTTCCCAAATTTTCGATCAAAATTCGCAACTGTGAACGTTTCTGAACGTCCAGACTGGAAAATACCAAAACTGGTAAATGTCCCTCGGCAAGCACTTTCGAACAACGGTGAAACAACGATGCGAAAAGGAAAAGCAAGGAAACTGTATATAGGGAACAGCAAAAGCACAAAAGCATTGTCGAGCGGCATTGCACAATATCGAGAGTTTGCAATTTGGTCTGTTCGCGATATCGTGCAGAAAGCAAGTTTATCGAGGCCGCGAAATGTCGCAACACGAAATCCTCTTTCCGTGTTGCTAACGCAACAACGGTCTTTTCTTTTGTTTAATAACTTCCTCGTTACAGTTTGCTTTATCTTGATGGCCGGGCAGACACGCACGCGTCTGAGTGCCGCGACTTTCTCGTTACGAGACCCTGCTTACGATTATTGCCATCGAACCAGCTCGTTCAACCTGCATACATTGCCGCTCGAATGTGTATAAACACCTACCATGTTCGTGAAATATGTCATATATAATGTATGTTTTTATTAACAAGTAATATCGCTGATTAAACAAATAACTTCGCGCTTATGCGCGACGACGACCCGAATCACGTATCTGCAATATGTAGAAATTTGATCGATTAACTGATTGTAGACCAAAAATTAGTTTAAATTTTAGACCGAAAATATTTTAGACTAAAAAAACTGCTTCGAGACTACAAATTTCAATACCTGAATGGTAATTAAATGAAAATTTCGGAGAAAAAAAATGCTAGAAGTAGCGTTAAAAACAAAATGTTTTCAAAATGTTTTCAAAAGGTCACGAATTCCTTGAACATGTGTTAAGCGAGAACATAAATGAACATATATAAATGTTGAAAATAAAAACATAAATTAACATATAAATGTTGAAAACGAGAATATAAATGAACGTATAAATGTTGAAAGCGAGAACAAAAATGAACATATGAATGTTGAAAGCGAGAAGAGAGTAAAATAAGTAGAATAACGGGAGATGAGAGTATCTGTCGCGAACGATGTATAGTGATTAGAGTGCATCTCGAGGAGCGATCGAACCTGAACTTTTGCTGGCACCCTTCTTAGCATTCGAGTCCTACACATCCTGTCGTGGGATCAGACAATGGCGCCCACATCGCGCGTACCGGGACAGGAAGGCTGTCAGAACGACAGACGACTAACAATTTCCTAGTGACCCACATTACGCTCTTGTCGCCCCATGTTGCACTCCCACGCATTCGTCACACTACGCTGCCAACTGCATCTGCATTTCGACGGGGTTTCGCCTTTAGAGACTGCCTTAACAGTTTGATGCATTCCAAATGTCGTTCCGCGGATTTCTGCATTATTACTATTTGGTCTATTTCCATTCGTTCCATCATATACGAGTTACACGACGTAAGGACACTTACACGTATATGGACGTTCAGTTTGTTTTTAATCTCTTTACTGTACTTTGATGCATTTTAATGTTGTTACGCGGATTGGTGCATTATTACTATTTGGTCTATTTCCATTCGTTCCATCACATACGAGTTACACGACGTAAGGACACTTACACGTATGTGGACGTTCAGTTTGTTTTTAATCTCTTTACTGTACTTTGATGCATTTTAATGTTGTTACGCGGATTGGTGCATTATTATTATTTGGTCTATTTCCATTCGTTCCATCACATACGAGTTACACGACGTAAGGACACTTACACGTATGTGGACGTTCAGTTTGTTTTTAATCTCTTTACTGTACTTTGATGCATTTTAATGTTGTTACGTGGATTGGTGCATTATTACTATTATTATTTGTTAGATTTGGATTCATTCCATCACATACGAGTTACACGATATAACAACATTTACACGTATGTGGATATTCAGTTTCTTTTTAACGTCTTTACTGCACTTTGATGCATTTCAATGTTCTTACGTGAATTGTTGCATTATTATTATTATTATTGTTATTTGTTCTATTCCTATTTATTCCATCACACACGAGTTACACGGAGTAAGGTCATTTACACATATGTCGATGTTCAGTTAATTAGTTTTTAACCCTTTCGCTGCACTTTGTATGCATTCCATGTATTGTTGAATGAATTGGTGCATTATTACTATTCTTTACTCTATTTCAATTCGTTGCATCATGCACGAGTTATACGACATAAGGACATTTACACATATGTTGAAGTTTAGTTTGTTTTTAACCCCATATCATACAACTTATTCGTTAAATTAGAAACGTAATATACAGAAATTAAGAAAAACGAAGGAACACGGAGAGATATAACGGAATGATCTTTAATAGCAATAAACGGTCGACCGTCGCAACGATATTTAAAAATTGGAAAGTATCGAAAGGGAAGCGAAGAAAAAAGGAAAGGAAGCACGAAAGATGGTTGCAGCTGGATGGTCGATGCAGGTGCAGATGCGAGCTAGTTGCAACGCGTACGTGCGCGTTTGCGGTGTCATCTAGAGGCGTATTCTACCGTGATGGAAATTAATCGATACACGCGCTCGATCCCCGCGATAAATCCAATTAAATTAAACGTTACAAATGGCCCTATACTTGATCGACAAGCACGCAAAATGTGTGCAAATATTACCCGGCCGTCGTCTACATTAACGAATGCAAATTCAATGTTAATGCGATCAACGAATAATTCATAAACTTCCTCGATTAATCTCGATCTTTGATCAAAATTCGAAACTATATATACATTATATAATATATATTATTCATTTTCATCGTTTGTCCGCGTACTTTTCAATATTATTAGTAATTTAAAAATAACCGTGTATCATACACTGGTAGTCTGAGCGTATAATAAAATATAATAATAAATAGAGAATGTATAATAAAGTAATACTAAGACAATAATATATAATAAAATAATAATAATATATAATTAACACTAGATGTACGGACGTGTAATGTTCCTTTAATTTTCAATCAAAACAAAAGTAAAAATAAAGTGTGATACGTAAACTGGCTTACACAATGATCATTCATCTTGAAAAAAGTGGGCATGCTTTTTGATAAAAGTTTCTTGATAGTTTTTGTAACTTCATTATACACATAATGAAATATAATAACAAACACATAATGTATAATACAATAATATATAATTAAATAATGAAACCTAACAAATATAATAAAATATAATAACACATAGATAATATATAATAAAATATATTTATATAAATAGCGTTTCAGCGCGAGGTCGACCTCGCGTCACCGATATTCGCGTGACGGTACCGTTTTTCGCGGAAACGGGAAAGGAAAGAGCAACGGTGATTTTCACCCACGTAATCCGCGTCCCGGTATCGTAATGGATTTTCTCTGTTGCCACGTAGATGATTTTATTGTACTAGGTAAGAAGCCGGGAGACACGCGAACGGGGTTGTACGAGGCACACACCGTAGAAATATCGGCGAGTTCGATCGGTAGAGCACGTCCAAGACCACCGGACTAGATCGTAAATTGCGACAGACGAGAGACAGGGACATAGATACATACTATACAGCCTCCCTCGGTCCGGCTAAAGCTTTCGTAATGCCGCATTGTTGCGCGGCTGGATATTGCCGGTGGTACTTTTGCCGTGCGATGCAACGTGCGCAACGGTAACTCCTACTACCACCGACGCCATATTTACCCCTCTACCGCGACGCTACTTCACCGTTATTGTACCTGGTCTACCGTGACTACAGCCTATCGTAGTTCAACGCGTTCCTAAGACGATTTAAAGCCTTGACAACGTGCCGAAAAATACGATTTACCACCGGGACATCGGTCCACGATGTTCCCGTGGGAACGATGGAACGTCTTCGAAGTCGACAGTTTGATATTCGGGACATTCGGGAACCCGCGAAACATGTAACGTTTGGAAATATGTATTCGGAAATTGTAGCATTCTGACATACATGAAAATTGTAGCATTCTGATATATTTGAAAATTGTAGCAATTTGAAATGCATGAAAATTGTAGCAATTTGAAATACACGAGAATTGTAGAAATTTGAAATATTTGAAAATGATAGAATTTGGAAACCCGCGATAATTATAGCCCGTGGAAACACTCGAAAATTGTAGAATTTGAAAAAACATGAAAATTGTAGAATTTATAAATGCGTGGAAATTGTAGTATTTGGAAATATTCGAAAATTGTAACAATTAAAACACACGAAAATTGTAGAATTTGTAAACTCGCGGAAATTGTAGAATCTGAAAATGTGCGAAAGTTATGGAATTTCGAAATGCAGAAAATTTCTGTAAAAATCCGGAAAAAATTTGAAACCACCACCCTGTTGGGATTCGAACCCGAATCTTCAAGATTCGTAGTCGGTGACGCAACGCGCACCACCATTGTCGTCCTTCCATTTATATTATTTCCGTGACACCTGTTAACTTACGTCCCTGTAGATCCTAATCGAAGTGTGAATCTAGAAATCGTCGAACGATGTGAAATATTACTCGTGAACGTGGTATATATAATATAACATCTCGTTCGTTTCTGGCGAATAAAGCCGTCCATCTGTTCGAATTATCACCGCCGTATACTTTATCATTCAATTACTATCTGAAATAGATTTCGGAGAATAAGGGGAGAAAGATTGGAGCCGGGACGTTATCGTGGTCGGAAAACTAGATATCTGTATGGAAAGCCCTCGTACTTGCTCAGATAAGCAAAATGTGTGTACATATCCCGCCTCGTTTTCGACTTCATCGTTTTTTGATAAAACCAGATAAGCGCCACCGATCATGTTATTTAAAGGGACAATTAATCTTGGCACACTCTACATTTCACCGACAATTTTGCTGCTGTGAATCGACGCGTATAAGTTTGAAGCTTTTTATGATTTTATTCTTCCAAATTTTGAAAGTTGAACATTTTCCAGCGTCGGGGATGAACATTTTTGTATCTGACTGCTTCAAGGTTCCAATATTCCCTAACTGTTTCAGGGTTAAGAAATTTGATACCTAATTGTGACAGGGTTCAGAAATTCCAATATCTAACTGCTTCAAGGTTCAGAATTTTGATACCGAATTGCTTTGAGATTACAAATTACAGCAATAATAATTTAAAGAGTAACATCGTTAATTTTTTATTGTCTCACTTAACCCTTCTGTGTTACAAGTTTTTTGAAACAACTATGACTGTCGATAAGTTGGCGCAATAGGCCTTTGACCGATCAAAGTTCAAACGTCCCAAAAAATGTTATCATTCGTCCATTACAATGCGATAATTAGGGAATTCGATAACCTACCCCGACACTTTCTATCGTATTAAATCCTCTCTATTTATACGAAATTATTTCATTCATTATTCAGAACATTTTGTTCGAAGCTCCAACAATCGAAAGCTTATTCTGGCTAGACACTTTATGAGATTTACTTTCTGGTTAGCAAATTTAGGAAAGATTAGAAATGTACTTTTGCTACGGTTTCCGAAAGGAATATACTTTTACATAGGTTATGTCTATAACCTATTAGGTCGTTCGGAAAGTCATTTCGTTTCTTTTTTTTTTTATGAAAATGAAAGACGATTTTCGGGGGATACTTCTTTCCTTGCTTGAACATTATTTTTAAAAAATTTTCACTTTTCATATCCGATACGGTAACAACTATAAATTATTCGGACTTATTCACAAGCAAGACTGATTTTTCTCCAATTCTCAGATTTCCAAATTCTGAAAAATCTAAATTCTCAGATTTCCAAATTCTGAAAAATCCGAATTCTCAGATTTCCAATTTCGGAAAATTCCGAATTCTCAGATTTCTAAATTCTGAAAAATCCGAATTCTCAGATTTCCAATTTCGGAAAATTCCGAATTCTCAGATTTCCAAATTCTGCAAAATTCGAATTCTCAGATTTCCAAATACTGAAAATTCCGAATTCTCAGATTTCCAAATTCTAAAAAATCCGAATTCTCAGATTTCCAAATTCTGAAAAATCCGAATTCTCAGATTTCCAATTTCGGAAAATTCCGAATTCTCAGATTTCCAAATTCTGCAAAATTCGAATTCTCAGATTTCCAAATACTGAAAATTCCGAATTCTCAGATTTCCAAATTCTAAAAAATCCGAATTCTCAGATTTCCAATTTCGGAAAATTCCGAATTCTCAGATTTCCAAATTCTGCAAAATTCGAATTCTCAGATTTCCAAATACTGAAAATTCCGAATTCTCAGATTTCCAAATTCTAAAAAATCCGAATTCTCAGATTTCCAATTTTGGAAAATTCCGAATTCTCAGATTTCCAAATTCTGCAAAATTCGAATTCTCAGATTTCCAAATACTGAAAGTTTCAAATTCCTAGGTTTCCAAATTCCAAGAATTTCTCACAAGCAAGACTGATGGGAAAAAACGAAATGACTTTCCGAACAACCCAATATGTATATTACATTATATGGGTTATATGTATAAGCTGGTTTTACCTTGGTCCATATATGTAACCGAGATCGTGAAGAGCCGAAGATCGCGTACGAAACAACGATCGCGGCCGAGAACAAAGGGTCGAAAGGCCCCGCAAAAGTTCGTCTTACCTCGTATTTTAACACTTTGAGTACCATGTCACCCTCGTACGGGTGACATATGAATTCATACATAAATTTATCGCTAATTTTAGTTGGAACAATTAACACAACAAAGTATAAAAAATTGTTATAAATATATTAAAACTTATCGAATAAATCAGTGTAGAATATTATGGAAATTATCTATAAAATTTATCGAAAATAAAATTACTTCCCAAAAGAGATTGAAACAGTTTTAGGGTGGCACTCAAGGCGTTAATCGGGATTCGTTGGCGAATTTGACCGCGTTTCGGAACGCAGTCGGTCGCCAAGTGTGCCCTCGACCGGTTCGAAAAGAGTCGGATCGCTAAAAGTAAAGTGGGGTAAGAACAGAAGCGAGTCCCGACAGACACCTTGTCCAACAAGATTTAGTTCAACTGCACTTTCAGCTGCACCTGCGTGGCGCGTGCTACAGAGATGCATCTGTCGTATTCGCTCGCGGCCACGTGCCGTCTCGTCGCGAACAACCGCAACATCGAGCATCGACGTTCCTCGGACAGTTACGCGATAATATTCTCCTCGCTTTACGACCATCGCCGATCGATCGTTACAATAATCGTGATTTCGACTCGTTTCGTTGATACTTCGCGCGTATACATGATCTACCAACTTGCGTTTACGACACGATTAGCGGGAACCGCACGTTACGGCGGGAATATATGGATTTCAGGTATTCAGGTATTCGAGGATTTAAGTATTCAGTTATTCGGGTATTCAAGTACCCAAATACACAAGTATTTAGGTATTCGAGTATTCAGCAGTGTCCAGGTATCAAGCATTCAAAAGTATCCAGGTATCGGGTAATCAGGTATCCAAGTATTCAAAAGTATCCAGGTATCAGGTAATCAGGTATCCAAGTATTCAAAAGTATTCAGGCATCAGGTATCCAAGTATTCATAAGTATTCAGATATCAAGTATCCAAAAGTATTCATGTATCAGTTAATCAGGTATCAAAGTACTCAAAAGTATACAGGTATCACGTATTCAAGTATTCGGACATCAAGTATACAAGTATTCAAAAGTATTCAGGTATTCAAGTAGTGAAAAGTATTCAGGTATTTAAAAGTATTCAGATGTTCAGGTTCTTTCTATATTAATTGTCATTATTAATTGCTCCATTATGTTTATACGTTGTATGTGCAATACTATAGATTCAATTAAAAAATACTTATTCCAAATTGCTGTACTAAATGTTCGATTCATTCGAATATATTATCTCTCAATTAATAATTGTCGCTAAAGCCGATTACATTTATACGTCGTATGTAAAGGACCATATACTCGATTAAAAATATAAAAGTGAGTAATTTCTTAAGAAATTACAAACGACTATCGTACGATACATGGTGGTATGGAACGAGGTATAAGGATAAATCGCAAGCTGCAAGAGCGTACGGTTAGACAAGACATTCACGATATTTCTGCATGAAAAGACGTGTACCGAGATAACATCGATGACTATGAAAACCCTCATCCTGGTCAAGGCAACTGCTTAACGATTACAAGGCACGGGTCATAAAATACGAGCCACCCTGAATGCAAACGGTAAATTGCGAGCTGACAATTCGTGCCAGCCAATCGTACTGGACACGTACTTATATACGTGGCATTAAAAGGTTTCCGTTCCACCTGTCGACTCCATTATGCATCCGCGATCGTGAAAACAATCCTTTCGTTCGTTTCCATGGAACGTACGACCGTACGTCGACAGGCCAACAAACAATTTCGTACCTTTTTATCGCTTTACGCTTTTACTTTCGCCCGATCGGTGTTAATGGAACGCGTTTATTCTTAGAATCGTTCGGGTGTAGACCGTATCGAGTCGCTTTCGAGATTTCGGATTCGACGGGTTAGATATTTCCGGTTCGAGGGATTCGGTTTTGCGGATTTTGATTTCGCGAATTTGGAAATTGAGAGAGTCGAGAATTTGGAAATTGGGAGGGAGGAGAGTGTGCAAACTCGAAGATTGAGCATTTGGAAATTGGGGAATTCGAGAATTTGAGAACTGGAGAATTCGAAAATTTGATAACTGGGGAACTCGCGAATATGGAAATTAGAGAATTTGAGAACTGCAGAATTCGAGAATTTGAGAAGTGGGGAATTCACGAATTTGAAAATTGGGGAATTCGAGAATTTGATCATTGGGAAATTCGGAGAATTTGAAAATTGGTCAATGTAAGAATTTGAGAACTGGGGAATTCGAAAATTTGGAAACTGAGGGACGACGAAAATTTGGAAACGTGGGAATGTCGAAAATTTGGGAACCGAGAAGTTCGAGAATTAAAAAATTTCAGAGTTTGAAAATTCCGAAATCCAAGAATTCAACAATTTGAGAATCTGGAACCCGAGAAAATGAGAGTTCCTAGTCATCGTACGGAAGGTGAAAAAAGGAGTTGCTTCGCAATGGAGTTTCGAAGCGAAACATAGGTATGTAGGTTTACCGATTGCTATTCTAGAATTAGCGTTTGCATTGTTTTGTTGTACATCGTAGTTGCGCAGCGATAGCCTTGAGAATCTGATAACGATGCACCTTCACGTTCCAAGCTATATTTTACGTCCGACGGCGAAATGGCAAGGGTAAATGTGTCTCGATAAACAGGTGATCGGTGCGATTCCCTACAACTTCTGAAAGCTGTTCAGAAGAATTACAAGAAATACTCTCTACATACTCGATCGCCAGCTGCTTCTAAATAAGTAAGACCAATTGAATTTCAACCACTGAATACCTCGCATATATACATATATATATAATGACATTAAATTATCTCGTTCGATCGTTCTTTTTTTGCTCCTGTTTGTTGTTAAAACTCCTTATATCATTCCACATACATCATGCCTGTACTCCTCATTTATTCTCAAAACAATTTCTGAGAATACACACTAACTTTCAAATGTACACACTAACTCTGATACATACATACTAATTTTCTCAAAAAATTCATATAGAATAAGCGCCTTTTTGAGACAGTTTCATGTCATCGAATCGTAACTGAATTCACTGAGCACAGAAATCAAACTACTGCACATTGCAAATGATCGTCGACCATTTTGTGTTACGAACAATAACAAATCTATCATACAGTTCTTTTCAAGAGCTTTCGAGTTATAAATGTATACAGCAAAGCATCGTTTTCCGATACTTTTGTACAACCAAATCATATCGACGTTCATTCAATGTCACCGTATGTCATTTAAAGTCATCCTAAGTCATTTAAAGTCACATTCATCACGATATTTCAATCTCGTCGACGGAAATCATCGGTCGTGCATTACGAATGAAGCTTTAAGTCGCGAACCAAGTGGCCATCCGATTTTTAATGGATAAAGAGCCGCGTAGTCGCGTGCCGGCCACTCGACGTCGCGAATGTCCACCGTCGGTGCACGCATCGGGGATACACCTGTCGACCACCATTTTCCTGCCCTTCTTCCTATCGTGGCCAACACCCAGTAAAGCAGAAGAGTGAGAGGGAGAGAGGGAGGGAGAGAAATAGAGAAGAGGGTATCGTCTCGAAGGGAGGAGGACAGGAAGGAAGAGGACGAGAAAGCGTACGTGAGACAGGATGTGGGCAGCTGTTTACCAGCTGGAGGATGATACCTCGCTGTATTCCCTTACAAAACGCGTCTTCCTGCGGCACCCCGAGGATCACCGTGTATTCTCTAGATGGTTACTTGCGACCGACACCTTCGCCCCTAGCGTTTTGCGCCGTTTCGATCATCGGACATTTTTCTGGGTCAGAACCGCACGATCTCTTTGCAAAAGGTATCTCCAGTAATTATGATAATGGTCAAAGTCAAAATTAACCCTTACCACTCCAAATGTGACTGACACTCACCATTTTGTCTAATACAGCAATATCAAATAGATATTTTTTAACTGAATCTATAGTGTTGCACGTATAATGTATAAATATAACGAAGCAGTCAATAGTGGAAAATAATAATTTTAACAGTATTCATCAAAGTTCTCAATCATAGTTTTTGAGTTGCTATCTGATAGCAGTGAAAATACTTAGCAGCGCAAAGGGTTAAAAAAAGAAGAACGAGTTTATCAGTTATTTCGCACCACATTATTTTAAACTGCATTAATTCAAAGCAATTTTTACGATATCGTCCAAAATAAACAATTGAATAGTGGTTGTTGTTTTAATATTATATGGAATTTATTTTCAAAAATTAATAAAAAGCTTCTGTCAAAATGCACATTAGCCTTCATCGAAATAAAGAATCTCTTAATAAACTGATTTATGCATTATCACTTCATTTACTTATAATTCATTTTCGATGTAGACATAAGTGGTCATTAAACATGCACAAATCTAACGTTAATCACCAATACGTCTCGCTATGTTCAATGTGACTATGTCACATCGTAATACTACAAATGTAGTTGGAATTTATTTATTAAAAAACAACCGCCGGTCTCTTGTGGTTCCCGGGGGAACAATATCGTGGAACGTTACGAGCGAGGAAAAAGGATGGCGATAAAACGCGAGATACACGAATTAGGAAACGAAAGCCGTCCCTCGATCGTGGTCGCCGATTCAGGTAAGTCCCCGAGACCTTCCGGCGCGTTTTTCGTTGTCTCGTGTGCGGTTTTTTTTTCTTTTTCGGGGGCGAGACTCGACATAAAAGAAACGAGGATCCCCAAAATCGGTTAGACGGATTCCGATCGGCAGAGGGCGAATGGAACGCGAACGAAAAGGTCTCCGTGTTTCGACGACGCTGACGACGACGACGACGACGACGACGACGTAGCTGGAAGCCGACAAAAACTTAACTAGAGCTCCAGTTTGTAAAAGGAACGTTTCTAAAATGCTATGGTAAAATGCCGGTGCAGCCGGTTTCACCGTGAAAGGCGCCGTGAAAGACGGCTTTTGTCAAGGGTAGACACGGAAAATTCCCCGCAACCAGACGGGGGTGTAAGTATCTATATATGTATGTACACTGCCGCTCAAAAATATGTGGACACTTACGACTAACTAAAAAAGTTACATCTCTGGCGAATTCGATTACCTTGTCATAAATTAAGCAGTTATTCCGTCGAACATAAAAATCAGACACTCTATCAGAAACAAATCGTTCTTTCAAGAACAAACCCATCATTTTGTCAAAAATAAATTGATTGCATGTAACTCACAAAAATATGAAATTTTCACTAAAATGCAAGGAAAGTTATTTATTTTTGACTGCAACTACGCGAGTGTTAATTATGTTCTTATTGCTGCATCGCAAGGAAAGAGTATTGTTCGTAAAGCTGATGAACCAGACATTGTATCAAAAATATATCAGTCATTCTATAAAAAAAAAAAAACAAATAAGTTAATTTATCTATGATAAACAATTCTATAAAAAATAAATCAGAGTTCTCTTGAAAGTGCTGTTAGTAATTTCTACATATTACAGAGGGGTGTGATTCGGCTCGTCGTCGTGCATAAATGTGAAATTAATTAGCGATATTGCTTTTTATCGCTTTTGTTACCGTTTTCTTTTTGTTACCACTTTTGTTAACGGTTTTGAGCGTTAGTGTATATGGAGGAAATGACCGAATTTTCTCGTGCGGAAAAGAAAATTCAACGGCCATTCGGCTGTTTCTGTCTCTATGCCTGGTACACTCCGAACAGACACTGTCCAACGATTCTACTACCTTGCCATTCAACGTGTTTCTTCTTTATTCTCGTTCCTCGAAGAATGGTAAAAGCTTCGATTTCTTGCCTCCCGCGTTCGAGACGCTCTTTCAGCTATTTTCTTTTCAGAAAGGAAACGGGGGAGCTTTTGATTTTCTTCGTTCGGTGATCCGATGCGAAGGAAATTGTCGTACAGCTGTCGAGATTGCGTATTTTCGAATTTTCGTACACGCTTACAGATCACGACAAATATATTATGTAAAATATATAAAATATATAAACTATAAAGGCAATATATAAAATATATAAAATGTAATATATAAAGGGACTACGTAACTTCTAATATGTGTACGACTATGAACTATAACAATTTATCGTACAATGTATCTTGTACAATGATGATTTCTTGTAAAAACATGGTTTCTCTGAGAAAAAAACGCACACCTGCGTTTCTCCTTTTCCGTCTTTTTCATCTAACTAGACTGAGGCATAGCCATGCATGGTCAGATACAAATAGTAGATAAATAAGTGTTCAAACTTCAGACTCGAAAGTTTTCGAGTAAAGTAAAGCTTTCAGGTAAAGTACGAGAGATAGGAGGAGAAAGAGGAGAAGATACTATTGCAATAGTTTAGGTATACCTGTAGAAAGGAGAGATCGCATAGACTATAGACAGAGTGACGTTGAAGGGTCGATAAAAAAATTAGCTGGCCCACCTACGTCCCGTCTTCGTTGCACGTGGGCAGATTCGCGCTCGCCAAGCCCCGAATATTTTATTTCACGACGGAGAAAAAGGCGAAGAAACGAGCCGAGCTGGACCGGCCTCCGAACGCTGCTTCGAATTAAATCGGGACTTTGATATCCTGCGAGCTCCTCCTGGATGCCTCCCGAACGGCTAATAATCGATGATTATTTTTCAATTTTTTCCTTCCAAACAAATTTAAATGATATCGCTCCTCGTAGCGCTCTAAATAGAGAATTGACTTTGTAAATTTTTTAAATTTTCAATTTAAGAAAATAAAATTTTTACCTAGCGACATTTGTAATTTAAAGTCTATAGACATTGGATGTTAAATTGTCTATATTGATATCAATCTTAAATTATAAAAATCATCTAAATTACCTATATTATTGGACATATTGAAATTAGGTCTTAAATTATGTATATTAATATCAATCTTAAATTGTCCAAATTATCTAAATTGCCTATATTAATAGATACATTGATATTAGCTCTCAAATTGTCTATATTAATATCAATCTCAAATTGTCCAAATTACCTAACATGCTTACATTAATAGATATATTGAAATTATATCATAAATTGTCTTTATTAATAGTAATATTAAACGGTCCAAATTGTCTAAATTATTAAAATTACTCGCATTATCAAATATATAGAAACTTGACCTTATCTTGACCCTATATTATCTTGACCTTATATCTTATATAGGTATAATAATAATAATAATAATCGAGCGTTTTTCATCCCCGTTCGAAAGACAAAGGATCCGTCGATGTCCGTTTCTGGCAAGTCCAAGGGGAGACGAGAAATTGAATCCTCCTGCGGTTGAATTGAAAGTGCCGTGCGAAATGTGCTACTACCTTCTACCCGTTCGTCCACCCCTTGCCCTAACCCCTTCCCCATCGACGATTGGATTTCAAACGCATAAAGAATATCTTCTGATTGGATCGAATTTAATACCGTGCGTAGAACGAGTATAATCGTGCCGGGCCAAACGCGGTACGTCGTCCCTCGTTTACCCGGTTCGTCCGTGCCTTTTTTATGAATATTTACGAGCGCGAACAACGCCTCGCGGCCGAATATAAACCCTTTTTCGCCACCAGATTATTCCCTCTCGACTTATCGCTTAGGCCGACCGGTACGCGTGCTTTTACGACGCGGCGACGATGTTCCCTTTCGCGTTAAACGGATGAGCGTTAAACTTATTCGTAATTACGTCGGTCGAAAGATATTTTATCGGGGATGCATCTTGGGCGTCTTCTTTACTTGGTACGATCGCTGACGCACCCTGTGCGTGTTGTACGGATTACCCAATGTAATCGACAACGCAACGCGTGCGTCTTATGTGACACCTAATACCGCAGACGCAAAAGGTGCGTCTTGTACGTATAATGTAAACGGTGACACATCGAATGCGTCATATAGAGATTGTTCGATACAATCAGCGACGCACCTTGCGCGTCTTATACGACACCTAATGTCGCCGACGCACCGTGTGTGTCTTGTGCATATAATGTAAACGGTGACACACAGTATGCGCCATAGAGATAGTTCTATAAAATCGGCGACGCACCTTATGCGTCTTATCTTCGTATTGACACCGTCTTATAATCGAAATAAAGATGGAAATTAACAACGACCTAAAATCGAAATAAAAACGTGAACTCAGAACGATTTAAAGTCTAAATAAAAATGAAAATTAATGACTTAAAATCGAAATAAAAATGAATACCTTATATTTTGCCACAAACACGATCGGATAAGAACAAAAATGCATTCTGCGTACAATCGAATATATATTTCGATCGAAAAACTGCAGAGCGGAAGGGACATCGAACGAAACTGGTGAAATTACGCGAATTACCGAAGACGAACGAGGAATAAATTCAATTTGGGGGATTAAAAAACGACGATAAGGGAAAGGCAACGATCGTTTCATCCTTTCGCTCTTTACGTGGCCGTTCCCTGATCGGAGCAATCATCCCGTAAACGAGGTTATCGTTAAATCGAGGATCAAAGGAGCATCGTTCGTGAATGCGACGCGTAACGAAACTCCGACGAGCTTTTCAGTGTACCTCTAACCCCCTGTCTCGGTTATTGTCGCGTCTTATTTGGCCGAATCGAAGGGGAATTTCGACAGAGTCTCCTCCCATTTTTTTTTTTCGCCGACCCTCCGTCGACGACGTAAATACGAAGCGCGCGATTAATTGCATGGCCGACGGGCGAGGGTTACGCGTCAATTAATGACTGCTCAAACGGTTCCTCGTCATCGAATTGCGCGTCGTACAGGTGGAATTATCCGCGTCATTTAAACTCGAAAATCGGTACGCGCTTTTCAATGAAAAAAAAATCGTACGAGATTGAAATTTATTGTTTGGATACCGATACGAACGTGGGTGGATTATCACGAAGATCGTCAACTATCTCGACCAAAAAAATTTGGTGATTTGGAAAATTTGGAGAATCAGAAAGTCAGGAAATTTGGAAAATCAGAAAATGAGAAAATTTGAAAATCAGAAATTTTGGAAAATCAGAAAATGAGAAAATTTAGAAAATCAGAAGATCTCGCTATGAAACTATATCATGAAAAAACCCTGACGAAATACGATGTAAATACAAAACGAAAAAGGGTCGTATTTCTGGTCGTCGCGGATGCAAAATGCAAAACCATGGATCGAAACTGAGACTAGATCGAAACGGAGAACGAAAGGTAATGAACGTAGACTAGATCGAAAAGAGAACGAAAGGTAATGAATGGAGACGAGAAGAACAAAATCGATGGCAGAAAAAAAATGTGCCTCGCGGACGGAGAAGAATAATAGACCGAGGAGAAAGAAGGGTATAGACTGGTAATGGCGGAGAGACGGGAAGTAAAAAACGGCCCCGGAGTAACGGAGAAAACGCGGAAAAAAAGGTGGAAAGAGCACGATGGCGCATTTGTGCAACACGGAAAATGGAAACCGAACGATCCGAAGAAATTTTCAACGGCAGAAACAATTGTCGTTACACTTTTGTCGTTAGCGTCGAATTAATCTCGAGACTTCGTGATTTTGTACACCGCCGCCCTAGATCAAAGATTCTATCAAACAATTTCAACTAATCTCGATTGTAAGTCCCTTGTAAGGGAGTTTGACACTCGTTCACGAATTTTTCACCGATCGACGACCGTTTCGATCGTGACATTTTGAAACGCGCGTGTTCAATTGTCATTTCATATTTACGCCTTGTTCCTGTAACGCATACGTTACAATTACTCTTTAGGATGTGGATATTTATACACTGCTATATGTATACACAATTGTCTATTTATGTATACATATATTAGATATCAGCGAGCCTTAAATAAAACCATCAAATTTCCTTTAAGCTTCACTTACTCATCATTAAAATACAGTCCACTAATATCGAACTAGTTTATACGCGTTTAATCTTCACCGCGAAGGAAAACGTGTTCGCAACAATGTACACGATAAGTTCGAACTATAATCTGTCAATCTCAATCAGTAATAAACAACCATTTAGTATAACGAATACATTGCTTTCTGTGACTTCGGTGGCAATTGCTATCATTCAATTAAATATTATACCGCACCGATGGTATCCATGTACACCGTGCGAATTTGCGACGCGATTCCAGATTCGTGACTGTGCATTTTTGTCCTGTATCCAGGAGCATGATCGAGCGAACATCCTCCCTTGTTGAACGCCGCGAGAGCCGTTCGCATCCCTTAATGCGGCGCACCTTAAAGGGGATAGGACATCCCGAGTATTGACCCGTTTACCATTCGACTTTCCAGGTGTACCGGCCGATACACCTACTCCGAACGCCGCTAATTAATCGATGTAATTACGGACTAATTCCCCGGACATTGCGCGTTGAGTAATTGCGAGTAATCGTTTCTGTCCGACGATTTTACTGACGACGGCCGAACCTACGACTTACCGTTCGTTTAACTTACAAATAGCGTTCACTTATTATTTATCTCCCGAGTCACCCAATAACTCGTCCATACAGAAATAACGACTACATAAATAAATGTACATATATATGTATGTATATATTTATATGTATAAGTACATACAGTAGCGAATAAAAGTTTACACCGATGATTTGATTTGAAATATTATACGAACTTAGTTCCTTTTTTTTTGAGCAAAATATCAAAATGAAATTTTTGTTATCAGTGTATAAATAAATGTGTGATCAGTTAACACCGAAAGTAGAACACTATTTATAGTTTTTATGAACAGTAAATGAATTATTTATTTTTTCCATATAGTCTTAAACTTTTGTCCGCTACTGTATAATTATAATATAAGTATACATATATGAGGATATTTATACATGCATAGCGGCATGTATACACAATTGTCTATTTATACAATATTTGTACGTACATACAACATGTGTACACAATTATTACTATACATATATATTAAATTAATAAACTACTTAAAGAATATTTAATTTGCAAAATGCTAAAGAGGGTTGTCTACACGGAAATAATAGAGGAATAATAACTTCGAAAGAATTTATGAAATTTCTCAAGCAAAGTTTTAGTGTCGCTATCTGCGAGAAAATGTAAAAATACCTCGTAGCGTAAAGGGTTAACACCGGCGAGTTTCGAATGAACCGCACGTCAAGGTACGATCATCTATGCACCTCGTGACGATCATGTACCGTTGTATTCGAGGCTCGGAATCGGTCAAAGAGGCAGAGAAGGCACGGGGGAAGTCGAGATAGGTTGGTGTATCGCGACACGAAAGCGAAGCAACGGTGAACGGAACGAGAAGGAAGAACGCTCTGAATGGAATAGCGAATCGACTTCGGAGGGAAATCCGCTCCCTTGCCCTCTTACCAACCTTCTCGACAACGCGTTGAATCTTGATCGTGTAACTGTCGAAGCGTTTCCTGCTCGCGGAACGGATCGACAACGGGGAACGCGATAGACTTCTCCTGGGAAAATCACGATATCCCGTCGTTTCGAGTTTCAGTGGGAAATTTTCGACTTCGTGCGATCACGAAATTACGAGATCGGGGGATTTGGGGAGTCGACGATCGATTGACAAATTGAAAAATAACAAATTGAAAATTGACAAATTGACAAATTGAAAAATTGAAAAAATTTGAGATTGGAAAATTGGAAATTAGAAAAGTTAAAGCTGGGAAAATTTGAATTTGCGAAAATTTAAATCTGGGAAAATTTGAAATTACCAAAAGTTGAAGCTGGGAAAATTTGAATTTGGGAAAATTTAAAGCTGGGAAATTTGAAATTAGAAAAAGCTGAAATTGAGAAAACCTCCACTTAGAAAACTTGAAACTGAGAAAATTGAAAACACAGAAAACTGAATCTGAAGAAATTAGAAATTGAGAAGAGTTGAATATTGGGAAAATTTAAACTGGGAGAACTAGAATGTGTGAAAATTTGAAAATAGGAAAAGCTTGCGCTGCATCGGGGTGTTGTATCTCGACAAAGAAAGGGGTACCATGCGGTAACATAAAATGGCCCTGTGCCGTGTTTCGCGTGCTGCAACGTCGGCTATTACGGTATTTTTATTTTGCTGTCGAACTGCCGCTACCTGCATCCGCGCTGTTAATTATGAACCGAGATGCAACGACTAGTCGTGAGAGAGTTGTGCAACGTTACGCAATGGAAAATGTGCGCTCTCTTTATCGATCTTTCTATAGGGTGTCCCGCGTCTTGACGATATACCTACGCGTCCATCGTGCAGAACCTTTGAACGCGAACGTTTCTCTCATTTGCAAAAAGTGCGTGATAGAATTATGTAGAATTACTTTCGTAGTCGTCTTTGAGCTTCATGGTATTTCGTCCGTGATATTTCGTGTTATTTCTATTTGGTAAAGTTTCGTCGTGACAGTTCGCGAAACGAGATTTAAGAAATTTTTAATCTACTCACGTATTCGATAAATCAATCTTTGTTGATACAGCACGTTGTAAAACCACTTACCTAAAACAAAAAGAAACGTTGTTCATTAGTATGGAAATGTAAAGATTTTTCTTCTTTTAGACAATAACATTTTATACCTTGCTCTTTTTCGATCAACCTTATATATAAGTACATAGATACGTCTCGCAGTAATCAACATACACGCAGAAAATACTAAAATCGTAGCCAATTTCGAAATATGGAAAGTCTATACAGAATTTCATAACACAAAAGTGTCGTGATATTACGTTTATATCGCATCAACATCTCGATGTTATATAAAACGTTTCGTTCATATCCTCGACCGAAAACATCTGGCTATCAATTGCAAATCCCTAATGAAATACTCGATTGTTCGATACTGTCCCTTTTGCGGATTTCGACAAAGACACTTCGCGGTAGCTATCGATGCAAGATTTAACAAAACGTCAGCCACAATTATGCGTGTCGTAACTGCACAAAAAACGGCGTAACATGTGACGAAATACTGCGTAACATTTCCACGCGTACCGATTCACCGCGTAGTCATATAACGCGTGTCGATTCCACGTCCAGATATTCCACACGTGGCGATATAACACGCGGCAATTTTTAACTACGCAATTTCATGCGTAGTGTATTTCCACGCTAGTATTTTGGCGCATGGTGATATAACTTGCGGCAATATAACTGGTGGCGATATAACACGTGGCAATTTTACACGTAATATTCCCACATCTGGCAATACAGCACGAGGCAACTGTGCACAGTAGTAGTTCGACACGGCGCGATATATCGCGCAAAAATTCCTTGCATGGTAATTCTACACCAGGCAATACAAGGCGTGGTAATTCGATACTTAATAATTTTACATTTGACGATACAGCGCATGATAATTTTGGGTCTAGTAATTTCATATACGGCAATATAGCGCGCAGTAATTCCGCACGTGGCAATATAACGCGTAGTAATTCCACATACGATAATATGGCGAATAGTAATTCCATTTATGGTAATATAACTCGCAGTAATTCAACAGATGACGATATAAAGTGTGGGAATTCGATAGTGACATAAGGCTTTGAAATGTATAAATTTGCAAATCTGGAAACGCGTACAATGATAAACTTGGAAATTGTCCCAAGCAATGCTTGATTTCGCTATGAAATCGATAAGAGTGTACTTGTGCATCTAATGGAATCAACAGAAAGAGATCCGATCTCGAAACGGTACGTCATAGAACCGTAATCGTGGAACGAAAGTACGAGTTATCGATAACATCGCTTCCTCGACGAACGTCGAATCGAACGGAGAATTTTTCACGATCGGCAACCGTGATCGTAACTGGACGGAGAGAACGTCGTTTCATGGGTAAAAACGAAAAATTACCGTAAAAGCCAGGCGCCTGTGATATGTACGCGCATCGGGTGGGGAAAAGAACCGATAACAATTCCGATCGAACTGAAAGCCGCCAGGCACACACCAAAATAACTCGCGGTAAAACGGTCGTTCGATAAACGCACATGTTCCAAGAGCATTGTACTCGCGCGCGTACAGAATGTAAACTCGGCTTCGAATAATTCTTTTGTCAACCGTTTCCGTCCTAGCCGTTCCCCCGGATATCAATTTTCTTTATCTCCAATAACGACACCGTGAAGCTCTTGCCGACTCCGTTCAGGGAAAATCTCCCTGTCGTTCGTGTCGCGGCAGAGTCCCTCGTCGCGAATTAACGAAAATATCGCAGAAAAACGAGGGCCGTTGACGGTAACGATAACGCCAGCGTCGAATAAACCCCCCGATAAAAATAGAGTAACAAAAGACGACAACGAAAGACGAACAAATCCGCGAGACCCGATCTCAAATATTTAAACGTTCGAACAATCAGCAACCGAGATCCCGGTGACACGGAAACGCTTTTTGCGATCGCAACAGCCAAGCAACCGCTTTCGTCGAATTACTTGCAATAAAGGCCACTTCATCAAGGAGGCCTTGTGTTGCGTCGGTATGTACGCAAAGGGACACAGAGAGGTTGAAACGAGCGACATTCTTTTGGGCTACCCTCGAGAACGCTCTTTAACCGAGAGTCCGTCGAGGGAAGACAAATATTACAACCCGGCTGATGGCACTCGACGACGTTATGTTTACCGATGCTGCCAACATCGGTTAATTGCATTTCTCGCTTTTCGGATCACCGACGTTCCTCTTTCGAGATACCGGAATCACCGAGTCAATTTTACCAGATTCGTTACGTCGATATCGATCGATACGTAACGGATTACAAATTTTATTTGTAACGCATTACAAATTTTATTTATAACGAATTACAAATTTTATTTGTATTGGATTACAAATATTATTTGCACAAATTATTATTATTCGTATTCGCAATTAGTTGGAATATTATTCAGTTGTGTAGATTCCCGAAAAAAATGCAGACCACTGTGCCGGGATTCGAACCCGGGTCCCACGGATTCGTAGTCCGAGATTTTACGCACTCAGCCACTGCCGCTAACCCCCTTTGGTTACTTAAATGACTCCTCTTGAACTTTAGGGCCCTTTCATATTAGTTAATAAATGCCTACAATGGATACAAAAATGAATCTCTACGTCTAGAGGCACTATATATCAAACACAAAGCCTGACACTAAAGAAGTTCTCCTAGCTTTGAAATGAAATATGTTTAAAAATATAAATTAAGCTTTTACACTCAAGAGGTGACTCACATTCACCACCTTGTTTAATACAGCAATCTGGAATTGATATTTTTTAACGAAATCTATAGTGCTGCCCTTATGATGTGTAGACACATTGAAACAACTAATAGTGGCAATTAATAATAGAATGATAATAACTTCGAAAGAATTCAGGAAACTTTTCAAACAAAAAGTTTTAGTTACTATCAGCTCCTCGTATAAATGACTTCGAGGGCAAAGGGTTAAACTAGAAAGTTTTACGATCGCCATTTGCCAATAACAGAAATGCTTTGAATTGCAAAGAATCAACTTAAAAATTCGAGAACGAGTAATTTCGAAATTTGTATCCACGTAAATCGTACCACGAATGGTTCGACGAACGGACGGCGATATGGTACGCGGCCCGTAAATGGCTATATAGCGCGAGTCCGCTGTAATTCATGGTATCGAACCCGAAGGACACGTGGATCGTTCGGGTTACATATTTAAAGACGCGAAACCGCAGATAGACGATATTACGTTTCAAACAGCAATTACCGGTTACAAGACCTCAGCGATTATGTTATTAGCGGCGGGTATCATAATTCTCGAGCGTTTTCCACCGCGTTTCACGCATCTGGTATCGTAATAATTATTTTAATTGCAACCCGCAACCGAGTTGCATAATTGCAAGGCATCGAACGGTATAATCTTGCTGACACTGAAAACGTACAAGCAAACAAGGTTACCGTGACACGTTCCCGATTTAAACTTAGCGCCACTCTTCTTTCTCTAAATAGCCGAACGAACGATACCTTACGACATCGATTACACTTAGAAACTTCTCACCTGCACGATTTTAATCGAAGATCCTTGATTCGACGAATAAAAATTTACACGATCGACCGTTGAAAATAAATGTTTATTAACTCCTTCTGATGCGCTCGAATTTCAGTGTAATTGTAATTCGAACAATCGAGGTTCACTAATTCCAAAACACTCTCGACGTTTCAACTTTCTTTAGTCACTTTAACACTAAACCTATCGGCGTATAATGCAGCTTTATTTTGAAATTAAAAATGTAGTGGAAAAATGAATAAACGAACGATGAAACACGAATTAATGTACACATTAATTCCTTGTCTTGTTGAAAATCAACATGAATTTCAAAAAAGCCACTTTAACATACTTTCTAACTTAAAATTACAAACTTGTTAAATAGTTATTTTGGCCACTTTGGTAGGTACAGTGTTAATGATGTAGCAATTAATAGTTCGTTATGTCTCATACACTTGCCGAATAAATCGTAGCCGAAGAGGTTTAATATGAAGGTGATAAATCTTGCTGAAATATAAAAATAAGTGAAAGCAAAACCCAGAGCGAAAACGGTTACACTGTTCAGGGTTGTCGCACGACTGATTAAAACACGGTAAAATTCCCATTATATACGGTTTATAGAGAGGACGCACCTTGTGCGTCATATATAATAATCGTCCCCTTACTTCCATCCCCAAATAGAATCGAATCAACCAAGAAATATCTATAACGGTGGGTTATGGCATGACTGATGAAAACACGTTAAGATTCCTCCTATATAGAGTTTATAGAGACGATGCACCTTATGCGTCATATACAATGATCGTCGTTTTCTTTCCATCTACAAATTGAATCGAATCAACCAAGAAATATCGATAAGGTTGGGATGTTGCATGACTGATTAAAACACGGTAAAATTTCTATTATATAGAGTTTACGAAGACGACGCACCTTATGCGTCATATATAATGATCGCCCTTTTCCTTCCATTCTCAAATCGAATCGAATCGACCAAGAAATGTCAAAAACACGGTAAAATTCCCATTATATCGGGTCTATAGAGAACTGCCGAAAGAATCGTAAATTAAAGACGACCCGAAATCGATTAAACAAATAATGTGGCTACTTCGCGAGCGACGTTTAGCGAGGTCGAAATTCTCAGGGACGACGAGACGGCCTAACCTAAACGCAGACGGGTGTCCATGGTGCACGTGTGCGCCGCCAGCGAAACCAGGAACAAAAGGGAGGGTAGAGAAACGGAAGGGAGTCGTTAATCGGTCGAGGGGGTTCGATCCACCCTGCTCACGGCATCTGGCAACTTCGAATATCCACCAGCAACCCTTCAGCGCCTCTTTTTCAGACTGTCAGCCTTTCGAGCGAAGGGTTAGGTCGCTAGCCAAGAGAGGTCTGATGCGAGGGGTGGGAGGAGCGGCGATGAACGCTACCTTTCTTCGCCGCCTCTCTGCCTGAACGCGTACAACTGCCCCCGTGCGGCTCTTCTTTTCCGCGAACCGATTATCTGCCCGTTTCGATTTCTTCGTGTTCACGATATCGATGATAAGACTATAAAATTTAAATTCCGATTTCGACGGATGGTGAGACTATAAAATTTTTATTTCGATTTCGATGGATGGTAAAATTATGAAATTCAAATTTCGATGGATGGCAAGACTATGATATTTAAATTCTAATAAATTTGAAAAAAAATTTTTAAAATAATAAATTATTGCAAGCGTTAATTCAAATGGATAATATTTCAGTAGTATTAGCCTCCCTTTTAATAATAATAACAAAATACTATTCAAATGTATACAAACATTTATTCGTTTGATGAAAAGAGATACGATGCAAAGAAAACAGTATAGAATGTTACGTAACTAAAAACAATTCACTTTATTAAGAATTTCAATGAAATTATACATTTTCATTGATCGTTTACTTTGTAGGTATAATTATACTGATTTTTCTTCTTTATATTATTATATTCAATAAATATTTTTGTTTCAATTGTATAACTGTAACAGGCTTCTATTAAAAATCAAGACTTCCCGACTCAACAAAAACACAAATTTTCCTTCCATTGGCACATTTTGTTTTTCATTTCCATCAATGACCGACTATCATTTTCTATAACGTGGTTCTCTGCTACGATGGTCGATGTGCCGATTGAAATCGATCGATGCCGATTGAAATCGAGATAAAGAACTAATATGCGAATTAATTTATGAATCGTTCGTTCGTTTATGTGTCGGTGCTTTTTTTCGATCGCAACGATATCGTTTCGACCAGATTCCCGACAATCTCGATCGTAACAATAAAAACGATCGCGATAAAAACGAATCGACGGAGTAAATAGAATATTCGTCGAAAAACATCAATTTCGTTTGTCCGTGAAACAATGAAACCCGCCCCCGCTATCCTGCCAATTACCGTCCACGTTTTCGTGACTGTGAATTCCACGAATCGCTCTAATTACCCCTATATCTCGGTGTTCCTGTGCCTTTCAATCAGAAGCTACTTAAAAATTTCAAGCGGGAACACACGATCCGGCTCAGTGAGCAGAAAGGGAACATGGTATATCCTTCCTCCTTCATTCGCTCTCGAGTGTACTTTTCAACAGAAACACTGATACCTACATACGTACACTTGTCCCGGAGCATAAAGGGTTGCATGTACGTACGTGAAAAAACCCCACCGTGCGCGTCTACACGTACGAGGACCTATTGTTCGTTCGACCAAGGCCCGGCTACACGATGACAACCGAGGGGTATATAGATTTTTTCTCTCTCTTTCTCTCTCTCTCTCTCCTCTCTACTAGCAGACTACGATCAAAACCGATGGAAATGACACACCTCGAATAATACGTCGACCGCGTTCCTCTCCCAGGAGAGAATCGTCTTCTAACCGGCGAGATTTTACGACGACCGGATCGTTTAAAACCGTTGGAATAATAATGTTTAATCCATACAAAAATGAATCTCTACGTTAAGAGGCACCGTGTCATACATTGATGATCGTTTTAACAGGGGATGTACCATGCGATTCACATATCCATGGCTGCTTCAACAGGCGACGCACCTTATGCGTCATATAAGTACTGATGATGACTTTAACAATCGACGCATCGCATGCGTCACATATAATGGTCGTCCTCTTCCCTCGATCCCGAAATCGACTCGAATCGACCAAGAGATATCGGAAACGTTAAACACGAGCGTGTTTCGACGTAACGCGATCTTTATCGGTGTCCGTGTATCGATATGCTGGGTAACAAGAACCGCGACGAGCACACGATCGATAGCTCGGTGACTCGCGTGCATAATAACCGGTGCTCGTAAAGAGAAACGAAAAGGCCTAACTCGAAATCGTTTCCCCGAAAATCGTTCCAGGACGAAGCGGAGGGTTCGCGAGTGACACCGGGAGTAGAAAGGGGAGCAACGCTTTTCGAGACCCCGTCACGATGCTCGTCGACCCTCTCGTTACTCGATCGAAACGGAGCATTACTCGTTCATTGTCTCTGCCCTCGTGTGCGCCGAGTATTCGCGATCGTCTTCGGAATCGGCACGCGCCGTTCAATCGCGCGCTGAATACGCGCGTTAAATCGACGATTAACGCCTCGAGGTACGCATCCTTCATATTCTTGCTACTTCGATACGATCGAGGACGCGTGCGCCATGCACGAAGCCGCGTGTGGGGCGCAACCGGCGACGCACGTTATGTGTCACGCATTAATGGTTGCATTAACAGACGACGCACCGTGTGTGTCATGTATTGAGGGTCACATTAACAGCCGACGCACCTTGTGCGTCGTATATTGGTGGTCACTTTAACAGTGGACGCACCTTATGCGTTATATATTGAGAGTCGTTTTAACATACGACGCAGCATGTGTGTTATGTATTGAGTGTCGCGTTAACAGCTGGCGCACTTTGTGCGTCATATATTCAGGGTCACGTTATATGTGGACGCACCTTATGCATCATATATTGAACGTTGCTTTAACAGGCGATGTACCTGATGCGTCATATATTAGAGTCGCTTTAATAGACGACACACCACATGCGTTGTTCACTGTTCATCGTAATCGACGATATAGTGTATGAGGTTTACGCTATCCGTGTAATTCACGATTTATGGTGCGCGTCTTATACTATGTGCGTAATAAATGACACATCCAGTTCGTCTTACACTATGTCAGTAATTAATAACACACCTAGTACGTATTATAAATTATGTGCTTACTATGCTGTTGATTCGATACGATTCAAGACGCACTGTGTGCGTCATGCATTGTTTATCCGGTGTAACCGATGTCGAACACAGCGTGAGTTTTATCTGTTTAACGCGATCGATGACGCATCGTGTACGTTCTATACGTGTTCTCCAACACGTATTACGATGCACCATATGTGTCCTGCATCGCTATCCGGTGCAATCGACTATGCATAATTGCGTGTCTCGAAGATAATGCTTATAGATTTGAACGAGACTGACATTGATTTCGACGATGATTGAAGTCGAAACTAAAAATAATGTGGTCTAATTAGCGGAAAAGATTCCAATTAGTTGGTATCGCGTTATAATAAGATCCTTGCCTCGAGTGGGTTAACAGGGTCGATCGAAGGCTCGATGAAAATTGAACCGAGGCTTTTATTGACCCTCTACTCGTCGAGATACGATTCGCTGGATATTTCTTGGTAGATAATCCTAAAAAAAACTCGAACAAAAAATATGCCGATACACAAAACTGTTTACTCGAGAGGAGACAAAATTGTGATTAAAAATCGTAAAGTATGCAGGAACGATAATAACATACAAAGATCGCGATAAAGTTGCACACGTTGTATTATTGTTCAATATCGCATGCATCTTTCGAAACGGATACGAATGATTTGTAAAGCGAAATAAATTTCGCGCGTGCAAAGCAAGAAGGGGAGAAAGCATTATCGATTTCCTTTTCCGTAAGTGGGTTCGATGAAAGGTGGTCGAAAACGAAGAACCGGACACGGCAAAACGTAACAATAAATCGACTTCCGGTGGTACGCGTGCGCCGTCGGAAACGCGTTCAACTGCCGGTTCCATTACGTCCAAGGTTTATCGTGCACGATAAAATTGCTTAGTTCGTTTCCCATTAACCCTTTTCATGCTCAAACTGATTATAGCCAGCCAACCTTGAGAGCTCGGTATGCACCGAAGGTGGCTTATAGTCGCTACGGATTTGGGAATATAAGGTTTTCAGAACATAGGGATTTCGGGAATATACGAATTTCAGAATATTGGGATTTGGGGATATGGGGATTTGTGGGTGTCGAGTTTTGGGGATATAGAGATTTGGGAATATAAGGATTTGGAAATATAGGGATATGGGAATATAGGGATTTGGAAATACAGGGATTTGGGAATATGGGGATTTGGAAATATAGGGATTTGGAAATATAGGGATTTGGGAATATAGGGATTTGGGGATATAGAGATTTGGGGCATAGAAATTTGGGGATATAGTCATTTAGAGACGTAGAAATTTGGGAATATAGGGATTTGGGGACATAGAGATATGGGGATATAGAAATTTGGGGATATAGACATTTAGGGACGTAGAAATTTGGGAATGTAGAAATTAAGGGATATAGAAATTTGGGGATACAGGGATTTGGAGACATAGAAATTTGGGGCTATAGAAATTACGAGATATAGAAATTTGGGAATATAGAAATTTGGCGATATAAAAATTTGGAAATATAAAAATTTGGAAATATAAGAATTTATATGATTTTTTAAATTTTTTTTCGACAGACAATTTCTTGCATTCCGAATAATCTCTTTCTCTCTTATGACAACTATAACAACCCACTGTACGGTGGGTTATATTTATATTTGAAAAATTACGTGTTAATTTATAGCGGCCCGTTTCACGATTGAACCCGACAAATGGTAAAGATACGAGTATTCATCGATTGATAATAAGCAGATATAAAAGTTTTCTCATTTAAACGGATGTAACAAGATACAAGCATCGATTCCGCAAGAAACAGCGTGAAAACGCATGGATCAACAACAACCGAGCGTACAACGAGCGAAGGCGAAAAATAATTTACAAGTTTCCATTCATATGCTCGCCGCGAAATCGTGGAAGTTCGCACAGGTGGCAATCTCCTGCCGCTGATTGCCAATTAACGTTTAACGACTTTAACAGGTTATATACCGCGAGAACGGTCAGACCACGGGTATACCGACGATTAAAGGGGAAACTCGACCGCGAAATGTCTGGTTTCTTTCGAATTCGCGCCGTTTCTTTCTGTTAAAAATCACGGTCGATCGGTCGAAGATCGAACCATTCGAGTTACCAGGTGTATGCGCAAGATTTTTCCGGTTCAACCAAGAAATGGTTTGATCGAAAAGTACGCAGGGTATTAATTCGAATCATACATTATTATGTTCGTCCGATATTAAACGACAAGCACGTACAAGTTGAGTCCGCCAGGATCTAGTATCTTTGTTTTATCGTTCAGTGATCATGCTGAATTTTTTGCCCGACAAAGAACATTTGCGGCACGCGTTGCTTTTCTTATTCGATCAAAAGGAAAAGGCTGTTGAAAGTCATCGTTTGCTGGTAGAAACATATGCTGAACTAGCTCCATCGATTAGAACATGCGAGACACAGTTTCGATAATTTAAAAGTGGCGATTTCGATGTAAAAGACAGTGAACGCTCTGAGTAGACCACATAAGTACGAAAACGAGCAATTGCAGGAGTTATTGGATGATGACCCAACTCAAACTCAACAGTAATTGGGAAAATCATTAAATGAAGTTCCTTGGTCTTTTATTGCTGTTATTTTGAACCTTCGATATTCTAAACTTACTAAGATCTATAATAATGTCTACACCCTTGAAAACTACGTGTCTTCTTTACCAAATAAAAAACTTATGCATACACCTGGTATAACCGGGCGAGTACAACGCGAACGATCTAGGTCGAAGCGTTCCCATTGATCCTGCTTTTGTTATCCGTCGAGATCGAATACGCGCGTGATTTCATTTAATAGATTACCACGGGAACGTAATTAACCTCGGATAATCAAATTATAATCGCGTTAACGCGCACCTCCTGCGTCTCGGCGGGAAATAAGAGATTCATTAATTGTCCGGTAATTGTTCGCGAGATATTTCTATCTATTCAATCTCGTTTTACATCCTTTTAATACCCTCATAAAAAAAGTCAACTCGTGTACACACGCCGAAAGAAACACAGTGAATTAAGTTCTACAAAGGCAGCTTTACACTCGGATTGCCTGTATTGTGAGCTGACTTCCTAATGATATAAAAAAAAAATTCTAAAGTAGGATTAGATGAATAATATAATGGCGATACAATGGAATAGAGAAATGACAATGGCAGACGAGTTGAACAGTGGAACGATAAAATGGCGGAAAAAGTCTATGCTAGGCAATGTCGTTAAGGGAGAGCCATATAGCAAGACTACGCTTTATATTCGAATACGCCGAGCGAAAAATTAACGTCCTGCGTATAAAATACATCATCGCCTCTTTCGGTTACCATATTCGATTATTCAATGGCCCGAGCTCTTATAAGAAAGTATCGGATCGGTTCCATTTCTAGTTCACGTTAATCAAACAAAACACGCTTCTTATCGCAGCCAGCCAGAACGAGTAGCACTCTGCTCGAAGCTTATCATTATGCAGCCGCCTCTCTTTCGAGCTACGAACGCATTAAACTATCTGGCGTGTAAAGAGCCAGCAGATAAAGATCCACGCATCTGCACCGTGGTAACGCGTGTACGCGTTCGATTTATACTATCTTTTAACGATTAATTATTACCCCGACGCTTCCGTGTACGTGGTACATTATGTTATATAACGCGGAATTATCGCGTGCATTAATAACGCAACCACGGCCACATATACACTAGGTGAGTCACTTAATTCGAGAATTCAGGTAACAATCCCCCTTTCGTTATACACGTTAAAGGTACAGATAGAGGAGTATACGAAAACGCGTGAAAAATATTATCTTGAAACGTTCCTACGAAATAGGCCAGGTTTCTTTTATCTGTAGTTTTTGTTTATATAGTCGTATACGTTTTATTGTGTTTGCTTTTACGCGTTCGTTAAAGTACTTCTTAGGTTAAGCTATTATCTGAATTTTTGAATGTGGTGCTGCGCGCGCATTGCACCGCGAATGCGCGTAAACCTGCGCAAAGAAGAAGAAAGAATGACAAGAGGCGCCGAAAGAAAGACGAATAAATTTTACTGACCATACGACACGGGTTGCGATGAGAGATTTCTCTTTAACCTTTCCAACTGCAAAAATGCAGCTTCTTTCTTGACAACGAATAATTGTTGCATTATTCATCGAATGATGCCCGATGCTGCCACAAACTTGCTGCGTACAACGTGCATTTTGTGTTAAAACGTTTCACGAACGGATTAAATATCATAAGGGTGAAACAAAAGAATTTTATTTCTATCATTCCCATGATTCTCGAAACAACAGTTTCTAATTACAAACAGCGAACACCGTAACACTCCGTATCCTAACCTCACGAATCTGCCCCATAAGGAAAAGTACGTTGCTCAACGCCGATCTCGACGAAGATCTTCTATCGTTCACATTTTTAACTACCCGCTGGTGAAGCAGCTAATGAAACATACATCATCGAGATACGGTTAAAGCGCACAAAAAAGCTCGAACTCGAACGTAACGTATAATTTTATCATTCTCATTTATTTATTCCCGTCCAAACTACAAACCTAACCTGACCTCGCTTAACCCGATGCATAACTTTATCGTCCGCATCTAGTTATTCTTATTCGAATCGGATTTACAGTTCGAACGAGCGTAAATAAATTTGAATACACTTATACCGTTATCCTCGGCCGTATCGGAGCGACAAAATCGATACGCAACGAAATATGAATAAAATATCGATAATCCACCGATAATCGATAGCAGCACCTCAGGTTCCGACCTCCGTGCACGAAACGTAAAGTTGCGCGCGCATCCGGGCAATGCGCATGCGCGTGCAGTCGCGCGAACGAGAAACAAGGAAGAGGAGCGGCACGGCGCGCGAAAAAGGACAGCGGAAAATAGAGAAACAAAGCGAAAGGGAAGAGCAATGACACACACGGTTACATGCACGCGCTCACCAACGGCACACACCGAGGTGACGTAAGCGATGATTACGCGACGCTGCAACGAGTGCAGGCCGAGGCTGCAAGTTGCGCCGCATGTATAACGTTCGCAGAATGCGGCAATGCATCCCCCCTGGCCCCTTCCTGCCCCCTTCAGCCATTGCTACCGTTCCCAACGCGTGTGTTGGTACGCGTGCGAACGTGCGGCTGCGTTCGTGTATGAAGGACGAGGCCTTCAAGTACGTACGTACAGTACATACCGTACGTATGAGCACGGGTAACGCGTTACTCGAGATCATCAGCTGACAAGCGGAGCCAAGAGAAACAGGAAGCGCGTCCGCGAGAGTCTCCTTCCACCAGAACCACCGGAAATTAGGAGATAAGAAACGATCTTGAGAAACGTTATCCGTGGATAGAACGTAACGCTACGCGAGATACGCCGAATTCGTGCTAAAAAATTTTACAGAGTTTCACAATGCTGGTTGTTAATTAAAAGTTTTATCTTTCAGTTTGTGTATTTAATATCTTGGTACAACGGAGGAAGCTACTTGGACATTGATTAATGGAGAACGTTGAAAATATTAACGACTTAATGCGATAGATTGAAACAACGATGGAATTTTAGTGAGACTCGACTCTAGTATTTTCTTTCGCCATTGAGTTGCGCGACTCGGTTACATCCATAACGTCAGTAAGTACGTATTACGATTTTTAATGGACGAGTATACAAAATCGCTTATCCCTAGATTCTGAAATATCCTACACAACTGCTAAAGATTAGCAACTGCGATATATTCCGACGTTCTAACTACCCATAGATTCCTATATTATAAGTAATAATTAGTAAAATTTAAAGAATTTAAATTTATATGAGTCTAATAACTTAAATTAGTTTATTTATATAAAATGTTTATTTTTTATTTAAAATTAGTTAATTTTTTATGTATACATTCCTATATGTATTCCCAGATCCCTAAACGTACTTAAATCTTTGTATCTTAAAATCCCTAGATTCGTAACAAAGAGGTGATCATGATGAGAACAGCGAAAGAGGCGCGACAATAATTGGTGAAAAAGAAAGGTTGCAGAATTACTTAAACGTAAGAAGAAGAGAAGGAAAAAGGGTTTGCAAGTTCGAGGAAACGTTGAATGGAATAAAATTTGCCACACGCCTATAATTACGAGCATTGATAAACGTTAGAAATGTACGGGCGCTAAAAGAAAATTACAGGAAAAGAAGGGGATGGAGAGTCTCGAGTTGCTTATTATTCCGAACGGAACGCAAAGAGGTGAACAAAACGCTGCTCGCCTAAATACACCTTGCCGAGATATTAAAGATAGAACGAGACTCGAATCACTGTGATTAACGTGTCCGACAACTCGATGCAATTTGTATTAACACCTTGCACACTGGCTACGACGGACGTGCGAAAAATACGCGACCAAACATTGTATACGACACAAATTGTGTCTGCGCCGTTATCCTCTTTCTTATGCAACCGCATTTTTGTTTCGTCGACCCTCGAGCGAATTAGCATTCCGAAACTTTATTAGAATAAGCCAATTTAACACTAAAATTACCGACGTGTAATGCGCGATTATTTTGGAGTTGAAAATGAGGTTGAAAAATGAATGAACAAACAATGAAACATAAATGAATACACTTATTGATCCTTTGTCTTGATGACAATCAATGCAGATGATAAGAAAATCATCTTAATAAATTTTGTCATTTGAAGTAGGAAATTTGTGAAAGGGTCATTTGACCCCTTTGGTAGTTTTAGTGTTAATTACTTATTATACTTCTTACGCAAATGAGGAATTTTGGAACTTAAATATTTATGAATTTGTGAATTTGTAAATTTGAGAATTCGAGTATCAATGAATTTGAAAATTTAAATTTGTAAATGTGACGATTTATAAATTTATGAAATTTCAGAAATTTTAGAATATGGAAATATAAAAATTTGGAAGCGTGGTACTTATTGGTATCATAAATTAATTTTGAAAACAAGAACCAGATAAAGCAAGGATAGCAAACATTTTCCCATGGTATATGTAAATTGAAAGTAAAAAGTGTGGCGGAACGCAAAATGTCCTTTATTATCGAAGCGGAAAGGCTTTCGTTTTTCGTTCCGCTTCCTGATAGGAATTATACCACTTTTCTCCGGCTGGTTGGTCCTTTTATTGTCGCTACACCTCGCGCCATTTCCCACGATCACGGACACGTCCGATTTAACGCGGTCGACGGCAAACACGGCTTTCCTGTGGCCCGCACGACTTCCTGCGACGCCCACCACCAATTTCGCAAAAACATTTCGAAACGGACGTACAAAAATCCTCACCGCCAACAACAGCTGTCTTCTTGACCTTACCCAATTACCGATTTCGCAACCAAAAGAAACCGTACCGCGGGTTTCATTTCCGGGCTACTTTTACGATCGTTCGCAACAGCGCTCGTGCTGTGTCGGTGATTAAAATTCCGTAATGGAACAAAAAAACACCGCCATCGTTACTCTTATACTCGCACAAGTTGCATCGAGCGAATGTACAACTACCCAAAATGAATAATTAATTTGCAATTAAAAATGAAGCTTAAAAATGAAGTTGAAAAATGAAGTAGAAAAATCGAGTTTAAAAATCAAGTGTAAAAATCGAGTTTGAAAATCAAGTTTAAAAATCAAGTTTGAAAATCCAGTTTGAAAATCAAGTTTGAAAATCAAGTTTGAAAATCATGTTTATTTCAACGAAGCATCTCAATGTTTACACCTTCGTCTCGATCACCAGAAATGATAAATAATTAATTGCATCCTAAGATCCGAGTAAATGTTCTCGAAATAGAACTTCCACTTCCGTACGAACAAAATTACGCTCGAACTTCAGATTGCAAATTTTATTTCGGAAAACTTCAGCAGCATTTCGGATCTTCCTAAAAATAATTACGAAGGTGAAATAAACACGGCAGATAGAAAATGCAGAGTCGAAGTTAAAAGCAGATCGATAGACGACCGGATATGCTAGCAAGGACGTCTATTTTAAATAGAGAGAGCAAAACTTGCGAACAAGCGGCAATTTGTTTCTTAATCAGACAAATTCATAATGCCGTTGTACAACGTGGTATTAACTTATCGTTAATTTGACAGCACCGAACCCACCCATTTAATGGATCAGATCCTACGTCGAGATATTTATTCAGTTACTAATGAGCTACACACGGAAGCGCGTGCACAATATGCTACAAAGTATATTATGTATGTATCCCTTTTAAAACGCACGTTGCTTGCAATCCTGTCAATATCTGCCGACGTTAAACACGTGTGAATTCATTTTTTCGAAGTTGGGTCGAGTTTCGACTTTTAGATGAATTGTAGTAATTGAGAAATTCGGAATTTTTGAGCGGGGACACTTAGAAGATTCTGCGACTGAAATTCGGAATTTTGATATTAGGAAATTTTAGAATTTCCACGCTTGCAATTTGGAATTTTGGAATTAGGAAATTTTGAAATTTCTAGGATTGAAATTCGGAATTGTGGAATTAGAATTTTTCGAAATTTCCACATTTGCAATTCTGAATTTTGAGATTAGAAAATTAAGAAATTCCTACGCTCGCAATTGGGAAATTTGGAATCAGGAAATTTTGTAACGTCAGAATTCTAATAATCGGAAGTTAAGTCATTTGCAAATACGAAAACTGAAAATTCAGGAATTAAAAAATTTAAGAACCAAATCCCAAATCGTATACTATTCGCGAGTCCTATTGTCTCAAGTACGTAATTGATGGAACAACGTCAAATTGATGGGACGATATTGTACGAACAAACGTATCGATCTATAAATTTTATTTCCTACATCGGATTCGTTTCGATACCAACCGCGGGAAAATAGTCACGACGGTATCGTGACAATAAAAATCGAACAAAGAATGATTTACTTGATAATAGGTATTATATTTGCGGTTGCACGGTATTGTTCGCCAGCCGGAAACAACATGTGGATGTAGTCGCGACGTTCCGCGTATTGCTGAGCGTGGAAGAAGAAAAAAAAACATTAAAAATTCAACGGGACGGAGGAAAATGAAGAAGAAAAAAAAAAGAAAAAACATATAATTGAATACATTATCAAGTGCACGTAACCACCGTTGCACAATGACGGTGTTATGGTCAAGGTTTAAACCTTCGAACAACGCTTATGCAACGCATCCTGGCATATGTCGTCCCTGCTGCAATTTTCATTCGAAAAAGGAATCTACATCGAATCGCGTGATACTATGTTGCAACGATCCATGATATTTCGAAATATAGAAAACAATCTCTCATTTTCTATTGTTATTTACATCCAGCAACATAGCGATCCACGATGTAGAAAGAAAAGTGCACATCGGTTATTATGACTCGTTGCTTTTGCAAAGATCGAACGATAGATATAAATAAATCGAAGAATTTAAAAATATCCACGTTCGTAAATCCGGACTATGACAATGTATAAACTTCTTGATCGAAAAATTTGTATAAATATGTACATAAATATACATATGAATATAAACATAAACGTAAACATAAATACACACATAAATATAAATATAAATGCAGGTATAAATATATACATAAATGTAAATATAAATGCTGCTATAAATATGTATACAAATATAAATATACATAAATAAAAAAATAAATATGGACTTAGGCCCGAGAAGAGACGGAATCGAACCTTGCAGTATAACGTACGTATGCAGTGTAACGTGTTACAAAACGAGACGAAAAACGAAGTCGAACGTAATCGATCGAGACGCGCGTTTATCAGGAAATTCGAGGAGAATCCCTCTCGATTTCTGGTCGGCACGGTATCGAAATAAAACGCGAGGACTTCTTCGGTGATCCGGTGTGTGGCCCCTGGACTCGGGTGTTTAGCCTCGGGAACACGTCGGTGGCTGCCGGATGGCATAGTTCGTTCCCGTGCTATCGAAAACACAGCCTACGGAACACGAAAAAGAGAGGAGAGCGCGTCGCGAATGGTTCCGCGCAAGAAAGAAGCCGAGCGGCCACGCATCGTGGATACACACGTCGACACACACGATGTGTGCGCGCGTGTGTGCTTCGGTGGCTGCGCCGGCAACCCTGCCCTAAGCGAACTTAGCTCTCGCTGCGCAACACAAAGGGAAGGGACACCGCGAGAGGAACGAGGGTGGAGAAACGGAGTACGACACAGAGAGACAGAAAGAGAAACAGAGAAAAACGGAGAGAGACAGGTAGAGTGACAGAGAGAGAAAGATAGAGAAACAGGGAGAGTAAGATAGTGAGACAGAGAGAGAAGGATAGAGACATAGACAAAGAGAAAAAGATAGAGAAATAGACAAAGAAAGAATGATAGAGAAATAGACAAAGTGAGAATGACACAGAAATAGACAAACAGATAAAGATAGAGCAATAGACAAAGAGAGAAATCGACAAAGAAAGAAAGATAGAGAAATACACAGAGGAAAATAGAGGAAAGCAGAGAGAAATATAGGGAAATAGGAGGAAACAGAGAGCACGATAGAGAAACTGAGAGAAAGATATAGAAACAGAAAGAAAGATAGAGAAACACGGAGAAACAGAGAGAAAAATATAGAAACAAAGAGAAAGATAGAGAAACAGAAAGAGGAGGGAAAAAGAGAAAGAGTGAGAGAGGGGGAGTGTTAGGGGCGCCATTCGAGGGAGGGCTGTTGAACTTTCAGGGTCACTCCCGCGGGCTCCCGCTAGACGGAGAACAACGAACCGGGAGAGAAAGAGAGAGATGGAGAGTGGGAAAATGGCGGAGAGACGAAGCGGAGAGGTAGCAACGAGAGGAGAAAGGACGAGCGAAGGGGAAGGTGAACCACCCCAACACGAAAACTCGATCCTAAACCGTTCCTAACGACGCGCCCTCTGCACCACCCGTCCCCGATTCACCGATTCGCCGACGAGCCCGGCTGCACCTCCGTTTTTCGCCGTATCTTCCTTATCGCCGCTAATACGAGGATTCCGCGTCGTTCGCCGCGCGTCCGATGCGAATCCGATAACGGACCGACGATTTATCGCTGTGCAGACCGTTAAACGGTCGAACGGGTTCGACGTGAATGCACGTTGGTCTAAAACTTCTTTTCGATGCTCTTAACACTTTGCATTATGTGGGATTGGCGGGACCTCCATACCCGATAAGAACAAAAGGAATACGGAAAGGACGTGTATTAGGCGGACGCCGGTGGCTCAGTTGGGAGCGTCGACGACTCGTAATCTGAGGGGCACGGGTTCGATTCCCGTTTCGGTCCGGATATTTTTCCGTATTCCTACAGTTATGATTTATTCGATAACCGCATCAGACATAAGGAGCTTTTAATTGTTATTTATAAATGTCTAAATTGTGGACCGCAGTGCGCCTTTCAAAGAATACGCTGTTGCAAACAATCGCGTTGCATTTTACATACTGTTAGTTTCCAAATTGTCGATCGTTAGAAAATCGACGAATTTGGAAGTCGAAAGTTTCGGAGTTTGCAAATGTCTAAATTGCGGGTCGCAGCGCGCGCGCATTGCCTTCGACGCCCCGTAGGCGTTCGATCTGGCCATCGCCGACCGAAATTGCTCATAAATTCGACTGTGAATCGGAGACGAAAGCGTTCACGGTGTAACGAGGAAGTCATCGATAACGGTACAAACTAAGAATCATCCCGCCGCAAATAATCTAATCGCAGCGAACTCCAACCCGTCTACCCTCAAAGCCGATCTGGCTGATACTAAATCCGAGCTGAATCGAACTGAATAGAATCAAAATCCGAACTGAATGGAACTATAATCCGAACTGAACTGATCTGAATTCTAAATTTATGTATTATATATGAGCACATGACCTAAATTATTTAATTAAATATCTATGTATCAGCGCGTGACGTGAAAATTCCAAGGGCTGACAGAGAGTTGAAAAAATAAAAAATAAAAGTAAAATTATTTAATTAAATATCGATAAATTAGCGTGTAACCTGATAGTTACAAGGATCCACGAGCGTTAAAAAAATTGAACTAAAATTATTTAATTATATGTCGATATATCAGCACGTGATCCACGCGGAATACGACAAGCATGATCATAGTGGTGGTCAGTGGGACGGTTACAGTCGCGAGAGGATCTCGAGAGTGCCGGGTAGAGATCGAATGAGCGAGGCGTTCGGGTCAATTCGTCTCCTCGGGACTGTACGGTGCGCGTTCGGTTATAGGACAGATAGAGTCCCGGTCGTTGGTGAAACAGGGGCCGCAGCCCCTCGATATAGTGCACGAAAGCATACGGAACCAGTTTTCGGTGTGCCGAGAAAGGACCGTTCTCCTCCGGGGCTCACCGGAGAGCCCTGACATGCAACGCACACGCGCACGGTCACCCGGCGACGTCCACAACGATCCGGGGAAGCTAGTGAACTCTCAGGGCCGTTCCGTGGCTTTTCACCGAACCGCTATACATGTACGATATAATATACACGCGTAACATCTATACGTAAGTATACATCCCTGGATCATCGAAATATTGTTTCGCTTTCCGCTCGCTCGTTCTTGAGGCGATCGTAACTTAACGTTTCACGTGTATCGCGAGGCTCACACTTCGTTCTTTGACGGGATAAATAATGATCTTGCACGCGAATTTTTGGATTGCGGATTAATTCGGTACGGTTGAGTCGAGTTAAGTTGAACGAAGTTGAGTTCGATTCAGTTGAAGTAGATTAACGAAGATAAATCGAGTCAATGTACATTAAGTTAGGTTAAGTTGAGTCAATGTACATTAATTAAGACAAAGTTGGGTTAAAATTAGAATTAAGTTAGACAAAGTTGAGTTAAAGTTAGAGTAAGTTAGAAAAAGGTTGCGTTAAAATTAGAATTAAGTTAGGTTACACAGAGATGGAACATAAATTAACACACGTATTAATTCTTTGTCCCTATAAAAAATTGCCTACATGTCAAGAAAATCGTCTTAACAAATATCATTTAAAATTGGGAATTTGTAAAACGATGTTTCGACCCCGTCGCTAGTCTCAGTATCGATTTATAGACCGAAACAAATATAAATTCTGTCGAATTTTATTCGAGGACCATAGTGGACGCGGAGAACACAGAACGAGAAGTCTCGACGAAGGGGAATATGAGTTTCGTTCGTCCGTGCGGTCCCTTTTTTCCTGTTCCAGGTCTTCGCGAAGAGTATAGACATAGACCGTGCCTAGACAGAACCGAGGGTCGGTTGAAGTAAAAAAAAAAAAAAGAAGGATGTTCACGAGACGAGAGACGCATCCGAGCCGACAAGGTGTGCACCGCCTCGATCGAGCAGGATGCCAGCCCAGGAAACTAACTGTAGTTGGTGACTAACTTCAAACAGGATTCCACGAACATGCCGGAAATCGTTAACTCCCAGAACCATACGACCGCTTATGAACCTCTGATTAGGATCGAACATACAACATTTTCCGTTCCCCAACCCCTTTTAAAACTTTCATCTTTTATCGTGCGTTAACCCTTTGCTTCGATAACCCATTGTTAACCGGAAAACATTTACTACGGTTTGCAAATGACGATCGTATAACATTCCGGTTGAAGAGTTACATGAATTTTTCTTTTTAATTATTCTTGTTTTTGTTGTTAATCGACTATATTGTACGTTTCACTGTGTTCGTCATGTACATGAACATATATCGCATATACATCACTTATACATATAATATAATATCACGTATGTATGTATGTATAATGTTATAAGTTCAATGAAAAGTTATTTACTTAAAGTTATTGCATCAAGTCGAACATCGAACGTGGGTCACCTTTCGAGTGCAAAGAGTTAATCTTAATATAACTTGTTATCTATAAATCTTGTTATTTATAAATCTTAGCCGATTAAAATTGAATTAAAAATTGATCTGAAATTATTAAAACCACAATTCGATATAATTATAGTTCTAATAGAATATAAATTATATTCTTGTATGTTGAATATAATTTATAGTTCTTTTCTCTGTGCATATACACCATATACGAACACATGTTGTATGTACCGTCTCTACCGATACATGTATTAACCCTTTGCGCTTGAAAGGTGACTCCCGCTCACCATTTTGTTTAATACGGCTATTTGGAATATGTATTTTTTAACAAAATCTATAGTGTTGCACATACGATGTACAAACATAATGTAACAGCTAATAGCGACAATTAATAATAAAGAGACAATAACTTCGAAATAATTTATTCAATATTAATAATCCATTTAATATTTAAATGAAAGAATTCAAATAATATTAATAACGAATTAATTTAATATTAAAACTGAATTCGATAATTCATTAAATACAACAATTCGTACAGACAAAAGATTAAAAATTATATATTTAACTGTTCGTTATTCAGGAAAAAGTATCGAGAGTTAAAATAAGAAGTAATTAAAATCAGCTTGGACGAACGATAAAAGCCTTGGGCGAGTTTCGCTGAAATCATCATCGTTGCATATTTAGACGCAGCATCAGCGATGTAAGGATAAAACGGTTCGTTCCCGAGATAAATAATTAATTAATTTTTTCGAGGTTCGTACTCGTTAGCGAGTGGTCGCGTTTAGATACCGCGAGGTTTGCCGCCACAAGAAACCTAAACGAAACGAAACGAAACGAAACGAAAACGGGCGGAAGACAGCGACGGAGTGTACACAAGAGGAAGCTAGGTTCAACGACCTGCTCTCTCTAGTACCTGTATCATCAAGCTCTGCCTCTTCTCCGACAGAGACGCGTACTTGTGCCTAACTGTGCGTACCTACACCGTATACCCCTTTGCCCCCACCCCCTCGCTCAATCCCTTTCTCTCCCTCTCTCTACATAGCCGGCAAACCTTGTATTTCAACGTGCGCCGGAAAACTAGTTTCGCGTGCAAATTACTCCGTTGGGATTGTCCCGAGGTGTCATCGCGTTACAAAACGACCGAATTCTTCCTACACCTTGCATCCTTCTACCGTACATGTTGTATATGTTATACCAGGTAGCAAGTTTATCTTCGAAGATGTACTTTTCTTTTCTTAATCGGTGATGGAAGGGTAATTGCTCGGTTTAAGGCGAGTGTTTGAACGAATTCTAAAAGTCCAAATGCGAAAATTGCCAGGCAACGAAATCATTAAATAATGAAATCATCGAGTATTCAATTGATCTAGTACCGAATTGCCGAAATACTAAAATCCCCAAATCACCTAATACCAAAATCCCCGCATCTCGTAATACCAAAATCTCCAAACCCAAAAATACCGAAATCCTTAATCCCGAAAACGAGGATCTCGGAAAAGATCGAGATATTTAACACAGCAATTACGAAGATAAAAAGTTCACAGGATTACGAACTCCGTTAAAGATCCAGATATAAATTATTCGAAATGTTGAAACGATCGACGGTATCGGAATTACCGTGTATTTATTTTTCAACCGATCTATCGGAACTATTAATAGATCTATCGAGTTTAATTATTCGGAAAGCAACGAGTCGTAGTTTACAGGGGTAATTGCTCGGTGCTATGTAATAACGTAGTAATCTGATTATCAGGAGCGCGCTGATTATACGCGCTAGTGATTCTAGAGGGAATTAACGCAGGGGTTGTGTATACTGTATGAAAAATATCTTATCTGAAATCCCGCTATGATAGCCACTCTAATGGCAATTAACGTTCCTATCGTGTCTTTTGCGACGTCATTGAATAACCTCGCACCAAACAAATTTCAAAAATATTCTCGCTTCTTTAATTATTAACCCTTTGCGCTCGAACGGCGACACACATACTCCATTTGGTCTAATAGAACAATTTGAATACATTTTTTTTTTTAATTATATATACATAGTGTTATACGTGTAATCTTTAAACATAGTGAAACGGGCAAGAGTGGCAATTAACTCTTTGCACTTGAAAAGTAACTCACACACACCATTTTATTTCATACAGCAATTTGGAGCAGATATTTTTTAAGAAAATATATAGCACCGAATATACGATGTATAAATGTAATGGAACAGTTAATAGTGACAATTAATAATTCCCTATATTTTCTATATATTTTCTACGTATTTTCTACATATTTTCTATGTATCATCCCTGTATAAATACATACAAACATCACTCACAGTTAGAATTTAATTAAAATTGTTTAATTAAATCAAATGACGAATATGAGTCGTTTGTCCAGTGAAAAACTTACGATACCCCAGTTATTACGGGCGCACATAAAGGAGGAGCCAAAGCGTCAAGTTAAACAAACTGAACGAAGCGACAATAAAGTAAAAAGGGTTAGTCTCCCCCGCACGCGTGTTTATTATTTCGACAACAAAACGTCGCGTGCTTCCGAATCGATCGCACCATCGTTGTACACTGCCGTTCAAAAGTAGACACCTATCGCGTTCGTACAATATGTGAAATTATTTACAGCAATTACGAGTGAACTCTGAATTGAAAATAATGACATGGTCGACCCCATCACCTGATTTGAATCCCATAGAAAAGCTGTAAGAGGTAAACAGACAGACCAGTTCGAAAACAGTGTTCCAAATTCGTAGAACATTTCTAAAAGATCTTGGAATCTAAGTGGAACGTTATCGATAGTAAAATAACGAAATAGTTAACATTAGAAGTACCGGCATTAAATGCATGCTTACTTCAAAACTGAAAATAAAGTAGAAAAATAAATAAATAAATACTGTAGCACCACCTAACATACACAACCATTCATTAGCTCAATAAAACATGACAGACGTTTTGACAAGAGGACGGCGATAAAATTTTGTAATAAAAAATGCCAAACCCGTTACCAGTCATTTTACAATATACGCTATATCCATTCTTAATTAATCATTAGTCAAGATAAAGAATTAACATGTACACCAATTTGTATTTTATTTATTTTTACTTATTTTTCAGCTTCGTTTTTAATTTCTAAATGAACGGTGCATTACACACTGCTAGGTTTAGTGTCAAGGAAGTGTCCACATATTTTTGAGCGACAGTGTACGCGGCGTTAACCCGGCATTCTTTATTTTTTTATTTTTCTTTTTCAACTTCGATACGAATACATAAGTGACTCATTGATTGTTGGATCTTTCATCGAACTCGAGGCGGGAAGCAAAGGGGCAGTGATCTTCGACTCGTTCAACAACACTGTGTGGCATTGCCTGAATGCCATGGTCAGTGACCGTGAGATCAAGAATTTAAATTCTACGCTGACTCGCCCGATCCTCCTTTTCTACCTTATTGTCCAGAATTTCACGGCTATACCGATCGTACAAGAAATCAAAGGAGAAACGAGATTACACGATTTTTTACCCGGCGAAAAAATATCCGATTTCGGCGAACTTCGTCTTTTTTAATAAATAAAATAAACTTATTTTTATTCTTATATAAAGAATGGAAATTTTATTCTTAGATAAAGAATAAAAATAAACTTCGAATCTTTCTCTATTTGCAGAGAAATCCCGGATATCGATTTCCCTCGACGCGTCGCTGAATTTAGTAAATTTGATATATTCAAACCTGATACTTTTAAAATTAGTTTCTAAATGTCTTCGAAGTTTTGGGTTTAAACGGTTTCGTACTTTTAAAAACGTTCAAATTTGTGAACTTTTAAAAAACGCATATATGGTCCTCTCTCTTTATATTGCCATTTTCGACAATTCATCCGCGGCGATATAGCGAGAGTCTTGCTGGTCGTGAACGGAAGGTAAATTAACTATAGTTAAGCAAGGAAGTGCTCGATTTATTTGTCGTTTAAATTAATGTATTGTCATTAATTGAGCTTGCTGTCATTTCAATTAAATGAGACAAATTCTTCTCACATTAAATGAAATGAATAAACTGTTGTACAAGTTAAATGAAACAAATAAATTGTTATTCGAATAAAATTAAAAAAATAAATTGTTATTCAAATTAAAATAAAAAAATAAATTCTTATTCGAATTAAAAGTAACAAACAAACTATTGTTCAAATTAAATAAAACAAATAGATTGCTATTTAAATTAAATGAAATAAATAAATTATCGTTCCGTTGAAATTAAACGATTTAATTAAAACGAAAAAGTAACTAATTTAAAGAGAGTGTTAAAATTCTTGTTTGAACTAAACACTCAGTGTATTTAGATACCCGGAATACGGCATTTGAAATGCTAACAAAACACATGCTCGGCCAAGTTTCACGCAAGTCGAACGTTTCGAGAAACGCGATTTGATCCCTCGATAAAACTAGAATTTTAAAACGGCACAACTTGAATCTCATTTCTATGCCTAGCTGTATCTCGAGCGAAAACCGCGTCGTGTCTTTTTCTCTCTCACTCTCTCTCGTTCCGCGACCCGTATTTTCCATCGTTTTAATTAAACCTAGTATAAGACTAGGCGAAAAAAGGAGAAAAAAATGAATTCAAGCTTCACCACTACGAATTCGTTCTTTAGAACGCGCCATTCCTATGCATAACAGTATCTTTGGAGACACTGTTTTAATCCTGAGAAAACACGTTCCGCTTCCTGCACGATATTACACTACTGTTCAACCATTTTTTTTTTTTTTTTTTTTTTTTTTTGTCGGTGTACAGGGTGACTCATACAATTGGGTCAAGTTGTATCATTAGCCCTTTGCGCGCAAACCACGACTCACATTCGTTATTTGCTCTAATAGAACAATTTAAATAAATATTTTTTAGCTGAATCTATGAAATGGGAAAGCGGGCAATGGGCAAAAAAATTGAATAAACTTTTTAGTTACAAAGTTTTTGGTGATTTGGAAACGTTCGAATTGAAAAATTTACAATGCGAGAAATGCAGAAAAGAAAAATTTAAAACGCGAGGAACGCAGTAACAATAAATTTTGGTATTTTTGAAACTACCGAATTAAAAAATTTTGCGATGCAAGAAATACAGAAACAAAGAATCGACGAAGTTGCGAACGTGAAAATTATTTTAGATTGCAAATACGGTAGTGCACAAATTTCAAACCCTCCGCCATCTTTCCCAGTTTTAAAGACGTAACTGTCCCAATTGTATGGAGCACCCTATATGTATACATACGTACCGGGCTCGTTACATATCTCTGTGGTATGGTACACAAGAAAACGTGTTCACGATGACTTGTTCCGCTTTGAAACACGACACCTCTCTTTCGTTAAACAACCAAGGATGGTCTGTACGTGGGCAACGTAAACACAAAAGAAACGTATGCGACCAAATATACGCGATATAACATGCAGATACGCGTATCAACGTTAGCGGGGCAAAATGGTTCATCCACAACATCACCGTTCTTTGCTTCTTTCCTTTTGGACTTTCTACTCGATTAAAATTGTACTCTTTACTTTGTAAACTAAACCAAAGATAGTATCTTTAAACTCGGACATACAAAATTTCCCGAGTAACAAAATCGAACCTCGATATCCATCAAAAGTATGAATAATCTGCATTTAAACACGGCGAGAATGAAATTATAAAATTAACGTGTTTTAAACGCGCCAAAATGCAAGTTGATCACCGACAGTTACGGTCTCGCTTCCGTTCCATTAAAAAGTAAAATATACATCACCCTCGTAAAAATAACCGTGAAAACAAACCTTAAATTGAATGTTGATGAACGCCGACACTTCATTATTATTCCTTACTTCGAGAATAAGAGAAAATAAGATCATGACATGTGTAATTTGGATAAATTGTACACAGGAAAATTTATCTAATTTTGCAAATATTAAAATTTGGAAAGTCAGAAGTTTTGCAAATATCAATATATATAAAAAGTTAACATTTTATTTTTAACCCCTCGAAAATGAATAAATAAATGAGAAACGGGGAAATAGAGTAAAATGACGTTAAAAACGAAAACAACTATCATAATCGTGTTCAAACTCGTAAAATAAATTTGTTAATGTGGTATAATATCTGTATTTCTTAGGGAAATAAAAAAAATAACACTTGGATATTCCATTTTTGTGAGATACAAAAAAGGAAAGAAAAATTAAGAAACAAAAAAAAATTAGAACATGATACTAAAAGATTTTAAATGACAGACAGCTCATTAATCCCGTTCTCAGAACGAAAATTAGCTTTACTAGTAAAAATGTAAAAACTTATGAATTTTCACTCCAACCCAGGTAAAAATCCATTTACATCCATATTGAATTTATTATTTTCTGCAAGTCTTGAAAAATAAATATAAACCTAATCGTTTTATTTATTAGCATCAAACATATAGATTCATCGCTGACTTTCTTGTAAGAAAATCATTTGACATTGCATGCGCAACAAAGTCGGTGAATGTGTCTTTAAACACCCTAGACAACGAGCTTTTCCCAAAACTAACAACGGTACTTTCCGCCATTGTCCCATTTTCTCCCGATACCCTCCGTTGTTTCACGCAAGAAAAATTACGACGACGCACGGAATAATTAGATATCGTAATTTGTCGCCCTAGTGCGAACTTGGAACGGTCTCGTTGGTGCACGTGAACATACACGAAGTTAGATGTAGAGAAACGAGGCGCATACACACGCACGCGACGACCTAGTTTTTCACTTACTAACGATTCGCATTGAACGACAGTTACAAGCACGTCGGTATTCCTCAACCTTTCACGCATTATCATCATATCCCAGGTTGGCATTTACGCGACTTGTTGCATTGACCTACTCAGACTATGGCCGATTAATACACACCGTTATTGTTTCCACGTTCGCTAGCCTCCCATGACGGCCATACCGCTGCATTCTACGGTTTTCACGAACCGCGGTTTTCAGTTACGTTCCGCGAAACTTTACTTTCAATGGAAATCAAGGTCCTAACCAAGGTCGCCGCGCAACCAAATCTAGGAACATCGTGCACGTATACCAAACGAACGAGACACATGTACCGTTCTTTTAATGTTTCAATGAGATCCTTCTATCTATTTGACGGAACATACCATCCATCGGTAAGTAATGCAACGATCGCGAGAGAGGGTTATGTGGGTCAAGGTGACGAGGAAGAAACCTGACCAATTCTATTACGAGGTCGCGTTAAAACGTATTATCCCAATGTCGTTCGTTATGATCGAATTATTCGCGAGTGAAATCGATAGGAAAAGTTCCATCGAAAAAATAATACCTTCGGTCGTTTACGTTTTCTGTTGGCTAAGAAACGAGTTATTTGTCATTACTTGCTACCTCTGGTAACGGAAAATTAATTTTAATCTTAAACCATGTACTTTAATTTCGTAAATTGTACTATAAATCGTTACACGTTATTTTCTACCGCAAAAAATTGTTCATGTTGAATACTATCATGGTTTCCGAGGGTGAATCGAAATAATTTCTGTGACCTTGAAGAATGTCAATGTCAACGATCTGATTATTCGGTTCTATCCCCAAATTTTTTAGACAGATTCTGAGGGCAGATTAAATTAAGTTGGAATAGAACAAATTAAGTTAAGTTACATTAAGCTGAAGTGCATTTTTCGATTAGATTAGGTTAAATTAATGTAGACTAATTATGTTAAGTTAAGTTAGATTAAGTTGACTCAGATCGTTAGGTTAATTACGTTACATTACTTAAAGCTAGAATAGCTTAAATTAATATACGCACTTATACTAAGTTATGTCAGATTTGATCAGATTATATTACGTTATGATGCACGTCGATACGTATAAAAAGTGAAGAAACGTTAAAAAGACTGCATTAAGTTTCGTGCCATGAAAAATCATTATATAAATATTACTGACAAGCGTCGACCATGTTATGCACAGAAAAAAATAATTCAAAACATTGGCCTTGACAAGAGACATTATTAGGACATAAATAGATGAAATATATGGTATTCCGAATTTATTATCGAAAACAAAAGTATTCCGCGAAGGGATGCACACGGCGCTTGCTCGTTTAAGGGTCAAAGGACGAGCTGAGGGCGTATACGAAAGCGTCCCCGAGGCATCGATCGTGGCCCTCGACAAAAATTCGTGGCCGGCCTCCTAAATCCGAGCGTGAAACGAGGCCGATACGCGTACGAGCGTATTCACAACCTCAACTCGCGATGCACCGTTAACGCGTGTACTTACACGCACGCGATAATCAATCTCCGTACAAAAACGGCATGCACAGTGGTCGGGGTATTATCGGTTGAAAAGCACGCTTCCAATTCGCAAGCGTGCCAACCGATGACAACGAAACGCGGCGACGGACACGGTACACGCATCGAGTCCGCAACGCAACGGTTCACTCACCATTTAAATCGCCCAAGGTCCGTGGAATTTAAATCTCAATCAGCGTCAGGAAGACGCCGTATGTAAGCTGGAAGGCCGTGCACGCGTCGCAGCAGGCTATCTCCTTCTCTCTCTCCCTCTATATCTCCTCTCTCGCCGCCTCTCCCTCTCTGGTTGAAACGGGAAGAGGACGTTGGAACAAGAATATCACCAGTGGGCACGCTGCACAAGTTCACCGACTTCCTCGTTCGACTCGTGCACAGAATCCAGTCGTCGCTTTCGGTTACAACGTCACACGCGACATGTTACGATATGCCACGCGAGGGGAGAAGAACACGGAAAAACAAGGCCGTCGAAGGAACGCGTCAGGGAGCGAGGGGACGCATGTGTGTGTGTGTCGAGACACAATAAAAAAAAAATGTATGACGATTCCACCGCGAAGCGGAGCACTCGGCGAACACAATAATATCGGTCCGTGAAGGTTCACCTCACTTCGATACGAACACTTGCGGTTTCCCTCACGGTGCGCTTTGTCAGCGGATCTGCGCCTCGGTTCACGTTAATCTGGATGAACCGTACGCGTCTCGATTGTCACGATCGAAATCATCGATTCGACGGTCTCGTGACACGTATACTCTGTTATATTCCTATACTTCGATTATACGTGTCTACATGTACATATAGTATATATATATATATATTGTATATGTATGTATATATATATATATATATATTATTACTAATGGCAGTGATTATAAGAGGAGAGGGTGCTATGCACGGTAAGTGCCGAACAGCACCTCCCCCATTGAAGGCTCTCACGCAACTGACGCGGCTGGCGCGAAGGGCATACGGGGATTAGGAAAGGTAGGCGGAGAGGGGGTACGTGGAGAGCAGTGGAGGGGGAAGCCGACGGTATTACTACCTTGGCAGAGCGACGGAGATGGCCGAGAGCGAGAAACTAGGGGAATCGCGCATGCGTAGTGGCCCTGTTTTAGAACAGTACCGTGACACTCGCCGGCAAGCCACCGCCCGATGAACCCACCTCGTGTCACGGTACAAACTGCATCTCTACAGTATTCCCCTCATAACCCGTCCATTACCATTCCTTTAATCACCGTTGTTCACCTATTTGCGAATAGAGTGGGACGTATTTTCATCAAAGTTACCGAAATAGACGCAAATACGACACGGTATGCACAGCGATGCGCAGGTCGAGTATAAAAGCAATGGGCACTAGTGTTCATCGCGCGGTACAGTCGAACTGCCTATGACCTTCTTGTTGCGAGTTCGCTATAGGGATCTGTTTTCCTTACAGTTGTTTATTCTAATGAGTTTTGTTTGTTATAACTTTATAAGTTTATCGATTTTATTAATTATGTATAACAATTTATGCGCGATTCGAGAAAAATAATGGTATCTTTTTCGTCTCACTGTTGGTCCACGATATACTAATTGAAATGGTAAGTACGAAGGTAATAATTTCCATAAAAGTAGATTCAGGTGCGTTCGAGAAATGCTACCAGGTTTCTTCGAGTTTACGTATTATTTATGTGTATAAAAATATACACAGACGAGAACTCAACGGTCGAACGAATACAATTCGGTTTGACAAAACATACACGTCGGAAGAATTTGTACCGCACGCAAAACTAGAAATACCATTCCCGGAACAGTTAACAAATTACACCGAATTACCACGATGCAGAGTTGCGTTTGCTAATCTGTTTCTCGCATGTTGGTACCGAGTAGGTTCTCCGTGCGAAAGAGAACGTCACACAAAGACCAAGACCTACATAAAGCGAAGCACAAAGCGAAGCATCAAGTAATCTCAGGTGGTGAACAACGTACGACGTTTAAAATCAATTTCGTATGCAACGCGCGTGCACATCTCTAATTAAAAGCGTCGACTTACGATTCATACGATACTTTTATCGTATTGTTAAATGTTTGAAAATAAATAATATTTTCCGTCCGAACTCACATGTTCGATTAATCACGAAAAAAAGAAAAACACGATATCCGCGGAATAATTTTATAACGGTTTAGTGCATACAGTATCTTCTTTACCCCCTTTATTTTCGCAAGGCTATTCTTCGCAGCGATACGAACTCCGAGAATTTAAATAAAATACAGGTTGACCTATTTCCATTAAATTCCAAATCAACGTGATCTTCCGACTCTCGTAAATGGAATTTCATTCTGAGTGAACCGTTTGCAAGTTAATCTGTCTTTAAGCCGCTACTTGGTGTATCCGTTGCTAAGTCGAACAATCGGCCGGTTTCTATCAAGCATACCGATTACACGTTTATGCAGTCACTTTTACTAAACTTTAAACGTTAAATCGATACGTTTCAAGTACAATTTTTTTGTCATCGAGTCATGTCGGAATTTATGTTTCGCAATCAGACGTCGCTTGATGTAATTGGTAATCGGCCATTTTCTATTAACAATATCAATTATACGTTTATATCATTATATTATTATAATGACAATATTATGATAATATTATACATTATATCACAAAAATTACTATTTTGTACAAATTTAATTAATACGTTTATATCATTATATTATGATAATAATATACATTATATGACAAAATGACTATTTTAACAAATTTAATTAATAACACTCGATCTAAAAGTAACGACGTCATATTTCGTACACACTTTCCCTTTCCATGTTTGAATAATACCTTTTTATTTAACTTTGTACTCTACGTTACCAAACTACCCATTATATCGTTCGGATACGGAATGTGAAAAAATGTAATTGTTCCGAATAGAATCGATGAAAACCATGTTCACACGTTCGTTCGTATACAAGACAATTTAGAACAACCATAAACGTCGACGTCGCGAAGTTGTGCGTCGGTTTCTTTTTTTTGCGGCCTGGGGACCCCGAAAACTTTCCCATAATACACGTAAGTAAATAAGGCCCCGACAGCGAATCTCTACACGCCGGGGTTACTACGAATTTAGGCCTATTATTATGAGCATAATTGTCTGATTATACGTCTGTGATCCGGCGGGGCTCTATGGTATAAGACCGCGACGTTTCACAAGGGCGAATGTTCAACGGATTCCCGCTACTATGCCAAATATAGGATTAAGCAGAAATTTTTACTGTTACAACAGAATTTTCGGATTTACATGCACGGCGTCGTGTACCGACGTGAAATTATTGCATCACAGATGATTACGACTTATACAGGGTTACTATTATAGAAGTGCGTCGTTCTTGAGAATAAAATTCTCATAGACTAAAATTCTTGGAACGTGTATTTTTTTTTTTTTTTTTTATTAAAAACGACTTTGTCTAAGTTAAAGTGATTATATGTTTTCAACAATTTTACTTCCATTTCATTTATTATTTTTCTTGTATTTGCAGTTTTATTTTCATACAGGAAGCAACCCTGCACATGTATTTTTAATTATATATATAAATTTATTTTTATATTTATACTTATAAATTTATATATTTAGATTTTATATATATATTTATATTTTTATTTTGTATTTTGTATTTTGTACTTTGTACTTTGTACTTTGTACTTTGTACTTTGTACTTTGTACTTTGTACTTTGTACTTTGTACTTTGTACTTTGTATTTTGTATTTTGTATTTTGTATTTTGTATTTTGTATTTTGTATTTTGTATTTTGTATTTTGTATTTTGTATTTTGCATTGTGTATTTTATATTTTATATTTGAATTGCATTTAAAAGCACTGATTTCGCAATTCGCCAATAAATCCATAGATGCATGCATGTACCACGATGTACAAGTTTCTAGATAAAGGAGACTCGAATGCCATAACACGAAACAGCATAAAGGAGACAGATCGTTGAACGCAAGGATTACATAACATGAGCGTACAAAGATTATTCGAGCGAGGATGTCGCTTCCCGCATTCGAAAAAGTCTATTTAAAAGTGCCATTACCATTTCAAATGGAAAAACGGAAACGGATGCAATTCGTTACATACAGGATGTTTAAAAAAAAAAACCAAGATTACTAGAATCTCGATTCACGGTTTCGAAATTTCCCAATTTATCAATGACGATACGACGATGCTCGAATTATTCACATATTTTCAACTTTTGCACTCCTTAATTTCTTTTATCTACAAATTCTTAATTATTCCTTTCCTTTGATAAATTTATTTTTTTTCTATTTATTAACCTTTTCGTTCGATCCTTTTTTTGTAATTATTTTTTTATTATTAATCCTTTAGTTTGATCAAATTTTTTGAAATTACAATTTTTTATTATTAACCCTTTTGCTTGTAATTGTTATTTTTTTTTTAATATCAATTGTCAATATTGTCTGTTTCGTTGTGTTCAAACATCACGCGCACGATTCTCCAAATGTAAGTGATTTATTAAAAAATGTTGCGTCGAATCAAAAGGCGAGCGTGAGTCGCAAATGGTTAAAAGCTGAAAACTCGTCGATAAGAAGTATAAACGTTCCGGTTCTCGTTAGCGTATCGTTGCAAAAGGCCGGCGATGAACAGCCACTTTCGTTCTCGTGGACGAGCGGTTCTCCTCGACGACGACGTCGAAGACGAGGGTGAGAAAAAAAATTGAGGATCACTGGTAAAGAGAAGTTTCTTCGTCCGGTACGAATAGCGAACGTGAAACGAGAAAAACGAAATAGGAAAGTGGCATGGTGCGGTGTGTATTTTAGTAACGAACGCCTAAGGCTAAGGGAAAAGCCTGGTCTCTGTGTTTGAACAAAGACAAAACGCACGATTTTTGGTGTCGCGTTCAAGCTTTTCTCTCCTACCCCGTTTGTCCGCTGGCCCTCCATGAAATTGTAGCCACTCCGAAACGCCGTTCCTCTTCGCATTTATATTTACGCATTCGTGCCACGCCGTTCGACCGCCTTTTACGTTTTCCCTATACGGGGTGTTCCGTAAACCTTTCGGTCCAAATTCGTCACTTTACAGTTTCGTATTTTATCTCTTCTCTATATCGGGTTTTCCGGAAAAATTTGGAATAAAATTCAACATTTTACAGTATGGACTTTCACGTGTTCTCTATCAGGGGTGTTTCGGACACTTTCGGTCTAAATTCATTATTTTACAGTTTCGTCTCCCATGTTTTCTGTATAAGGATGTTTCGAAAAATGTCGATACAAATTCATCATTTTACAGTTTGGTCTTTGTTGCATGTATACAGGGTGTTTCGAAAAATGTCGATACAAATTCATCATTTCACAGTTTGGTCTCCTATGTTTTCTGTATACAGGGTGTTTCAAAAAATTATTCGTTTATCTCAAATATTCGTTTCTGACGTCTAAAATATAATTCGAATCGTTTCCATGAAAAGTTCCTACGTCGCGGTCTAAACCGATTCTTCGCTCATTTCATTATGCCCCGATTAAATTAACTTTTCATTAACGCGTACGATAAATCCTGTCACAATCTAATCTACGAAAACCTAGCCACTTTATCGTTCAAACGAAACGGCTTATATTTAGAATTAGATTAGGTTGCGCGTTTAAAGTTTAAAGAAAAACAGAAAGAGATTAGAGCGATAATATAACGTATCCGTCCAACTTATGTTTCGAGTTCGGACATAAATAAATACGTATGAACGGTGAAGTCAATTTATCCTATTCCGGTTGTATTTTATTAAAATTAACGACATCGTCGACGTGCCATTAAAAATCAATAAGACATCGATAAAGCGTCGATAATCGACATCATAATCTTTCCACCGAGGTGTTACACGCCTGTTAGGGAATAAAATTATTAAATAGAATCGCAACGATTCACGTGCAATGTAACGTTTCCCTCCGCCGTGAATTATCCGGTCATAAAATATTAATATTTATGGAATCGCGTCATGGTCGGAGCGTAATGTAAGTTCAACCAGTGAGGTAATCATTCTTGCGGTGCTTGTTTTTCTCTAAACAACCTTCGATCACCTTACGTATACCATTCGCTGTATTCAGGCAAAAAAAAAACCGATGTTTCTTGCACTTAAGTAGCTTTCTTCGATACACGAGTTATCGCAACAGATGTACAATGATCATCGATGAACTCCTAACGTGTAATAAACCGTTTAGTCATCTGCAGTAATTTATCGTTGCGATATGCACACTCGGATGCAACGTTATCCTTGAATAAGAATAAGCGTGAGGTTACACGGCCATCGCTTTTTCGGATTTTACACGTTTGTCGCACAGCGTGATTAGGCTGAGGCCAGGTCCAATTATATATATATATATATATATATATATATATATATGTATTTGTGCGTGTGTATGTTACTCAAATATGGGTGATACTTTTTTCGTCAAGTTAAATAACTAAATTTTCTGGTGAAAAAGTCTCGCGACTTTTTTGAAATTATTATGTTTTTCATTATTAACCAATTCGTTTGAACAATTTCGTTGAAATTATTATTTTTATTTGTTTAGTTTAATCTACTTATTTGATCAATTTAGTTGAAATTATTATTTTTTTATTATTAACCTATTTGTTTAATCAATTCTGTTGATATTGATATTTTTTTAACCCATTGGTTTGATTAATCTTGTTGAAATTATTATTTCTTTTCTTATTAACCAATTCGTTTGACCAATTTTGTTGAAATTATTTTTTCTATTACTATTATTTATATTATTTTGTTATTCGTGATCACGAAATCTCGTGAAGATGCGGCTTACACGTGATTTCTAGCCGGAGACCGGCACGTGCGTTCGACAAAAATAATTAAATCCGTGAGCAAAATCGGCTCCCTCCGACTTTCGGAAGAAAGAAAGGAGAAAGACGGGATTGCACCGACCCCGTGTGTATTTTTGGTAACGAACCTCTCTCCATCCCGGAATTTTCGTCTTTTCCATCCTGACGAATGCGCTCCTCCTGCTCCACTTTGAACAGGGGATCGTAAAATTACACGACATATTTTTTTTGGCGGTTTATTCTTTTCCGAATTCGATTCCGAACGGAGGGAATTAACGACACTGTTTTTAAAGGAACAGTAAAGGTTTTTAACCCTTCGAGGGATTCGATGCAACAATTTTTCAAGAATGATCACATTTACAGTATTATTCGCGCGATGTTCGAACAAAATGAAACACGCTACATTAGCAATAAATATTAAAAAAAATAATTCAAACAAATTCATGAAACTCATCCTTAATAAATTTACCACTCTAAATATCTATTTTCCACGGTTTCAAGTAACAAACGCGAGTATTTTACAGTTAAAAAAAGTCAACAAACTTTAAATAATATATCTGTCAATGTAAATTGTCAAAATAATGTAAATTGTCTGTAAAAATCCCTTTATAATATAAATTTAAATAAATGTTATAAAATGCATACATACAAATGTATCTATTATTCAATGGTACATGTATAAACTTAATAAGAAAGTGTAGCTGAAAAAATAATCGTCCATAAAAGTTACAGTAATTATTTGATTCAAAATTGCTTTCGTCGCTTGAAGATATGGGCCATTTATTTTTTTAGTAGGTATATAAAATTAATAAGAAAGGGTAGCTAAAAAAAATAATCGTCCATAATGTTACAATTTTTATATGACCGTCCAAGTTCACATAAATCAGTGCTACGCGTTATACTCCAAAACGCGCATCTTCTTGTGACGATTTGGTTCAAAATTGGTTTCGTCGCTAGAAGATGCGAACCATTTATTTTTTAAGTAAATCGCACAAAACAAATCGTATAAAATAGGACCGTACAAAGACCAGTTTGAGTGTATATACGCAATCGGTCGCCGATACGACGTAACACGCTTTAGGAATCCCTCGTATCTGTCCTAATTCGATTTTCAACGGAAATACTGTTACTTTCGACGGAATCGATAAGTCGGCCGGAATGGATCGGTTACGGCGTGGCGTTCCGACGAAGAACCACGTTTCACGACGTAAAAATCGATCGACCGCGTGAAAGATGTGCATATGCGAACACCCCGCATGTGGAACACCGATAAGTAAATATCGATGCAACGCGCACGAGGTCTTCTTCTTTTATTTTTACGTAGGCCACCGATAAACAACATGCACAACGTTCGTCGATGGTTTTAACCCAGGTCAACGTATGTTTATTATGAATTTATTAGCATTTAACTTGTACTAATTAATCGAACGAACTTTTTGGTAATCTTTAGCTCAACTTATATTCGTGAACAAACCTTTTCTATTAGGGGGGGCCGGAAAGTAATGTCGTTTCTGCGCATGCCGATATTCGTTTTTTTTATCAGGTATTTTGTTCAAAAATCAATTGATTTTTATCGATTCGGCACAGAAAATTTATACAATAGATGGCAAAAGGTTGTTGATAACAATCGTGATTACATCATTGATCAGAAATAAAAACGTACTAAAAATGTATCTGTTTGACTTTACTGCAAAAAAACGACATTACTTTCCGGCCCCTCTAATGAATGTAAATGAAATTACAACGAGATCAAGATTGAGTAATTTACATTTGGAGCAACTCCAAATAGCAACATAGCAACTCTAAAACTTTTTAGTTGAAAAATTTGATAAATTCTCTTGAAGTTATTACGTCTCTATTATAAATTGCCGCTATTAAGTGTTTCATTACGATTATGTATCGTATCTACAATACTATAATTTCATACGCCATACATACATACACAGATACTCGTGTGACCGAGCTAAATTTAGTCGATACTTAACAATAGCAATTGCAAACTAATATCCTGACTCGTAGACACCGGTATACGAGGGATTTTAGGGAAAATAGAGAGCCGAGAAATCGCCTGACCGATTCCAAATTGCAAAATTACGAAAGTCGCTCGACCGCATCGGATGTTACGGTGCCTTTTTACGCCACGATCCACGGGAACTTTTTAACGATGGAAGAAAACGACCGGTTAGGCTAAGTGGCAAGTACATTTCACGTTAGGAGGACGTTATCAGATGGCAGGCCACGTGGCCGTAACACGCACCTCGTTTTACCACGTGTTCGTGAGATGGCCACGTTCCTCTCCTCGGTACGGGTACATCGTGCCAACTTACTTTCACAACATTCATTACAAATGGACGCATATAAATTGCGCAGCATGGTGTCATAGCTCGTGCAGGAAACGCTGTGGACCTACACCGGATTATTTAACCGCGCTCGAACATCACCCGTTTATGCGTTGCGATAAACAATAAATTGTAACGCATTCGCGTTTGCATCCCGATTGCCCCTAAAATGTTTATCGACATCGCCGTTTTCGTTATTTGATTTGTATCGCGTGTCAAACGGTTTCGATAACGCGCTACGAAAGAACGTAGCAATTTGGAATTACCGACTCGATAATTTCAAAAAAATAATCTCTAAATTATGAACCAGTCTCGGGAACTAATTGACAGCTGCCACGAATGTAACGAAATAAACATTCGTGTTCGAAATTTATTATAGGCAACAGGATGAATAGTAAGTCCGGCAACGAAAAGGAGAAAAGAATTTTAAGACAAACGATCATTGTATTCCACGGTGCATTCACCTTTTAGAGCCGTCTCCCTTTCGTTAATATATTTCTTCCGTGACGGGAACCTAACGGAAGACGGTTGTGCTTGTCTGTTTCTAGCAGACCACCCCGTATTTACCAAAGGAATATTTCCCGTTGATATTCAACCTGGCCAACAATATACTTAAAAGGACCTTTTCAAAGCGGTTGGATACACCGAGCAAAATAGACGGTCGGCCGACGTCGTCATAATTTACCAGCTAGTAAAGTTTATTTATCGAATAATCTGACCGACTGGTATTCAATGTATTTGCGTGTATGCACCAGACGACATTCGTGTCGCTGGAAATCTTTATCCCTATGAACGTCGGAACGGACGTACAACCATTGGCGTAACCACGTACGGGTCAGGCCAAACCTAACCCCCATAGAATTAGTCCCCTGTCGCATGTCGCTACGTGCAGCGATATAGCGCGAGGCAGTATATATTGCAGGGTGATACAGCGTGTAGCAATATACGCGCGGTGATAAAGCGTGTAACGATCTATTACACGTGGTGATAAAGCGTGTGGCGATCTATTACAAGCGGTTGCGAAACAATGCATGGCGATCTATCACATGGCAATCAACGCGTCGGTACGCAGTATGTAACGCGTATTTATATAACGCATCATAATTTAAGAGTGGTTCCAGACGGACCAAAATTCTGGTCGCGCCAATGCGCATAACTGATTTCTTTGGTGCAACGGGAACAACATTCGCAACAAGGAGTCACTGACTCCCCGATCGTATGTACGTCGCGACGACTAATTTTAACTTCCTCACTGGCTAAATGAATAAAAACAGTCCGATAGTGATGCGTTTCGCCCGAAATAAATGCGACTTTTTATTCAGTCTCGATCGTAACGCAGAAACCTGCGTGAATTTCGCTCCATTTCGCGCTATGTAAATTACACGTTGTTGGTTGAAACTCTAACAAGAGAACGGTATTTTATTATTGTACCGAAAAAGGAGGAAATTTCGTGGGCACGATTCATGTTCTATTTATCACCGATCGATTTAACGGCGATGGAAAGTGAACAAATTTGGGACCGTCGAGGATTTGTATATTTTGGTTTTCGAACAAATTACAAATCTGACGATTTGGCATTTCAGAATTTAGAAATTTGTACTTTCAAAATCTTCTACGTTTCTAATACGAGATAAGATTAAGAAAAATACGACTTTGGAATGATTTTCATACCCATACTTTAATTATATTCTACAATTATTTTGTCATAACGTGAATTCCTTAATTAAAGTTTTTTAAAAAGTATAATGCAAGTAATAGTTGCCCAAACGACGAAGGTAACCCGTGATACAAATAACTTTAACCGATCTTACCAAAAAGAGTACAAATTATACGCGCGCTCAAAATAAATAACATTCCATCGAATAATTAAAATTTCAGATCAGTATTCGAACAATTTCGATTTTATTATTCGAACCATATTCGAAGCCGCAGAAGCAATTATTACCGGACACGACTGTCCGCCTCGAATCGAACGCAAGTTTGTCCGAATGGACGGTCAGAGCGGCCTCGCGAAACGAGAAAGCCGAACGAAGCCGAAACGATACGAACGCGACCGAGGTGGTCGAACGCGCGAAACGTAGAAGGAAGAGTTGTTCCCAGAGGCCAAACACGGACGAAACGACAGCAACGAAGGAACTATGATCGTGGACTCGGATCCGCGGGTCGTATCTTTCCTCGTCGGTGTATTGAACTTGGTCCGTGGGGGTCATTCAACTCGCGGAGTGCCGTGTCGTCCCAGGTGACGTCACGTGACTCGCCGTCTCCGAGGAGCGGAGGCTGGCTATGACGTGACGCGCTCTCATTGGTCGAAATCTCGCCCCGCTACCCAATGACGTCACAGCTCGCGGAGGCACGGACTCGTCCAGGGCGCTGCTACCGCGAATCCCGACGTCATGAGTACCAATGTCGATAAACTCGCTGTGCTTCGGGCTGTATACACGCCGCACACCGATACCGTGTACATACTTCGACGCGATACGTAAATACAGAATCCCTTTTTTCCTTAATAAATGGAGCAATATATTTTTGAACCGAGCGAAGCGAAAATGAGATCATGCTTCTGTAAATTCTTACCGACGGTTTTCGTTCGCTATATCGATCTAAAGTTCCAGGTACCCGAAAACGGAATTTTACTATGGGTCAAATATTTGTTCGACAGCTTCGGCAATTTTTAGTACTTATTCCATCAGATCGGTAATTTCATGAAATTATTACGTTTCGAGTCCCACGAACGGTTGTCGGTCCTCCGAAGGTCATGCGCTCCTCTCGTTAGGCACACCCTACACGCGACATTCTAACGTGTCACACGTTATAAAGGTAAGCCACTCGATGCGTGTGAAAACGGGTACACGAGTGCATCGAAGGACTACTAAACACCAGGAAATGCGACAAGAATACGAAGCATTGCATAAGACATTCTCTGAAACTAAATAGCACAACGGTACCGACAGCAATCTATACCGCAAAAGCGAAACGAACGTGCTACGTCGAGACATATACTTGCAAATTTCTAGGTCTCAAGATTCCTGTATACCTAGCGCAAATCCTAATACGCCCATAACTTTTGCCACGATTAAGTGACCGATAGAACCGGGCTATTCGAACGCTTCCATCTAAATTACACCGTAGCAGCACGAAGGTCGTTCGAATATCACGAATCATCGACGATCTATATTCCCGGAAGATCAGGGATATCTCGGCCGTTACGGGATGATTACGAATGCCGCACCTGCCGCGGATAGTACACCGTCTCACGCAACAACAATCTCGGGCTATAAATAATGATCGAGCATTATATTTAGCGTCGAATGTCCTGAAGCGGTGGGAGAAGGATAGTCGCGTGAACAACAAGGAAAGAAGACAACAGGAAGCGTAAGGAGAAGGTTATTGCGAAGAAAAGGGTACACACAGAATCCGCTAGCAGCGAACGGCGTTTGCGGGCTACTTATGGTTGAACGATCAGAGAGGGGTTAACGTTTGGCAGGCTGGTTAACTGTCCATTTAAGCCCGGTACACAACTCAGACACGATGTTGTGATACGCGACTTCAGAAAATTGGTTTCGGAACACGACGGATGTATTCGGGTACAACACGACCGTCGTGCGGATTAACCCCCTTGCCATACAATTTATTTATCTGGTGCATCAGTCGGAATTATTCACAGCTACAATATTAACACGGACAAAGGAAGTAGAAATGTTATGCGTATTTCATGTTCAATGATTCTTGAATATGTCAAGTGTAATAGTACATCAATTTCACTTATACGATGATCCTTAATCTTAATAAAAGTTGGCATACATTTTGATAAAAGTTTTTGATAAAAGTATATAAACTTTTGTCAAAGTAAGGAATCATGGTATAAGTTATTTTTCCAAATTTTGGTAAGATTTATCACGTCTAATATTATGTCTAACATTAACACGAACAAGACACTGAAAAATGTTTGCGTATTTTATATTCAATGATCCTTTTGATCATGTCAATTATAATTGGATACGAGAAATATTTTGAATTTCCCGGGATTCGAACCTGGGACATTTATAGATTGCGAGTCTTTGACGCTACACACTGAGCCACTGGCGTCCGCCTAGAATATGTCCTTTCCGTAGTCCTTTTAACACTAGATTTCCGGACGTGTAAAGATCATTTACTTTTAAATTATAATTATAGTAGAAGAAAATATTGACTTATACAATGATCTCTTATTTTAAAAAAGTTTATACATATACTTTTATCAAAAACTTTTATCAAAATGTATGCCAACTTTTGTTAAGATGAAGGATCATCGTATGAGCCAGTTTACGTATTATACGTTTTTTTTCTACCTTAGTTTTAATTTAAAAATAAATGCTCATTAAAAATTTTCATTTTCGAACGATAAAATTCATTCAGCACGTTTTTTGAAATCTACATGTATACTGTATACTTGTTCTCATCAAGCTAAAGAATTAATTTATGTTTTATCGTTTGTTCATTTACTTTACAATTTCATTTTTAACTTCAAAATAGTCGTGCACTATATGTCGGTATAAGTCAGTATCAGGGTATAAGTCCATTAGTCTTCGCACAGTTTTCGAATTGATACTACCAAGTGTTATAACTTCAATCTCCAGCATACTACCTTCATTCAACCAAATACATTCGCCAACATATTTTGTCTTTACCTATTTCGTCACGATCACAGTACACATACTCTACGACCAAATACCGCTAACCGGTCGGATCGGAATCTGCTTGTAATACATTGATAAGAACCGTTCGATGATGGATAGGTAGGAGATCCGGGCTTAATGTATCCGCTACACGGTGTCGAAATGCGTACTTGGCTTTAAATGGGCGACCGGTACCCCTTACCGGTCTCCTGTTCGGTCGGTTGGCTGACTCGCGGCACTCGCTTCGTCGCTGGCCAGAGTTTGTTGACTCTCGGTTTCAGCACGCCGCCTGACCATGACCTCGCCGAACGATCCGCGAAGTAATACCGAGACGACTCCCTGCCGCCCGCTGTCGACGTCGTTGTCCTCGTTGTCCCACCGGCTTCCACGGTAACGCTCGCATGCGAGCGTACACGCCAGTTACGCGCAGCCCCGAAGAACCCGTCGCACGATCCACCTGACCCCTCGACGTTCTAACACCGCTGCGACCGGGTCGTCGAACACGAGGAATTTCGACGGAAACGTCGTCGACGTCGAGGCAGATAAAGGTCCTTGCCATCTGGGTGTCAGGTTCACGGGACTGTATCATGTGAAACCTTGACCAGAGTCGTTCGAAGCGAAGGGACCTTACGAGCAACCCTGAAGAAGCCAGATGGTTGTTGGACGATCACCTGACTCTTCGAAGGAGTAACACAACGAAACGTCGTCGTTGACGATACGAATAGAGATTTTTGTCATCTGGTTCCAAACAAAGGGACATTACATGTTGTAATTCTCAAGAAGCCGGACGGTTGTTGGACAATCACCTGACCCTTCGAAGGTGTAACATCGGTGTGATACGTCGTCGACGACGTCAAGAAGAATGGAGGTCATTGCCATCCGGGTGTTAGGTTCATGGGACTGCATCATTGGAAACCATGACCAGAGTCGCACCAACCAAAAGGATCTTACAGGCCGCCCGACAATTCGATTAACTGCGGCCGTTCATTTGCATCCTTGTTCACCGGCTGATACAACTAACGACGCGATAGTGAATGAGATAAACCAATGTTTTTATGAACCGATTTTAACTCCCGCCGCTCTTATGTCGAGCGAGACTGCTTTCGAGATTAAATATTAATTATATTTATGATGTTAACGTTTGTTTCTTATTAGTGGTAAGATAAGGAACCCATGAAGTTTCTGTACAATCGTGTCTCGTTCAACACTTTCGTCGCGAGGAGCGCTATATGAGCTTAAATTTGCTCATGCAAAATGTAAAATGTAAAAATAGCTCACTGGTATCTATAAAACTTTGTAACTGTAGAGTTTATTCAATTTGTACGAATGGTCAACACATTGACTGCAACGTGGAACCAAATGAAAATTGCATTAGGTTGTATTTTCGTTGTTAACAAATCTAACCAAATATTTTCACAGTATTTTATTATAGTTATTATAGTTTCAGATAACTGATGCGAGTATTTTCAGTTAGAAAAGTGAACATATTTTCAATAATATAGCTGTTGCATCTGTGTAAAAATATGAGTGTTACCCATATATGGTTGACACGGCAGTCAAAGTGTTAAATCCCAATGCTCCTAGACGTTCGTATCCGTAAATATCCCTGTAACTCAACATCCCTAGAAACAATTTTTTCGAAGTTGTAAACTTCCCAAATCGTTCCGAAATTTCCGAAAGCGTTCAGACTATGTATACCTGGAAATTGGAACATCGCTCGACAAAGTAATTAAAACATATCCGAGTTACCGGAGCAAGTAAGTGAGTCGGCTAACTCGCACAATTAAAGGCCAAATTGGAAAAATGTCGCGCGGTGAAGTTCGCGGAAAGGGAGAGGAATCGAGGATCGTCGAGCTCGCGTATAAAAAAAAAAAAATATTAATCCGCGGAAGCGTATGTGGGCCAGGGAATATCGATCGTACGATCTGGGTCAAAGGTTGCATGCACCTTGCCGAGAACATAACGCGACAGGGTGCAACGCGAGTGTGCGTTTTGTTTGTGTCTGTACGTAAGCGTACAGCTTGCGCGACGGCATAAACACACGTGTGCCAACTCACGAGAAATCTCACGTGCAAGGTGGCTACCTGGAAACCTCACGGTCTCCCCTTCTCGCGATAAGGGCGAATAAACGCGAACCGACCGTCGCATAACGACTCCTTTCCTTTACTTTAATTCACCGCATCGAAACACGTGGCCACTGGCGAAGATAAGTATTCAAATTAATTGACCGTTGTCGTCTGTGAATTTTATATACGGGCACGTTTGTGCCTTTAAGGTTTTTCGAATGCCTGCGTTCACGCGGACACGTGCGTCGCATAGCAAACGAGTTAGGCACAATATATACACGAAATATATGTGCACTTAATTTCGGCTAAGAACAAAGACAAAACGTTGAACTTTTTATCCCTGTTATTTTGAGAAGTTGACACTGGATTCGCGATTACGTTCGAATTAAAACCAAGATATAAAATTAAATAAAAAACGGACAATACGTAAACTGACTCGCACAATGGTTCATTATTTCAACGAAGGATAACATACATTTTGATAAAAGCTTTTTACTAATTTTCCTAATTTAAAATGAGAATGAGGATGTCCAGCGTTAATACTAGATTTACGGAACCCGTAAAAATGACGGATCTTACATTTTTTGTTTTTGATTACAAAAATTATTAAAAAGTTTATATCAATATATCAATATCCATTATTTACTTATTTCTATAATTCATTTTCAATTCAGACATAAGAGATCATTAAACGCCCGTAAATCTAGTGTTAAATATAAAATCTTCTAAATTTGCGAATATCCAAATATTCCCCCCAGATATTTGTCTCCGTAAAAAATTATTTACCAAAATGACTCGAGCATTTTTATATTCCAAAATGAAAAATATTTAATACGAGAACGAAATACGTACACCTTGCGAGGCGAAGAAACTTATTGGACACCCCTAGTACACGAATAAAGGGGACATTGATACGTGATGGACGTGCGGTTATACACGTACGACGAGCATTCTTTCAGAAACAGCTGGAGTAAAAACGAGCACGGACGAGCTGTGCATCATTTGTAAGTAGACTGACACTCGAGGAACATAGCCTTTATATGCGTGATTTCTTAGAAACGAAGAAAACGGTTCATTCCTGTAACCGATAGCCAGTCATTTTATATTACGTATGTTAATCTAAATTTTATTCAGTTATATACCTCGAACATTAATTTCAGACGTATCGATGCTATAATACGATACTTTGTTGTGATAAATATCACACTCTTGCGATAGTTACATCGAATTACATCAGACTTCCTATTTTCGAATTAATCATCGGATATGTAACAACCTAATGGTTCGATGTGACTATACATGGCCGAACACGTGCATGGAAGGAGAGGCTGTAAAATCGATCGTCTGCAACGCATAGAGATGCGTTGCACGTGACTCAACTCCACTCTCCCATGGCGGACAAAATGTCCCAACTGCCGTGCCATGCCGTTCCGACGAACCTTCCTTCGACCGACGCCGCTACCCGAAAAACAGTGCAACGCTGCCATCGTCCGCAAACTGAAACTTTCGGGATTTTATAATTTCGGATATTTCAGAATTTGGAACTTCGCGAAGTTGGAAATCTGAAAATTCCCAAATTTGTAAACTAGATAATTTGAAGATTTGGGAATTGTGCAAATTGGAAGTTGTGAAATTTGGAAACTGCGAAATTCCAGAATTTTGTAATTTTGTAATGCGGAGCTTTCAGAACGTGAAAAATTTCCAAATTGGAAAATCCGGAAATCTGAAAACTGAGAAACTTGCAAACTTACAATTTTGAGGAATTACAAATTTATAGCCTCGAGAACTACAAAGTTTGGAAATTTGAAAAACTACAAATATTATACTTGATTACTACACAACTTAGGTGCTTTATGTAACAGTTTGAAGCTAGCCAAATAAATCTAAAATAACACGTTCGACCATAGAAGGAGCCAGTTACATTTCTTCATGATTGTTAAAGCAGGGACACGTGTAACGCAAGCAAATCTATATCGTAAAACAGAAACGTGCATAAAGTCCGACGACTGCATAATACAACGATCGCTATAAATATACAGTCACAATGCACGAACGCGGGTCATACACGTACGAGTGATTAGAAAACTGGCGAGTCACGCGTCATGTGAATCACCCTTAGGGAGATTCGACTCCATTCAATACCAGGGGTGAAATAACGAAAAAAGACTCGTTGATCGGTGAAAGGGGTTGCAGCTTCCCTTCATGCAAAAGGACGAGTACTTAAGCAACATACATTTATGCAATATTACTTCCCAAAACAATATGAATTTATGCTTGAGACGATGTTGTAAGATTTCCTCTTTAACGCGACTATAAATGCGAAGAAGCGTACCTATTTATGTGCTTAAAAAACACGGAGAAACTGAAGTTTCCACTTTGGTGAAATTATACTGTGGAATTTCAAATAATGAGATAACCTGGATGATGTGTAATTCGAACGAAGTCGTTTTTCGAAAACTGTCTTTCCTCGAGCACAAATTTATCGATAATAGCAAAGCATAATGTACGAACATTTACATGTTCTAGTCTTCCCATTGAGGTGGCCTACAAATAATTGTTACCTATGTACTTCCTACTGTGCACACCTGAACAGACGCTTTGAAACCCAATATATCCTAGGAAACCGCCTCGTGAATCTACAAAGAGAGGATTTTCCATTCAATTTCACTCGGTGAATAAGTCTGCGGTTTATCGAATAAGACAAAGACGAAAGACGCTCTATCTTGCGCTATGTCATCACTGCACAATTGTTTTTTTTTTTTTTTAATGACGATATGAAAAAAAAATGTTCAACAAGTTCTACCTTTGTCACTTTCAGAGACAACTAAAACCTAACTTGGTATTAAATCTTCCTTCGTTTGTTACATCATCGGATATTATATTTGTAACCCGTCATACAACATTGAAAAAATCGTGCAACAGAGGTTCAACGGCTTAAATTACTGCTCGCTGTTCGAGAGTTAAAACATTACTATCGATCGATTAATTCTCGATTGACGGAATGACGCGAAAGCTGTCAGTCACAGAAATTGATAACGATTACGTAGAATCATAATAAAGTGGAATGGTGAAAGATCGAAAGGAAGTCCTCTATAAGCTTGGTTCCACGGGAATCTTACACCCGTCTGAGTTAAGGAGGGTTGAACAGGAAATCGATATTCTCACTCCTAACCGTCTATAAAGCCGATTGCTTGACAGGAAATGTCAAGTCAACAGCAACAATACTGTTACGTATCCATATACAATTTTATTACATCATCGTGCATATATTTATAATATCAGGTAATAATTAATCGAATTAAAATTTTGAACATACCGTAAGAATACATTAATTGATACAAATATCATCCAATAGCAAAGAGATATTGTTAGAATACGACAATCGAACTGTTGACCCGGTCACTGACACGGACATTAACCGAGAATGATGACATAACCTTATTAAACTGATATTTGACAGCGATATGATCTTCTCAGTTATTTTGAAGCAATTCATAAGGAATTAATGAGAACAATTCGATTTCCGAATTTGCAAATGGTTAAACGTCATATTACATTCGCATTTGGCCGTACGTAATGAAATTCAAGCATATCTGTACTCGAAATAATTGATGTTGATTAAGGTTAAACTACGTTTCCTGAGCAGCTATATTAAATTGATCGCCGTATGCTATAATCGACTGTTACTAAAGCTACATTAAACATGAATAATGGTTTTTTCAAATATTTCCATCAATAATATCAATTTTCACAGTAAGTCAATAAGGATTCAACGACGAGGAATAAATATAAAATATATAGTGTCTCTATTTTCATATCAAACTTTTGCAAGAAGTATAATTCTACATATATAAATAAATTATTAATAAATAAATCATTTCTATAGTGACGTGTGCAAAATATGAGAAATAGAAATTATTATTTTAGTTGCTGGAATAGAATACATACATATCCTACTTCTCCTCCGCCCACTTTTCTAGACGCCATAACTCTACAACAGTTTGGCACGTAGGCACCGCGCGTTACTTTATCGGAGGAAAATTCAGGACATCTGTTGTCAAAAATTATTTTCGAACCGAGAATTCGTTTGGTAACTCTTGGGAGTTGATATCTACCGGCTTGTCGAAGTTCTAACTTGCCAGAATTGCTCGGTGACCTATATTATCGACGCATAGAGGCGAAATTACTTTACCGACAGAAATACGCGCGAAATTATAAAAATAAAAAGCAGAAGGCGAGAACGATGAACTCTGTGTGTACATCTTCTAAGGGGTCGACGTCCCCTTTTCAAGGTGAACATCAATATTTCCCTGCACAGATTTTGTTGCACACTATTATGTTTTCCTTGTGCAAATTATAAACTTGATGGACAGACTAAAATATTTTTTTGTTTCATTAAATTAAAAATTCACTAATACATTAATTCTTTCAATTTTTCGATTGCAAACGATTAATCAAACCATTGTAAAATAAGAATGTATAAATTATAAGTTTTTATGTGAAAAAGAGATATATAACGTTAATTGCATAATTACATGTTTGTCATAAACATTTGTGAATTCTACAACCAGAATGTATTAAGTCCACTTTTATTCTAAAACTTAAATCATATATATTTTACAAATATTTTATTCTTTGCAATTGTGAAAATAGTTCATTCTACAACATTTAATTTTAAATAGAATAGGGAAAAAATGATATTAATGGTTTACTGTCTTCCAAAATTTGAAAGTGAGACTTAATACTGCGTGGCTCTATATATGGAAAACAGAAAATAGTTGAAAGAAAACTATGTACATGAACAATCACAGAATATCACTTACCACTGAAAAGCATTGAAGTGGTAATAGACAAGCCCTTGTCCATATAAAAATGATGCGTCTTTCCAGTAATCTCCTTTTAAAGAATAAAACTTTTGATATGCTGACATAGCTGTCAAAATAAAAGCAGAATAGGAATATATATTACAATGTGTGTATGAGCTAACAAAAAAGTAACACAAATAATTAATTACCTTTGCTATAGTCTTCCAAGAGTAAATGAAAGTGTCCCAACTTGCAATATGTTTTAGGATCAATACTGATCCCCTTGTCTTCTTCGTCATCTTTTAACTCATCAGGATTTATTTTTGTACTATCTGCTTTTCTACGTTGTTTCTCAGCCTGAGCTTGAACTAACATCCTTTCTAAGTATTTGATTGCACGTACGACTAAAGCTTTCTTCTTTGATTGCTCTGGTGAATTTAATTTTAAAAATCCAAACTGCCGACTGGAATACAATCAAAATAACACATTGATCAATTAAAGTTTATAACAATAAACGTCATAAAAAAATATAAATAATATACTTCATATCACTGTAAATGTTCATATTTATATATTCTTTGTGTCAATAAACATTCTTATATTATTACTTATTACATTCAATTTTTTTTTAATATGTATATTTAAAGTTTAAATAATTGTAACAAAAATTGTGATCAGGATATATTAATTAAGAATTATACATTCGATCGTTTAAAACAGATATCAGTAAATTGTACATTAGAACATACGTCCAAATGAACCGATTAAATTACGCGCCTATTCTGTCAAACAACCTTTTAGGTTATATTTTGAAAAGTACATGCGCAAAATACATATTGGCATCCAAAAAATTAAGAAACAGACACGAGGTTTATTGTTGCAGACTTGATTTGGTTGAAAATTACCTGTCTAACTCAGATAGTATCTGTAATTCTTGAGGAGTCAAATTGATATCGTCAGTCTCCTGGGCCATTTTCACACTCGGTAAATATACTCATTAAAAACAGGAACGACACATATTTACACGTAGAACAGGCCGCTTTGCATGAAATTCTGAGAGTTTTTAAAATTTACACTCTCGACACCTCGTCACCTCATCGGGACAATCAGTTTTTCGAAGCGGCAATCAGGTTAAACCAGGATGGCGAATCACGCGACGGAAGACCATTACGATGGTTCACGTCGACATATAATGTCGTTACTAGAGAATATCGTTCTTAATCACGTTCGGGAATGGCGCGAAACATTGAATTCTTTATTTAATTTTAATGCATATCGAGGTTTTCATTTTTATTTAAGTTTTAATGTATGAAATAGAAATTTACAAAATTTGGAAAATGTGAGAATTTAGGAATTTAGCAAGTTCTAGTGTTTGAAACGTCGGAAATTTGAATTTTTGGAGATTTGAAAAGTTCTAAAGTTGAAAATTTAAGAAAATACAAATTTTTTAATTTCAGAGTTTTAAAGTTTACATATTTGATTCATTAAAATTAAAAACAAATATTGATCTGAAGGAAGTCTACATTACCCATAAATGTATAAACAAAATCAGTACGAACGAATTGCTGTAAACGCAATGTAGAAATCAAAATATATACGATTTATAACAACATAATATTAAAGACAAGTTATTTAATGTATTATATATATATATAATTAACATTATAATTAACACAGTAGATAATTAATTGTATTTATATTTTTATATTTCCGTGATATGTAAGTAAGAAAAAAATCAGCAACTTTGATGTTCGAATAGTCATTCGGTTACTGTCACGCCGGTGCAGTGCTCACACTGAAAGTGATCTTGAAATTTACCGGAGATTTCGATCTGTCAGATCGGTTTATGCGCAAATTTTGTTAAACATTGTTGTGATTAAGCAATTAGGTGAGATTTGTACGCGAAATACTAACTACAATGAGATATTATTATATTTAAGGACACACCTCAAATTCCTTGTATCATGCCTAAACTGCATAAGAACACCTTTAAATCAAAAGGAACAAAATTGTTTAAACGGTAGATTGTTTTTGTTTTTCGTCGTATTTCGAAATTCGTATTGTTGTTCGATGAGATATACATTTTTCAAGTATCACAACAGTTCATTAAAAAAAGAAAAATGATTTTTTCCAATGTAACATTCATTATTGAAAATTCTTGGCGATGTAATCACCGATATATTTTTGTTCTGACGAATAAGTAAAGAATGATTTCGTGAAGCTGTTATTTAAAGACGTGATAATAGTATTTGTGCTTCGACATTGTTAACAATATTAAGAATTAAGAATTGATAAATTCTTTCGTATTATATATGAATCATGAAATTACAATTTGCCTGTGAATTCAAAATTATTATTTTATAATAGAAGAATAATATTGGTACATTGTTTCAGTATTAAAATGAGTCTTCCAATAACAAAGAAAAGTAAAAATGATGCTAACAAAGAAGAAAGTGGTGTTGATCTTTCTAAGGAAGCAAGAGGTCTAATTGATAAAATTTTAGGAGATGTAAGCAAGAAATCTGCTACCAAACAAATTATTATTGGAACAACATCAGGATGGTTAGCATTATGTGTATATATGAAAGTTCAAATAATTTTTTATATTCATAACCATTTGGTCAGAGCTCAAAGAAATGTTGATCTAATTTCTTACAGGCTTACTGGTTTTGTGACAATGAAAGTTGGAAAGATAGCCGCTGTTGCAGTTGGTGGAGGAATTATAATGTTGCAAATTGCAGCTCATCAAGGCTATATAAATATCAATTGGGATAAAATACAAAAGAAAGCTGAGAAAATTACAGATAAAGTAGAAGAAAAAGTTACTGGAGAAGGACCAAAGCTTTTAGATAAGGTGAAATATTAATACTATACTCTTGACATTTGTAACATCTTTAATATTAATTTATTAATAATTACAAGTATATTCCTTATGTTGTTCACAGGTAGGAACATGGTGTAGAAACAATTCATTTGTGGCAACAAGTTTCGTTGGTGGTTTCATTATTGGCTTAGCATCTTGAATAAAAAAATATTTAAATTTATACACATAAATAGATAATATATCTTTTTTCACATTATCACTATGTATTAAATACCATTTTCACTTTCACTGGCATCTAAGAATCAAATGAATTTCGTAATTTAAATTAGTCAAATTATTTAATCATTAAGTATTGGTCTTTTCTCAATTTTTAAATATATAAGTTTGTAGACTCATGTCGTACAAATGTTTATAGTACTGTATTTTATGTGTATGCGATTAAAGTTTAATGCTAAGGAATCCGCACGTGCAATGAAAAGTTTTTGTGTCTAGTAACCATTCATGTCTATTTTAGTTTTTAATTACTCGAGGTATGTATACACGTTCGTGTATCATTATATATAGCAGGAAAATAATGGCACAAAATAATAGAAATATTGTAAACAGTTAGTTATATCTTGCAATAAATATAGTTTATAAAATTTATTCTTATTTTCATTTTACATATATTTTATAATATTTATAAACAAATCTTCAACAACGAATTTCATTAACAACTATGAACTATGTTGTTTCAGGTCGAGAGATACGTTGATAAAAAACTAGATAAAGCTGAACAGTTATTGAAAAATGGCGAATCTCGTACACGACGTTGGTACCATTCTATAACTGGTGATAAATCATTCAAAACTACAGAATTGCAGTTCTTCCTTGCATCATTTTGCGCTGGTTTAGCGCTCGGCATGGTTACTGTTAATTAAATTCATAAATGCTGCACTCTGAATAGAAATAATGAGGTGCTTATCCGGTGAATATTAAAGTCCAATGAAATAGAGTATAATCAGTTTATAACAAACCTAAATCAAAATTGATTAGTTGATCACACGAATAGTAAAATACATTATGTATCATATAAAATTTAGATGGAAGCTATACGTTTCTGTGTCTGAAGTTTTGATGCATTTTATTTCACTGATTAATCAAAATAATTTGTTTTCCTTTTTAAACATACATTGAATTTCTGTTTATGTTTGTATCTAAATTTATATTATTCAGAATGCAGCAAAAGTAATGATGCAGTAATTTTAGTGATTATATTTTTAGAGCAAAGAACTTAAATATATTCTTTATTACCTCTAAATCTATAATAGTCAGCACCTTAATGACTATTGACTTATACGCTATTAATATGTTGTGTAGACTATATACACTTGCTTTTTGTATTATTATCTTGTATTTAACAAATTTTGTAAAACATACTATTGTAACTTTGATTCATACAATATTTTGTTGCGTAATTTAGATAATAACTAATATTTTTTAAATAGTATTACATTAACAGTATGAAAGTACGTAACATGTAACAAAAACAAAATGTTATTATGTAGTTATATATAATATGAAACTGCAAACAGATTTTGCTATAAGTAATTTATTCTGAATCTCGCATATAACTAAGTTATGTGGTATACATTAATATGTTACTTTCAATATTTTTAATTTGTACGTGATTCTTAAAAATTTATTTATATATGCTGTCGCATACAAAAATGTAATAAATAAAATGGATCATGTAATACTGCCATGTACACAAGTATATTTGTAGATATTATATACAGTTTAATGTATATGTGTGTGTACGCAGTTACAGATAATATTAATGTAAATGTCAATTACATTTATTTGAATGTACTTAAAATCAGAACCTTTTTTTGGTATTAATTGAAAAAAAATTGGAATCGTATAAAAAAATAAATTACAATAAAAATTGTCATTATATAAAAAATGTTATAATTCAATATCATTCATTTTTTATCTTAAAATCTTTTAAGGCACTGCATTATAATAGTCCTCAATTGTCTTCTAATTTTTTGATCACCGTTACAAAAAATATGTGTTGAATTGTCCCCTATTTGAATTAAAGTATCTTCATCTTGCTGCAAATGTAAATAATTATATTTAAAGGTTTATCTTTTATGAAAAAATAATTATTTAACAAATATCTTGCTTACTAAGTGAATACTGGTAGCTGTTGGACTATGTTGCAACTTGGCTCCTTGAATTCCTTCTTGATTAAGTTTTTGAAGCAATTCTTGTGGATCCAAATTACCATATTCATGTTTCCGTTCTTTAAGAACTTCTTCCTTAATTGGTGCAGGTGAACCAGAAGATACTTTACGTTTTCCACTTGGTCTGTCTTCAATATTCTAAACATAACACTGTTGATGAATCAAATATATTCTAGAAAATATGCATGTTCAATGCATACCTTTATTGTATATACATTATCCTTAACTTCCAATTCGCCAGTAACAGAAGCAAGACTCAAACCAGGTCGAATTTCACTTGGAACTATATTTCCAGCTAATTCAGGTTCGATAAATACTCGTCCTTTCTTTCTTTTTAGAGGTAGCTTTATGACTTCACCTCGTTTAAAAGTGATTAAAGGTTTTTCCTAAAATTGCAAAAACGTTAACAAAATAATTGATCATTAATATGCTAATAATGTTACATTGAAGCATTCTGGTTGCAAGACATTGATATCTTTACACTTACTCCTACAGGTTCTATAACAAGATCTGTTCTATGCGGTGCAGTCATTGGTGGTTGTGTGTAACATTCAGGTATTACTAAGTGTTCAGGTTTTAAATCTCTAATTAATTTATTAGCTTGAGTAAAATTAAGAGATGTATCAATTGGACAATGTACTGCTTTCATAGCTAATGGCTGAAATGGAGCTAATGCGTCCAAATATGGAAAATCTGGTTCTAAAATCGTAATTAAATATTTAAAATATTTTAATATATTTAAGATATGTATAATAATAAATACCTGTAAAAATTATAGTATGTTGTGGATTATTACCCCACAACTGAACAAAATGAACTGCATCACCAAATCTAAGACTAGGATGACCACAGAAAACAACACAAGGTTGTCTGTAATCAGAACTGAAACCTTCAGCATATGTAGATGTAAAATGTTTTAATCTAGCATTTTTAACAAGAAAGGCATGAGGAAATGGCTCTTCTGGAAGATAAACTTTATTTTGTTTATTTGTTGACAACCTAAAATGCAATAAAGACGAGCAATTTGAGTATGTTTAATATTAACTTGATATTTTGAAACATACCATTCAGCTAAAATGTTTGAGTATGCCAAAGAAGTTTCAGCTACTGGTGATATGAAAAATAAAGGAACTTGTGAAAAACCTGATTTATCTAAATGTGTACTAAGACATTCAAATAAATCATATACAACTCCAGATGGGTAACATGGAATTAAGACACATCCACCAGTTCTAAGCGTCATTGCTATAAAATTTAATTTATAATAAGTATATTATAAATATTAAGTCATTAAATAAACAAATGAATGTTCACCTACCCACAGTCATACAAAGTTCTCCAAGCATAGTGTCTGGATTTGCAGTAGGTGTCTGAGTCAAACCAGTTAGTATTAACATATTAGCATGTTTCAATGTAGCCTGCTCCATGGGGCGTGGATGAGTTGTCAATGTAGAAGATCCACTTACAAATGCAACTTTCTCATGGTCGCATGAAATTAACCAATTACTACTACCTAAACAATATCCAGAACTTATAGGTGTTACTGTTAATGCTCCATATATGTCCTATAAAAGTAGAGAAAATGAACAAATATTTCAGGATGGTATTGTATGTACTTACCAATTTTTGATCATATCCAACTGTTTGAATATATGACAAAGCATTATTAACAGCAGACATAGAATATATGTGTTTCCAAGATTTAGGTTTAAGAGCATCTGCAAGTGGAGGAGGTAATACATGTAACATCTCCTTCCAATGTTTGGCTAATGTTGCTTTAGGAGTTTGCTCAATAAACTCTACTAATTCTTCCATAAAAAATCGCCCAATCTGTAATGTTGGCTCCGTAGCATAAATAATACCTTTAAAACCACTATCTTCTGTTATAAATGGCAAAGCCAACATGCAAGTATAATTGGATATTAAGATAGCATCAATTTCAGAGAAATCTATTATTTTTTCCAAAGGTGGAGAGAATTCAGGTGTAGAATCCACAAATACTCTACCGCAGCATTCTTTTAACTCCTAAAAAGCAAATATTTCATACAAACTAAACTTTGTACATGAAATATATAGTTTTGTTTACATTTTCATTCAAGCATTCAAATGTACAAACCCCTTCTATTTGCCAGTCTTGGTGATTGTCGCGAGGAAGCCATGATGATAACGAATTAAACTTAGCACTAGGAACCATCGGCATTGGCATGAAATGCAATATAGATTGCATATTTAAACCACAATCTAACATTAAAGTAATCCCTTTGAAACTCAAAACCAAACATGGCTTTGTTGGTTCACTTGATAAACAATACTATAAATATAATAAATATTAACAAGATATGGTTGTTACGAATAATAAATTATAATAATATCTTATAAACAAAAAATACGTCTCAAATAATTTTTATTAATTATAAATGTTTATGAGTACATAATTTGACATTACAATAGTAGATGTAATTAAATAGAATCTTTGTTAGTAAATAATAATTATACTTAGTATTATATGAAAATAATCTAATACTAATACAATATTTATATTTACCAATTTCATGTTAATGACTGCTATGTTATTAATCTTTCAGTCTATACATACATAACCTATAATATTTTAATCCGGCATGTATTGAACAAATAATAAGAGATCTGTTTTATGAAATGGTTACAACTAATATTACTCATATAAAATATAAAACATGCACTTTATAATACAGGTGTTGAAATAAATAAAATTATAAAGATATATTTTTAATTTTGAAAAATGTGTCAAGTTATTGTTTTATTCAGTGGATATTCCGAAAAACTTGAGAACAATACAATGAAAGCAAATTGTTCTTGTACATTAATAAAAGCAACAAAGAATATTATTGTTGATACCATGACAGCTTGGGATCGGGATAAAATTCTACAAGGTATAATTTTATTCAGAACTCTAAAGTTTATTTTCTGAAATATTATTATCAAAAATTTGTTTTTGTTTGATCTTTTTCAAAATACTCGATTAAAAACCTTATTTCAGCACTTTCAAAGCATGATATGAAACCTGATGATATTGATTATGTTATCTGCACTCATAGTCATGCAGATCATATAGGGAATAATAATCTTTTTTTAAATGCAGAACACATAATTGGAACTTGTGTTCACCGTGGTGAAATGTTTTTAGATAAAAATTTACAAAAGGGTGAAGTATCTTAAATATGTTGAAGTTCAAAAGTAATTTATGTTACTTAATATATAAATATTATAATTATTACACATATAGAAGAGTACCAAATTTGTCCTGAAGTTAAAGTTGTGGCAACTCCTGGCCATACATCGGAAGATGTTACAGTTTTAGTTCAAACTAAAACTACATGTTTTGCTATAACAGGTTTTTCATTCATATATTTGTACATATTTAAAATTTTTTTGAACTAATTGCATATTGTAATTTGCATTATAGGAGATTTGTTTGAAAAAAAGGAAGATATATTAGATCCATCTATTTGGAAAGAATTGGGAACCACAGAATTACAAAAAATTCAATCTCAAATGCGATGGTATATTGCGAATATTGCAGATTTTATTATACCTGGTCATGGTCCAATATTTTCTGTTACCTATGATATAAGGAAAGTAATTAAAGACCAAGTAATTCTATAGATTTGTTATAAGACTATATAAAATTAAAATTATTACATCTTGAATGTGTTTTTACAAATATTTTATTAAACACTGTAAAGTGTAGTACATAATATCACATCATTATTTCATATAGATATACATTGCAATAATTATTACATGCTTTTCAATTCATAAATACATAAAAAAGATTTTTAATACTATATGCTAATATCCTGCATATCTTTCATGTAACATTGCAAATCAATAGGTATAATTTATTTTATGTAATTAAAGTAATTTACTAATTCAGTTGTAGATATAGTTCTTTAATATGCTGTATTTGGAATATTTGTACTTAAAATGTAAACTATGGGTATTCAAATATTTTTGTTAAATGTTCACAGCCAACATCTAAAGTAAAATGTTTATCTGTTACTTTCTTGTTTTATGCAGTTGCATTAAATGTGAATCTTGATTATAAATTATAACCAATATTTAATGATAAATATTACTTCAACTGATAATAACATACATTTGTACAAAATAATTTGACTGTATTCTTTAGTCATTTTATTTCATTTTTATGTTGACAATGCTAATAATAAGCACTTTGTATAATTCTTTAAAATAATATATAAATTTAAAATATATTACATCAACATTTACAATAATTTCCAAAAAAGTCATATAAACTTTGTCTAAGTAAACTTTGGCACTAATCTTACTTATTGTGTATTTAAATTCTTCAAATAAATTATTTTGCTCCAATTGATTCCATTTTTATATGATTTATTTCCCTTCGGTTCTTAAACTTCACACATAATTACAAATTATAGTATAAAAAGTATGGATTTATATACGATACATAAAGTGTCCTGCACCTTGAATGCAAATATGACTATATATGGCAGCAAAATCAATTTGCCGAGCAAATTAAGTTCTATGACCAACTGTATAATAAATTTAATTCCAAATTATTGGAAATACATCCAAATATGTTAAAAACGAAGGATGTCAATTTATTTTGTTTTTAATAATGTAGTATGAATTTGCAAAGTTTTATGATATATTAAGTTTAAACATAATTTTATACAAATATAATGTTTCTCAGGAAATATATAAGTTCCCAATTTACCATTATTATACTTCATTATCCTTGCGAATTATTATATTTGAATGTACAATGCACATTTAGCAAATATAAGTTGATGTCAGATTATCATATTTTATTCATGCTAAGCCAGGACCTCCATTGAATAGTAAATTATATAATCAAAAATTATAATTGAATTAACATTTACCAGAAAACGCTACTTTTATAATTAACGTGGTTAAATTTAGTACAACCAATAAATGTAACATACCTTGTTAAATAATATATATCCATATTGTATATGTATGAATTACTTACAAATTTAAATATGAATTTAATTTTATACCAATAATTAAAAGGCAGTAATACAGCTATATTGGTTACCAAATAAAAATGACATGTCTACCCATTTTAATTTTAATAATTAATACATTCAAAAATGAATTTAAATAATTGAATGAACAAATTTGATAACAGAAATATTCTTAAATTTTATGCATGATCAATAATATTACTGGATATAATAGTTTGCACAAGCTTTTTAAATAAATACATTTATCAGTTGCACATAGAATATTACACATTTAAAAAGATAGATTTATTTACCAGTGTCAATTAGTCTTTATAAATGTCTGCCGACCAAACCTGGCAAGGCGACGCGTGTGTGCAATGGTAGTGGTCCCGGACTAACTTCTCCCATCACAGTTCCCAGCTGCCCCACAAAGTATTAAATACATCAAGAATCCACCTCTAGATTCTTACATATTATTTGATGATATATCAAATACAATTTTTAAGATATCAATTTTGCATACACATGTGAAAATTTTTAATTAAAACATTGTTCAAAATTGGACATAACATACAAAGATTTAAGCAAATTTTTGGAATGAAATATTTGCCATACAAATACTATAGTTACAATAAACAAATTATCACAAAAGGAGAAGGATTGTAATATTTCTTCTTCTTTTACAATTTACCATTGCAGTAGAATAATGTCATTATTACAATTTTTAGAATGTATTACAATCAAATGGTTCATAGAACCCAAGTTTTTCTTCAGCTTCTCCTTGTTACTGTTTTTTTTGTAATAATACTTACATCCAATTTTTATTATACTGTCTTTTGTTGTCCAAAATATTTAACAATATTTGCAGAAGAAAACAAACAGCAGAAAAATATAATCAACATTTATAGAAACTATAATACAACAGTAATATGTAAATAATATTTCACACCAACATCGCAAACGCACATAGAGATTGTATAATTTTTTCACTGCATATTACTTGAGGTAATGTTTACAATGTATTAAAAAGCATACACATATGTTTTGTATCATTTTAAAATAATAAAAGTTTTTTAACAATAAAATTATTAGAAATTAAATATACTATTAAATATATTGATTTTGGGATTTATATAAAATAATATTAATGTTAAATAGTACAATTGTTTTGGAAATATTAAGCAGTAAATAAGGAATTACTTAATATATAAGTTATGATTGCAGCCAGATCCTCAATAATGTATACAACTGAATAAATTATATTCGCTTTTACAAATGCATTCTGTTTGGAGAGCCCCTTATATGTGTCTGTGGAGAAACCAAATACAAATAAGCACCAGAAATCAAATTACAAATTATAATATAACAAAGAAATAATAATTTGTACAGAATTAAAAATCTATCGTCAGAACATGAATGTATCTGTAAAAGATTTATTACTATCAGAAGAAATTACTTTATCGATTGCACGATTATATGTTATACAAAAGTTTTAAGCAAAATGTTAATAGTACCATTATTATTCAAATACAAATTACATAAAATTATGAATCACTTACAAACCTCATTTTTATTTAAATATAGCAATAAAATACCAATTAAACTACATGTGCAATCATTTAGTTATTTTAAGTGTTCTGCAAAGTATACATTAGTGATTAACTGTGGCAACGTATAATTATGTAATGAAAACTATCTGTAAATAATTTAAAAAAAAAAACAATATGAAAGATTACTTCTTCTGTAGAAATGATTTGTTACTAATAGCATAAGTAATGTGCGAGCAGCACCTATGAAACAGCATTTTCAATGTAAGAATTAATGACTAGCAAGTACTTTGGTTTTTCAGGCTACATGCAATAATATTAATTAATTAAATGATAAGTGTAAATCTAATCTTCTTCAGTATAGTAGTACGAAATGAACTAAATATTCTATTAGGAAAAAAAGTGAAAATTACAATGTGTAACATTTAAATGACAAACTCTTAATATTTTTAATAACTTGACATTACCGAAGTACACTAAGAAAAAAATTAAATTATTCGCGATTGAATACTGAAAATTATGTTTAATGTTCCATTACAATATGTTTAAGAAGTTCAATAATTTTATGCAAATTTTGATACAGATCAAAATTTTGTCAGACTTTGTACTATAACTTTTTTGCTTGTGTTAGTACTTTCAAAAACATCACAATATGTATATAATACATTTCTTAATTTTGTAGTTATTTGCATTTGCAATGAAATGTATTATATTAACAACAATTTATAAGTACAACAAAAACAATCACATTAAAAAAAGAGATAAATAAACAAATAAAATAACAGTCAAATAATATTTTTTACATTGCTGACATAAATACCAAAAAAATAAACATAATTGTTTATATTCGAATAAATAGCAAACTCTTCAAATAGAAAAATAAGACATTAACATAACAAAACGTATAAACGTAACAAAAAAGTTAGCTAATAATGTAAATCCTGTTTAATATTGTTATAAAGAAAAGAGAAACAATTGAAGGTGCTATTAAAAAGTTTTAAAAAAATATAAAATAATTATGTTTGTTACTTCTATCCCAAATATTTGTTATAAATTGTTTAAAAATAATCTTCTCAAAATATTATTTTGAACGTCTTCTGTCTCGTTACAATGTTCTTAATGGAATAAATCCATCCATTCCAATGATTCTTAGGTCTTCATCATCATCATCATCATTTCTTTTTCTCTAAAAAAATCGTAAGAACGCGATCAAATTGAGACTAAACAATTTTTCAAATAGATAAAAAAATGAGGAAAAAATCAAATTGAAAAAATGTATTTATTATTTAATATTCAAAAGTACGAATTTAGCATTAGGCATTAAACATAATTTTCGAATGAAAACAAATCATGTGCAGAAATAAAAAATAGAATAGTTTTCTCAATATTTAATTTACGTTACATGGATAAGGAAGTGTTAAACTCCAATATTACACACACACCAATTTTAAATAAATTCTAATCCATTAATTCTTCATATGTTTATTACAGGTAATTAATGACTAGAATAGTTGCATACATTTATTGCATCTGTAAAATAACTTTGGTAAGAAGACTATATGTACATTCTCGCCTATACAATGGCGTTTTAACTTCAGTATTATTTTACCACTAATTGAACTTTTATCAATGCAGAAACACTGTTGGCATAATAATTCATAAATAGCTATATGACAATGATACAATATAGTCTTTCTACATGAATAAAACTATCTTTGAATGGCTAATTAAAACACTTGTAAAATGTAAAGATACTGTACATAAATATATGTAACAAATAAATTATATTTAAAGGTGAAAATAAAACGTATGTTATTTAATAATTTTAGATATGTATCACTGTGTTTCTACAGTGAAAAAAAAAACATAAATCTTCATGCATATTTTCGTACATTTTATATGAAAGAATTTAGTATAAGCCATTGTTGGTTAAGTTAGGAGAGGATAGGTATTAAGTAACATTTGTATAATGGTAACGAATGTTAATAGAAAGCTGAGAATATTATTGATGTTACTTTCATATAAAATGGAAATTTTATGTTGTACACATGTTTTTCTTTAAGAATATTAGAATGTTATAACAAAGAGATAATTTGAAAAGTGTTTAAAATATAATTACAACAAAAAATTAGGTATAAGTTATAAACTCATTTATACTGATATAAGAAATACTTTCATATGATTTCAATTGAAATGTTTGAATTTAAATTCATTACTTCTACCTTCTGTGTAAATTAAGAATTACATAAGGTTCATCAGGATTAGTGACGTCTGTGCTGTTAGGTTGATAGCACGGATTAATAGTGTAATTGAGATTAGGTTGATGAAAACTCACCGGTTGAACACTAGTCCTTCGTCGTTCGAGTTCACGATCTTCCAGACAAAAATCTGAATCTGAATCTGCTTTTCTAACTGCTTCATCCTAAGACAAAGAAATAAACTTGGTATAAATATATTGTCATTTAACATGATCAACTGTAATCCATTTTGCAAAAGATTAATGTTAAAAAACCATTTCATACCTGTGTCATTTGTTGTGTTGTTGTAAGAATCCTAGCTAAAGGTCCACAACAAACAGGTAATGTTTCCAGTAACGTAGGCCTGGAGTGTGTCAAAAATGGTTTCATGTAGCGAGTATCAAAATCACCCCAGATTCTGGCAAGTAATGCTTTTTCATTAGGTTTTATGCCACTGCCTGGTAATGATCCATCCTGCATAGAATTATACTGTGAAATGTGAAGGATATTTTAGTTATCCATCCTGTATGATTACAAGATTTTTTTTCAAATTTACTTCAATTTGAAAGTTCGTGTATTGCAATATTTTAAAGTTATATTATAATTAATTTGTTACTGAAAGTTTGCAAAGGAATAACTTCAAATTAATTAAATTATTTGTACAATGAATTGAACAATTTTATTAGGTATTAAAGAACATGCTTGATTGTTTATCATTATATTTGTATATCTTGTTAATTATGTACGTGTATGTTTGGTTAATAAATATAAATGTATATGAGTACATATGTGTAAACATTTTATACACTACAGATCATTAACATACAGAATGGATAACAAAAATTATACAGAACGAAATGTTTAAGCGCATGCAATTAGCAGATTGAGCATATATTTGAAAAAATAAAATTATATTTTTAAATATAAAGTCAATCATTTTAGCAACATTAATTTGTAAATAATACATTTTACAAATATATAATTAAATATAAGCAATTATAAAATTATTAATATTAGTCTTTCAATTTGTACAATGTTAAATTTAGTAATTAAACAAAGGATTAAACACAAGTAAATAGCGCTCTTTCGAAATAAATATGCCATATATTACTTTAAACTCAATTTGTTCAACGCTTCCAATTAGCATATACCTATTAGTAGAATATAATATATTTGTAAGTACAGATTTAAGAAATTTTAATAATTTTATGGAAAACACTTGGTACAGCATAATAATTAAAGATCATTGCAAACATTTTAATAAGATAACTTTTATCATTGCTACTGTAAATATCATTATCTTATACATCTGTTCTAATAACAGAAAGCAACTCATAATACAATATTCATAATATGCACAATCAATGTGCAAATTTATTTGTATATTGTATAATTGTGCAAGTATTGAATATATGCTAAAAAATAGTGTAGGACTAAATTAATCCTAACATATAGATATAGAAATTGGTTTGCGCATATCTTTATGCAAAACACATGAACTGTTAATCACCACATAAATAGTATAATTCAATTCTTGAATTAATATGAAAACATACCGGAGGACTTCTCTCCCTATGCATGTCCAGATCTCCAAAGCCACCTTCGCCACCAGACTAATAACATTAGTATGTTAAATTCCAGTTTTTTCTTTTAAATTAATTGTGAAGAGCAATTATTTAGGATTAAAAAAAAGCATTTTTCTTAATTACATTGCAATTGTAATTAAACATGCTGGAATTTTCAAACAGTTAAGTTTCAGTGCAAGCTATTTATTATTTTAGTAGTTTATGTGCATAATTAATCCAATGTTACTTAAGTGTAACTAGGCAAAGTAACATTTCCGCCTATAATGCTCTTGCATAATTTATAAACAGGAAAAGTTGCAAAACTTTTAGTTATAATACATGATAAAAGTGTAATATAGTAGTTTCGAGAATGATATTTGAATATTAAGAATAGAATATATAGCAATATGAGAATAATTTTAATCAAAGCAATCATGCGTAAATATCTTCACTTTAACATTTTTCTAAAAAAACAGTGCATAGGATCCTATGATTTACATCACTTTATACATATACATTAAATTATCTGATATTCTATATAATAACTATAGCTAACGACTAATGTTCTGAAAATTTATGTCGACAATCTTTCTATTGATGTTCTAAATTTATGACTTTCTTTTTAATAGCAGTAATTTAAGTAATGGAAATTTTATACATAATTCTAGACTAATTAACTTGTATATGTACAGAGATGCTTTCTGGTACTGAAATTTGAATATGTAAGTATATATTTTTAAAGGAAAATCTTATTAAAATTTTGCTTTTAACAACTTTCAAAATGCTGTAAAAAAATATATACAAAGTAAATAAGTATTAGTAGTGCGATTATCTTATAATACTTAAGATTTCGTAATTTTTTTCACATAAAGTAAGATGAACAAAATCCAGACGAAAGTATTTCTTTCAATTTCAGTATATTAAAGATGAATCAAAGTTAATTAATTTGAAGTACTTTAATAATACTTCTAGAGTTTTTGCATTTTTTATACTATTTAATACATTTATTACGTTTAAATAATAACAATAATAGTTTCACTTTACTTTCGTCAGTAACAAAGAGATAAATATATACAGTTGAAAGAACTTCAAACATACATAAAAAAAATGCATTCTTGTAAAAAAAATTGTAGCAAGAAAAAAGCTAAACTACATTTTAATGATTATTAATATAGCTTTTTTAAAATAAAGCTATTAATAAACACGACTTTAGTAGCATTTCTATCAATAATGACTAAAAATGCAATCTAGCATACATAACATTGTTAGTGTAAATACAATTTCATATTACTTCTGTACAATTTGTGCTAATACTATTACTTTATAATTTAAAAGAAAAATTAAAAATACTTACGCTGCGCATTCCATTGTGCGACAATCCTTCTATTTCTTCATCTACCCCAACTCTGAAATCAAATTAAGAAATTTAAGAAAATGAAATTTTCAAGAATATTTATAATAAAATCCAACTAACACTTACGGTATATTAAACCAACTTAAAAACTGTGTTGTTGCTCCACCTTGAAAGATAACTGTCAAAATAACAATTAAACTTGTTGTTGTTAGCATAGCTTGTCGAGCATCAGACACGGTATTCCTAATAGCTAGAGCAAAACTCATAGCTCCGCGTAAGCCAGCAAAAAACAACATATGCTGGTAATTCATTGATATCTTCGGCTTTCGCGCCAAATTTAAGATAAAAGATAAAGGATATACATTAGCTGCGCGACCTAATAACGCACAGAGCTATTATAAAAAATCGTTAAGGATTTTATATTAATGTCATGTAACATAAAATATTAATTAGAATAAAAAAGAAATAATATTTCGAATTAAGGATACAAATCCTGCAAATATAAATCCTGGATCGAAATGATGTTTTGGAAAAGTAAACATCGAAACACCAATATAACTGAATATAAAGTTTTCAGCTAAAAAGTTTAAAAGTTCAAACAGTTGTTTCGTTCGTTGTCGAGAATCTGGACTTAAGTTATTATATGTATAATGTGCTTGACAAATTCCACAAAATAAAACAGCAACCACACCTACATAAAAAAAATTAATTATTAAAAATAATATTGTGCAGTGTTATAGGAACATTGTCTACATTTAATATATAATATACCTGTTAAATCAGATGCTTCTGCAATTAAGAAAGTGCTATAAGACATTAAAACAAATAATGCTGATTCTAAAAGAGGGAAATCCCTAACCCTAGTGAATTTAGTTAATAGTGCAGTAATACAGCCCATTGTAGCACCAATAAATAAAGACAGACTAAATATTCCAACAAAATCACCAAATGCTTGGAAAAATGCTACTGTTTCAAATCCGCCTGAACCTGACTGATAACGTTCTCCATAATTCTGTATAGAACTGCAATAAAGTTTTCAATTATACAATTATTTGTGCACACATTTAAATACGCATAAACATAAAATATATTTTTACATTTTCATGTACATACCCACTAAGTACAATTGCAACTGCATCATTTAATACGCTTTCTCCAAATACTAAAGCATATAAGTTCACATCTACATGTAGATCATTAAAAATAGAAATTATTGTCAGTGGATCCGTAGGAGATATTAATGCTCCAAAATATAAAGTATCCAAAAATGTAAAGGCAGAAAGATGTGGTATTAATTGTACAAAGGCATACATCAGAGCTCTGAAAAAAAAGAATAAAAGACATACATACATATATGAGGAATACATTATCAAAAAAATATCTCATTGTCTCGCAAAGAATTGTTTCTCATATCTACAGTCTATAGAAAAAACAACAGATATATTCAATCTACATGACCTATGGACATGTAATTATCAGAAGAAATGTCCAATACAAAAGCTCTAAAAGATGTAAATAAATTGGTTGTTATGATAAGGAAATATGTGGCTACTTATTAATCACTCATATTTACTATATATAAAAGAATATACCCAATAACAAATGCTGATATAGATGTTCCAATTAAAGCATACATAAGAATTGCTCCTAAGTTTCTAAAGAAGTATTTCTGAAACAAAAAGTTACAAAATTTATTATCCCATATCTTGTATCTAGATAAAACAAAACATAAATACAACAATAATATTACTTACACGTTTTAAACTATAACCAGCATGAAAAATTATTGGTGGCAAAATGATATTAAAAAAAATCTCAGGATCAAAGGTAGCCTACAAAGTTTAATTACATTTTATAACTCCTAAGTTTTAATAACATAAACTATTTTTTAAATGATTTGGTTAACATATTATACCTTCAGATCAATTTCATTATCCTGCTTATAAATTTCTCCTCTAAATGAATAAGCAAATGTTTTATTTTTAATATCACCACCTCCTTTATCTTCAGGAAAACGTAACCATAACGTATCTGGAGGAACTGATTGATTGTATTTACTACTGTTGTCTGGCACAACAGGCATATGAAGAATGGTACTACCCGATGTAAAGCCATAACGAATTATAGCTCCTATAATTAAACCTACAGAACATTCATATATACAAATATTTGTAATAAACAGAATCAAATTGTTTATACAGCTAAAAAAATTCAAAATTGACAAGTACAAAACGTTTATTTCTATGATTTTGGAATTATATTTGCATTTATAATATAAATGTAAATATATATAATTATCTATAAATAGATTTTCCTTATACATTTGTATATATAAAAATTAACGTTAAATTTATTGAATAATTACTATGCTAAAACTTTCTTGATCTCCTTCAAAAGACAAAAAATATTAATACACCTTTAAAACTATGTTTAATAATTTATTTTTTAATCAAAAAAGTATTTGTTCAGTACAGATTACAAGAAAAGCACTATATTACAATTAATAAAAATTGCAACAATATTTGCATAAAATATTACTCATAAAAACTGTTAAAGCAATACTGAATTATATTTTTATATAACAAAATATACACTTTAAATAGTAAGATATTTAATATATGTATATGTATAGTAGAATAATGAAACGTCAAAAACCTTTTATAGCTATACATCAGAATTAAAATAAAAACTTGCATAATAAGGTACAAATCAATGATTATGTCACATAAATTAGATTTTTAGCAGATGACTTACCATAAATAACAGCTAAACCAGTTTCATGAAGGAACCTAAGTCGTCGATGCTTAAATGTCCATATTGTCAAAACAGTTAATATTAATAAAAATGTATATAATAAAAGATTTAAACTGTCAAGTCTATGTAATAACTGTGCTTTTGCATCTAATTCAATGTCTGTCGCAGCTCCATTACACGAATTAAACAGGAAAATACACAAAATAAAGAGGAGGAAAATTCGTGTACAACCTTTTACTGCCATCTTTGCTTTAAAACCATTTCCCTAATCAAACTATCAGTTTGCCAATATAACCAACAGTATTAATCATATCACAAACGTAGTATAGAATAGATCTATCACTCAATGCTGTTTTTATGCCTTTCGCTTCGTGTTAGAACGCAGATCGAACTTCAAATTTAGAAATTTCAATATTTTAAGGATTGAAAAAATTATTGACTATGAATAGTTTCAGAAATGATTAAAGCGTGCCTGTATATATAGGATCAAAATAGTAAGTACGTTTGATTTACTTTAGTTTAATTTATTTATGTGCTTTTTACTACAGGAGATGGCGCTTGAAGCTACATCAATTTCATATTGCTTAACATGCATTTCATTTGTCATCACGGCTATACATAAATGTTGGTAGTATTGATTCAAAATGTTAGTCATTTTGAAAATTTAAAATTTGAAAGATTATTTCATGCACCTTCAAAGTATTAATAACTATTATATATAAATGCAAATTTAGTAGATTTATTGGCTTGAAAATAAATTTACAGTTCAAGTACAAGCATATAATGTTTATACTCATATCAAATTACTAAATTCTATAAGTTTTATTAAAAAATTGTTGTGTCCTTAAACCGTTTTTACGAAAAATTGGTTATAGTGCATTATACACACATATAAATATATATAAATGATAAACGTGTGATTGTTGTATAGTTCAGTGTTGTGATTTTGTCAATAGGCGGGATTTGATGAGGTTAGTTAAAAAGAAAAGAAAATTTTCATCGCACAAGTGGTATTTGTTTAAAAGATTTGAAAAAATATTACTAACATGGCACATAATATCTTAAAATCTACCGGACATGGATTTTGTGATGCAATTTTTTCAAGTTCACCCATAAATTTTAACAAAGAAAATACTGATTTTCTTAATAAAAGGTTAGTATTTAATCTCATTTTAAATATTCAAATTAATGTTGAATAATATTTATTTTATTCGTATATCATCTTTTTAGAGAAGAAAAATATCCTGGATTCCTTGGTACATCTCACAAGGAGATTCAAAATCAAAATGAAAAGAAATGTTTAAGGCATGAGAAACATAAAAGTTTATTCAATGATGATGTGATTGGAAATTCAAAATTGACAAGTACACCTTCTAATGTAAATATGAACCGCTCAAAGTCTATGAATGTACTTCGTAGAAAACAAGTTTTATTTTCTGAAGAAACAGTGTCTGATGCAAAATGTAAAACTTCAACAAAAGCATCCAATTCTTCATTAAATGATAAAATTCCCAGCACACATTTTTGTACTCCCAAACAATACAAGACACGTACTGCAATGAGCAATGCAAAAGTAAACATTTTGCCTTCAAGTAGAACCCCTATAAAACGTTATTTTAACGACATTCCATCTGAAGCTACCCCTGATTGCTTCAGTGCAGTGCAAGTAGAAATACCATGTAGTAAATCAAACGAGTTTGGTGTAGAAGATCAAACAGTCTATGATGAAGAAAACAGTAATCTAACTGTTGGCATACGTGTTAGACCTTTAAATGCAAAGTAAGTTCTTATATATTTTATTTTTGAAGATGTATAGTGTTACAATGTATTCCTCATTTTTTGTGATTTTAGAGAACTAAGTGATTCAAAGGTTACATCGGTTGTGCAAGTGAATGGTCCAAATATTATTGTCACTTGTGAATCTATTCAACATACTTTCATGTATGATCATTGTTTTGCATCATGCGCAGACTCAAACAAACCTGGTCATGCCAGTCAAGAAATTATATTTAGGACTATGGTTGTACCATTAGTACAAAATGCATTTGAAGGATATAATGTTTGCTTGTTCGCTTATGGACAAACAGGGTCTGGTAAAAGTTATAGCATGATGGGTCAAGAGTCTTTAAAAATAAGTACAACATCATTAGACGACGAAATTGGTATTATTCCAAGATTTTGTCAAGAAATATTTGCAAGAATATCTAGTAATATAAATACTAAAATTACGGTAGAAATTAGTTATTTTGAGATTTATAATGAGAAAATACATGATCTTCTAACTAATATTAACAATGGAGAAAAAAGGGCTCCTCTTAAAGTGAGAGAACACCCTGTTTTTGGTCCGTATATCGTCGATTTAAGTCAACATTGCGTGCAAAATTATAAAGATTTACAGGTATGTCAATAATACTTGTAATTGTAATCGACATAATATTGTTTAAATAACCTTTTCTCTAAAATTATTCACGTATTACTATATCTGTTTTAGACGTGGCTTAAAGTGGGTAATTCACAAAGAGCTACAGCTGCAACTGGAATGAATGAAAAAAGTTCAAGATCTCATAGCATATTTAGTATTATACTAACACAGACACAAATGAATAGTCAGTTGAATAATGAATCCACAGATGCTAGTCGCCGTAGCAAAATCAATTTAGTTGATCTGGCCGGCAGTGAAAGACTGAGTCAAACTTGTGCAAGTGGAGATAGACTGAAGGTTCGTTACACTATGCTTATATTTTTTTTTATCGTATTTCATAGTAATTTTGTTTATGTTCTACAATGAATTACCATACTTTGTAGGAGGGTGTATCCATTAATAAATCACTGCTTACGTTAGGAAAAGTAATCGCTTCCCTTGCTGAGAATACAAACAATCGCAAACGAGGATTTGTACCGTATCGTGAATCCGTTCTTACGTGGTTGCTAAAGGTAAGCAATATTAAATTAAATTATTAATAAAAACTATTATTAAATCGAACAATTCTTTTATTGCTCGTTATTTATTGATGAAGCATATTTTTTCAACAGTCTTTAAATTTGTAATACATGTATAGAAATATACGCATATATAATAGTTATCATTATAAATGATGTCTTAGGTAGTACAGTTTTAGAAATCATGTATCATTCTATTTCTCTTAAAAAATATTTTTTCCAATAAAGACTATTCATAATACGCGTATTTTAATAATTTGAATGTATACAGTAAATACACATTCAGTTATTTTAATTAATACATTTCGCAAATATTTTATGTATACATTACCTTATGTATATAAGGTAGTCTGATACAATTGTCATTTAGAATAATGTTAAAACCATTAATTTCATGAAATAATAGTACCAAGAAATATTTACATCCTGAAATTATGAAAAGAAAAATGTACTTTAATATTATTTCATGAGATTATATTACACTAAATGATATCTACATTGTGACATCTTATACATATATGTATACACTAGAAATAATGTAAGTATTCATGATTTTTAAAATAAGTTACTACTTATATATGAAATGGTAATAATATACCAAAATAGGTATAAATTAAAAATTTCGCTCTTTATAAAAAAATTCCTATGCTAAATAAATAATTATAATTCTAAAATTATGACATGAAAAATATGTCTTATAAGTTCAGCAATATATTTTTACCCGCGATTGCCTTATCGAAACGAGTTAGAATTATGCAACACGTTTCTTCAATTCTTTTTCACTTTGTATCGTTGATTTTTGAAAGTCCATTATGATTTTTTACAATGTGTTTCGACGTTTGATCGTCGTTGGTGTTATTCTCTTCGTTATTATTTGGAACGTCGGGTTCCTCTTCTTCTTCATGGATTTCATGGCAAGAACTCTTTCGGGATTTGCCCCTGATATAAGCGGCCAGTCTTCTTCTTTTATTTTCTCGACACAAATAGCAATTCTCCTTCGATAATTGCTTTTGTTCATGATACTGTTGCGGTAATCGCTGCGAATGCGCCTGTGTCGATTTATCTATAAAATAATTTTTTTCATTCATCATTTATTTTGTTTATTAGAAAACAGAACGAAAATACTCGGAACGTTATCGCGTTTAATTATAGGTCCACGAATGGCAATATCAGTATTTATTTTTATATTCCTTCATAACGCTACGTTATTTAAAGTATGCAAATCGATTGACGGAAAATAACACGAAACGTTCGTATCTAGAATAATTTCAGGTATAGCGTAGCGCACTAGATATGACCAGTTTTTATTATGGCGGTCAACGTGTTATTATTAGGTAAGGTTCAAAAGACTTCTCGAAAGCTAGGATCGTGTGTCATCGCACGTACTACGTTTCGTTGAACGAAGACACGTGTTGCGTTGCACGTACGCAGGTATAGACAACCTTCGGGAATATAGGGCGATAGTAAATTCCACCTTAGTTCGGGATAACACAAAATATAGTTTAGATAAAAATTTACCGATCGGGGAATTTCGAAATTTGATAACCTCGGAAGTTGATAACGGACGAATTCCTTTCTATGATGCATTCGATATCGAATATAAAATAATGAAGGAAGTCTCGACACTTGTATTATAACGGAACAAATACTTTGAGAAGTTTACGATCGCACTTTATCTTCGAGCCCAACAGCACTCCTCAAGCGACTCGTATCACGTCCCTGTTACATTTTATCATAATTAGATTATAATATGAATCAAAAGCAAGATAAAAAATAGAAACAAAGTCATATAGCAGACATCCTTTTATATTATATCGAAACGCATCCTTTACAATCCTTGACCCTATTTGAAATCTAATAAGATAGATCCTATCGTTTTCTTGTCTTAAATACCAATGAGAAATTAATTTTACATCGAAATTGTTTCCTACGTTAATATTAATCGCCGCTAATATCTGTTTCGTAAACACATCTCGACAACAGAGAAACGCAGTATGTTAATTGAACAACTTGAAAATCCGGTTCTAACATCGAAACATCTCGAAAGCAATTATCGCAAGGCCGTTTATTAATACAGAATCTATAGCACCATTCAACATTTCGTAAATCTGTGTACATTATATTCTTGATGTCGGTCAAAAAGAAAGTATAACCATTAGTCATTTATGCATACATATGTTCATATACCCGTGGTAATAAAATACAAAATCAGCCTGAAGATATAATCGTAATAATCATATGCGTATTATATTACCATCTCGATCTATCTCACCCGTAATGTTAGCGATCGTAAACATGTTTTTCAACATCCACAACGCACATGTAAAGTTTGTTTGGATGCTGTATTTGCCATTGCGTGTTTGAAACGTGCTTTTTATAGCCTAGGTTGCACCTACAGTTACGATTGATTCTGCAGTTTGAAAATTGAAATTCTCTGTGTTAATTTCGTGGTCACCGTCGGTGGCCCGTAAAAATAACCTTACGTGAGCCTGATTAACACTTTAAATACTACGAGGGTCATCAGTGAATCTTAATTAATTTTCAAATTATTTCAAATTATTACCGTGTTCTATCTTTAAAGCATGCCCGTGATTCGACTATTCTTTGAACTTCAGCAATGATAACGTTATTTTAGAGCAGTATGCATGACAAATAATGCAGGCTACTGCGCCTTTAGGCAACCAGTTCCCCGCTGGAAAAGCAACGGGAGGGGTAACTACGTTGCGTAAAAATACTTGACTTATATTTATACAGGATCATTTATTTCAAAATATGCTCATTTAATTTTGTTCCGTTCATTAAACTTTGCCATTACCGTCGACTCGATCGATACGTTCGAACAATTAATGTTCAACGTCAGTCATCTTATCCGATTGATCGATTATTAATCTGATTTTCGTTGAACTTTGAATCGACATTGTTGAACGTACGATTATTATCTCGAGGGCCGATAAATGAAAAATTGATCGATATCGGTGGTTCCGTTGTAAACACTGAATATTTGAAATATTCTTTTTACGAAACAGGAAGCGCACGATGCAGGCGATACTCTACATCAATATTCATCATTAATATCCCCTACCAGTGTCAATATTGTACAAGTTGAACGCAAAAGTAGAAACGCAGTTTGCGAAACGATAGTAAATAATATTAATTTCTCTCGAGATATGCAAATATTTTAAGATTACACGGGGAATCACGTAGATCTTTGTATCGCGTCTTTATTTGTGTGTTGATATTATCGTTCTTAAACATGTTTAGAGAAAAGGCTTGTTGTTAAATCACAATATGAATGATTGGTAATGAAAGAATAGATTCATCACGTGTATCGATAGACCGACGAAAAAATCAAGTCTCGCTAAACATTTACGTACTCGTTGCGATCGACGATAGCTTTTATCGTTATACAATAACAGTAGTAATTGATAAACTTTTGCAAATAATCTGACAATCTTACGAGAAAATTTGTATTCCTATCAAAGAGAGCTTCAATATATTTTACGTAATAATTTTGCACAGACTTACGTACATGTCTCGACATATTTTAGCTTTTTTTTTCTAATTTTAAAATTATTCTAACGATGTACGGATAGCCGGTAATAATAAATAAAAGTACGTTTCAACTAAAACATACCATGATTGAAATAGTCTCTGTTCCAGGGCTGCTCGTAGTCACGGTATTGAGGAGCCCTGAAAAACCCGTAGGTCAAGACCTCAGGAATGTAAACCAGATCCATCTTCGTCGAAGTTTTCTCAGGAAATAATAACTTTCTATCTGTTCTCCGTGAATATCTATTCACGTATACACTATTTGCCCTTTGTTTCTTCAGTTAACTCGCATTCAAGATGCTTCTCGATCTTCTTTTGTGATTGATACAAGAAGCTTTCATTACTTTGCGATCTCTCTTCTTGTTTCGTTCCTCCGTCGTTGACAAAGAAAACGATGCAAATTTCGCCCGTCGGTAACGTCGATTTTTTTTCGAAACCGTAACCGCCAAATTCACCGGTCACATTGAGGGTAGTCGTTGTTTCCGGTCTCTTTCCGTCAACGGTGGTTACCGTTCGTTGGCAATGCTATCGACGTTGTTACACAATGGCAAACGATAATAAAAACAGTACTAGGGGCTGGTAAAAAGCGAGACCACGTTCTGCTCGAAATGCTACGATGTTTTGCTTTGAACTGAAGGAGTACGGACGCCGAGCACGCAATGTTTATGAGTCGGTTTTCCCCCCCCTCCATCGATTCGTTCGTGTCCCTCCGCTCCTCTCTGATTTGCAACGCCCTTCGGTACAGCTTTGACCCCTCTCCTTTTCTTCCAATCACCTTCGCGGATTTCTTGCAAATTTTACAACTCCCAACACATTTTCCACGCTTTATCCCTTTATGACATTGTCCTTCGATGTTTTTCTTTTTTCTCGTTGCGTTCCCTTTCCTCCGGCGATTTTACCGCGCAAATTCATTTACCGTAATCTCGTTTATCGAATGATATTATCGTTTATCTAGCCATGGAAAACATTCCAGTTTTATCTCCTTAGGGCATTTTACCTTTTTAATTCCGCGATCAGCACCGTGAATTTTTCGATTAAAATCATGATGTAAAATAAACGTACGCGTGAATTAATTTCCGCTGTTCTTTCATGGTTTATTGAGGCAGAATTGTTTTGTAACGCGAGACGTCTCGTTTCGAAAAATTTGCGCCTCGACGAGTCGCTGAGATGCGCATTTTAACACGTTCGCTGCGGACGTGCGGAATTTCGCGTCGGCATGTAATCGTGGCTATGTGCTTATCTACGACACCGTCGCATCTAATATTCGGTTAATATTATTAATTAATACTGCTATTGACACGTCCATCGCGGACGTCCGATTATTCGCGTCAATAGCGATCTCGAAGGATTGTAGCAATAAGAACTTCTTACATATCGAATTGACTAACAAACTATCTTCTTTTATATTACTATTTCTTACGAAGGTATAACATGACGTACTGACATTGAAAGTGAACGAATATCATCGGTATAACGTAAAAGCCAGTGCGAAAGTGGCAATATAATGAGAATCTACACTAATGTTACTTATTTCATTTGGAACAGTTATGAAATCTATAAAAATGTTTGCTACGTAATACAAACTTTATTAACCGCTTCTTTTTTGATATTTTTAAATTCTTCTTATGATGGTTGTTAAAAAAATAATGCAATCTTTAATATAATATAAAAAGTTAGTTTAATATGCATAGACATTCCAAATTATATATGTTATATAAACTTCCATATCTTAAAATACATACACATGTGTACATATACGTATAACATTTGTACATATACACATTGTATAAGCGAACAAATGATTTGAAGCGATATCATAAACGAATAAAGAAATTCTTTTTATTGTTTGTTAGATATTAGACCACTCGATAACGCAGCAGTAGCTCACAACTTATTTGTTTTATTGTACGATCAATCTCGTTTAAAAAAAATCAATAATTTTTTCATCGTACGTCTCTTTCAAGGCTGCTATTTATAATTATCGGTACTCGAACAATAATATTGCGGTGCTGGAATGAAATGATTTTTCATTTCGTCCGCTATCTCGCGTTACGTCGTAAGCAACTATCTTAAGGGTCTTATAATAAAGATTTGATCTCTTAATAATTATCGCCTTACGATATGTACCTATCTATCATAGTAGGTGCAAGTTCAATGATAATCTGTACACTTTTATTCGAGGATTTAATAAAACCGAAGATACGGATAACGTGTCTACGTATTTCTCGCAAGATCTTTCTTTTTGAACAAGCTTCTAACATTTATTGCCAACGAGTTAATCCGCCATTATGGATTATGTTTTCAAGTAATTTTCGCACCACGAAAACGACCAACGGTACTGTAATCGCAAACGGGAATTTTGCACATATTTATGGAATTTATTATATAATCGAGCGAAAAGAACGTAAATATTTACGTTTACACGATTCTTAACGCACAAAAGCCGCTCGTGACGCGCAATCATTCGCTCTTTTTCTCTTTCACAGATAACACGCGTTAGAATGAAAAGTCGCGTACGAAATACATGCATAGAGCAAATTTTGTATTAGATACGTTATCAACATTCCAAGTCCTTAACCACCGGAATAAACTGATAATTTAAATGCGATCAGAATCGTAATTTGGATATACGAACTGATAATAATATCGGGCGAAAAAGAGGTCTTTACACGTGACTTAAGGGGTTAGGTGGGTTTCAAACGCTTAAAAAAAGCGTATTGTTACTGATTTTTTTTTAATATATCAAATGACATATTTATTTCAAACAATTTAGCAAAACAAAAAAAAAATATTTAACAAGTACTTTGTGTAATTTTTATTTAAAAATTTTGAAAATTCAGCCATTGAGACCTCATTTCCATTGACCTATCAAAAAAAAAGTTCTCTCGGCGTGGTCAGGATAACTCATGACTGGTTCATCGGAAATTAAAAAACCAAATATTTTCTGTGAGCAGGTGCATAAAGCTCGTACTTGAACGAAGGAAAAAAAAAGTTAAAATTAGAATTTTTGGCCGAGTTATGAACAAAAAGTTTCATTTTTTGGTCAAATTTTCACCATGTATTTCCTCGTAAAATAAGTTGTGATAAAAAAATAAACCCCTCCTTCAAGCACTAGATAATATTATTTTGAAGAAGTGTGCAAAATTTTAACAAGATCGATCCATAACTTTTTGAGAAACTTCCTAAGGGTCTATCTCTTAGAATTTTACTCTAATCGATTCACGAGAGAATATTCTAGACACATTGTACTATTTAATAAGACAAAAAAAAATCGATTTTTTGAAATTTTCAAACCCACTTAACCCCTTAACACTAAACCTACCAAAGCGGTCAAATGACCGTTTCATAAATTTCCTATTTCAATTGTTAAAATTTGTTATAGCGGTATTCTTCGAATTTGTACTGATTCTCGTTAAGATAAACAATTAATAAATTTATGTTTCATTGGTTGGTTATTCATTTTTCAACTTCAGTTTAAACTACAAAATAATTGTACATTACACGTCGGTAGTTTTAGTGTTAATGATACCTACAGTCGGTCGCGTTTAGGTTTCGAAATTCAGCAATTTTTCCGCGGTGCTAACAAACGAGTTCAAGGATGAATACGAAGTACTTAATAATATGAGACGAGGAATGTTTTTTTTTATTTCGTTGTTAAACATAATGATACAGATTGACACGCCTTTGTGTACACGCACCGACGCGAAATTCCACCTTTTATCTAATCATTTTATTTATTATAGTAGGATAACGTTGGGACATAAACGTCAAGGTGCGATCGATAAGAACGAATATTCCCCGCGAAGGATTACCACGCAATTATTCTTCCTTTTCTTTTTTTTAAGATCATTGTCTTATCGTGTAAAATACAGTTAATGGCTATTTATTCTGCGAGAAATGCGAAGATCCAGTCGGATAAAAGTCATAAAACTTAACCGGTGTAATCAGAGCGATAAGAATAAATTAGTTTGTTCGTTAACACTAAACCTACCGGCGTATAATGCAGCTTTATTTTGAAATTAAAAATGTAGCTGAAAAATGAATAAACGAACGATGAAACACGAATTAATATACACGTTAATTCCTTATCTCAGTGAAAATCAACATGAATTTCAAAAAGCCACCTTAACATACTTTCGAACTCAAAATTACAAACCTGTTAACACTTTGAGTGCCATGTCACCCACATACGGGTGACGTATGAATTCATACATAAATCTATCGCTAATTTTAGTTGAAACATTTACCATAACAAAGTATAACAAATTTTTGTGAATATATTAAAGCTCATCAAATAAACCAAGGTAGAATATTATGCAAGTTGTCTATAAAATTTATCGAAAATATAATTACTTCCTAAAAGAAACCGAAACTGTTTTAGGGTGGCACTCAAGTTGTTGAACTGTCATTTTGACCGTTTGGGTAGGTTTAGTTTTAAATTTTCTATGCTATAATGTAAATCTGTAACTAATATTTTTCTTTGTTTGATTGTTCAGGAGAGCCTTGGAGGTAATTCAAAAACAGCGATGCTTGGGACCGTATCGCCGACCAATTTGCACGTCGAAGAAACACTTGCAACTCTTCGTTATGCTTGTCAAGCACGAGCGATCGTCAATCGAGTCCGAATTAATGAAGATCCTCATGAAAGATTAATTCGGTAATCCGCGTACGATTGTGCGTCGTTTGAACTATTAACACCTTTCGGTAACGTTAAAATTAACACTAAAACTACCAAAGGGGTCAAATGACCCTTTTATAAAATATCTCATTTCAAATGACAAAATTTATCAAGATAATTTTCTTAACATCTGTACTGATCGTCATCAACATAAAGAATCAATTAGTGTATTCATTTATGTTTCATCGTTTGTTCATTCATTTTTCAATTTCATATTTAATTTAAAAATAATTGTGCATTATACGTCGGTAGTTTTAGTGTTAACAGCGTTCGCTGTCGGTAACGATGAAGTATGTAGAATTTGAAGGGTTGAAAGTATGTAACAAAAGAGCGTCGTTGTTCGTCGATACATCGACGAGCGAAGCTACGGATTTATTAACGTAATTATAATTTCTTGTTAGCGAACTGAAAGCGGAGGTGCTGAGATTGCGGGGCGTTCGCGAGGGATACGAGAAACAGCTTGGTGTCTTTCCGCGACGCCTCTTCGAATCGACCAGCCAAAATGACGACGAAATCAAACAGAAACAGGACGAGATCGATAAGCTGAAGAATCAGTTAAAGAAAACCGAGGAACAACTTGCTACTTCTCAGATGTACGTTCACATTGTAACGCCACGACAATTTACTATGATCGTTTAACGAAAAATGCAGCCTGGGTAAATATTTAGAATAAGGCAACCACCACCGATTTCGATCACCTTGAAATATGATATCAACGTCGTTATTCTGAACAACTTTTTGTTACACATGTTATGGTCGGACTGTTTTAGTTTTCGAGATAATTGGGAAAATAGTTATCACTAGAAATACCAACATTAAATACATACTTACTTTAGAGTGGAAAATGAACTAGAAAAATAAATAAACAAATATTGCAGTATCATCTAACATATACAACCAGGTCAGATGACCTGTCTACAAACTTCCTACTTCAAATGAGAAAATAAGCTGATTTTCTTGACATTTATGCTAGGTGTCATCAAAATAAAGAATCTAAATGCATTCATTTATGTTTCGTCGTTTGTTCATTATTTTTCAACTTCATTTTTAACACTAAAATAATTGCGCATTATACACTGGTAGGTTTAGTGTTAAATTTTTGATTATATTTGTATTCCTTGTCTGGTAAGTGTACATGTTTGAATTGTGCTCGCGTTGACCCATATACAAATTGTTTACGCTATTACTTTCTTAGATACTATCCTAAAGCGGTACCCCGTCCTAAAGGGGTTTGTGGTTATTGTTGTCGCCAAGGGTGGAGTTGGGGGGTCGAACCAATACAGGAAACCCTACTTGCAATTTATTCACTTTTGGAAATATCTCGAAAACTAAGAGTCCGACTATCACGTGTATAACAAAAAGTTGTTCAGAATGATGACCTCGACAACATATTTTAAGGTGATCGAAATCGGAGGTGGCTCCCTTATTCTAAATATTTACCGCTGTCTGTACCGTTCAGTTTCTTCGCCGCTGAAATGACGAAATACCTGAAACTAGGATAAAAATCATTACCAGGAAAATGCATCGAAGGATAAATCATACGACTTCTTTGCCGTTCGCGATAAAAAGAAAACATAATACGCAGTTACGTGTAATTACAGGACATGGCAAACGAAACTGCGGAACGCCGAGGAGAAGAAAATTTCCGAGTTAAAGTATTTGCGTCGGTGTGGTATCGGTATAGAGATCGATTTTCACGAGAAGGATAAGCAACCTTGTCTGATAAATCTCGCGGCCGATCCTATGTTATCCGGGACGCTTTTGTATCTGATTCCTCCAGGATTGGTTCGTATCGGGAAGAACCAAAGTTCTTCCAAACATTTGGATATCATGTTGGATGGACCATTGGTTAGGCCTTTACACTGGTTAGTTCATGGGTCGTTTGCGGTTCTGCGATTCGAGAAGGTCCACCTATCGAGCTTGCTTGTTTGCGTTATCCGTTTGTCTTCATCTTCCCCCCATTGTCTTGTGCACGTTGCACAGTTTGATCGTTGTTTGTGATTCATGGTATAAGAAAAAAAAAACGTATTTGGCTTTTATTTTCATCGACCGTTTATCTCACGCTGATGCATGCTTCTTATCTTCGTTTGCCACACGATACCATCTAACGGATATTCCGTATAAAGTTGCATGACGAATTTTTTTCAGCGATTCGAGTATTATTGTACGGTGTAAATATTTCGACATTAGTTTGTATTCTAAAAGGGAAACATAATGGAGTGTATGTTACTGTCTTTTTGAATGTACATACTACTAATTATACTGAATGCTTCTAACATCGCGTATGTAAAGTTTGACGAATGAGTTTCTTATGTGAACGACTAATATTACTCTTGATTTGATAAAATATGATACCATTGATATTTTATTTGTTTTAACAGTACCATTGAAAACAATGATGGGAAACTTACGTTGTCGTCGGAAATGGAGGGAGATACTTACGTCAATGGACAGGTTAATGAAAAAAATGTTATTACTGTTTTATGTTAATTATTGAAAATAAATTACTTCGTTGTAGGTGGTGACTGGTAAAGTTGTCCTGAAGCATGGTGATCGATTAGTAATCGGTGGAAATCATTACTTCAAAGTGTCAAACCCGTACGATGAACAAAGCAGTCAAACATCTACGCAAGCAGTCGATTATGAATTTGCTCATGAAGAAATTCTTAAAGTACAGGAGGAGAAGTATGAACCTTCCGATATTGTTTATTTAACAATAATAACCAGCATCTTGCGACGGATATTTGACGTTGTTTTATTATTTCATGTTGGTATAGATTAAGAACAGAATTAGAAGAAAGTAAACAGAAAGCAATAAAAGAACTGGAAAATGCAAAACGGGAAGTTGAGATGCAATTGGGATCTCAAAAATTATCGTATGAACGTAGAATTGAGATTCTCGGTTCTACGGTCGAAGAACAAAAGATTGCACTGGAACAAATTCATCGAAAAAAGAAAGAATTGGAATTGGAAAAAGAATTACTTGCGAACGAAGTTGAAACAAATAACAGATTAAAGCAATTGCAATTGGAGCAAAAGAAAATTACCGTTGTACCGTACAAGACAACATTTTTGCAAGAATTGGAAAACATTTTAAATGAGACGGCGGCAGATGCTGAGTATGCTCTGAAAATGAAAGCGAGTACAGAAGCAATAAATGATGGTGGTATTAGCTTGCATGAAATACAGTTATTGGTGAAAGAAGCTACAGAACGATGTAGAGAAGTTGGTCTTAATTACGTAAGTGTTCATTAAACCAATTCTATTTTCAAGTGGATAATTTCTATGTAATTATGTAATCGATTATTACCTTTGTAGGAATTTGATCAGCAACAAATCATTGTAAATAAGAGTTTAAAATCGGTAATTCGTATAAGAAATAGAGATTGCATGAAAGAAACGTTTTGGGAACCAATGCGATTTCTAGAGTGGGTCCATCGCTTACGAGATTACGATATCGAAGATTCTATAAAAGAATTATATACATCGCATGAAATTTGGGAACAGTACGAAAATACAGAAACTTTCGAAGACTCTTTAAATAACAGTCGAATTTCGATAAACATGACGCCGGTAAAGAAACATCTAAACGAGAGTCTGCAACAATTTTCATTGGAAACATCTGTACTTGAAAATACATGCAACGACCAAAACTTCGATTCCTCTAAGGAACAAGAAATTATAAGTACTTGTATTGCACAAATAGAACAGGCGACAAAAACTTTGTGTAAATTATGCGATAGAAATAATGGAGTTCAGTTAGTCATGGAATCAATTAAAAATATGCAAAGTATTATCAGTAATTTACGCGAAGCACTAGAAATGAAAAACGTTAACGAAGACTTAACTGAAACTGTAAATTCTACTCAGACTTGTAGTGTGATTGAAAAATGTGAAAATACGCTTCCTGAAAATAGCAATGCAGAATTTGCTACACCAACAAAGTCTACTTTATGTAATAATATCAAAACTGATAAAATTCCTCAAAAAAGCGTTAGATTTACAGATAAATCAAATAAAGAGCTAACTTAGTAAAACAAACCTTATTAACAGACGATTGTTAAAAAAGGATATTTCAGAAAAAAATGCTTTTGTTTAAATAAAAAATGTAAAGTTATTTAAGGGAATTTTAAATATGTGTAAACCAAATGTCAAATGAAACAAAGAAATATGTTTAACTGCACCAATATTTAATTGTACGACTTTGTTTGTTATTACTCACGATATGTTATGTAATGTTTATACATGTATATCTACGTCTGACTTATAGGATAATTCCATTTCCTATACGAACTTAAGTTTTTATAAAATGTGTAAAATTATAGTATTAATGTTTCAAGATATATTTTTGTTGTTGTATTTTAATGTAAGACATCTAGTACTAGTTACTTATTAATGCAAGTATTTCATGTACATTTTGTACATGTCATGGACTGATAATAAATAGAAATTACAGTTAACGTATTATATACTTAGATATATATAAATATTTTGTATGCTTTGTAATAAACAACGCTACATGAAATGAATAAAAAATTAAAGTAGTGCAAGAGCAAATATAAATTTTTTCATTCTCAATTCCAATATATGATTAATCAAAATAATCCTCAATATCAATATCAGGATTTAATAAATCTTCGCCATAGCCACTTAAATCCAATTGATTAAGTATTAAATTCTCACACATTTCTTCTAAATCCGTATCCCCAATCAACACTGCACCTTGCATTCTACCATTTTCTAGTATGAGTTTTATGTATTCTTGTCCTTTAGTCATACGTAACAGTATTTCATATTTATTATCCAATTTTTGTCCATTAAATAAGCCAAGTAAAACTACCTTGTAACCAAAAAATTTAGTAACATGTGTAAAAAGTTCAAAACAAAAATCTTGTAAAAATTCTTCATTTCTTAATTTCGAAACCATTGATTTAGCGGCATATCGTCCCATTTGATGAGCTTGAGTCCACAATCTCATATGGAACCAATGTTTTGCTACTTCCCACCCTGCACTGCATACATCTCCCGCAGCATATACGTCTTGCTTTGAAGTCTCTAGTTTCCAATCTACCAATAGACCTCCATCCTCTCCTTTTGTAACATCTTCTAAACCTGTTACATTCGTATTTGGTATTACACCTGTTGCTGACACAATAAAATCACAACCAATAATCTTTCCATTTGTTAGTTCAACATACACAGGCCATTCTTGCATAGAGTCAAATTCTTTTTGTTCTAATTCATTGAGAATCTTAACCATTTCACATTCGTATTCTACCTGTACTTTTGAAGCTTTCAAATAAGTACCTTTTATATCAAAATTATTATGCCAATCTGGACCCAAAGCTGGACCAGCTTTTACAGCTGTAGGATCAGATATTGTGTATCTCATTCGCTTTGTCGTAGTGTTTGTATTAACATCTGCAGATTTATTGGTTCTATGTACCTGATCCATGAAAAATTCTGCAGCTCCAGGGTCGATAAATGTTGCAGAAATATGTTTATCTTTGATTACCCATACCATTTCAACGCCATCCACTTCGTGTATTATTTCGGTAGCAATACCTCCATTTCCAATTATTACAATTTTTCGTGAATATTTTATTTTTTCAGAAAATTGAACAACCGATTCTGTATCTCTTATTCCTAATACAAAATTATGATGTTCTGCTACAAGCTTAGGCCTAGCACCATTACAAAGGCATAACATTATATAATTTATGATTCTTCCATTTTTTGTTTCAAGTTGTTTAGTTGTAGTATTTATTTTCACTACAAAATCGTGTATAACTTTTAAAGAAGTGTTTGTATTTGTCAAAGTTTCTATATCCTTCTCTTCCACATCAAACTGCATTAACATTTTACCCAGAGGGATTACATGTGTAACTGCTTTTATTAAAGGACTTGCTGTAATTAAAACAGTATTTTCTTCCGGTGCAAGGAAGCCTATACTCTCAACACAAGATACTCCTGCAATACCACCACCCACTATTGCAAATGTACAATTTATTTCTTCCTTACTCATTGCTGCGTTCTTACTTATTGAATACAAATTTTTATTTACAGTTTAAGATTTATTGACCAGTTTTCCACTCCGAAAGATCATAATATCTATAAGGAACATCATATGTAAGTAATCCATACTCCTTTGCTTTCATTATAGCAGCACACAGATTGTTATGAGACCTTTGACAAAGACCAGTATAACTACAAAATAAAATACAAAAATTAATAATAATATATGTAATCACTTTGCAACTTCTTTTATGTTTAGAAAAATAAACCTTACGAGTAACTTAAGATTTCTCCACTGTGTTCAGAGATAAACTGTTTTAACAAGTCAATATTACGATAATCAAGAACTAAATATTCATCTCTACAGATTGGACAAGGACTACCAGTAGAAATTACTCCGCCTCTCTGTAAAAGATTAACAAAGCCATCATAACATTTATAATAATCAAAATATAATGTATTTTTAAAATATTTACAATGCACATTTTCCTTGTCTTTTTTGGTGGGAACTGTCCTTTAAAATTGCGTCTATAAAACTTCCATACTGGATAATCTCCATAAGTTGTTTTATAAGCTGAAATACGATTTTATAAATACGATAAAGAATACAGTGAAAAAACTTGGGTGTTTTTTTATTAAAAACTTACCACTACTCTTTAAATATTTTATACTAGTTTCAACGGGAATAATTTTACTTCTATCTTTTGAAGGATCAACTTTTTTCTTCGTCTCGTCCTCCTCTATTGCTTCTGCATTATCAAAATGTATAAACGTAGAATGTATGAATTTAGTAGAAATAACCTAAAATGTAATTTACAGTCATGTATAAAGACTAATAACAATAACTATCTTATCTCTTACTTTTGCAGTTAGATTGTTACGAAAAACTGATCCAGCTGCGAATAATTTATTTACTATCATTGACATTTTTTTTATTTAAATATATCTTTTAAAACTTTTGATATCTTAAATACTACAATTAATCAACATTTCTAGTGGGAATTTCTTACGATATAATGGGACCGGAATTCATGAGCAAGAACACAATCAAATAAAATATAGTTAAAGTTAGTAATTTTATGTCTTTAAACTTCTTAAATAAATATTATAATACTTCTGCATTATTTATTTTAATATATCATTATTCTAATTAATTTTGTAATATTTAAATCAGTTTTTACTTGATATCAATAAACTAGTACCGAGAAGCATTTATTGCTAAATTGTACTAAATTTTTGAGGAATATATACAAAAAAATCAGTCTTTGTAATATACATTACTTATGGTATATTACAACTTATTATCAAAATTTTGTTTTATAAAAGTCGCTCGTATGATTAAAGCCATTTCAAAATTCACATAAAACCTAGTCAAAAAAGTTATTGTTTCGTTACATTAAAATGATGTACGAATGAAAAAAATGAATTATTATTCCTTTATTATACTTTTCATATTTTATAATAATGTATTTATAATTAACTGTCCCTAATAATAATATCATGTGCAATAAAATAAACATCCATTTGATTCGGATGACGAAAATAAGATACTTCCGACTTGGACGTTACAGCAGGTTCTACGTAGTTAGGTGAGAATAATTTTACTTAAGTTAATAGTAAATTTTGGAATTGTTCAACAAGATATTACAAGAAAATCGACATTAAGGTAATAAAAATAATATTCAAACAATGTTTGATTACAGATGGCAGCTGAAGAAGAAGATACTTACGGATTTTGGACAATCTTGTAGCGTTTGCTGATGCGTAGCCTATTTTCATCAAAGCGTAGGGCCACATCGCTATCGTGTATAGGAAATGTTAAATTTCTTATACACTGCTGTGAACATTTATTTTCCATAAAAAGGATTTAATTATTAATCAAATGTGAGTGGCTTTTCTGTCGTTCAAAAAAGCCGAAGTTTTTTTTCTGACAGCATATTATTTAAAATAACTAGCAGAGTCTGGTACAGTTTTCATTACATTTTTATATCGCTACATACATATATCTCGTAATGAATATAATAAAAACAGAAAAAACTTAATAGGAAAATATTTTAAACAGTATAGGACAATTAATACAGTAGTGATGTAACTTAATTGTATCGTTGGGACTGTCGGATTTTCACGTTAGAAGTTGCATGCGAGGTATCTATTTTACGTTGAAATTGCAAGAGTGATAATCGAAATATTATCGGAACGCTATAAAAAGTGTTAGTGATTGCATATATTTAAAAAAATTATAATTTTGGTAATAATTTTCATATAATATAAATGGATCATCGTAGTGAGCTATAAATAGAAGTTGCTCGGTGATGTCAAGTGAAAGGGTGGGGTCGTAACGGTTATTGGTCGATGTTAAAAGGGATTCGAAACGTGATTGGTTGATTGTGCAACCATTCTGGGTGGGACATGCGCAGAAGTATTGCGCAGGAAGAAATTCGCCAGTTGACCATCGAGTGATCGCCGTTGACTGGAGAGTTCACCTCTTACATTGATAGTTTCGCTATTTTGTAGCTTCTTTTACATAATTGAAGTATTTATAGATATTTCTTATTGAAGAATGCAAAATAACGAAATAATTAAAATAGTAAAAGATTCTGTACAAAAATCCTTTCGATTCTCATTTCCGTTTTGTGAGGGCAGATTCTTTGTATAGTTGAATGATAAGAGCAATGAGAATTGCGAAGCATTTCAAGAATATCTTGTTAACGAACAATTATCCGTGAAAGTATATTTTAGGCTTAGGTAATAATCTTAGACATAATTTTGTATTCGTAGACGTGAATTTTTTTGAGTTCCGTACAATCTATATTCGTAGAATGTTGAACAATATGGCGGTGTCGCGTATGCTTAGCCTCGAAAAACTGTGTTTCGTTTCACCATTAAAAGAACGAATGTTTTTGTGTTTTATTGCAGATTTACGACATGATCCTTTGTTTGTACTTCAATATGCGTTAAATCATCAAGAATAACATCAAAATGGTAAGTCTCGTTTTTTGTTCGAATCAATCACTTTTCTCTTAGTTTGTAAATTTCTTTAGAGAGGGCGCCATGTGCGATGAATTACGATTGACGTGCAATGGAAGGGGAAAGTGCTAGGATCAATAACCTTCATTCATTTGACCTCGTATTCTATTTGTGGCATTACCAACTTTTTAATATTCGCACGATGTAAATAGTTAGTTCAATAAGAGTTTATTTTAAAAAGTAATGTAATATACATTAATAATACTCATATCGAGTAATAAAATGGTGAAGGTAAATGATGTACCGCTTTTCCCTTACATTTTTACGTATATTTAATGAATGATCCTTTCATGTTGAAATGTTTTAATGGAATGTATACTTTCTTCATTACTTAATATGAGGTTATAAAGTATCCCATATAATGGAGAGATATTTCAGTAGATGTTAATTTAAATGAACTTGAATTATTTTCGACGCATATTTTCTATTTATATAGCATGTGGGATAAGTTCTCAAATTGTCCGATTTCTGAATATTCAAATTCTTGAATTTCTAAAAAATTTTCTAAAATATTTGTAAAAATCTGTTCAAATGTATACACTCAAACTTTTTTTTAGTTACGAAAGAACTAAAATATGTCAAATTTGTATTAATGACATTTCATTTAAAACATTTGAATTTTGGTGGACTAAGCTTTTACATTATTATACATTATCTATTGAATCTACAGTATATATGACATTTTACATGTGCTTTTTCAGCCACGTATAGATCCTCTATCTTTATTGAAATGTCTTAGTGTTTTATTGGGGCCAACTGGAGGTATTAAAAGTAAAGAAGAAGTACATCGATTGACTAATTTAATGACAAAGTTTTCAAAGAAACTTGTTTCAAAATGCATTTACATACAAATATTAAAAACTACAAATACTGATTTACTTAACCAGTAAGTATATATATGATTTTTGTATCTGATATATTCATTTTTTATACACAAAATAATTAATATTCATATTAAAAAGACATAATTGGAGAAATTTTTTTGATGAAAGTAAAATTTTATATATTGCATATCGGTAAACACAGGTATTTACACCTTGTATCCCTGTGTAACATGTAATAAATATGCTAGATTAAAAAAATAGGCACTCCAAACCAATGAACAGTTCCAATATATGAATTGTACTCACTGATGAGAGTGTCACAATTTCATTATTTAAAACATTTGATATATTATTGAGGAAGAAGCAATACAGTGAAATGTAACTTATAATATAAATAATTTTTTTTTTGTTCAGATTTATGGGTGCTGGAGGATGGAATCTCGTTCATATATGGCTCGCAGATGGCGTTCTTGCAAAAAATTCGGCTCTCATCCAAGAACTGCTTGAACTTTTTTTTTTATGTCCGGTAGATATTGAACGATTAAAGAGTAATAATTGCCCAAAATTGATAAAAGCTTTATCAAAGGAAGGTGGTCATCAAGGTGTTAGAGTGTTGGCTAGTCGATTAGTTGAGCAGTGGTTAAAAATAGTGAAAGGAGAAGCCGCACCGAATTCGGTTCCAGCACAAATCATGACGATTCCGGTACAAACAACTGGAGCTTTGGGACAAAGTATAGTTCCTCAATCGGCACAACCACAGCAACAACAGTATTCCATTCATTGTGGCATTCAACAAGTTACCGACGATGCAGAAAATGCAACGGTTCAAGTGCAAGATCTACAATTTATTCCAAACTCCACATCAACTGTTGCTGCATCTCATGTTCAGCAGCAACAACAATCACAAGAACAACAACATCAGTTGCAAGAGAGGCCAACTGTACAATCCTTACAGTTGCAAGTTGTTAGCAAACCACAGCAGGTGCAAATACAACAACAATTGTCAACACAGCAATCGAAAAAGCCTGCTTTTGTTGTGGTATCTACTCCTTCTCAGACTACACTTCCTGTGTATACAATTACAATTCGTGAAGGCAAACAAGTAATTACGAAAATGGAGAAAATAACTGCAACTATTAATAGTGTTTTAAATCCAAACAGTACAAAAGTAGAAGTTAATGGAGATATTGTGGATGATATACCTCCTGTGAAAGATAGCCCTGAGGAGGAAGTAGCATCTACGGAACTTAGTGATGGTGTAGTCAGTGGACAAGATTGTAACACAGATGTACAATCTGAAAACTTAGACCAAGTTTCAAGTGAAGTGAAACAAACTGTAGTAGATTCCACGGACGATCTCGACGCGGATGTTGTTAAAAGTAGGGACAATAAAGACATTAAAGACAATGGTAGTAGTGAAAGTAGTAAGTCTAGTAATAAAGAGAATCGGGACTCTACTAAGAAGGATGAAAAAAAATCTAGTAGTTCAGATAAAAAAAATCATCATAGTTCGTCTTCATCTTCTAAAAGTTCTTCTAAACATACTTCCAGTTCCAGTTCGCATCGTAGTAGTTCCACATCTTATAAATCCAGTAGTCATCGCTCTAGCTCTAGTAGTAGTAGTTCAAAAAGTTATAGTTCCAAGGACAAGTCTTCCAAGGACAAGGAAAAACATCATGCATCCAATTCATCCAATAAACATAGCTCTAGTAAAAGTAAAACCGATAAGGAACGAGAAAAAGAAAAACAGAAGAAAGATCAGGCAGAAAAGGATAAAGCAACTTTAGAGAAGGTACAAGGACAAGCATTGAGTTCTAAATTGGGGAAAATACCTAAGAAGAAATCGGAAGAAAAGAAGTCGGGAGATGCAGTCGTAAGAAAGTCGTCAACGGATTCTCGAGATAGTTCTAAAGAAAATAAGACTGATTCAAAGAAAATTGTTTCAATCCCAGAAAAAAAGAATATTTCTATTTCTATTGAGAGTAGGAAAAATTCTCAGGATTCTACATCACGACCAAAGACTGTGAAAACATTTAACTCTAAATTTCGATCAACAGGTCTGGAGGAAGAGGTAAAACCTCCTCCACCTAGATCAGCAAAAAAACCAAATCCTATCATTGATAAAAAGGTTATACCCCAAAAATTACCTGTTTTAAAAAGGCCGTCTCCGCTTAGAGAAGCTATTCCAACAGCGGACAAACGAGCGAAATTATCATTGGAGTCGCCAACGACACCTCCAGGTGAAGAAAAGAAAGGAGGCATCAAATTGATACCACCAAAACCAAAACGTAAGTATCATTCAATTTCTAAAATATATTTGAAATATTTTTTTGCAAGTATATGGAAATGTTTTTTTCTACAAGTTAACTTTTATTTTAATTCTTTAGGGACAAAGGTATATATTATCTAAAATTCTTATCTAATGCTGATGTTCTAAGACTAGATACTTTAAATTTAAAACTAGCTTCTTTTTTAGATTGTCAGTACGCATATGTTTTTTTATATGTACACAATTTGTGTTTTACCAAAGTAAAAATATCGAGTTTAAAGATAGGTAGACAATAAAAAAACTTGATAAAGTTACGTTTAACGCGTAATCGCAATGTTAAACTCGTTCAAACTAGATACATTGTACATCATTTAAGTTAATTCACGTCATAAAAGCATAATGAAAAACAATGCAAAAGGATCCAACATATTATACGTATTATAGTGTTTCTTTATTTTACTCTTAAGATTAAACTTTTGTTATGCAGAAATTATAAAGTAATTCAAGTTATCTAATTCAACTTAAAATAACTAGTCTTTGAATAACAGTTTCTATTATTATGCCGTTCTATTACTAACTTCTTAATATTGAGTTTGCAGGTGGTTGGCTCCAGGAGAAACACGAGCAAACTATATATTTATATACTTTATATCTGTTGCGTGAATATTGATATTTCACTTCATTCGCTAAATTTACATAGTTTTCTTACTTATCTTTATTAATTCACGATTTCTTCCAGGCATATATATTTTAGTTTATAGTATATAATAGGACCCTGTATTACTTTCCTACAAATTATTAGAATATTGTAGAAGGTATAAGAAAACATATCGCTTGACCCACATGGAAGTGGATCGAACGGATTTCTCTTGTGCTTGCCTCGATAATTAACATCATGTTAGAAGAACGAAGACATTAGGATCATCTCTTTGAGCATCGATTTATTTGCTATATTAAGAAGCTTCAGCAGGTAATCTTCGATAAAGTACTAACTAAATATCGTACGTAATATTTAAAAGCTATAGTGCCACGTGGTAAATTCGTATAGTCGAAATATTTTTAATAAGCGACACACTCGAACTAATTGTGCAGTTTCTTCTACGAATATTTGGATAAAACAAAAAAAAAAGAATAACGAAAGGTGTGTTCTTATCGATATATCTTTTCGGGGTGTGTGTTTTACTGTTCTCCAACAAACTGATTACACCGATAGAAGTCACCACGGATATTACTAATCTATCTAGGTAAGGAAACAAACCAACTCTTGTCTGTCCATACTTCTTCCCTTGTACATGTACACCCTATTAAGCATTTAAATAAATTGATCAGAAATCTGGAAATATTTAACTCTTGGGTTTCTGCTATACATCTTGCTCACTGAATGCTTGATAAAGCAAAACACTCAATTCCGTGAGCCCATCCAGATTTCCATCCTCTCGGTGACTAATCGTACAAAATTGAAAGTGCAAATCTGGACACTCAAAATGGTATCGTATGTTGAAACGATCTACTAGATTGCGATAGTAAAGTTATGCTATATTCAGCGATGAACAGATTAAGTGTCCGTCGAAGAACTCATGGTCATAGCGAGTTGCACGATCGGTGCAATAACGAGATGTCCAAGAAAGAGGACAATATCGAATTCATCTTCTCGTTTCTGATAATCTCGCGAATACAGCGCCCTCGGGGCACAACATATTGCCATCACTTATATTGCCGGTTCGAGCGAGTTTCCTTCGTATGGACTTTCACGTACGCTAGTGGCGCCCTCTTATCGTTGTAGCGTACGGCGGTTCATGGAATCAAATTTTCAAATATATGAATTCAGAAATTCTGAAACTGAGAAAGTACAAATTTCCAAGTTTAGAATCTCGAAATTTGTAAATTTATAAATACTGCGTGGAAATGCCTCACTCTATTACCACTTGCTACAGTTCGTAACAATATAAGAAAAGATAGTGTACCCATTGGTGCAAATCACTATACTAGATAAAGTTGATATAACATACTGTAGTTTATTCGTACTACAACTAAAGTGATAAGGTTTCTGTTTTGATAATTTCTTAACTTTCAATGAATGGATGCAATGTCTAAACATTGTGATACCATTTCAAGTGTCATTGCACAGGGGAAACAGTTGTTACGAGAGATACATCATTTTCAATTCTGTAACATTGTTTAATTCACAGTGAATTCGCACAGTCGATCGAAATACGTTCATCAGAGAGAATTGAAATTTGCATCGGGCATATAGTCCCAAGATATCCTTCTGAACGCTAGAAAGAATGAGAGATGAATGGGAGAGCGAGAGAGAATCGGAGAAAGAAAGAGGTAGAGTGAAATGAAGAAAGTGACGAAAAAGAGAAGCAGAAAGTAAATAGTGTGTATGGACGAATACATGGTAACGCGAAAAAAAGATGCGTGGCTCGATGTTCGAAGAAAATTCGTTTGAAAACGAATGCGGAATTTCGTGGAAAAGCACTTCCGAAAGAGAAAAAACAATGCATGAAAAATACGACGCTGCGTGTACCGACTCAACGTCTTCGAACAAGCCGCCCCTTAGGATCAACGGGTCTCTTCTTACGACGTGTAATTCGTCTATTTCCAATGACAATGTCGGCATGGCGATGAAGGTCTTCTTCCTTGCCAGTAATCGCGCATTAAATGAATCGAAAACGTTACTGGAATGGGACAAAATATATATAAAGAAGAAAATACAGGAAAAACGAAACTTAGACGTTTCCCGATCGATGATTGTGCTCGATGCAAGCGTATTCTGTTATTTATTCCTAGAATTTATCACGAGGATCGAGCTTATTATGTTCTTGAAAAAAAAAATTCATGTTCAATACGAGGTAGATAAATCGAGAGATACATTATCGTGTGTACCAGTGATAGGCAAAGTGGTGTGCACTCGCGGGCGCTGACAGGTAGAAAAATTTTCAATTAGAAAATCTGAAATTTCTACATTTTTAAATTTTTCAAATTCAAACAATTCTATACCTTCGAATTTAAAAACTACACTCCGAATTCCCGTGTCTTTAAAGCTTAAAATTCTCAAGTTCCTACATCTCCTGAATTTACATGTTCCCAAATTTCCTACAGCTTCGACTTAGAAACGATCAACTTTCTAACTGTGAAAATTGAAATGTCCGTGGATTTCCAACATCTCGTTGTTGTACCCATCGTGTACGCTGGTCCCCGTGAGCTCATCGATGGACACTCGATCTGCATATCACTGGTGTATACGAACTTCTCTGAATAACAATCAGTTTGAAATCCATTTGTAAAAGAATATTTTCTGAATACCTTCAGGGTATACGGTCCATGCTTGTAACGCTATTTTAAAAAGGGGGGCCGAATAAAAAATGTCGCTACGTATATATTTCACGCGACCCACCCAAAATTTATATCTTTCTAAATTTCAAGATCAAAATCTCGCACCCTCGTTTTGGGAATCTCTTATCTGATTGAAACAATTCCTGTTGCGGTTCGAGGAGAACTACGTAGTTAATTCTATATTCGAATGTGCGAAGAGAACAGAATTGATAAAACGGAGTTGATATATTTCGATATCGAACAATCTAAATAATCGAGTGAAGAGAAAGAGAGGCATTTAAAAATAGTTTGTTTTAAACGAGACGCGTCGAAAGAGAATAGGCGGGAATTACGACGGAGTTGCGCAACGGCGCACTTGTTGGTGTGCTCGAGTACTAAGGACGATGTTTTTGCAACGGTCTTTACGTCGGCTATCGCGTATGATGCCAGACTATTTCTCGTGGCAATACATTACGCTCACGCATTATATTAACCGTTCCACATATTTAGATCCGCGCCATTCATTGACGATTTTCTCGTCGTGCGGAGTTTCAATTTGAATTTGAAAAAGATATTAAACAAACGATCAAGTAGCTTACCTTATTATTCGAGCTGCTATTTATATTTGCCTTTATTCAATTGCTTTTTCTTTTTTTAAATATAGAAAACGCTTTTAAAAACAACATGTATGCGTTTGTCGGCATTTTATCTTATTACAGTGATTCAGAATAAAATGTTAATATTAATTTTTGTACTTCTAATTCGAATTAAAATAGTTGTACTGAATATAGTATGTACTATTATATTTAAATTTTATTTATATTATTGTAATTACGTTTACGTTATTTATTTTTTGTTAATATTCATTACTGTTTCTTTTACGAATTTCGTATAATTTCTTTGTCGAGGAGGAGGACAATTCTTTTGATCTTTGTTGCCGCTTTTGAAGTACGTAAAAAATGTAGAAAGAAGGAATCAAGTTTAAATTATCGTTGATCCGATTGCGTGAAAATTTGAATAATTGTTCGAATAAAGACTGTACACGTTCGAAGTAATTGTTATAAAACGAAACTAAATGTTTATTTATTTATTATTAATAAACTAGTGGAATGTACGACTTCTGCTGAACGCGTTTGAAACGAAGCAAACGACTAACGAGCGTGATTTTTTAAAGGTTTATGGAAATAAAATTGGAGCCGTACAATTAAAACCCGTATATTATTCCCCAGTTTGTTATTATTACTTCTATAAAATGCGTTTCAAGGATTACGAATGTAATTTTATGATTGATTCGATATCTTTTTTTCTCGAGTCTTATCATCGCGTAACATTGATTTGTTATAAACGAAAATTGGACTTCAATTATTCATGTGGTTCGTAGTCACTGATTATTTGTGTTTTATGGAAAAATTATTATAATTATCGTTGAATAACGTACTTCGACAAAATGTGAAAAATGCTCCATGAAGCATTAAGTCCACGTTAATCGTTAGACAAAAGTCCGACTTTTTGTTTCTGCATGTTACTAAAACTATAAATTTATATAATTAATTAACGCAAGAACGCATTCACGCGTCGCATAAAATTAAAAATATATTGCCGCGCTTTAAGAGCGAAACGCTCTTAGTGTCAATTGAACGATTGCTGTTTTTTTTTTTCGTGATTAATGAAAAGAGGAAAGTCGTATTGTAGATAACAAATCGTGTTCGAATGTAGATTATAAACAAAAAACACGCATTAATTATATTTCCTAAATTAATATGTACGCTTTTTGTTCGCCACAAATTTGCGTTCCTTGAATGATGTTAATATTAAACGGGTACGCGTTTATTTTTGTCTGAAACTTTGGATTATAACGATTATATCGATTTATTCGTTTTGTAAGACATTTATCAGACATTTATGATTATTTAAGTTATCGTTATTTATCGGATATTAAACTTAGATATTAATCTAATATATATTAATAATATATAATAATATATTTTATCGAAGATTGCATCCTGATGATTCTTTGATTTTCCAGTTTCAGTATAATACGGAAACAATAATTAATATTATTTTGTTACAGATTTTAGACGCCTTCGTCCTTCGCTAAAAAGTTTTACTTAGTTTCAGTTCGATCATGAAGTGATCTATCAATTTTCACGCAACTTTGTTAATGTATAAATCTTTTGCAAGTTTTTAGGAACGACGTACCCGAATGAAATTTTGAAATTAAACTTGACGTTTCTTTTGCAGGATTGTCACGCGAGGAGAGCGAGGATTATCGTTTCTCTTAAGTCACATTCGAATTAGGGCACATAGCGAGAAATCTTCTTCTACGCTAAAATAAAGATTTCTTTACTAAAATATATACATATATAGATATAGCAGTAATTAATTAACAGTTGCACTAATTCGAATGTAATCGTGTCCTTGCACAAATTGTTAGCGATAAGATAATTAATGTATCAATGTTTTTCTTTCGCGGTGAAAGTTATGGTGGTCCTGTTTTATTTTAATTAACGGGCGATTATTATTATTATTTTTCCAGCGATGGTTTTACAAGAAAGCGATATGTTTATGGATGCTTTGACCGCATCGACGAAAAGCAAAGAACCGAGAAAGAGGAAGCGGAGAACATCCATTACGAAAGACGGTCCCACGGAACCGAAGAAACAGGAAACTGCCAGTAACGATAATCGTGATGTTACACCTCCACCCACCTCACCACCAAGTGCCGATGAAAAATCACCTATAGTTGTCAAGCCTAACTTTAAGGTGCGTATCATTATTAAACTATAAAAGTATTAATTACAATTCATGTAACATTAATATTTATTCATTTATTTATTTAACGAACATACAACTCATTGATATACGAATAAATTATACCGTGAAATCGTTTAATTTCACATCGTTTTTTAATAACAATTAACAAAACAATTTATTTGTTATTAATTTTATAATTAATGAAAAATTATTTGACAGCGTTTCATTCGTCTAAAATCGCATACCTTTTCTTACAGTTTTACCAAGACACTTTGGAAACAGACGAGGATAAGGAAAGAGAAAAAGAGAAAGAGAATTCGGACGACGATGATAAGAAAGAGAAAGAAGAAACGTCTGATGATCAAAAAGAAAACAGAGTATTTAAAGCGAATATTGATGATGATGGAAGTAATAGTAAGTTCTGTGATTGTTCGTTCGATCCTCAGACGGTCAATTATTATACACCGATAACAATATCATTTTAGAATAGGAATAAAGTATAGGATTCGAATACAGGTCCCTAAATAGTAGCAATGATACTGTCAAAAGAGTTCATTTCATTTGCAGTTGCTGCGCAAACACAAATTCAACATAGGCTTTGTTTAGTTAAAAGAAAGTGTTGAAAAACGGATGGCCAAGTTAATCTCTCTTAGAATCTCTCTAGACACCGTACATTTATTCTTAGTGAAAGGAAGTCTACATTGCCGCGCGCGTACATTAGAATAGTCTTAGCGAGTTAAATTTAGTTTTTCATTTTCCTAAGTTTTACCTGACTGTCGAACATATTTTTTCAGCTGTATACTTAAAAATGTGTTATTGCTTTTTTCAGCACCTACACCGGATGACGATGTAGAAGAAAAGACTTCCGATTCCCCGGAGGATACGTCTTCCATGTCAGATTCTGTAAAGAAAGAGAACGTCGGTGCTTATCCTGAAATACGTTATGTCGACGGACTGAGAAGCGTTTTGTTGCTTCAGAAACGTAAAGGACCGAAGAAAGTATTGAAATGGAAAACGGACTTGGAATCCGTTCGTTACTTTGAGCTGGATGAAACAGAAAGAGTGAACGTGACGAAAACGTTTACTGATATGAAACAAATGGAAAAACAAAACGAGAGGGAAGCATTCCAAATGGCCAGGAAATTAAGTACGTTATTAGAATCATAATCAAACATTTTTTATTTTATTTTAATTATTTAAAACATTTGAATAAAATTTTATATTTGTTTACAGGTAATGAAGATTTAATGGAGGAAAGAACAAGGTGGAAACCTTTAATTCCGATCGATTTACCTCCTGCATTAGTAGAGCCCGGAAAAGATAGCAGGGAGAAAGATATTCAATATGCTCGGGAGAAAGGCATTTTACAAGCACTATATTTCAATCGAAGCATGTAAGTTTACATTTCAGTTATTGAATAATTATATGTATATATAGTTTTTTAAATTTACCTTTGTGGTAAAATGAGATGTCTTTTAAATAATATTCGCGGGAAAAATTATATCTTTTATAAAGCAATACAAAATTTCATAAATTGCATGTTATAACACATGATTATTCACTTGTATAATCATGTGAAAAATAATACACATGCTATAGTAAAAAGAAGTAGATACCCTAAGCCAAAGAACAGTCTAACACATGGATTGTACTTATTGATGAGAGTATCACAGACCATAATTTCTTAAAACGTTCTACGTGGAAGTAAGATGGTTTTCTTATGTAATATATTTCAATTGTAGGATTCCAGACTCTGCAGCGGAGCCTGACGAAGAGCGTCACCATGTATATAACGAACCCAAAATCATTCCTTTGGACGACCTCACAGGAAATAAAGAAAGCGAGAAAGACTTTACTTCCATGCCGTGGCCAGAACCAAAACCTCAATTGCAACCTCAGACACCTCCAGTGACAAATTTCCACTATTCCTCGTTCCCCCATAATCAACCGCCAGTGATAACGTCGATGGGCCCACAAGCAGCAATGGGACCAATGCCTCAAATGTCTCAACAGATGATACCACCATCTCATATGGGCCCGTTAGGTCCAGAAATGGGAGGTCCAATGTCTGCCGGAGGAGGTGGATGGAGAACTGGAGATGGAAAAGTTGTTGTACCTGATGCAATGGGAATGAATCCCATGGGAAATATGCCGAATGCATTTCCACCGGGAATGGAAGGTGGTCCAATGGTACCGCCGGGAATGTTAGGACCACCGCCTATGTATAATCAACAACAAGAGGGTTATGGTATGATGGGTCCAGAAGACATGGGATTCAATAACATGAATCCAAATAATTTTCAAGGACCACCTGGTCCTTTGTATGGTCCTGGGCCCAACTTTCAAGGTCCCAGAGGCGGTGGCCCAATGCATGGCAGAGGTAGAGGAGTTCCTGGACCTGGTTGGTACAGAGGTGGTGGGGGGCCACCTGGAAGAGGCGGATGGAGAGGAGGTGGCGGGTGGAGGGGAAGTGGAAAGCAACCTCCCGTGTGCAGACAATTTTCGAAAAATGGTTATTGCCGGGTTGGTGATAAATGTCAGTATCTTCATCCCGGAGTGAACTGTCCACCGTTTTGAAAATAGTCGAAGTGATCAAAGGATTTATTGGAATTTACGTGGGTAGCATAATAGGAATGTTCATTCTACTTAAACTGAACCAGTGAGAATGAATAAGATTCGTATCGGAACGAAATCGTATGGAAAATATCAAATTATATTCGACACAAGCTTATATTAGTCGAGGAAATTGATTATAACGTGCAATTTTGTATTAATTATGCAAAGAATCAGACAGATAATATGACAGTTATACACGTATATTTTCTCAAGATTGAATTGTATACAACAACTTTCGATTCTTTTGCATTGTGTAATATGAAAAGTGAATATTACAAGAAAAAATTCCGTGATAGGTTTATTTTTTACGAATAATATCGTGCAGAATTTTGATATCGGAAGCTGCTTTGAATCCAAAATAACAATGGAGAAAAACAAATAGGTACGTCGGCTGCTGGACGGCAAGAGGTTCCTACATGTTATTTTTTATTATAATTTTAAACAGATATTTAATGAAGTCTGAAATGATATTAAAGGTACTTTTTATTTATCTGTTTTCTTAACATAATAATTGGAGTTTCGTAGAACAAGATCTCGATTGACATGTCTTCCTTTTACGTTCATAATTTACAGAGAGTAGCCACTGCCAAAAATATGGTTGAGCTAATTATAATAAAAACTAAAATGTACGGGATCGTCGTAGATTTTAATCTTATTGGCATGACGAGTGATGATTTCAAAGTGTATGACACTACAATGAGCAGGAAGTGCAAATTCCAATTTAAGAAGCATTTGTCTTTCAGATTGCCACATGGGTGTCTAATCGCTTTCTACTAATGAATATATGTATGTAATTAAAATACTGTTGATGCGAATCGTGGGTAATATACAACGGAATATTGTAACACCAAAAGTTCAAATAATAAGTTAAATAACTTTTTATTAAATTAAGATATCTTACATTTAGTCGTGTATGTAGACCGATTGTAAATATTATAATTGTACCATTTTGTATAAAATCTCGCTAGCTCTAATAACAAGAGACTGTTTTAGGCTTAAATAATATGTAATAATATAAAAGAAAGCAAGTTTTTAGTAAAGACGTGTATGTATAGTTTGAAATAGTTAAATGCAAAACGATCTGATGTTTGTAGAATATTTTTTCATGTGTTAAGTTGAACATGTATTCGATAAACACGATCGTTGGCATACTATTGTATTAAATATTTTTTACGAATTAAAGGTAGTGGTTATTTTTTTGTATATGATTGATTGTTATGTTTGTATATAACATTGATTGTTGTATAAGAACTGCTTGATGGAATACATGAGTCATACCTATTTTCTAAAATATACTGCATTACTCTACCAATTAAAAGACTCCCTTTACAATATATTTAAACATTTTATTATCTTTTTATTAATGTTTTTAAATATTTACGATTATCTTTACATTTTTATATTTCTATAAAAATCATACTTTTCTTTATACATCTAACAAATATATGTTTAAACAATTAACAATTCTTTAATGGTCAATAAAACAATATATTATATACAAATTAAAGACATCTGTACATAGAATGTATACAAAACTGTATATTCCAAAAAGGTCATATACACATCAAGCATATATTATCATATATTAAGCTCCACTTTTATATGCGTGAAAATTTTCTCTTTCAATATTAATCATTTATTAACTGAATTAGAATGAGAAATATTCGATTAAGTTAAATAATTTTAAATTTATTTAAATTGTTGAGGTGGAGGGCCAAAAATGCTTCCACTTTGTTTACTTGCTGTTCTAGATGGAGCAAATCCAAGTAATTTTTGTATATTCTGTAAATAACAACATCTATTTTAAGTTCTTCAAAAATGTTAAGATTAGGTAAATTACAATGTTAGAATTTCTTTCATTTTAGAAATATGATATAAATATTAAATTCAATTAAAATAGATATAAGTGTAAATGAAAAATTTATGTTTACCTGTCTAATGCTCATAGTGCAAAGTATGTAAAGAAAAATAAATGAACATTCTGTATAATCATCCCCTGGAAGATTTCTATGAGATAAACCTTGTATCCAACTGATTGGTACAAAAGGCAATCTTGCCACAACTCTACCATCAAAAATGCTATTGAACATACTTAAAAGGGCAGTAAATGCAAAACCAATTGCAAACATCGATTTCATTTTTACGAGAGATAAATCTCTGTTATTATTTTTTAATCTTTCTTCTTCTCGTTCAATTTTTTTCTTTTGTTGTTTATCTAACGAATCTCCATGTGCTTCCTTTCTCTTTTCCACTGAAAGGTATTGCATACAATTTTCATTAATAAATATTCAGTATTGATGACAAAGTGTTCATAAGACAATTAAATTGGCACCATTATTTCTCAGCAACTTACACTTTTTACTTTGTTTTTCTACTTCGGACTTCAATTTTTGATATTTCTCTGTTCTATACACCATTAACCATGTTAAACCTACAAACAATTTGAAAACAATGTAAAATAAGAAAATAACCTCAAACTTACGAAAACAATGTATAATTAAAACAATTTTTACCTTCTCCTAATAAGGCTGTACAGATACTAATAAATACAATTAAAATAGTGTCTGCCCACATATTGACACTAAAAGATCCTTCAAATGTTATTTAAATTATTTAGACATGTAATACGTGTATTAATCTTTTAAATCAACGATGGACAAATCAAGTGCCCGCCGAAGAGCTCATGGTGCACCGATGTGCACGGTATGTGCAACGATGAAACGGTGACGTGTTAAGAGTTCATAGAAATGTTAAAATTTCAAATTTACAAATTTAGAAGTTTGAGAATTTGGAAATTAAGAAATCTTAAAACTTTGAAGAATAAAAAAAAATGTACATATTTGACATTTTTTAACAAGAAAGAATTTTGATAAAATTGGGAATTTTGACAAGTTCTAAAATTCTCAAATTCCCTACACATCAGTAATAATTATCACGCACGCATATGATGAGACTGAAGTACATATCACTAGAAATAAGCCCAAAATTATTTCCATTATTTACATACGTTATAAACAAATATATTCAACTTCGTATGTAATAGAAATATGGAATTAATTTTGTGTTTTTTTGTACAATTAAAACGGACAAGAATGATTATAAATTTTTATATCATAACATTCCATATGTTGTTTGAACACTTTATTTGTTACAATTTCTATTCTAAAAGTAATCGATAAACAATATCATCTTCAACTTATATTTATAAAAAGATACAATATGTACATATACCAAGCTCTCAATACGTACGACTTACTTTGATTTTAATCATTTAATTTAAAATACTGCTTCTGACGTCTTAATGCCATTTTATAGTTTTAGTATTGCATACTGCATACTGCGTTAGTATTACATAATACTTTAACCGTGTACAAAATAAAAGCATCTACATATTTTCGTTGAACACGTGATCATAAATATATGTAGATAAAAAAATAATCTATAACTTATTGTATTAGCATGAAACTTGTGTGTGATATTTAATTATCACGACGTTTAAAATAGTATCAATTACTATCGTCATTCAATTTTTTCTCTGATTGATCGATATTTTCAGTCCTTAAGCATTTCCTAATCTCAAAACCCAAGGCTGCGCCTAATGGGGGTGGGACTGCGTTTCCGATTTGACGATGTTTATCGAGTATGTTTCCATAAAATCGAAAAGAGTCTGGAAATCCTTGTGATCTGGCACATTCTCTTACGCTCACAACTCTTGTTTGTTCAGGATGCAAAACGCGGCCCTATTAACAAATTGAGAAATTGAATACACAAATGGACATTAAATAGAGAATAATTTAATACAGCAACAAAAAAATAAATATTTACCTGTTTACCCATAGGTTCTGGATTAGTAATAGTAGTACCAAAAAATCCATCCCATTCTAATCTACCATATAAGCCTGCCCATTGATTGTGACGTTTTCCAGTGTGAGGTAAGCACCAAGGAATTAAAGTATTATATTGTCGATCCATCGGATCACATACTTTGCCAGCAGAACAATTACATACTCCACGAAGTGCTCCAGTGGAACTTTTACCTGATTTTTTATCATTATGAGTGTATTCCCTATAACATAAAATTATTCTTATTATTGTTTAACAAATAATACCGTTTTACTATATAGCTTTACACCAAGTTACAAACGAAAAATTTAAAACTGCATTATACATAGATTTAGATAATAAATATACTCACAATTTTTTTGAATATGTTCCATCGCTTAAACGTACTGAAATATTTGGTAAATCTCGCCAATCAGATCCGCTTGCAGTTGGAATATGTGCTATTCGTGCTTCAACAAGTGGTGCCATATCTTTACAGATATGATCTCTTAATATAGCATCAGGTTCTTTAGGCCTTACCTATAAATAAATGTTAAATATTTAATAAATAAATATTTTTATAACAATAATCCATGAGCACTTAGAAATTTACTTTTCTTTGAAAGTGAGATATTGGTTCATCACCATAAGCAATGTCATCCCTGTTCCATCCATTTCGAATATTAGGTAAATCAGACATTGCATCACGAACACTGATTGTTCTATACGGTGCCGACTCTATCCAATCACAGTTCGATGAATACTATTAAGAAATAAAAAATATTAAGAAATGTATATAGATAATTTACTAATTTATATGTATATAATAATTGTATCCTACTTTTTTGTTATCTACAATAACACTTAATTGACATGCTCGTTTACTAAATACATGAGTTGGTTCTGGATATTTTGGAAGAATTTCTCCAGGAGCAGCAGCTAAAATTATCAATCTAAAAATGTATAACTGAGAATTAGAAACGTTAAATAATAACAGAGAAACATGTAATTAATGTAGTTAGAATCATTTTCACCTTCTTCTTGTTTGTGGAATACCATAATTTCCAGCTTGGAGAATACCAAATGTGCATTGGTAACCCATTCGGACAAGGCACCTTAATGTTAATTTGAGTACCATACTCTTTTTAAAAGATACAAAATTTCGGACATTTTCCATAATAAAAAATTTTGGTCTATAATAATCACAATAGGATAAACATGATACTACTAGAGAGTTCTTAAATAATGAGTATTGCCGTGAATTAAAACGATTCATGCCACTAAAACCTTGGCAAGGCGGTCCACCGCATAATAATTCTACTTCCCCTTTTTGAGGCAAACGCTGTCCACTGTTATCGCGAAGTTCGCCCTATATTAACATTATAAATATACTTAAAACTTGTGTATATATACATTTGTTAGCATTTGCTTAGTCTACAATAACAATTGTACTTACATTCATAACCTTTCGCAAAAGTACATTACAGTCTTCACAAAACACTGTTGTTTTAGGATTATTAAGTCGATACGCACATGCAGCTGGTTCATCTTTTTCAATCGCCCATTGATTATCTACAATACCAGCTTGTCTTAATCCTTCGGATAATCCTACGATGAAAGTTTTAATTTAGAAAACCAATCAATGCTTAGAAAACGAAAATATTACGTTTTACACTAACCACCACAACCAGCAAAAACATCTAGTGTTTTCAATTTTTTTGGTACAGTGCAGTAATCTACAGGCTTATTAATTATTTTCTTATTATCATTAGTTTCTAGCTGTTTATTTTTGTACTTTGCTTTTCCCTTTCCTTTTCCTTTCCCTTTTCCAGATTTTCCAATACTCATAGCATGATTTGGTGGATCGACAAAAGTTTTTTCTAAAGCGTTATAAGCTTGAGAAAAATAAAAACGATTAGGGCCAGCAGCAGTCCATTCTTCTGCAGACTGATCTAAATTTTCTACATACACCAAATAACATTTTCCTGCCACATCTGAAAATCTGACGTCGCAAACTGAAATGTTTCAATTAAAATTAGGTTTATCAATGTGAGTACATATATTACTTTTTGTTATTTATGAATGAATATATCTATTATAATCTTTCACCTTCATCGCTCCAGTACACCATATTAAGATCAACCTGTTGCATCAGAGTCAGTCCTTTATGTGTATTTTCTGGTCGATACATCTTATTTATTTTAATCCATATTTCAGAGGATGCAACTAGCTGACTATTAGTGGTTGCATATATCGCATTTATATAACCAATATGAAATGGTTCAGGCGTATCGTAATTTGATCCTTTCACGTGATCTGATGATTTTCGATAATATTCAGGGTACATATCTTCATCTACCTTTCCTTTCTTTGGTTTTGTAGAAATGTGATTTATAGATGTATATTTATACTTTATAGCTCCTGGCATTAAAAATACAGCTGTCCCAACCGTAAAATCTTCGCCTTTATATTTTACCATGTTATATATTACTTCTTTATTACTTTTTTCTTCTCCCCGGTCAAAAACCTTTGGTGTATAGTAACATTGTAATGTAGTAAACCGCACACAAGCAGGGCAAAACCGATGACTGATTTCTTTTCGTGGGCATATAGGATCTGGAGAAGGATCTTCGAAACGAGCTGTTTCTGGGGTATATTTTTTTTGGTAAAAAAATGTTTTCCCATCTTTATTTTGTATTTCATCTTCTAGTGGTCCATCTGTATTTCCTGAAACACAGTTCATAAATATTATGTATATAATAGATAATACCTTGAGTAATAAATAGTGTAATTACCTAATTCACTCCAGTTATTAGGACTGGCTTTATAAAGAACAGTAGCTTTAGACTTAATTGAAGTGAATGGTACATTGTCACATTCATCAAGTAAAAACAGTTCTAAAGGGTCCGATGTTTCACCAAGTACAGTATCACTGCCTCTTCTAAACCAGTTTGCATGACATAATTTTGCACCACTTTTATCCTCCCACATGTACATAACTTTACCTACTTGCAATGGAACTGTAGGATCATTTGATTCAATCAACACATAATCATTTGCTTTTATTTCTTCACCAGTTACGATAACTGAGTTATAAAAGGTTCTTCTACCATCATCTATAATTGGTTCTCCTATCCATGTAATTTCTTTCTCTACATGTTTAAATTCTTTTAAAATCATTTTTTGAGTAATTTTTGTGTTTTCTATTGGCATATCATTTAGGTCATCATCTTCTGCATCTGAATCATCAGCTTCCTGTATAGCCATATTTGGACATCTTCTCCTATTGCAAGCTTGCTTGCTTCTTCCAGATCCACCAAACTTAATCATGTCTTTGCAAGCTGCACAGATTCCACAATCTGGTTGTTGACAAATTTCGCATATTCCACATCTCTGTCTTTTTGGCCCCATTATTTCTTTATTACCGTTTGTGGCTATTTGATCAGAAAAGAATGTTTCAAACATATTATTAACTAATTTCGTAGTCGTGGCTTTAGTCCAAGTAACCTTCTTATTCTTTTGATCTTTCGAGCGTGTTCTACATAATGCAATTCTTTTTTTTAATGTTACACCTGCAAGTGTTATCAATGCTCGCATACATGGACTTGTAATCAATAGAGGATCTTCTGGTTTTGCTGATGCATCAAAGGAAATAACTTGATCACAAATAAATTGTGCATAACGTAATAAAGAATCTTCCGTAAACCTAGATAATCCTTTTGGTGGAACAATGGTTTGCAATCTATGTAATAAATCTTCATAAGTAGGATTAATTTCATCCAGTAAGAATTCTATAACTATCTTGCTCATATAAATTTTTTCTTTCACAGAATCCATAAATGGTGCATATGCTTCAGCTGGCTCCATTAATATATATTCTGCAAATGGTGTGTTGAATCCTATCAATGCCAATTCTCCACCATCAAACCCTGACACCCACCATTCATTTATTGGACCTATATCTTTTGTGGGCAGACCACCTTCTGGGGATGAGTTTTCTTCATAAATAGGTTTCATGTAACCCGAAAAATAAAGTATAACATTCTTTTCAATTAAACCATTATCAAAGGGACACAAGTGTCCATTTTTATCATATACACAAAAATGAGTTATTTTGTTTTGTGGCCTTTCATCACCTTCATAAAACATTGTTTCTTCTCCTGTAAATAAAGATAATTTAGGATCTGTTAATGCTATCATTTCTTCTACAGCTCCATTAGGGTGACCAGGATATATTTTGATTTCCGTGCTTGTTAATTTTTGACAACAATATTCACATTTCTGTTGAAGATTAATTGATTTTTGTTGTGATATTACAGATTCTTTTACATGTACGTTGTTATTGTCTGTTTTGGTCTTTTTAAGTGTATTAGTTTCAGATTCATCACTTGTATCTTCCTGTTCATCGTTTACTTTAGTATTTGATATATCAGACACTGCTGTATTATCTTCTACTAACATTTGGGCCTCTAATTCTAGAACTTCAGTTTCGTTACTTCTTCTTTTGCTGAATTTTTTTGTTTGAACCTTTTGTTGTGGTAAACTTTTTTTTGTAATATCACCATTAATCTTATTTGAGCTAGATATTTCTACATTAACATATTTTCCATTGCGCAGTTTTCTCCTATCAGTATCTGTTTCTTCAATTATCATATTTTCAATCACTAGAGAGTGAAAATTAAATATCGTTTTATTATCTAGAACTTTGCTAAATTTGTTCTATATTACATTTGAATGTCTTACCTGCATTTTCACTTTCGTCAACCATACAATTATTTAAAGATATTTCTTGTACTTCTATATCTTCAACATTTGTTTGTTTCTCTCTATCATAATTTCTAGCATTTCGTAAGCTAAAGGATATCATATTGAATAAAATTGATTACGTTTATTGACGTTTCGTTCACAACTTATCGCTGTCTTCAGTATTAATTCCGTCTATGCAAATTTCAAAAATCGTAAGAAAAATATAACATCAGAAATAATTGCAAACCAACACGCTTTTTTATAATTTCACAACTAAATAGAAAACACTTAAGTACGAGACATGATAATGCTGGTTGTACCGCCAAAATCTTTCAAACCCTGTTCACATGAGAATATCACACTTCCATTATATTAGATGACAGACATTTTTACTACTGATCCTTACAAATTGATATCATTTGAAAAATTTAATTATACGATTTAAAATATTTACTGAAAATAATTTTAATATATTTGCAACACTTCTTCATTTAAAAAAATTTTTATATATTAAATATGTTCATAAATTTACCTCATAAAGCGAGGGCACTACGATCGCTTAATACACAATTCAAAATACAGTTGCTGGCTGCGTATTATACATGACAAAGCGATAGCAGCGCCATATGATGTTTGATAATTGTGATGCATACTGTCTTTCGTTGAGCGGTCAGTGGTTGAACGGAGGACGTGTATCGTGTTGTAACGTCATTAACGATAACGGTATAGTCCAAATAAAACTGAGTATTTATAATAATGGGACGAACTGTATATGCTGAAGAACGTCTTCATACTTACCTAACATCTTTAGCAAAACCAGATGAATACACAATAGGATTAATTTTGGGACAGGTTCGAAGTTTGTATGTTTCAATTTAACGTCAACTCACTTAACATATGCACCTGTTAATTAGTATAATGTAATATTATTTTGAATAATATGTGAATATTATTCGTAGTTATAAGTATAACGTTCTCAATAAACGTTTATATATTGGTAATAAAATTTCAGAGTGCTGGTCAAAAAGACTATATTGTACACCTAGCAAAAACACCACCTCCGCTTGGTAAAAATGTAGTGGAAGAAACATTGATTAGTTCTACAACCAATACTCATCCAGATTACACTGAAAACTACATTAAAACAGTGAAAGATATACCTGAAAACTGGGTTGCTGATCATGCCAAGCATGTATGTCAACATTAATATGTTTAATTAAAATCTAAAATTGTAAATATCTTTTATTTATGTATTAATATGTTAATTTAATATAAAGGTTACAAGAATGTTACCTGGTGGGATGCAAGTACTTGGTACATTTATTGTTGGCCCAGAAGATGTCATGAATAATAATACTAATGTACAGAAATTTAGATCCATTCTTATAGCAATTCAAAAAAATTTGTCGCACAATAAATATCTTTGTGGAAATAGCAATGAAGAGCATCTTATCTTAAGTTTAAATAGCATTACACAAAAATATACTTGTAAATCTGTGGAAACCAATAAGACTGGAATGTTAAAACCAACAGAATGGAAATTTCAATCAAAACCAACCAAGTGGCATCAACTTGAAGCTCTTGTAGATTTTGATCGTTTATTTCTTATTGCTGCAGACAAAGATCCAGAAACCCTTAAAAAACAACTACAGGTATTTGTTGTGTAAAACATATATTGTTACAATATTTATGAAAAATGCATATATAGCAATAAATAACATAATTCAATTTTGTAGGATATTTTAAAAAATGTATCAGATATCATTGAATCTTCTCTGATTGTGATTGAAGGAGAAATTAGATCATCAGATGATACATTGGAAGCAATTAGTAAAAGCAAAAATGATGATAAAACATGTAAAAATAGTGAAAAAAATGCTAATGATAAACTCATTCAAGTGGATTTATACATTCCATGTGTAAGTGCTTGTATCTATATGAAATTAATGCTGCTTTTTAATTAATGGCTTTTAAATCTTTTTATGATATTATTTTATGATCTTTTAAGTATTAGTCAAAGTAATTTTGTCAAATGGATTAAAATTACATTATAAATCATTAAATAGATATAACACAATTTATTTTGTGGATTATTAGCAAGAAAAAGATATTAACTTGGACATAAGGACAAAGCCATGCAGTGCATCTATACGACTTGTAGGACAGTTAGTGAGTAGAACTTTTGTTCATCAAAAAGGAAATATTGAAGAAGCTAACACTGCAATAAAACAAGACATAATAAGATCACTAGCAAGTAGATTAGAAATGCATTGGGATAGCTTAATTGAAGAAGAAAATGGATCTCCCGAAGGTATATTTTGTAAAATATTCAGGAAATTTGTGATCAAATACTTATTCATTTTCGTATTTAATTTCAGAAAATATAACATTACACGAACCTCCAAGAAGAGTATTAATAGCATTACCAGAAAGTAAAATAACATTATCAGACTACCTGTTTCCTGGTGAAGGTCCTCAAGAAGCCCTTTTATCATTACAAGAACTTCTTGATTTAGAAGTTCAAGAAAGTAATGTCCAAAAAGATATAGAGCTTCAAGCTGGTAAATATTACATGATTATATATAATATAAATTATATATTTTGATCATATTCTATATCACACATTTATTAAATAGATCCTACAGAATTTTACTGTCAAAGCGAAATTGATATGAAACCTGCTGATCTTAGTAAAGATACATCTGGAAATTATAAAGCTAGAATATATTTCACAGGTTTCAGTATTGCAATCTTAATTGTAATTCTTTCTATTATAATAAATAATTTTATTAATGTGAAATTAGATGTATAAAAAGTACGGGTTTATGTTGGACTTTAATATGTGAATAAATGTGATATCATGTTCATATTCTTATATACATTAAAATTTAAAAAAATAGCATGTTTTTTGTAAATTATTATGTAAAAGTATTAAATTATTGATATGTATTATAGAAGATATAAATGTTATAAATATAAAGCATATTAATTATTTCATTTTAGTATTTTATGTCGTGATTAAATATTTTTGTAAATGTTTACATACAATGGATTGAATAAATAATTGAATAAAAAGAATCTTTATACGTTTCACATAACTTCTTTAAAATTGAAGACTGTTTAAGAAGGTATAATTTCATATAACATGTTAATATATTTTTAACTTTAGTATATTATTTTAATATAATAACATCTACACAATATATACATACAGTATCATACACGCATATTATGTACAAAAAGGCGATACTCCCAAAATTAATATAATGGCAAACCTTATAAGATAAAATGACAGCAGTGTCGATATTTTTTTTTTACAATAATTATATAAATAATGTTTACTTCCTGATAACATTAAATTAAATAATGACATGCAATGTTGATACACGAGTTATTCGTAAACTAGGCAGTGGTACTTATATTTTTTAAATGCTTGGTACAATTCACATTCCTTTAACAAATTTTTTAAATATTTGCAAACCTGCACTAAAATTTATAAAAATTCCTATATTTACAAAATTTTTTACACTGTACATAGTAAATTGAGTAAAATATGTAATATTTGTCCAATATGAAAAATTAAAATAAGATAGATAATAGTTCAGAATTAATTTAAAAAATTAGAATTTTTTTTAGCTATAATGTTTCAGTGTTAAATGCATACAAATGTTTTCTAATTACATAATTTGTACACAAATTAAAACTTAAACAATACATTTATTTCCGTTGGAAGTGAAAGTTGATAGTTTAGCATATTTTGTAATAAAAATAAAAGAATTGGAGCATGTGTTAACGAAAAAAGAAAAATGTATGAATTCTTATTAGAACAATTAAGTAGTACAACTTTCTTAGCTCTCAACACACATATCTTTTGTATAATTATTTGTAATATTAAGAATATCATAGTAGGTAAGTCACCACATTTTCATAATCTTTCGTTTATACATAACTATTACATTGCAAGTAGAGAATATTCTCATTTACTAACTTCACATGATGAAGAAAATTTATACGAATGTTTGGAGTGGAATAAACGATGATAAATGTAACGAATAAATAGTGCAGATTAAATAAAATAAATATTAAGGTTTTGTCAAGATTTGGATGAATACAATGTCATCTAAATGATGTTACAAGAAACTGCGTACAAACCATGTAGCAATTATATTTTACACTGTTTTTGTACATCATAAAGTACATGATGAATATTAAATTTCAGACGCAACACGAAATTTAACCTGCACTATCCTCAATAAGCGTTAATAATTTTAAAAAATGATGAATCTAATTAGATAAAATGTTTAACTTTAATAATTATACTGCTCCCATCTTTATAAGCCCTGCTTGACTTCCTCTACCAACACTCGCGTCTTCCAATGAATCTAAGTCTAAAGCAGATTCTATCATAGTGGTATCTTGTAACAATCTAAGTCTGGATGCAGACAAAGGTGTTGTTACCGTTACCGAAGGTATAGAAGACGTATCCAACGTGGATGAAACCACAACACTCTGGCGAGGAGGTAGCGGAGCAATTTCATCAATATCAATTGGAGCTATATTAAGTGACGCTAGTGGTACTTCATTGGTAACAAGTTGGCTCACACTGTTCGTGGTACTACCTAAAAACAAATTTCTAACAATAATCACATAATCTAAACGATTTGAAATTTATATACATTTTATGTATAATATACGAAAAATATTAGAACTTCAATAATTGGTATTAAACTTCAATGAAAAGCCGTTATAAACGCTCATTAGCAACAAAAAACTATATTATGCAACATATTGCAAAAGTGCAGTACTGGCTGTGTATCTTTGTTGCATAAACAAATAAACTGATATTGCACTGCAATAGGTAAAATAAATGTCCCAGGCATTGATGTGTTATAGAAATGCATTTCCTATTCGTACAAGTGTTCAATTAAAATAGTGAAAAGTGACAATGAAAAAGTTACGTACTAATAGTACAATGTATGTCATTTTTTGTATCAACATACACATACAAAATTATAAAATATCCTTCCAAATTTGTACATTGAATATGTGCGTATTTGTTTGTACATATACAAACATATGTATATTTATATACATATATATTCATGATTACAGTGCCCATAATAAAACTTCAGATAATTATAAACTAATAAATTAGTCACAATCCATAAACCTTTGAATTGATATAACATTCTAAAATTAGTGTCTTTAAAAGTGTGGAAAATACACATTGAGTGTAAAATGTTTATTGACAGCTATTAATAAATACCAATTCATTCATATTAAACATACACACAATAATGAATGGAATAAAACAAAATTAACTTACCAAACGGTATGCTCTGAGCCCTCGATAACAGGACGTAATTTTAAACAACAAAGAAATACAATTTATTCAATCATGTAGAAATATGATTAAACAATAAAGAATGTAAATCTATATGTCTAATAATGATCAAATCTACATCTAAATTAATTTCTGCACCGTATTAAATATTAGTATAAAAAGTAACTCATGGAATTAAATATAGCACATTTCATTAATGCAACTGTACTATGAAAGCAAGTAACTATGTTCACATATTAGTATTGAAAACTGCAATGAAATTAATAGTTCAGTCCGTTTTTCAGTCAAGATATATACCACGATAACAAAGATATTAACATCTCTTTTTTCTTTTTTAAAAAAAATATCCATGTGCTCAGTACCAAACTGAACAGTCGAAAAATAAATAAATCTCTGTCGATAACAATCAAATTCAACTTTGAATGTGTTTCATTCATAAAGATTTGTATAAAATATAGCACAATGAAACATGAACAACCATGATAATAGTAATTATGTTTGTTAATGCTACCAATATATGTATATTATCTTATATATCATTATTTTCGCTAATATACGTACATATTAAAAGGTTGGTATATTGTAAGCTACTTATAATGAATAATTAAAACATTAAAACTTATGTTATTTTGATTTTAACACGCCAAAAGAATTTCCCTAATAAATACTCTATGGCCGTTTATTCAAGTTTCGTTTCAATAGCTATATTATTATTTTTAAAAATGCAAGTGTTATGAAAAATATTAAATATCATCATTGTCACTCATTGAACTCATGATAAATCTACGATTTAAAAGATCTTCTTCAGTACCATCGCTAGGACACAAAGAATTTTCAGCATAAGAGAAAGTATTGGTCAATGGTCCTGAACCAAACCTGTTAACTGCAAGTCCAATTGCAGCCTGGCTAATAATTGGCATGCCCCCCGCTCCTAATATTCGAGACATAACAACAGTTGGCAAGAGATTCTTTGATATCGGATACTTCAAACCATGAACAGTGCATCTTAAGTTATTGTATTTAAGAGTTTGCTGAGACTGAGAAATTCGTAATGGATCTTCCGAATAGCATTGCGGGAATTTTTGAAAATCGGTATAAATGCTTTTATCGTCGATTTTATGCCGTATCGGATCTTCAGAGTACCTTTGCGGGTACTTTTGAAGATCGATGCCGTATTTTTGATCACCGACACACTGATCATATAATAAATTATTATCCGAACATCTGTGATACTCTTCTCTACACCTGTGAGGATATTTATGTATATTTTCCTCGCATCTACATGGATATTTTTGAAAATCTGGATTTCCCCTATCAGTATCATATTTTATATGTTTTACAGAATCCTGAAAACAATGCTGTAGGGGATACGTTGGAACATAAGTATCATTGATATATTGACGTGGGTACTTCGGAAGATCCTCGGGATAACGGATAGTATGCCTTAAAAGGCTTAACTCACCGTTCATCGATTCAATTTGTGGCGAATGTTGGCCAGAAACGAGATTGTTCATAGAACCCGTAAGATCTGGGCTAGGATTTGTCTGAACACTTGCCCCATTAGACTGTACCGACAAAAAACGGAACATTTTTGTACCAATACAAAATACACACAATGCAAATAAACCAATCTAAATACCTGCGGTTGCACAATTTTCACTGTACCATATGTTTTGTTATTAGTAATCACACTATCGTCGCTAACTTTTTCTTGCTCTGCACGATATTCGGGTGTTACTATACCCCTTCGATCTATAAGAATCAGTATTTTCGCGTAAAATAGTATCGGCATTTACAAACATCGTACGTAGAAATAGAATGATAAATTACCAATTAAGCTAGGCGGTGCCGGTCCACATAATACATAGAAACAATTTCCGCAAATATTTCCTTGACTGTAAGGATTAAAACTTTCTTGCCCTCTTTTAATAGAAAATGATCCTTTAATCTATGAATGATAATTATCTTGAAACAGTCACAGTATTTTAAAATTATATAGTTGACAACTTTCAACTTTATAGTACTTACATCTTCATTAGTTGTCTGATTACTAGTAGTTAAATATGTATGAAAACCAGCAAGGCCAAGAATACTCCAAACAGAGAAAAAACATATAACTCCTACAACTACACTTCCAGGAGTTAATCTTACTGCTTCTAGAAATGGTCTATCATCTCTTGTAACTATAATCATAAATTTGAGGTTCAATTATAACTATTCCTAAGTTATCTTTCATTTTTTTAATAGATACTTACGCATTATCAAATGTGTAACGGCACATGCAAATATAAAAACACAAAGAAATGCCAAGGATACAATAAAAGCATAAAAATATCTGTAATTCCTTCTGCCAACACAATTTCCAACCCAAGGACAATGATGATCAAACCTCTCTAAAATGATAATCATATTCCTGTATTTTCGTAAAAGTAACATTAATAATAGGTAATTAATAAATATACATACCTACACAATTGTCGCATAAACTACAATGTGAGGCCCTTGGTGGTCTAAATATTTTGCAAGTGAAACAATACTTTAATTTTACAGGCTGTCCCTTTACTAATACCTCTTTTGTCCTAGGTGGAGGTCTATACATTTTAGAATTACCATTATTTGGTACCTCTTTAACCAACATGTAAAAAAACAATTTTTATTAATTTTAATACAGAATAAACTGATTTAAAATTATAACCCAACGAAATTTAAAGTTATGTATTTATCTTTTTTATTATGTCATATGTACCAATTTGTTTTTCAATATAGGCAGCTTCATCAGGCGTTGCCCTTGGAATAACTCCAGGATCACTGAAGCTTGTTCTGAATAATGCAGACATTACAAACACAAATAATAAACCACCAATAACTGGTATAGCAGGTGTTATATGAACTGCTAAGAATGGACAGCTAAAAAAAGTATGAATCCATTAACATTTTGTTCTTCTGATATATATGTATAAAATTATAGTTATAAAACAATTATCTTACTCAAAGGCAAAAAATAGTCCACTTGTTCCAGCAATGAGACACACAGTCACATAAAAGACTCCAGTTTGAGGTGCCATCATTACTCTACCGTCACAACAAAATCGATTTCTACCTGGGAAGAGTTCCCATTTTCGTGTAATATGTGGCATCTTGCAGAAGTAAACAGCTACTTTACGCGTTGTTCATATATACAAGAACATAATGCCCAATTTGCACCGCATGATTCATTAGGGCCATACAATCTTTACTTAACACTAGTATCCAAGAAATTGGACCATCATATTTCATTTTGACTTATTGTTCTGTTTCATTAAACTGTAATAAAAATTATGTACAATGAAATTAGTCCAACTTATACATAATCTTGAATCACTTGAAAATATTAATAAATACTTGAATCGCCAATATTTATCATTTAAATGATTCATAAACACTTCATTTTATACAAATAAAAAACACTTTACCATGCAATTGTAACTTCTACAGCAGGTGAAGAAAATCGTACATCTCTCGTCAACTTAACCTAATTGCTCTGTTTGTTGAAAGTACAATGAAATTCATATTTTGTAAAAATTCGCATTTTCAGAAAATCAAATGCATTTGTTCGCTATCTTTTATGTTCTAAAAACAGCCATGAACTCACTTTCGAGACATTATCGCCACTGTCTTACAAGGACCACCGATTTCAAAAATATTCACAAGATCATAACTAAAGAAAATCACAAGCAAAAATTCATTTATAAACTAGGTCAGTTTAATATGACATATAAACACTTGTGTACTCTTGATATAACCTTTAAATCCACAAAGTACATTATGATCTGGGAAGCCGTTGCATCGTTTTGGTCAATCGACCTTAGTCCGATGACAATAGCGTATGTATTTACAGGGAAAGATTGTTGGCCGTTCTGTTTGCTCAAGATTATCTGTGGTTCCCTCTAACGGAGTACGCAGAAGCGCCACGTGATCCTGTTGCCACGTGATCTAATACAAAACTAATTTCGATTTTAAACTCGACCACTTATTCAAAAGTTATCAATAAAATAATACCGCGGCTTAAAGCATATAAGCATTACATTTTCATTTACAGGATTTTGCATGATATTAATAAAAATCATACAAGACGCCGAAAATATTTCAGAGATTTTGAAAAATAAATGATTTAAGGACATCTTAATACATAATGTTAGAAGCAAGATCTTACTAAAAGAAAAAATAATACGTATGTAAAATATTACTTTTACGTGCGAAAAAACTATAATTGGTTGCGAAAAGATAAGATTGATTATTAAATAGAAGAAGGGTGTAGAACTTATTGCTCCTATTGCAAAATGGGTCGTCGACGCAATGCAGTCATCGTCACACGTATACGTGCACACAACGAAACAAAATCTTGAAAATCGAAGAATCCCACTATGAACGCCATCTTCGGGTATAATCAGGAACAGATCCGTGACGATCCTAAAATTTTACTGCACACATAGACGCATTAACCTTACAATATCACTTCCGAGATCTATAGATCTCGTATATTTTTTAATGGCTTTTATGTTACTATAATATTGAGAAATAATTAACAAACGAAGAGGAAGTATTATTTGTTGAATTGTATAACATATGTGAAAAGCGTATTTTGCTCGAAAATTGACTTCTGATGTTATTTCATTATCCCCTTTGAGGAAAGATTTTCTGTGAACTTGTATTTTTTATGGAAGAAAAAAATGATCATTGATCCAAAAATTAATATTTTTGTAGTAACCAAATCATTTGTTCAGAAGCATGCATACATCCAAGTGATAATGCGTTCGATCGAATCCTAAGGTCATCGAAGTTCATATAGTAAATTGTAGATACAAAAAATAGAAAGACTAGATTAAAAAATTTGTCATCGAATGTAACAGCAATTTTTTTATTTATACTATAACGAGAGAACGTTTGACACGTAATATACACTTGAATGTAATGTAGATTTCTTTCTAATAAGGATTAGTGTGAGGAGAAAATTCTCCAACATCTACATTCAATTTTAGGTGATGAAACGAATAAATTAAAAACTTTTTATTTCTCAAACTTTCAATTAAAAAAGTGAAATTTTTAAATTTTTTTTTTGTTAATTTATACTTTTTTATTTTTTTATTCCCAAATTTTTAAATACATACATTTAATTGTTCGCAAATTTGAAAATTTCTCTCGAAAAACCTTTCGCAGAGGCCACTGTGCTCGTTATCGTATATTAATCCTCGGACGGCACATCGCAGATAAGGCGACAATTCAAGTTAAAATTTAATTTTTTTTTAATTTCGAATATCTTAACAAATTAACGATGCGAGAATTTCCATGAAAAATTCGTACGTCCAGCTTTACTCGAAATACTGTTACGGTGTAGGTCTGGGTCATGATTGACCCGTCTCTGTCGTCCGAGGGTCGACGAAACGGTTTAGTTAAAAGGTTTAGGAAAAGAGACGCGAAGGAGAGAGAAATATCAACAGGCGTGAAGCCGACGTCAGGATTGTCGTGTAGGAAGCAAATGGAGGGACACGGTGGCCGGCGGCGTCGGTAGCGGAAAGGATCGTGAAGGGTCACGTTTAGTCGCGTCCGTACGGCTTAAGGTAGTAGCTGGCGAGGTGATTTCGGGGTGGGAGGTTGAACGAAGCTTGGAACATTGCGGAGGGTGTGGGGGAGTGGCGGGTCGTATGCGGCGGGGTGCACGGGTATGAATCGTGGAGCGGGCGGATGGACGGACGGACGCAAACGCTGAAATCAGCTCGGGCGATCGATGCGATAAATGGATGCGTGCGATTGGTAGCCGGGAAAATCGATGATGAACAGGGGGGCACCCTACCTAGCCGCGAAAGCGAGCACGGCTGCACCGCCGGAGAGGATGGAGCAAAGACCGAAATATCGATTTTTAGGCCCCTACGCGGCGGTTCGATGCTCATATCTGCCCCGTGTCCCGTATCCGCGCGAAGCGCCTTTCAAAACACCAACGACGCGTGCCAGACAAACTGTGTGGTGCCGCGGATCTCCTCGAGGATTATCGTGCGAATTAAAATACGTGAGAGAGAAGCCGAGTGACGTGTACCGAACTTCTGCTCGATGTCGTCAGGTAACCACGTTGAGACGCGGTAAAACGCTTCGCGGACAAAGAGACTCTCTTTCTCTCCGTTGACGTTCGTGCGACCAGCAATATCGTGCAACCGTAACCAAACGATCAATGATCCTCGGCCAACGAAATGATCTATACTCTACGTGTGCGTCGATAACGTTTCCTCCCGCCTGGCGAGTTTTTTCAACGACGAAAAACAGTTGTGTACAATGTGTTTAATCGTCGAACGAACGTCAACGGGAACCGTAACAAGGGTGTGAATTTCGTTACAGGGTTGCGAGAAGAGTGCGTAATTACTTTGTTATCGTCGTTGAATTAAGCTGCAACGTAAATCGACCGAAAGGATTTATTCGTGGTGATTATTTTCTTGTGTCTTACGGAACATCGTAAAGAACTGCGTTGAGAAAACGCTCGGACGCCGCGAACTGGCATCGATCAAAGGGAAGAAAGATTATTGTGCACCGTTCTTGAACGAACATTGTTGTCGTGAAAATCACTAATGATCGGTGATTGTTTGTTTACGTATAGATAGAGTGACCACTCGTACCGATTAAAAAATTCGAAATTATTGGTACCGAATTAATTTTTGATAGTTAATTTTAAACTTTGTTTAAAGGCAATGTAAACTTATTTCAACATTTTTATTTTTACTTTGAATACAAATTGTTAATAATCAAAATTACATTTTAGTTACTTAAAGGCAACAATTAGGGGTGAACATTTGTTTTCGATATAGAAATAAGACATTTGTTTTTAACTCGTCGCGGTCGAAAAATATACATCAATTTGAACTTAAGACATTGATTATTTTATTAAAAAGTAACATTAATTATGAACAGTTCATTTTAATTAGAAAGAAAAAAATATTTTGCAGAAACTTAAAATTGTTTATAATTAACAGTTATGCATTTTACTTCAATTGAAATTCAAGAATAATTTTTACATTTGTTTCAGATGAAATTTAATTATAATTTTTTGAAAATCAGTACATCCAGCAGAAATGATCAACATACTAGTTATACATAAATATTGGTTAAAGGTCTCTTTTAAATAATCTTTATTTTCGCACCGAATTCATTGTTCAAATAAATGGTTACTTTAGTTTACATACACTCCATACATTATTAATAAGAATGCGGGGAACAAGAATATATGTAACGTGTACTTTAGATTTGTAGTTACAACTTCGCCACTACGAATTATTACGAATCGCTACGGAATAACAATGATCATCGTGAAATTGTCAACATCACGACATATATTTAATTATAATTTTAACGTAACAGTTCATTTACGAATATCGAGGATCTTATAAATTCTTTCGTTGACCGTACGATGCAGCGAATTACGTTCGAGAGCGCGGTCGATGCAACAGGCTCACCACTGCGACATTAAAATTGATACGCGTATATGTTCGTTGTTGTTCGACGAGAGTTAACTAATCATCGTTTCTGTTGATAATGTAGAAAAAATGGCCATCGCCGCTTCAGAGAATTATCAACTCAAGTGGCACAGCTATGGCGCGCATCTGCACAGCTCCGTCGCGACGTTGCTTCATTCAGAATCCTTCGCTGATGTCTTGTTAGCAACGTCCTGCGGCCGGCACGTGGCGGCACATCGATTTGTCCTTGCCGCTTGCTCGTCTTACCTCAGTCACATTTTTCAGACGTGTCATTTCGGGGCAAACACGAACGCACCGATAATCGTAGTTCGTATATCCGATCTTCTACAGATTATTCAACGTGTGTCATATAAATGTAGCGATAAAATATGATGCGCGTATTTCAGGTACTACCAACAGAAATTGGATATCGTACGTTAAAGATCCTGATACAATACATGTACAGCGGAGAAGCTACTGTGACAAACGACCAGCTAGAGGGTGTTTTAAAGGCGGGCGATATATTGCGTGTTCGCGGCTTATGGAGATCCAATACAGGAAGTAAAAAGGAGAATATACAGTCGAACAATCAGAAGGTAGATCGAGACAAACGAGAGCAACCGTCTTTAACCGGTCAAATTCAAAAAATCAAACTGGTACAACCGGCCACGGAAAAGATCGTTGAGAACGTACAACAGAGTACACCTGTACAAAACAACGTGCAACCTCAGAAACCTACCTCCGAGAGAAAAAGTATCGAAAAGATCGACGAGAAAATTAGCGAGCCAGAAACAAAAAAAGTATTAGAAGAAAATAAGAACAATGAACAAAATAAGAATAAGGAGAATCTGGAAGCTAACGGAAAGAAAAGGAAAACCACCAACAGCGATGTGGAATCTAATAAATCCAAAAGCGAGGATGGAGAAAACGTAAGGAATAATTTATTTAATAAAGATATTTTGCCGAATGTAATGAAATTATTTTGTTTTACGTTTCAGACCGAGCTAAATTTGGAGCTTTTAGTAAAAGACGAGCCAATCTGGGAAGAAACCATTGATCCATCGGAATCATTGACGATAGACCATGAGATCGATATTAAACCGGTACGTGATCTAATTGAAACATTGATTTTATGAGGTAAATGTATGCAACGTCGACGATTGTTTTTCGCAGGAAATCGTACATAGTGCAGACGAGGAAGAAGAATACACGCCATTAACGTGCGATATGTGTAGTCAAACGTTTAATCGACCGTCAGACTGGGTGAGACATATTGAATTTACACACGCTGATATGACTGAAAATCGAAGAAAAAAGAGGAAGGTAAGAATGTAAAAATATTTGATATTTTGAATATTAAATAATAATATTGTATAACTTACGATAGGGTGATGTAGACGACGATAGCAAAGATTTTCCACCCTTAAAGTGTGATCTCTGTGGTAATATGTACTCGACGCCTCAAGAATGGGTTCGTCATATACAAACAGAACATACGGAAGAACAATTAGCTTTAATGAATAACTCGGCACCTCCTAGACCAAAAAGGGTTCACAGTCATCAAAAATTGTGTAACATTTGTCAAAAGGAATTTCCAAGCCATGCATCGATGGTGATCCACCAAAGAACGCATACAGGGGAAAAGCCTTTTCTTTGTTCCTATTGTAAAAAAGGCTTTAACGTAAAAAGTAATTTACTAAGGCATCTAAGGACATTGCATGACAAGTATGTACATCCTAGCTTATATGGGAGTAATGGTAACACGAATGCTTAAATCTCTTTGATTTTCAATTGTACATGTTCTTTTTTTCTTGTTGATATCTCATTTGCAAAGTAAACGTCACGAAACATCTTATACTTTTAGAATTATGTTTACAGACTGAAGGAGTAGTGTATGCATCGATAATCTTGCATAAACATGTCAAATTGGTCCAAACAATTAGACACTACCGATGTTCGTGGCATCTTTGAAAATGAGCAGGTATTAAATGCTTAATACGTTTCATCGATTTCAAACGAATAATAATTTTAATATTCTCCACTTATATTAAAATTGTGTAATTATATATGTATCGATATGAATACGCATTTATCATTTATGTGGATAAACGATTGTTTTATTTTTAAATGTGAAATTGTTCTGTTAAACACAAAAGCAATATCAGGGCTTTACAACCAAAGAGGCTGATCACTATTGCCAAAGTGTATTGTTTCGTTGCGACTTTGATTCGTTCTTTAAACATAGAACAATACGAAAAATATTTATTTTAATTGAAATATTGATTTAAGCGTGTAAGAATAAGAAATGACGATATACAGGTCTTCGCATATGAGCGTGTAAAATAATTCATAGTATAAATCAACATCTATTGATTAATATTTAATTACTTAGTAACTATACGAGATCCAAATTATGTAAGATTTAACTGTATACTTCTAGGCTATTCCATCCAAGGTAGCCCTCTTATTCCCTCAGCTCGTAAGCTAATTATGTATTTTTATATTAAACTAGCTTATACACAAAAAGTATAAGAGATAAGATAATTAAAATAAGTAAAAACTTTCAACTTCAATTAGGCTAGGACATAAGGGATAACACGTAATTCAAAATTTATCAAATGTTTTGGAAATATATTGAGTTCTTCTTACATATAAAAGATGCAATATTATCAAAACATTGTCACAGTTTAAACGATAACAATATAAATCTTACAAAAATGACACTACATTACCATGTTAATCATGATCGTGTCACTACTATGAATCTTAGTGTCAATTCTACGTTGCGCTAATACTGTGACGAGCCAAATGACTTTTAAATGTAAAATTTAAATATATTACCTTCAAAGTATTTTAATTATTCTTAATCATTCCTCGATAAATATCAAAATATACCTCTTTTAGCTGAACAACATTATCACTCTGTATTCAATAATATTTTAAAAATACTTTGTTCCTAGTAATGTGATAGTTACAAAAATCAGTTGTCTTCCATGAAGCTAACTTTCGCTATAATACACTGTATTAGTGATGTTGTAACTTATAAATTAACAAAATTTCTCAGAACTTCAATTTTCTTCATCATCATCAATTTTTGGAGCTAGGTAATATCGAATATGCCCAATATCTCCAATTTTGTATTCGCACACTAAAGGTACATCATTAGACATTGATAACTGTACTTGAGCACAAAGGGGTCCAGCCTTTATAAAACAATTAAGATAACGACATGAAAAAGTTAACTTTACTGGTTCTTGCATATTAACAACTACAGCTTCTTCTTCATTATCGGCATCTGCTGTTTGTGCTAATTTAATAGTAGCTGAAAAAAATAGTTTACATAAATACATATAATTACAATTTATAATAATGTGAATTGTACAGATTTATTTTTACATTTTGCAATACACATTTTTCATAATTGACTTGTAATTTAATGAGTTTCATTATATGAAGGTACTTTTCCTATAACACAAAACTATAAACAGATACATATATGACCTTTTCTTTATAATAACAAGGTCAAAACAAGTAAATACTTTGTAGGACATTACTTAATTTCAATCAGTTGCTATACAACTGTTGTGCTTGGAAGAATCTTAACATTAAAATGTTACAGAGGCATACCAACTATTACACCTTCAATGTGAGTATATATATATACACATATATATTTTATTTAAATTAGTAAAATTTAAGTAGATTGTATCATATGATTATAATTTCTGATTTTGTTCGTACAAGAAAAGAAATTTGCATACCTTGCCCATAATCTCCAGAAGCACTGAACTTTATGCCCTCCTTAGAACATGCAAATGTTATTGATTCTCCAAACTGACTTAGATCTCTACAAATACGGGAAAACTCCTGGGATGGCATTTTTACAACGCAAGAATATGAGGTTTCCTATAATGATTAACAGATTACATAAAACAAGTTATTCACGAGAAAGCTTTAGTTCCAAATAAATCTCATTATGTAATAGTCTTACAGGAATACCAAGGTGTTCCTGATCCATATTTATAAGTTTCATTTCATATTCTGCAAGTTTCTCTTTATTTGGTGATTCAAATATAAATATAATAGTTTCTGGATTATCCAATGCCCGCAAAGTGACGGTATCTTCTGAACCAGCACATCGTAGAATTTTAGACATACTATAAAAGGATAACATGGTTTTACTTACTATTTAAAACTGACATAATTTTATTCTATAGCAATTCTAGGATTCAAAATGAAAACAATGTCCAAAAACTATCTGTTTTTCTCAAAATGTTGAAACAAGTATCCTCTTCAAATACGACATTTGTTTCTTGTTAAAAAGACATAACCTTCATAAATTTAAGATTGAAATTACAATCTTACCATGCAATGCTCATTCCCATTGATAAATTTCTATCACATCTGTATTTATCAAAACCGTCACTTCTAAGATTAAGAGAAACCAAAGAAACATGAGCATTGTCCATAGCTTGAACCTGAATGCCTGAATCAGAACATTCGAAAGTAGCTTCGGTTAAAAGATCTTTTATTGCATCTAACACCTTCTTCAAGATCGCACTCTGTACCAAACGTGCTTCGAACATGTTTTCAACTTATTCTTCAAAATTTTCAAGCTATAAAAACCGAATGGTGCAACAAGTACCGCCGCTTGAAAGAGTTGATACACCAGTAAGGATACCCGCGCTTTGTTACCGCCGAAATGTCAGGAAATAGATGGCACTTCTGATTACCGGAAATTCAATTCAATTTTTGAATCCAATAACTGTATACTTTTTTCTTACTATTAACGGAATCTTGTAACATTCTTCTATTTAGCTACAATCAAACTCTCTTATTTTATATAAATGGAAATCTTTTTATTTTACATAAAAAACATTTCTCCGATGTATTATGTTTGCACTATATATAAAAATTTGTTTACAAATTATGAACTCAAATTATTAAAAAGTCGGAATTAACATTTTTTAAGTAAATGTTAGTTTTAGTTTAATATGTACGCTGCAACATCAGAAATCGGTTTCAAAATTTTAAATTAATATTAAAATTACCTTTTTACAAAGTAAATCTTTGTAAAGAAAAATGTATATGGATATAACTACTAATAATAAAGTAATTAAATGAATACGTATCAAAAAATAGTTAACTAAAAATACAAAAAATAATTTTAATTGTATTCACAATTTTTTACACAAAGAATTGTGTGAGATATTTAAGCGTAAAAGTTTATAAAATAAAAACGTACAAGTACAAAAATATTTAAATACGACTCGATTACTGAATTACGTTTAAATAAATGCAGTCTCACTCTTAACACTGTTAAACTAGACGTATTTACACATTATGCATAGCCTTAAATTATTCAAAAATTAAACACTGATCAATACAATACAAATACAGACTCATGAAATGCGTTAAAATCCAATATCACCAGCCATATTTTCCAATTCACTGAACATCTGGTCAAGATGCTATAACAAAAATAATTACAGTCAGAGTTATTTAAAAATTAATGTTACTTTTAATAATTAAGTACAAAATTGCTAAGTAAATTATACGTACATCAGAGGGTTCATTATCTTTAGTGATTTCTTTATGTTTGTCATTAAACAAGCTCCCACTTTCATCTGTGTCTTCTACGCCATTTTCTTCTTCATAATCATCTTCGTTATCATCATTATCATCTGAATCGTCTATTTCATCATCGTCATCGTCATCGTCATCGTCATCATCATCGTCATCGTCATCTATATCCTCATCGGATCTAATATTACAGGACATTTCCATTTCTTCATAGTCTTCTGGTTCTTCTTTGATTTCTGTGAGCATTATCGTTTCTGCAACTGATTCTCTGTTAGACGAACCGGGTGGGGGAGCTTCAGATGCTGAAGGTATTTGAGGTAATTGCTCAGTCTAGAAAAAGATATTAATTTAGTCATCATTTATATATTATTGTGTACTGAGTGGTATTTATATATTATTACCCATGGCTGCTGCTGTTGTTGTTCCGCTGATTTAACCGACGCAATAGATGTTGTTGTAGAAGATGAAGTGGATTGCAAATTTGTATTTTGTTTCTGACTCTGAGAAGATACAGCATTCTGTACTTTGCTAGAATTATCTTGTAACCTATTTTCTACAACTGTGTCTGATTTTGTTATATTTTTATCAACATGATTAGATTTCTGTTCCTTTTTTACTTGTGAATTACTAGTTACTTCTTCTTTAACTTTTTTAACATTAGGCTTAGGTTCTCCAGGAAGACAAGTATTACCGCGCTGTCTTCTAAATCGGACAATAATACTTCTGGTATCCCACATTAAATCATGTGCTTGCTTATATGCAGATATAGATTCATCGACACTATTATATCGTATGAAAGCATATCTAAGAGAAAAGTCAATACAATATAATATATGTAATTAATACATTATATTTTAAAAAGTAAATTAAATTTACCGTGTATTTCTCATCTTCTGTGCATAACCGACGTCTACACGAGCTGCGGTAGGAAATTTACTTTTTACCTCATTAACATTAACAGATTCTGGCAAATTTCCTATATATAATGTATAAGGATCTATTTCTTCAGGCATTGGATTATCCTCATCTCTCAAAGACTTTCTTTCAACCTTTAAATGGCCTACCCCAAAAGGTATCTTTTCCAATTCTTTTATAGCTTCATCAATATTAACACTTTCTGCCATTTGTATAAAGCAGTATCTAGGACCACTGGGACTTTGAAAATGTATATTTTGTATACCAGGATGAAATTCTCTAACAATATCTTTATTTAAATCAGGATCTGGAAATTTTATTATTAAACTCTGAGCTTTGACTGTTTTATTGTATTCATTTTCTATTTTTAAAGCTCTTTCTGCATCTTCTCTATTCCATGGTCTACTAGGATAACTTTGAGACATAGGTTTTCTTTGCTTATTTTTCTTAACTACAACTTCTTCCTAAAATAAACAGTAAGCCATGATATATAATTATATAATAAACAGAATTATTATCTCATCTTACCAACACAATTTTAACATCCTGATCCGATGCTTCTTCCCCGTGTCTATTTGTTAAAATCCCTGGAGGTATAGGAGGTAGAGGATGATTGGGAAGAGGAACAGGCATATGACTCATAATAGCATCACCTGTAGATGCGGTGTAATTATTTCTCTGCCATTCCAAACTGAGAGTATTACTCAATGTTGCACCAAAATATGCTGCTTGATCAAACTGACCCTGAGATTGTCCAAACCGTGCAAGGCGTCTATTTTTACGATGAAAGTTACTTCGTTGAACATATATATTGCTTCTATTATGAGTAAACCTTTCACGTCGTATGTAGTTACCTCTTAGAGGCAGTTCTCTTTGGAACGTGTTTGTAGTCATATCACGTGGATGTGGAGGTGGTAAAGGTGATGTCTGAGGTGTTATCCACTGCCATGGTGTAGGATGATGTGTCCATGCTTGTATAGGTGTAACTTGAGAAGGCACTGGCCCAAATACATGGGGAGGTGGTGGAATGCCTGTAGAAGGTGGAGGCATTGGAGGTAATGGTGGTTGCCCTGGCAAAGGTTGTGTGACTGTTGATGAGGTTGAAGATGATGAAGTAAAAACAGGATAGGAACCGTCGTATCCAAAATTAATGCACTCTTGCTTAACAAAAGATCGCTTTGTTTCTCCATTTTCATCCGTTATCTGAAAACCGAAAAATTATGAATTAAAAATAAAAAGATGCATTAAAATTTAATTTTGGTTAAAAATTACAGTTTAGCACCAATAATTTAATACTATGAACATTAAATAAAATGAACGTATATAATAAATACATATAAATATTCCAAATAACCGCTGTCAAACTAACCTTCGTCAAAAATACCATAATGGAATAAATGTAAATATATTACTATTATTGCAAAATATGAGAAATAAAAAAATAGATCTTTACCGAACGTTTCATAATGTAGACAAAAGCGTTGATAATATTTAGAGAAAAATTACGTTCTCTAAGTTGTAATGTAAATACATCATATAGGACTACCAGAATGGTTAGTGTCAAACTGCTATCAACTGCTATACACACAGGAATACCAATCCTTATGTTGAAATTTTTATACTAAGCAGATCCCATAATTATTCTGAAAATATTTTATATTTATTTTTTTAATTATACATGACATTGTAAACAAAGCCCTGAAGTTTTATAAGTAGATTTGAATATATAACATATTGAAATGATTAAAATATATAATCTATTTTATGGAAGATAATACTCATCAAACAAATTTTTATGCGTTCTGCGCATGTTAGATCTGTTTAGTTAAGCAAGGTTTGTAACCAAGAACAACGTTACATGCACGTTTCAGACGTTCGCAGCGCTATGTATACCAAGTGATATTTTATTTCATATTCACCTTGCGTTATTTCTTTGCTTTCTTATTCGTATATTTTTGTCCATCGTGTATATGACCGATGGAGAAGGAAGTGTATATTAACTAGATTGCACCGAATAGTAAGAAGCGAAGAATCTACTGAAGTTAGCTAAGTATGTAAATTGGGTACTTTCATGGAACGGAAAATAATATATTTAAATAATCAGAGGATTCAGTTAACCTACATATTTATATATATATGAAATAATTTGTACTACGAAATAATACAAAATTAAATAAAATTATTAAATTAATACGCTGAGGACTATACCTTTAGTTACAAAAATAACAGAAGATGGTTCAAAATATTGGGATAAAATAATTGAATAAACATAAGAAGTAGGAAAAGAAACAAAAGCAATTAGTATTCTCTTAACAAATAAAATAATATGTTACGCTAAAAATATTTGTCTAATATCGAAATATTATTCATCTATAAATAAGAAGATAAAGTAAAAAGTAGATACAAAGTTATATATATTTCAAAATCGTATAATTTATTTTTTAATTATAATATAACATAACTAATGATAGTTTGATTCATCATTAAATTATTTTCTTATGGTAACTTTTTGATGCATCGATGCAATTTCAAATTTCTATCTTAGGAAAAGGAAATTTCGGTATAATAATTTTACCGGCAGATGCCCTTACGGTTAGTTCAGTGAGTGACCATCTCGTGAATATAGTTCGTGTGACATGGCTACGAATAATACAGAAGAAATAGAGGTATATTTTATAAATTTTGTATGGTACCATAAATATTGTGAAAATAATATAATAGTTTTCACAAGTACACATTTAAATTAAATATTAGAACCAAATTTTCATGATTTCGGTTAAAATAGCATCATTGTTTTAACACTCCCAATTTCACCCATCTGTTCCCATGCATGGTAAAACCTGTCTAAGCTTAAAAAGACGTATTATATTTCTTCATCATAATAATTTAATGTATGCTACATTTCATACAGTACTATTTAGTTATCATTCATATGCATCAAGTTAATAAAATTTTAGAAATTTCTACGAGTAATCAGTGTACACAGGTTAAAAGGACTTCAATCATTTACAGGAAGTAGAAAGGAAGGAACAGGAGGTAGTGAATTTCGATGAATTTCCACCAGAGGTTTTAATTAAACATCCACTTCAACATACATGGACACTTTGGTATTATGAACCTGATAGAAATAAGACATGGGAAGAAAGCCAAAGAAAAATTACAAGTTTTGATACGGCTGAAGATTTCTGGAGGTAAATACATGGATCATTATTAATAATTTAATATTTCATTGTGGCAGTTTATTGATTAATAAAACTTGCATTTCATGACAGCTTATATAATCATATAAAACCTGCATCAGAACTAAGACAAGGATGCGACTATAGCATGTTTAAACAAGGAATCAGACCCATGTGGGAAGATGATGCTAATAAAAGTGGTGGAAGATGGCTTATAAATTTAGATAAGAAACAGAGAAATGTAGATTTGGATTATTTTTGGCTAGAAACTCTTTTATGTATGATTGGCGAGGCATTTAATGGATACTCTGATGATATCTGTGGAGCTGTTGTAAATGTGAGGCCAAAAGGAGATAAAATTGGTGTATGGACTACAAATTCTAACAGTGAAGACAGTGTCATGGAAATTGGGTAAATATAATATTTATATCTATTTGTATTTAAAATAATTTAACTATCAACATTTAACTATTAATTATACCTTCTTTTATAGGCGTAAATTGAGAGAAAGATTAAAAATAGCATCAAAGGTTACTATAACCTATCAAGTACATAAGGATGTTATGGTCAAAGTTGGAAGTCAAACAAAAAATGCATATACTCTCTAAATGCTATTTTAATGTCACTAAAATTAATGAAGTAACATTAAACATGCATTAATAATAGGAACATTATGTAAAATTTGGAATATTATTATGTTAAAAATTAAGTGGAGATTTAATGGAAAGATTTTTAAAATTACATTTTCATTATAACTAAATATTCTCTTAACAAAAATCACTGAAAAACTCAATAAATGTATTAAAACGATTTATATCATAATAATTTAAAAGTTTATATGAATGTAATAGATAGTTTAAGTTTAGAGTATAAAAAATACGCACAGGCTGCTGTATTCATGAAAAAAATAATTCGAGTACTAATATAAAGAAATGTAATCACAATTTTCCCTATGTATGTTTCTTCCATGTTACTTGTACAAAAGCATACAAAAGCAACAAATACTGCAATACTGAATTTCTTTGAAAAAGAAAAACCTATGAAATTAGGTTGCCGCTTTTAAATCAATAAAGATATTACAATAAATACAGCAACCTAACTCGCTTTAAGATAGTGTAGTAATATTTAATATGTTCTCACGTTTGTTTGAAAAATTATTATATTTAAGTTTTTCTTATAAATACATGAAAAATATAAAGTACTGTTTCTTCACGTTATTTGTTTTATTTTAAATATTCCTTAAATAAGCGATATATACATTTGTGATATTAAAGTGAAATCCTTGTTTAATCAATTTAATTACCTTTTGTAAAAATTAATTAACTTCTACCTTTATTTATTATAAATTTTTCCGCAAGTTCTTTGAGGTCTCTGCGTCTTGCCTTTTCCAGTGCATGTATTAAGTTCAATTCCCAATTACCAGTATTGTACTGAGATACATACAACTTTAAAGCCTACAAAAATATGCAAGTTGTACTTATACAGAAATATTTTTGGAAAATGTTGTGTTAATTATATCTTACTTCTAAACTTTGTTCCTTCAAATTACAAGGATATTTACATTGAATTTCATCAATTTGATATTCAGGAATATTTAAATATCTGGCAGTATCTCTCCAAGAGCGACCAATTCTTTCACTAATTTGTAATAATACTAAAAATTAAATAAGCTGTTAATACCATAAGTAAATAATAACAAATATATTGTAAGAATTTTAATTTAAGCTTACATCTTTGTTGTAGTATTGCTTTTTCATCCAAAGCTGTTTCATGATTTTGTATATTACTTTGCGATGGTTGATATTTTGGATCACTAGTAGTTACATTTGATTGTGAAATACTACTTTTTGTCACATTTAATAATTCTGTCTCACGCTTATTTTTGTTTACTGTTAAAGAAAATATGAAAATTATTACTAATTTTAATTATATAAGAGCATTTAAAATAAACCTACCATTTGTATTTTGATACATGTTAATAAGTGGAATATTTTGCATATTTTCTATATGAAATTTATAATCTTCTATTTTTTTTTTTATTTTACTATCATTTAAGAAGTTTTTTGAAATGTAAGAAAGTGGTTCTACATTACAGTAACTAAGGCAATCTCTTTTTTCTAGCACTTTCAATAATGTTCTTAAATCTTTAATTTGACTTAATTTGCGATTTGAATTTATGTGTTGCATATAATATTTTTTAAGCACTTCTAATATCACTTCAGTAATGTGAAACTGAGCAGCAGATAAAAGTTCTTCATATAAACAAACGTATTCCGTTTGTAATGTCATGATACTACTCAGGGAATTCCCTTTTTCTGAAGTAAACATTTTAATCAGTATGATCAATACCCAAAATCTTTGTTAAATAAATCCTGGCAATATTAGTTAATAGTTTCATATATTTCAATCCTTTAAAAGTTTAATTGCATTTAACTAACTTTCGTTTATTATTTTAAATATAGTATTAAACAACATATAAGCTGTAACATACACCTATATTGTAGAGTTAAATATTTATTTTGAAGTTGGTAAATGTAGAATTTACTACATAGTCGTGTCTGAAAAATATTTGAAATAATAATTATAATATAAATATTGCTTAAATCGTTTTTTTTTATTAAAAATATACTTACTCATATATATTTTATATTATGGACTTATAAAATAAGGTAACTCTCAGTTACCTATTTATGGATATTCTCTGTTTCAGAAACTATATATTTTAAGGTGGGACGAGCAAAATTAAAATATATGATTTTTACTAACAATTAAAGTTATTGTATTATCTTCCTTATATACAATTTTCTTTTTGTTTTTTTCGTCACACTTACATATGTCCATAAAATAAGAAATATATGATTGAATACCATCTGGATTGATATTAATACTGAAGGACCTTCTGAACTCAGATAAGATGCACGAAAAAAGTATAGACTCACACTGTTATACATAACCAAAGACGTGATATTCATAGAAATATGCCTTACTGTTAGTAGCCAGAACCACGTTGATATGTTGTATTTGCAGAATTTATTTAAATAAAACTTATTTACTATGAACGGAACTCAGAAAATACAATACTTGGTTGTAGATACAAGTGCTTTTATTAGAAATGCGGCGTTACAGGTGAAATTTTCCTTAAAATACGAATAATACTGATGTATTACTTTGATGTATGCTGCAATAATTTTCATGTTATATTTTGTATTTACTTCATATACTTAACTTTAGTAAATAGGATAATACTGTAATCATAAAGATACACAATTTTCAGGACATTGGTGTTAATATAATAACAGAACAAGACGTAGTGAATGAGGTTAAAAATAAAAGACAATTAAGAAGATTAGTTGTTCTACCATATGATTTAATAATAGAACATGCATATCCTGAAAACATAAAGTTTGGTAATGAAGCTAAACTTTTCATCTGAATTATACGTCAAAAAGTTATGAATTTAATACAATATACATGTTATTATAGTTACAGAATTTTCCAAAAAAACTGGTGATTATGCTAGTTTGTCATCAACTGATATAAAAGTAATAGCATTAACATATCAGTTAGAAAAGGAAAAAGTAGGCCTAGATCATTTAAAAAGTGAACCAACAGTAAAAAAAATTATAGATACCAGTGTTGAAAAGACTGAGGATCTTAGCAAACCTTTAGCTGGCTTTTATGTACCACAGAAAAAAGTAAATATACCTTCTTAAAGTTCAAAAAAATATAGCGAATGATTAATGTGTAAATTTTAATCTACAGGAAAACAACGACGAAGATGATATAAAAGAACTTGATACAGAAGAATTGGAAAAAAGAGAATTTATAGAAAATAGCAATAATAAGAAGATAGACACAAATTTGCAAAACAATGTAGAAAATATTGATGATGAAGAAAATTCAGAATCTGATTTCAGTGAATCTTCTAGTACCATTGAATCAGATTATGAAACTGCAAATTCTGATGGAGATAATAAAACAGAAGATTTATCTACTAAATTTTCAAAATTAAACTGTGAAGTGACAGAATTTGTAGTCCACGATAGTAATAATACTGTATATGATGTTGACAACATTCTTATTCCTATTAATGAAAACAGAACTGATGAAATAGAAGCATATGAAGGTAATGAAAATGACAATGATGATGATGATTATGATAATGGTGACGATGATGATGATGATGATGATGGTGATCATGACAACGATGATAATGGTTGGATTACACCTCGTAAGATCTTTATCATACTTAGTACTTGAATTATGTATATATAGACAATTTTTAGAAACCTTTTATTCCAGGAAATATTTGCAGTATAAAAAAAGAACTTGACTCAGAACTTCTTGAAGAAAAACCTGCAGTTGTTGCATGTTTAACAATGGATTTTGCAATGCAAAATGTTTTAAAACAAATCGGATTGAATGTGGTTGCATTAGATGGGAGAATGATAAAACAAATGCGAACATTTATCCTTAGGTGTTATGCATGTTTTAAAACTACAAGTATTATGACAAAAGTTTTTTGTCCTAGTTGTGGCAATAAAACGTTAAAAAAGGTAGCAGTCACACTAAATGAAGAAGGAAAACAACAAATTCATATTAATTTCCGAAAACCGATTTCAAAAAAAGGGAAAAGGGTAAGATATTTAAATATTTTTGTCTTATAAAAATATCTTATATAAAAATATTTTATACCGTAATTTTGTAAATTCGCAGTTTTCTTTGCCGACACCAAAAGGTGGGAAGCACGCAAATAATCCTATTCTTTGTGAAGATCAACCATTACCAGATCAAAGACCATCAAGACTAGCACGTACTAAAAATGACCCTTTACATGATGATTATATAGCTTCATATTCTCCATTTATTATGCGTGATGTATATTCTAAATCAGCGATGTTAGGTATAAGATCAGAAGGTTCCTTAAAATATTGGATGAGACGAAACCCAAATGAATGCAAAAGAAAAAAATAATTGCTATTACTTTCGTATGTTGTATTTTAAACACTGTAAAAGTTCTAAAAATATACAATTTTCTAAAACAAGTTAAACGTTGTACATTTATTTTTTATTTCAATCTGCAAACGTTGTATGTAATATGTGTAAACGTAAGTATGTAATAACAGTATGTTGCTACATATTTAAAACCTATATTATGTAAATTATTTTGGATTTTATAGAATTCTTAACATTCATTAAAGAATTCAAATATTTGATCAGTCACAAATTTGTATGTTATAAATATGAATTATTGTGAAATAAAAGATGAAAAAAATTTGCCCCGGGTGAGGATCGAACTCACGACCTTAAGATTATGAGACTTACGCGCTACCTACTGCGCTACCGAGGCCATTGATATGTGTGTTGAAAAACGTATATTTCAGCACAAAAATATTGAAAACGCGTGCAATCATCAAATATCTTTGAAAATACTGTATAAGCATAGTACTCATGAATACCGAAGGCAGTGAGATAAAAATATTTATATTTCAGAAATACATATTTTATAGTTAAAATGTTAAGTCCTGAAGTATGGAATTTTAAATCACCGCAATATCATGTTATAACTGAAGAAAGAGATTATAAAAAACGTGATATACCAGACGTGGTTAAATCGCATTATTTTAACCATTCTGTACGTAGAAAATAATACTAATTCTTAATTATTTTGTGTAGGTTATATATCAATAAATCTTTCGTATAATTCGTAATTATTGTTGATTTTGTGCCAGGTGTCTTTGGTGCTCCCTGACACAATTAAAATTCCCGATGAATTGCGAACTTGCGTTTCGGAAGATAGCGATTATTATCGAATTAATGGATTAAATGTGTTTGAGTTGATAAACAAGGAATTCATTGAAGCGTTTATAAAGAAAGGCAAATAATTAGAAATATTAATTTACATCAAATTTTTTTTTGCGTTTTTCATTTATATTAAAAAATTATAACAAATATTTAGTTTTGTGTTATCAAAATTGTTGTGGGTAAGTCAGCATTATAATTTTATTTTGTTAGTAATAAAATGAATTTTTTCAGGAGAATTGTCACTTCTGACCATAGGAAATAAAATAGATTTAGATAACTTAATTGCTATCACGCCAACTGGACATTTAATGCTGTCTTTGTTAACAGAAGATTTTCAAAAGCTTGGTTTAGAAGGCAAAGTTTCTTTTTTTGATCGTAAGATACATACACGTTATGGTAAGTCTTGAAAAGAAACAAAATAAAAGGTGAAAATGCCACAAAGGAATCAGATATCCGTACTAGTGAATCTGACATTATATTCTATTATAGAATTTGTGATTACTTTTGGTAGATACTTAAAAAAACATATTTATTTCGAAGAACCGTCCAGAATATGGGCATACTAAGTTATGATCAACATTAAAATTTATGAAATATCTATTGACTTCCAATAAATCTCAACATTTATAAAATAAAATGTCCTAAACAGCAATAGATGCAATTGTTAATTTAAAACAGAAAACTAGTGATATAATGATTAAAATTTGTCATCTATTTTGTACATATTTTCTCTTTTTTTACCGGTAATGCAAATGAAAAGTTGTAACTATTGACTTAAAGTGTGAAAGTTTTATACCTGGCAAGAAAAATTATGAACATACTCGAAAATCATTAACAGAGCGTTTTAATCAAAAGTTTGATGTAATTATATCGTGGGATCCACCAGGTAATGCCCTTTCTCTGTAAATTTAATTTATCTGTATACCTTAGCTTTTTATAGTCCATTTAATATTATTTTTATTTTTAAAGATGAAAATTTATGTCCATCATCAGTGGCAGCATGGTTTCACAAACGCGGATATGATATTTCTCTTTGTCATCAAAAGTTCCTGCAAAAAACTGAATATTCTCTAAAGATTCCATTAATTTCAAATGATTCTGATAATGATAAATTCTTTGAGTGGCTCGGAGTTTTCAGTATCTCCGGTGATTTGTATGTACAAGATATCTTGGATAAGTGTTTAAAATGAGTATATTATTGATGTAATTTTCAATATATATGATAATTAATTATTATTTTCAGAAAAAGTAAAGAAGATAATTATGTAAACACATATGTGTGTCCATCTCCTTTTACAGAAGTAGGACAAGTAGTATATTTACAGTGGACAGGCTTTTTTACTAGAAAGTCAATGATAAGTTTATATAATGCTGTAAAAAACTATGTGTCAATACATGACACTTTACCATGGATTGCTTTACACATACAAGGATTTTTAGATAGCCCTGTTACTTGCGATTTAAAAGAACATACATTTTATACTGATGGTGACAATAGCTATACTGTTGTGCTTAGGCCAAATAACAATCTTGTTCTAAGAAAAAGTGTAAGTTCGAATAATAAACCAAGAATCTATCAATAATTGTAAATTTATTTTATATTATTCGATAATATAAATAAAAATTGTGTATTAAAAGAAATAAAATATATTTTGTAATTTGCAAATTATTTATTATGATGTAGAGAAGAATAAATATGTATAAATAACATGTTTTTTAATACAGACAACATTTTACATCAAGACATTGTTAGTTATAGACATAAAAAAAAAGATGTGGAATGTGTAGTTGCTAATTGAAAGAAAAATTCTCTCTAAACTTTTACAAAGTATCCTAATATAACATAGATTTTTATAAATTAGTTCTAACTGGGGTTTTTAAATTATTTCTTTGTTGCTAAATACTGTGTTACAGATATATTTATCTAGTACCATATTATGTTAAAACTATACTGAAAGTAATCATTTGCAGAAGTATGTTATTGCACATGTTTATATTACAAAGTAAAAAAAACTATAAATATTAACTATATAACTTCATAAATTTACAAGACTAGATATTAATCGAAACTCAATGTTTCTATGTGTATAATTAACTTATGAGATCAAAACAATCTATCATGTACAGCTTTCAAAGCGTTTTAAAACGTTTCCTCAGTGAATGCATATGCAGTGATTCCATGTCTACAGACACCAATTTTGTTGCTTGCACTGTGCAGAATATGTAATACCTAAAAGTTATATGAAACAAATTTAGAGATAATAGTAACTTATTAAACCTGCCAAGTGTAACAAATTTATAATTACATGCAATGCAGATTACCTCTTATATCAATACATGTGAAGTCTCTGATTCAGGAAATTTAACTTTAGGATTGTAATAAAGATCTTCAATACCGGAACCAACAGACATACGAGACTTAGAACGAGTCATAACTTCGCCTATTTCGTCAAAATCTTTGTACCTGGGTATATGTTATATTGAGATGAATAATGTATATTATGTTATTTAATACAATGTATGATTCTACTGGTAAAAACTTACCTACTGACTGGACGACTTTGATTTTCGGATGACTCTGAAGAATTTTTCATAAGTGACAATCGATCATCTGTATTAAAGGATGTTATATTACCTATTAAGGATTCAATATTGTTTCAATTATATAAATACAATTCCATTAAATGTGTAGCAAAACTAGCGTACCAGAAGGAAATAACATAGTATGTTTTAAAAGATCACCATTCACGAATGGTGATAGACTATCATCTTCTTCTGGGAACAAATGATTGTTAGCATCATTTGTTATGGATTCTACCATTTCTAACCATTGTTGATTGTGTGATCTAAACTTTTCCACTTTTATACGAGCTGCCCAATTCTTATCACACATCTAAAATTTCATAATAGCTTTATTTACTATTTAAGGATTAATGTTTTATAAATGTTCAAAAAATGTACTCACAGCAATGACATCTAAGCACGCGTCACATACTTTTCTAATTGCTGGATTCTTATCATGCATAAGATCTATTAAATATCCAGGTGCTTCTGCAAATAACAAATATTTCAGTATACTAAATTTAAAAAATACTGTTTTCTGTGTAGGTAAAAAATATACATATTTACGAATATATCAGAATAAAGGGACAATGTGATAATTACCATTACCAGTTTCTCGTATTAAATAATCTCTTGTCGAATCGTGTTTCGATATTTGATAAAACACATAAATTATTTGCAAAACCATTTCGTCATCTTCTTGTTTTGCTATAAAAATTATTCTTAAGAAAAAATAAACATTTATCATTTTTTATTTTTAATGGTATACAAACCTTTTAGAAGTTCAATAAGAGAAAGCAATATATCAGCTTTACATAATAAACGTGCACAATCTTCATCATGAGCTGCTGTACCAAGAAAGATTACAATCTCAAGTACTAGGTCATCTGGCGCTTTACCTAAGTGATAAAATTGTTATAGTATTAAGGTAAATAAAAACTTAAAAATAATTCAAGAAAATATTAACTATAGAACAAGTCAATAACCTGGAACAAGATTATTGCGTATCCATGGTATTAAATCACACCGATGTAGTATTTGTGAATAATCCAAATCAGGTAATTCTAAATTGCCTAATACACCTATAACTTCCAATACAAAGTCGTGAGAGTCTGATTGATTTAACGCCATGGCAAAATCCCCAACAAATTCCTAATTAATGTTAAAAATAGGTTTTAATATTTCAATATCTAAAATAACGTTTTTAATATGTAAATAATTACTCACAACAAAATTTTCTTTCGTTGAATCATGTTGAGAAACATTTCGAATCATTTTCATTATCAAAGGATCCTGATTTCTGAATGCCTTTTTTATAAGACCTTGTAAACGATTATTTTCAACCATAAGTTGGGCATTCTTACTATTAATTGCTAAATTTATACCAAGTGCTACTAATTCCATTTTTGGTTGATCGTCTTCAGAGTTTAAAATCATGTTTGTCATCTGAAAAATAATCATTATAGAGTAGAAAATATTATAACCTTATTCATAATTTTTATAGCAATACATACTATCTGTATACATTCAGTATTCGTAAACATTGCTTTCACTTTGTCGTCCATACTAGCATGATATAATAAGCCCAAAATAATAGTTTTATTCTTTATGTCACTTTGATTGAGTAGTTTAATTAATTTTAGTAATAAACCAACTCTTATCATCTTTGCTCTAAGTTTTGCATCAAAAGAAAGATTGAACAATAATTTTAAAGTACTCAAAACCAAATCTGTATTGGTACTTTGAAGAAGTCTGGGTATTTTTTCAATAATATTTTCTTCAGCCTAAAAAAAGGAATATATAAATACTAAAAAAATATATAGAACTATATCTATTAATTTATTATTATTAACTTATAGAACAAATATTTTATATGAAACTTTACCATAAGATCTTTATTCTCACGAAATATAGATAATTTCTTCAAAAATGCAATAACAAGTATTAACAAATCAGTGTTTGTTCTATCTAATGTCTTAATTAGCATACCAATTACATTCTTTTTACGCATTTTTCTCTCAACCTCCATATTTTCAGCAATATTTAGTAATAAATAAAAAGCCACTGCAAAATAAATTTAATCATTGTTAAATAAATAAATAAATTTATTAAAAGGATGCCAATATCATGGATATAAAATTGTTAATACCTCGTAATAACTGTTCTTGTTTTTTTGTCAAACTTTTGAACTTTTTGCGACTTTTTTCAAGTTCTTCTTTCAATTTTTTTATATCGCTTTCAGATACAGCAGTAGTTATGTCGTTAGATCGTTTTTTAATTTCATAATCTAAAGGTCCATCAGTATTCCAAATATCATCAACAATTTTTGTTTTCTTATCTGAGTTATCATGTCCACTTGAAAAAAATGTTAATCCTGTAGTATTTTCAAAATGACGCCGACGTTTCTCCATATCCTCTTTCCATTGATCATATCGGCATAATTCAAAATCTATTATATCCATACACAAAGATCCAATCTAAGAATGAATAATCATTTATTAAATATAATTCTATATTTAATATATTGTAGTTTCTTTGCACTTACTCTGTATTCAAGAACAATATTATGAAACTGACTGTATGTTGAAAAACAAAAAAAAATATAGACTATATTTGTGGATAGTTCTATACTACGTCTCCAATCTTCTCTCAAAACTCTTGCTAGAGCACTTAATAAAGATTCTGAGAAAACAGATATCAATTAGCAAAATAAATAAATAAATAAATGAAAAATAGATTGATAAAAAATATGCTATACCATTCTTTGTTAATTCATGCAGATTATCTGGAACTCTGGCCAACTGTAAAATCAATGATGAACCTTTTATTTTTCCTGGTATTTCTTCATATAATAACTCTATATAGTTGTCAACATTACTAATGACAGCTCGTTCCATTTCTACATTATCCGCAGATATAGAATTTGACGATGCAGGTCTTGAAGGTTGAGAGTTATTATCATTACCTATAACAAAAAACATATATAAGAAAGAAAATTAAATAAAATGTCATAATTTTTTGTATAACATAAAACTTACTTGTACTACTATCATTTACTTTTCGGTTTTGAAGATAATAAATCAATTGCTCTACTTCACGAAGCTTTGATTCATGTATTAATGAACATTTTTCTATAACTTCTTTAGCTAAAAGTGACACGTTTGTATCTGCATTTAAACTCTTTAAACGGATTATTTTTTGACATTCCTATGAATAAACTTTTTTAGTTATGTGACTATAACAATATTTCATGAACTATTTAAAAAATCTCACTTTACGATCTCCTAACATAGGATCCCCCAATTCTCCAAGAATTAATGCCTCAACATCATAATTTACCACCAAAGCTTTCTCTGTTGGATGTACATCTAAAGCTCCAGATCTTACTTTCCTAAAGATTGGAAAAAAGTTCAATGTAGTACCACATCATATATTATTTATGAAAGTCGCATTACACTAAATTTAAATATATTTCTATTATAATACTTTGATACATAATTAATAATATAATTACGCGATGGACTATTTACCGTTTTAGAAATTTCGCTTCATCCATTTTAATATATTATTTATTACTTAATATATGAAAATACTGCACGTGTTATATTATTGTTTTGTTAATTTTTAAGAAATTATTTCATTTTCATAAAAAGAAAATCGAAGATAGTCACCAATTCCTTTTACTGTCAGTTCTGTTTTCATGTCTCAAAATTACGCCATCTACTACAACTTTTCTACACTATGCTTAAAATTTAAACTCTATATTACATTAGATAAGCTAAATATTGTTTGCATCATCTTATATGTAACTGTTATCATTTTATAAAGAATATATGACTGATGTTCAATTTGTATAAAATTTGCTGTAAATTGTTCCGTTTATAATTAAAAACAATTTTGTCCAGATTTTGTATAAGGATATTATGCAGTTATTGGAAAATATATGTATACATATATATGTATATATATATACACATATTATGTATTCAGTGTAACAGTATAGAATCACGTGTTTAATTTAATTAATGTTTGTATTTGTTAGAAACTTCTGTGCTAATAAATAAAAATATCTATTAATATGTGTGTGTATGATTAAACATAGAAACAGTAGAATATTAATTTCCTACTCTGCCACATCTGTTACTTGTGTACCATTAGAGAAGAAAATGAATGATAAACGTGTGTTCATTTCGTAATACAGTGAATCTTCCCACAGTGCAACAGAGGCCGGAATCGAAACTGCTCACTGTGAGCATAGGAGAAGCGAAATTTAATACTCGGCGGCTGTCCCTTGCTGGGGTGATCCCCCTCGGAATCAGTCAAGCGTTAAACACGATCGGTTACCGAAATGACCGAATATCGGTGAGACACATACTAATGCAAGCAAAGAAAAAGATTGCAATTTTCTTATTTCCTATTATTTTTTCATGAAACTTGTACCATCGTATTCGTCAGGTTTTTCTGATTAAAATGACAACAAACATGATGTAATTATGTTAATAATTACGTACGTAACGGGTGAATAAAGTTTTTAATGTGAAAGAGGACGGCGAGTGGAAAAGACAGAGAGGCAGAAGGTTGAAGCGTTCGGCAAACATGAAAGACTCCTGCATGTTCTGTCTTTTAAATTCAAAAATCAAAATTCTTTATTTTTGGTTTTTCGTGAATGAAACCTTTACCATCGTATTCGTCTCGTTTTTCTGATTAAAATGATACTAAACACGATATAATTACGATCATAATTACCCGTATAACAAGCTATAAAAGTTTCGGAGTTTAGAATCTAAGGAATTCGTATCTCTGCCGTAAATGTAACGTCTGAAACTTGTATGGCTTGTTACACAGGTAATTATGATCGTAATTATATCGTGTTTGGTCTTATTTTGATCGGAAGAACCTTACGAATATGTTAACAAAATTTGCAGTCAAAAAAATATAAATATTAAAAAATTATATTGGTAAATTTAAAACTGGAGATCTGTCGGCCCGCATCAAAGGGAACGCGGCGAGTGTATCGTGTTACACTTGGACTGGCTCGAGCGAGGCGAACACAGGCGCAGCAACGACGCACGCATAGACGCAGGAAGAGACGTGTCGCACTGTGGGAGGATTTACTGTACTATCGAATTGAAAATAATTTATTTGTGTTACATTACGAAGCGATTGTGTCTAATAACACGTATTTCTAGTGTGATAAAAATTAATAATATTTACACTTTAATAAAAATTAAATTTTTATTTAAAATGACAGGGAAGACATTCATTATTGACTGTGATGCTGGTATAGATGATGCATTAGCATTAATAGTGTTAATTGCAGCTCATAAACAAAAACAAATTCAAATTAAAGCAATTACTTGTGTAAATGGGAATACAACAGTGGACAATGTAATAAAAAATGTATTTAGAACTTTAGATGTTTGTAAAACAACAGATGTAAGTATCTGTAATATAAATATTAAATTTTGTTTTAACTCTATTAACATTTTTCTTATATTATTTTACAGATACCAGTTTATAAAGGAGTCCATTCACCCTTACTCTGCACTCCAAATGTTGAAGAAGCAACAAAAAATCAATATCATGGAAGTGATGGGTTTGGAGATGTTTATCATACTAAAATAGACACAAACACATTACAAGCAGAACATGCTGTATGTGCTTTAAATAGAATTACATCTGAATGTCCAGATAAAATTACAATTGTATGTTTGGGTCCTTTAACAAACATAGCATTAGCAATAAAAATGTATCCTGAATTTGTTAACAATATAAAAGAACTTTATATTATGGGAGGAAATATAACAGGTACTTTTCTTAATGGATATTTATTTTTCAAATATCTTCATTCCTTTATTTATAGTACCATTTTTTATTAGCACATGGTAATGTAACACCTCAAGCAGAATTCAACTTTTATATGGATCCAGAAAGCGTACATATAGTTTTCAACAATAATAAAAAACCATTATGGTTATTACCATGGGAAACATGTTTAAAATCCAAAGTTTCACACGTGAATATAATGAAATTATAATTATTTACATGAAGATGTAACAAAAATATACTAAACAATTTAATATCTTTCAGGAATGGCGAAAAACTGTGTTTGGTCAAATACATACACCTTGCATGCAGCTGATGAATACTATTGAAAATGGATATACCAAAAAAACGAAGAAACATTTTACTACTTATATTTCGTGTGATGCAATTTTGGCTGGAATTTTATTGAAACCAGAAATTGCACAAAATATAGTATCGTATCATGCTGATATTGAATTAAGTGGTAACCGAACTAGAGGTCAAGTTGTACTTGATCACTTATTGTCAAATACACCCAACGTGTTCCTAATTCAAGATTTTGATTCAGAAATGTTTAAAGAACTTTTAATATCTTGTGTTAATAGTGATCATGTAATATAATCAATATATAGAAAAATAAAGTTAAAATTACAATTATATATATGTGTAAATAACATAAGTATATGTATATAAGTTTTTATATTTGTACTATTATACTACATAAACATAAACATAATTCTACATCAGTTTTGATTATTAGTAGGAATGTTTAATTTCTAAACATAAAAATAATACGACATTGTACTAAATAGTACATAGTATTATATTATATTATTGTATATATTTACAACACATAATCTGAAACAATAAAAATATTAGTCAATATGTACATATATATGTATAAACATTAAATACGCATATGATTCATGTAACTCAAATTGTGTACATTGTAGGTTATGTACCTGTTTAACACGAAATATTACAAATTTGGTTTTAAAGAATCCTGACATTCTTGAAATTGTTTCCTTGCTTCTCTATTTGATTGCAATAATTGAATTAATTCTGCACGAATATCATCATTTTTTTGTTCGAGGTTATCCAGCACTGAATTGAGTTGATCTAACTGGGCGTTAATCGCTTCAAATTCTGAAATTAAAACATTATTACATACATATTTTATATGACAGTAGCAAAAGTATTCTTTCAATTATCACTTATTATTCAAATATATTTATATATATAGAATTATTTCGTGATTCTGATTATGATGCAAAATTAATTTTTTATGTCATTTTTTATACAGAAATGTGTTATTTACCGGCATCATTACAGTTTTCATCATTCTCATTGTTTTCTTCATTTTCCCAGTCCTCGTTATCACCATTTTGATTTCCTTCTGGCCGAACTGCGTCTTGAACCATGTTTTCATCTGCCATTACCATTAATTTGTGTTACTCTGAGGTATACATATATAGCTACATAAGTAGTAGAAATAGAAAATAAAAATTCTTTACGGAATAACAAATAAATGCAAGTAGCAAATAAAATTATATTTTATTGTTTAATATTACCAGATATACAAAATTAAAAAATTATGTGATATTTTTATTGCTTAAAGTTGCATTATCCTTATTCGTTATATTGCTTCTACATAGTATAAAAAGAAATCACAAATTAGTTACAAAAATATATATATTTAATATTTTGTTAGAATTTGCATATATCTTATTTCATACTTTCTTACATATATTGCACAATTTTTAAGTACATTTCCAATATATTATGAGAGATATTTAAAGTCTGGACCGCATCCCACCAGCAGCTACAATAGTTTCACCAGTGATATATGAAGCATCATCACTTGCTAAAAATGCAGCAATACTTGCTATTTCATTTGGTTCACCAAATCTTTGCATTGGTATCGTTGATAAACTCACTTCTCCTATATCACCTTCAACAAGCTGTAAACAATAAAAAATACATTTCACATATATTACTGCATATTCATACACAATCCACAAAGATATATATGAACACATACTGTTTTTGAGAATTTAGTTTTTATTATACCAGGTGCTATGCAATTAACACGAATCCTTTCAGATGCAAGTGAAGCAGCAGCTACATTGGTAATTCCTAGTAATGCTGTTTTACTAACAGAATATGCTCCTAGTAACTAATAATAATATGTATGTATAATACTGATATTGCTGTTAAATGCTATTAGAAAAACTACTCACTGTAATTGGTTTATATGCAGCTATTGAAGACATAATGATTATTGAAGGCGATTTACTCTTTCTTAATAGTGGTAAAGATTCTTGCATCAATAGATATGTGCTTTTGACATTGATGTCAAAAATTTTGTCCCATATCTGTTCTGGAGTATCAAGAAGTGTTGAAACACTAGGATTTATACCTGCATTTGATACAAGAATATCTAAATGTCCAAATTCGTCTTCAACCTGCAATATTATCAATAAATTAGTTTTAATTTTTTCATTAATAAAGACTATATTCATAAATATTAGTTCTGAAGTGCTTAAAAGTTGATATTTACTTTCTTAAGAAGATTTGCTCTATCTTCCTTTTTACCAATATGACATGTAGTACCAAAGGTTTGTAAACCCTCAGATTTAAGTTTTTCTATAGCTTTTGTTACATTTGATTCTTTACGGCTACTAATTATTACCTTGGCACCTTCTTCTGCTAGACGTTTTGCCGTTGAATAACCAATACTAAATAAAAACAAAAAATAAAGTTTAAATATTACATATCAATAATATAACTTTATATAATAACTTCAATAATATGACTATAGAATAATATACGTGATAAAAACAATAATTATAAATTATATAGAATGTTACCTTACCCATCAGTTGATGCTGTTACAATTGCTACTTTTCCTTCTAATCGTTTACAATTCATTTTTGATAAATTAAGGGAAAATTTTCGTACACTTTGATTTAATGAGCTATGTAACATAATTATCAAATATATTAGAGATATAAAATACAATTTAAATTCGCTCGACAGTCTTCACTGAATAAAAAATCGTGTGCATATATAGATGTACAGGTTACATGAATATGTATAGTTAGTAATATTTACTGCATCATAATCGTGATATTGCATATTTTTTCGTCGATAAAAAATAATTACTTCAATCAAGTTAACAATTTATTTACATTGCTTCTGAACATACATATATAATGTATCTTTTATTTATTAACATTATATTAAATCAAACATTAATATTTAAATTAATTATTTATAATTTTCATTTTCAAATATATCACTAAGATTCTTTTGTTTAAATGCATATATAGAAATGTTGTGTATACAATAATACATGTTATAACATTAGATTATAGATTATAATAAAGGTGAAAACTTATTTTAACCAACAAATTGTTCTTTATTTTGTATACAAATACAATTATAATAATGTGAAAAACATAAAGCTGTTACATTGATTTAAATATCTAATTTGAAGTTATGACAAATTTTTTTAAATTTATATAATAATTTCAATTAGGTTTCAATTTTTTTTTAGTAAAATATGAAAATGTTTTAATCCATGTTACATTTATTTATTTTATAGTTGTTACAAAATAAATTTTATAAATTATTTAAGTTAACTCTCCACAAGCTGTAATCACAACTTTTTGAGTAGGAGTTCCCAATTTTGTCCCACATTTTTCCATCTTCTTAAGAACATCTAAACCGCTCAAAACATGTCCAAATACTACATGTTTTCCATCTAACCAGTCTGTGCGCGCAGTACATACAAAGAATTGAGATCCATTTGAATTTGGACCAGAATTTGCCATTGATAGGGTACCAGGTCCAGTATGTTTTAATTCAAAATTTTCATCATCAAATTTATTTCCATAAATTGATTTGCCTCCTGTCCCATTATGATTTGTGAAATCTCCTCCTTGACACATCTATATTTTATGTAAGTTCATTTACATCACGAAAATAAAAATGATAAAAATTTAAAGAAACTATATAAAGGATACAAATTCTGGAATAATTCTGTGAAAGGTACTTCCTTGATATCCATATCCTTTTTCATGCGTACAAAGAGCACGAAAATTCTCAGCAGTTTTGGGTACTATGTCGGCCCTCAGCATCATAATAATTCTACCTACTTCTTGTTTTCCAATAGTAATATCAAAATATACTTGAGGATTTTGTTTTCCTTTTTTGCATTGAACTGTATCACCTGACTTTCCATTATCATCACTTTTAAGTGTTTCACCTGCATGCTCTTGTAACCATGCATCATCAGCCCAAACAGGTTTTGATGAACCTTCCTTTATTTTTTGTGGTTTTGCAATATTTACTCTTATCGTTCGTCCAAACAACTCAGAATCATTCTGTTTATTGAAGACAAAATTTGATAAGTGGATTAGATGATTTTAATATTGACATTAATTGATATAATGATTAGATAAATGTAAATAATATTTACATTACATATTTGTTGATCTTATGAAATGAATGAAAATACGATATACATTAATTTTTGTACTCAGTATGTTTTTTAATAATTGACGTGATGTTTTACAGTAATTTTATAAGGACAAAATTCTACATTCTATATGTATTGAAACCATTAAAACTGAAAAAATATTCAGCCATACTTTTTTGCAAGATCATATTGTTAAATAACTCACACAGCTATGTATGTTGTTTTAAACATATACCATATTATCAATTGCTGCTGCTGCATCTTCTGCGCTTTCAAATTCAATAAAAGCAAATCCTCTATGTTTTTCTGATTCATAATCTAGTGGTATTTGCACATCAACTATCTCACCAAAAGGTATAAATGCTGCATGCAATATTTTTTCATCAACTTCCTCGGCTAATCCCCCTACATATTAACGACAATAACAGAGTAAATATATAAAATGTATTGAAACATGTATGATATAGGTTATATTTATAAATATATTTAACAAATAGTTTCCTACCTACGTAAATAGTCCTTTTTGTATTCGTACTCATCATGTATGCAATACTTATATATTTATTTTCCTAAATGTGATGTTGTTATAAAAACAAAAGCCCGATAACAGTTTTATTGATTGAAGGACGCCGACGAGCCGGCTGTATGTGACATATCAAACAATGCACCGCATATAACACCTTAATCAGAGCAAAGTAGTGATATGTTATATAAGGTCAATTTGCTGATAAAATTGATAACATGTATTGATATGTTACTTTAAAATAACCGTTTATAAACGATTTTTGCATTAGCTGAATAATATAAATCGTCTGTTTCCCGTGTTCACAGGTAAGCATTAAACTTTCATAAACAATTATTTTCATTATATGTTTTATTTATAAAGTCGCATATAAATAAGAGTAATATAAGAGTAGTTATTGAAGTAATAACGATCCTATACAATTGTATTTAATATATTAACAGATTTTCTATTTTTATTACAAGTTTCTATATTGCACAATTAGTCAACTTTAATTTTCAGTTATTTAATCAGATTCATTGTATTATTAATAAATTACTTATATATACACAGATTTTTTACTTGTTTATAAATTTTATAAGATGTTATAAATTGTTTAATTACAGAGCATTACTACAATGATTCACAATATACGTGTTAGTCATAAATCATTGAATCTTCTACGGGACTTAGCATATGTAAATGGAAAGTGGATAGGTGCAATAGACAGGAAATCATTTCCTGTATATAATCCTGTTGATAAATCTGTTATTAATAATGTCCCTGACATGAATGTTGATGATACACGAGCAGCAATTAATGCAGCATCTGTAGCTTTCGAAGCATTCCGAAAAACAACAGCAAAGGAACGAAGTGACCTACTTAGAAATTGGTATAATCTAATGGTCGAACATTCTGATGACTTAGCAGAAATTTTGACTAAAGAAAATGGAAAGTCCCTTGCTGAGTCTAAAGCAGAGATTAAGTATGGAAATTCTTTTGTTGAATGGTTTTCAGAAGAAGCTAGACGAATTAATGGAGAAGTACTACAAGCACCAGTACCAGCTAGAGAGCTTCTTTTATTAAAACAACCAGTTGGAGTAGCTGCTTTAATTACACCATGGAATTTTCCGCATGCTATGATTACACGTAAAGCAGCTGCTGCTCTTGCTGCAGGATGCACATGTGTAATTAAACCATCTGAAGATACACCTCTTACTGCTTTAGCATTAGCTGACCTAGCAGACAAGGCAGGTATTCCTCATGGCGTTTTAAATGTGATCACAACAGGGCAACAAAATTCTGTTAGTGTTGGTAAAGAATTATGTAAGAACTCTAAAGTTCGAGTTTTATCATTTACTGGTTCTACAGCTGTAGGAAAAATTCTGTATGAACAGTGTGCTTCGACTATGAAACGACTTAGTCTTGAATTAGGAGGTAATGCACCGTTTATTATTTTCAATTCAGCAAATTTGGATTCAGCTGTCTCAGGTGCCATGGCAAGTAAATTCCGTAATACTGGCCAGACGTGTGTCTCTGCAAACAGATTTTTTGTACAATCAGGTCAATTTGATAAATTTGTTGAAATGTTTTTAGCGAAAATTGAAAGTGAAATTAAAATGGGTGATGGCACTAAAATGGGTGTGACACATGGTCCTATAATTAAAGAAAGTCAGCTAAATATGATACACAAATTAGTTACTGATGCAGTGCAAAAAGGAGCAAAAGTGCATTGTGGTGGCATGCCACTACCTGAACTAGGGCCATTATTTTATGCTCCCACGCTTATAACAAACGTAACTAAAGACATGGAAATATATAACAAAGAAATTTTTGGACCAATAGCTGTTATTAATAAATTTGAAACTGAAGAGGAAGTTATACAAAAAGCTAATGATACTCCTCTTGGGTTAGCTGGGTACTTTTATTCACAAGATATATCACAAATATTTAGAGTAGTAAGGAAATTAGAAGTTGGAATGGTTGGTGTAAATGAAGGAATGATTTCGTGCGCAGAAGCTGCTTTTGGGGGAGAAAAAGAATCAGGTTTAGGTAGAGAGGGTTCAAGACATGGTGTTGATGACTATCTAGACATAAGATACGTATGTATCGGTAATATTAGCCGCTAATATATTGCTTCTTTATTTTTACGAAGTAAATTTTATTGGAAAAAAAATATACTCAGAATTAATATATTACTATAATAGTGCATTGCTTTATTATAATGTACTATTTATGAATGTCTTCCATAATTTATAAAATATAATGTCTTCCATAGTATATAAATTGTAATGATATTAATAGTAACATAGTATAAATAATTCTGCATTTTTTTCTACTTTTCTGATATATTTCATTAATTTTTGTGTATATTACATGTATCAATAACATTTATTTTAGTTATATAATTGTTATTAATAATCTGTGTATATAAAAAGGAGTAGGTAATAATAAAAATGTACTACTATATTTTAGAAATAAAATTATATTCACATTATGTAATAGTAAATACACATATGACAAAACAATACATAGTTGTTTTCAATAAAGATACAATAACCAGAATATAACTGCAATAAGAATGTCAGCAATTTTTGAGTCCATGTTTTTGAATATACCTTTCCCTAGCTTCTCTTAACATTTTAGCTTTTCTTTCCTGGAAGGAAGAAATTCCTATATTACTACTTTCCTTAACTGTACTTATTTGTAATTGATTTAATGATGTTGATGGTGGAACAGTTGCTTGAGTCGAATCTGGAGTATAAGTAACTATGCCATCTAGTATATTGGCAATTGTAATATCAACATTGCGTGTTTTCACTGTAAGAATAATTAGTGCATTAAAATTTTGAAACTTAAAATCTGTTAATATAATCGCTTAATGTTTATAATTAACATTAAATTAGTTGTTTACATACAAAGGTCTCTGAGAATTACATTATGTGGGACCAACGGAAGCACTTCACTGACTTGTCGTACCATTCTCTGGATCTCAATGCTGTGTATAACTTGTGAATTTGGAGAACTTCTATTAAATCTTCTATTCTGTGTTTTCTCTATGATGCAGCGTTTTTCAAATTCTGCTTTATCTGATACAGTATGAGAACTTGTCTGAAGTCCCAGACTACTTGCTATATCTTTTTCTACTTCCCGTACTAGTATCTCAGAATCTGCATTTTGTTTAATTTTCAGGTACTTAATTGTGAAGACTGTATAAGGAACAAACATGAACCAGAATACATCAGTCCACCATGTAGATGCCAATGAAGAAAGACGAATAGATGTAAATTCTGGTCTCCATGCTTTGATTGTAACAGGTTGAACAGATGTTTCTATGGTAAATGGCCAAGAATTGAATTTTAACAAAGCAACGCGACTATTGGTTGTACCAAATTCTGGTTGCAATGCAATGCTGCATTTTGATGTAGAAAGAAACTGTTTTATATTGGTGATTAAAGTTTCTTTATTAGTCATATCCATCATTTGCAGACCCAATGCATTACTAAGTACAATTGGTAATTCCCATACACTAGGACTTAGTGCTTGCGTAGCTTTATACAACACAAAGTGATCCAGAACAGAAACATTATTAGCAATTATAACTCTTGATTGTTTGTTTTTAACTTCACCTTCAGGAATTTTTACCACGATTCCAAAAGCAAAACTAAATCCATGGCTTAAAAATATTCTGAGATTATTACAGTCAGGTAATAGAGTTGCAAGAAGCCAAAGTTGTAAAGCAGTTAATAATCTTAGTAATACAAGTAAAAGACCCACTGGGGTATATAAAAATATAGACACAAGATGCCAACCACTGGGAAACCTAAATAACGTATTTCATTTAAATGTTATGATATTTAAAGTAATATTAATTAAATTATAAGTAAAATGAAAATAATATAAGATATATTTTATTTGATATTCATTAAAATTATAATACATTAATTATTAATGCTTCTATCTATAAATATGACAAGTATATTTGTTATATTTATACTATTGTGGAATAAGTAATGTATATAAGAAGGAAATATTTTCAAACACTTCTTATGCAATGTAACTTGGTAAAAATAGTATTTTTTGTATAAACTTTTTTAATTTAATACATTATTACTAATACAGTTATATTTATAACATTTTATTACATGTTTGTTTAGTTCAAAAGTATCCATATGATAATAAAAGAGAATTCATTATTTTAGAAAGTTGATCACATTTACTACTCAATTTTCATAGTATTATTTATTATTAAAAATGTGACAAATTAATACTATTATTAGTATAATACTAATAAAATCTGTCGTATACAAATAGTTGTTTTACCTGCTTTTATCAAATAAATCCTGGATATCAATTTGTGACATTTCTTACAATAAACATCTGTTATGTTGAAAAATTGACACTTAACAATTATATTTTACTAAAATGATCACAACTGTTTATTGAAACCTGACAATGACGCGTCTGATATTTGACCTTTTTTAACCTACTTTTTAGCAGCGTTTCAATTAATACAATTTTTCGTTTTCATCAATTTCTACAATCAGCTGTTTTGAGACATATGTCCTAGGGACTTTTACTATAAGTTAAAGCACGGTCTTCAACTACAACAAGTGTTTAATTTCTTTCGTTTGTGCAAAATGACCCTATGCGAGGCTTAAGCATCATCTCCGGTGGAAGATAACCAGAAAACTAAACCAATTTTTTAAGTTACACTGAAAAGTTACTATATGTATAAATAAATTTATAATATTCGTTTTCAATGACGATATTTATATAAAAACTTACTTATTTTGATATGTATAATGTCAAATTGTTTAAACACACTTAATATATAATTATAACGAAAAGATTGATTCCATAAAGAACTACAATTATTTTCATATAAAGTAAAGCATACTTCCTGTTTTTCATTTTGTGTTCTTTATTAGCTAATTCTTTAATAAATAAAAATGTTAATTTAATTACTAGATAAAGACACAAATTTTATTATTGTCATAATTTTTTAATTTTCCCATAATTAATGAATATGAAACTTAAAACATCCTTAATAATAATGTCACATATACGTCAAATCTGTTTATAAATAAAAAGATTATAGATGCATATATATAAATGTCAATTTAATGATGGGTAATGTTTGATATCACGTGATTTCATTATCGTCGGTAGTGGTAAAGATCAGTGACCACGCGTTCCAAGTTTCCATCGTGGTTTACTCTCCTGTCAAATATTAGAATATTTTCATCGGGATTAAGAGAGTAGTTCAAAATATACTGTCCACTTTTGTTATGTTTTAAAATACAAAATGTAACATTCCTTCTCGTGTAGTGTATAGACAACATACATATATTGTTTGTCAGTATAATCAAGGGTCCAGTTTCCTTTGCACCATACAGTATCATTATATTAAATATTTATCAATGGAATGTTACCACATTTATATGACCGCGTATCAATATTTTTGCTTAACAAATAAATAAATATTTGGTCTAAACGCATCTTTACGTATTAAGTACAATGAAAACTGTGCGAAAATAAAAAGTGAGGAGACGGCCTCTCTTTGTAATGGATAAATTTGATTGAGAAATCCAAGGTCGAAATTTGTTTGCCTTAATCATTAATGTGTGAACAAAGTTCATGATTGTGGTCTGAGATGATTTTATAAGAAGAATTGTTCAAATGCAATAAGAATGTCAAAGTTGATAAGTGTTTTGTATGTGTGTGATTGCATCGAATCGCTGTTACATTTGCATATATCGACGATATATGTTCATCGCATTATTCAAAAGCAATGAGAAAATATGCATAAATACAAGTTTACAAATATCTTGAATAAAAAATTGATTTTTTGTTCGTTTGCCCTTACCAGAGAAACATTTAATGTATCAATAAGGTTAGGAAAAGGGCATCAATCATGAAGAATCCTGCATCACATCATTTAAATGGAAATAGTCATTCTGTTACAACACAAAATGTTTCTCCACGTATTGTGTCTCATTGTGGAAACATGTCAAACAATTATCAAGTGCTGAAAGTAGCTGGACGTGATTCTAACTGTTATATCGCAAACAATATTGTTCCAAAGATTGGAAAACAACAGTTGGTGTCACTGAATGGAAATTCTATATCTTGTAACAGTGTAAATATTAATGAGGCTTTGGCCTGTGATGTGGCTTCCATGCCAGTTGTTAAAACTAAAGCATTATGCGTCCATATTAGAGAGAATAAATGGTACGATGCTGGTAATATAGTTTCTGTGGGAGTTGCTGGAACTAGTTTAAGTCATGCTTTGGAAAGTATGTCTTTAGCTTATAATCCTACTACGAAACAAATATATTCTTTGGAAGAATCTAATGAACCACAACTTGATTATAAATCACAGTATTTAGATTCTCCATGCGATTATAAAGAAGAATCGCTAAATGAAAATTTTAAAGTTGAAGAAGATAAGTATAATAAATTGGAAAGTGGAAGTGCAAATAGCAGTCCTAGAAACAGTTTACCACGATCTTGTAGCAGTACTGTGTCTTCCCTTAGCGAAGTATCCCCATCTGGCAGTTTCTTGAGTTCCGATGATCAGCAAACTGCTGAGAAAGCTGAAAAGTCCAAGCGTTGGGGACTGAATACACTTTTTTCAAAAAATGTTTTCTTATGGAAGAATAAGGATTCTCAACAATCTACACCTACTAGTAGTCCATCAAGAAATATAGATAAAGTAGGAGGAAGTTTAGCTTTAATTCAACAGCCTAGACCAGCAAATCTACCAGCTAAAAATGCAACAGAGGAAGAACGTCATCGTAAGCAATATAATGCTATTTTAGAAGCTATAAGGAAGCGAGAATTACGAGAGGAGAAAGAACGTAAGCATCAAAGAGAATTACAACTTAAAGAGGAAGAGAGATTAGCAGAAGACTCTAATACTTGGAATGTACATATTATTCCTAAATTTGAAAGTGTTAAAAATTCCAAGAAAGTACGTGAATTATGGTGGCGTGGTCTTCCGCCCAGTGTTCGTGGCAAAGTATGGAAATTAGCAATTCCAAATAATTTAAATATAACGACACACCTTTATAATATATGTTTAGACAAAGCAATGTCAAATCCTATAAGTGAACCATTAGCTGCAATCAAATTAGATGTGTCTCGTACCTTTCCTAGCTTATGTGTCTTTCAAGAAGGTGGACCACTATCTCATAGTCTTCAAGGCATTTTGGCAGCCTACGCAGTTTATAGACCTGATGTAGGTTACGTACAAGGTATGAGTTTTATAGGTGCTGTATTATCATTAAACATGGAACCTCCAGATGCCTTTACCTGCTTTGCCAATTTATTAAATCATCCTTGCCACAGAGCTGCTTTTATGTTAGATCAAAAGCAAATGGATATTTATTATAAGGTATATTCTAGTGCACTTGCACATAAATTGCCAAAAATTTTTTCTCATTTTACAGTAGCTGGTCTTAGTCCAGACTTATATTTGTTAGATTGGTTATACACTATATATGCCAAAGCAATGCCTCTGGATGTTGCATGTAGAATCTGGGATGTCTTTCTGAGAGATGGGGACGAGTTTCTCTTCAGAACAGCACTCGGTGTATTACACTTATATCAAGAAGAATTATTGAAAATGGATTTTGTACACGGAGCACAATTTCTAACTAGGTTGCCAGAAAATTTGCAAGCAGAAGCTTTATTCAACAGTATTAGTCAAATGTCTACTACTGTTGGAACAACAACGTTCCAACAAATGTTAGCTCAATTCTCTTCATCGTAATTTTATGAATTATGATGGAGTATATATAAAAATGTAGTCATATATAGAAAAAAGAATCTCAAATGCTATTTTTCTTATTGTGATTAACGAAAGATATTTCTATTGAAAATCTTTTCTAACGAAAATTACTTTATAATAGAATGAACAGTCGATAATATGATTTATTAATTTATGAATTTATTAATAAATCCTCATTTGTTATAAAAGGTTGTTAATCGTTTATGTTGTATAATAAATTATTTTAATTTTGACATTGTGAAGCTTCATCATAGAACTACAGATCAGAAACATCAAATTCATTGTCTGTTTTATCAAGATAAGAATTGTTAATTTGTTTTTAAACATTTTATATTGTACAACAATATGACATTTACATATATTTTATTGTTCCCTCATAATTACGTTATACACTTTCTATCTGTTTATATTTTACATATTTCACGAAAAATGATATGTATATGCAGCTGTATCACTTAAACTTGAACCTTCAGGCTTTACTGTCTGACACTCTCATGGTCCAAGATTGAGCAGTCAAGTTGTAATAGTATGCTATAATATGTTATTGCACCGTGATTGGTGTACTTTCATACATATGCTACATCTTTTTGCTGTAATGTACATTTTGAAAAATACTCAGATATATGCTCAGAATACTATGTCCAGATAAGATACATAAATACATAAATGAATATAATGAAAATATTACATTATGTGCCACAGTATATATCTATTGAATCTAAAAACTGACTGGTGAAAATATAGCTGATGAAAAATAATTACAGTATATTATCTAACATATAATATTATCAATGCACTTTCTAAGCTTTAATAGTACCAAACATAAAAAAGATATCTGTCATATATGAAATAAAGGGTATAACTCCGTCATACTTTGATAATGAAAAGTAAATAAAGCACATTTAAGGAACAAAGGTAATTTTGAATAATACAAGATCTATCTTAGACTAAAAGATATCGTAAAATATATGCAAATAATGTAAAATTATACCAAGACCTTATCTATCTATAAACAACTGCTTAAATGCTAATTACAAAATTTAATAATATCCATTGTTCCAATCAACTTACTTTATCGTGTATGCAATTTTAAGTAATTGAGTTTTAATAAATAAACGATATTGACAAATAGGCGAAATAACAAGTTGCAATATTAAATAGTAATAAAGATGATTTGAATATTCTCAAAATTTGTTTATTTTTCTTTATTTTTGGCACATAATATTATGCTATATTTTACCTACAATAGTTATATTTTATAAATATTAGGTTGTAAATATACAAAAATTCAATATCCTGTCCTTTAAGTGACCTTTACAACAAAGAGAAAAATATACTTAAATTTAAGAACAATTTATCATTTAGAATAATTTAGCTATTGTAAGCTTATTGTATGTGCTTGTTGCATAGCATTTCGTTTATTGAAGCTCATTAGGTACGAAATATTTGTTTAGTAATTTTACATTCGAATTATTTAATATATTAAAGTGGCATGCAAAGTAGAACGTAGGGACATATACATATGCGTATATGTATACTGTAAAACGTATAATTAAATTATGGTAAACAGCTATTTCTAAATACAAGCACATCGCAATAACTTTGCTTATAGCGTGGCTTATTGTTATACACGCACTAATTATCGATAATATAAAGGAGTCGATGATAAGATACAATGCTCTAAGAGTATGTAATTATATTTAGTTTCAATTTTTCCATACTTTCGACAGGGAGATTACAATGTATAATTAGGAAGAATTACTACATGTTTAATTATAACAAAGTACATATGTTTCGATGCTGTAAACATGACGATATTATAGTCTGTAATTTGTGTATACCGCGAATGTAAAGTATGTATATCATTTTAACGCTTTTTATTTTAAAAGAATAGTGGAACATTGAACGTAATCTCGGAATCTCATAAGATCCGTGATATCCTAATTTTTAATTGACAATACTCTCATTCCATCCACTATTCGAATTAATTAACAACTCGACTATTTAGCAATTGTTAATATCTACAGTAATAAATGTAAATACGAGCACGTACTCGCAAATAAGAAATCGAACAAAAAAAAGAAGGAAACGATATGTTTGAATGATTCAAATCATATTATAATGATCTGCTTTCTGTGTATATGTATAAGGTGAAACGGATACTTGCGTGGCACACGATAGATTTTATATAAGTATAACACGTGCCGATAAATGGATAATTTCTGGTTATCGTTAATTATTGATTTACTCGAAATAATGCAATGAACGACGAGAGAAGAAGCAAGTTTTTCATGTTTTAATTAATTTCTTGCAAAAAGAAGTCTCTTTGTCTAACTGTTTAAGTGCAATAGATACATCTACCAATTTATACTTCGAAATTCCTATTCACTTACAGTCTTTCTTCTGGTATGAATTATATTTATATTTTTACGCTCATTCAATGACAATGTGCAATAGACATTTCGATCGAAGGCGAAAGAATCATCGAAAATATTTCCACGTACGTTTTACGACGAAGTACTATGTTTGTTGTTATGATTTTAAGCGACGTCGGAGCGTGTATTGTTTACAGTGACATTAATATAGCTGTTGCCTGTACCTCTATACAATAATAGTAGGGATAATTAATTGAATCCGCACAAACACAAATTGTATGTATGCCTATCGTGTGTGTAAATGTGTTTCGAAATTCTGTGAAATATATCGAGATACATGTAGGGGGGAATCTGTAATCTGTTGTATAAATACGAGATTTTTACAAATCATTATGTTTCTAATACGATCGGTTTGTTAGCGTCGAGACCAAATTAGAAGAGATTTTGAAATAAAAATTTGCTATGTATTCCACTTTCGTTCGATCATATACAAGAGTTTATTTATGGAGGACGTGTTCATTGTATGTTCTCGTCCGCATCAGATGTTCCCGTTTATACCTACACGTATCTTAGACCATCAATTTCGTTATCGAGCGGAAATTAAGACTAAAACATTTGCCAAGTATCGAACGATAAACGTAGGATCTTCTCAGCAAGCGCAGAATCGAACGAAGAATGATAATGTACGAACAAGTCTTGCATGATCTATGTAACACTTCTGTGTTCCTTGTCGTTAGTGCCTCTCGATAGAGGAACTCATGGTATATTTTTTACGCGTTTTATCATGTACATTTACATTAAGTGTAATATTCTGATACATATATTTTGTAAGGAATCGAGCCCAGTATTTATTTTATGAAATTGCGCAGATCGGCGATGATATAAAAACTAAGGAGGTATCGGTGCTTTAAAAAGAAGAAAAAAAAATATGGAGGGTGTTGTCACAAAATTTTCTACACGTAAGACTATACTATAATAAATTGTAAAATTACCGCGGGTACTCGAGCTGCTGACGGAAACGAGAAAGTGTTAAACGCGTATTTTAACAAATTTCGCGATCAAGTTTACTTGAAATTTTTCATACTCATATCTCTACCCGAACATATTTAGTAATAAATAATATGAAAAATATTTTGTATATAAGGATGTGCTCGCTTCGAAGTTTAAAGGTCGAATGTAAAACTCAACTCTACTTATCGCGATGATGTAACAACAATTTTTATATCATGTAATGGACGACAATGAAATTATGTAAACGTGCGTGTATGTTGTGCTCCAAATGATGCCAGCGACATATCTTAATGGATCATTTTTGTTCGCAATACGAATAAAATTACATCCCAGAATATTTGACGTGTTCCTTTATTTATTTAATACAGTTATCGAATTTAATGTTTATAGATCAAACAAGGCTATAGTAGCGGTGGAAATGTTTGAATTTACTATGTCGGGAAAAATGGTTCCGTAGTTTTACGACGGATTGCGCCACCTGCCATTTTGGTCGCACGATTATCGATAGTAAATACATGGCATACGTGTACATATACCGCGATACTTTTTTAATTATCCGTTACCGACATGGTCATCTACCTTTCCTTTTGGCACCGAATACCTTTAAAGTATTATGACAGCAACGATTACCAACACACGGTATAAAGTATAATTTAATGTATACAGTGTTAGTTTTTGAAATTTAAATCTGTTACATCGCGTAAAATAGTTGTATGATTTCTCAACAGATGGCGCAGGCTGCCACTACGGACGCACGAAAATCAATTATGTTTGAATGTACGCTACAGATTATATGTTAATATTTCGTATAATTGTTCCTAACGCGCAGTCAAAGTACTTAGCGAGTAGTTATTAACGAATTTTATCCAGTTTTTTTTACTGTAAAGATAAGCGAAATGAAATTACTACTGGTTTAAACTACTTCATTTCGATGGGTAAGTCGTTCAGAAAGAATTGCCAATAGAAGACCCAAAGGCCCGAAATTTTTAACCTCGATATCCACGTTCGAACGGTCACGAAATAAATAACCGATAAATTTCTGTTTGCAAACCGAAACGCGAACATAATACATTCGACGTTGTATCGACGCGAAACGCCGTAAGATACAATGTTTTTAATTATCTCATATCAGAACGGCGATTCATCAATTATACTCCCCGTAACGTATATGCATGAAGTATCTTGTCAGCAACGATTACAAACATGTGGTATGTACGTGCTCCACCGCGCGATGACTTAGCATAACCCTATACAAGGTTCGCCCCTGCGAAACAATGTTAACCTCGAGTTACGGGGATTTCGGGCGCCCCTGTTTGGAAACCGAGTCAATAAATTAGGGGAGTTAATCCCAGCCAAGGATGAAGTATGATTTAACGTAAGATAGCTACCATTATCGTGGGCGCGAGTAAGTACGGGTTTTTGGGGTTAGGGAAGTTAAGTGAAGCGGACCTGTGGATTATCCACCGCGATATAGGTAACATCGAACGGTCGTGTTTTTCGAGTTGAACGCGGTCGAGTATCGAAGTAGGTCGAACGGGGATCAAACGATGCGTCGTATCCAGAGGCATCGAGCACAAATTTGTCAGGGTGATTTTTAAATTAATTAAATCGTCCGCCTCTCGATTAACACCGTTCGCGGTAGAGCTTTTGCTAATCGGGTATCCGAGTACGCGTCGTTATGATATTCGAGAATCGTGTACGTGAATCTCGATTAGAGTGTACGAACTCGAATTCGAGTACTCGAGTATCCGGATTAACCACTTGCACTCGAAAGCATTTTAACCGTTGACAGATAGCAATTGTAAAATTTTATAGTTGAAGAGATTGATCAATTTTTTTGTAATTATTTTTTTTATTATTGTGGGATCTCTAGACTCGACATTTTTAAGAGGAGTACGGAAATAACGTAAATGGGTCGGATGTTAATAGTTGAGTGCGTAGCGCCGTCAACTACAAATCTATAAGGGGTCCGGGTTCAAGTCCCCCGACCAAGTGGGTACGAATTCTTTTCGGTATTCCCATATTTATTAATCGGTCATATTTTCTTTTTCACTATGTATAAACATCGCCCATAATACCCATAAATTATCTATTTAAAAAAATAATAAAATAAAATAATCTAATTATCTATTTATCGTTAAATGGCGAATGCGATTCTCGAGTGCAAAAAGGGTTTCAACGTTAAATCGGGTAAACATAATTCAAGGTACCCCAAGAATCATAATCGAGGAAATTGGTCTTGTAGCGTAATCGATGTTCATTCGATCGGATACAATAAAAATAATCTGGTTCAGGAAAAGAACTGCGTTTGTGTCGAGTAGAGGAACGCGTTTGTTGGTCCCAAGAACGAAGACGAATAGGCGCGAGTTGTGTGTACCCATAGAGGCGCATAAACCAATCAGTCTAATAGAATCTCCCCTGTTGCCTATCGAATGATTCATAGGACGTCGCATGGGAAGCGAATTTATTAATAAGAGAGGCAGTCAGCTATGCCACCAGACCGGCTCCGAACTGATTCGTCATTATTACATGGGTTCTGACCCAACGATCTTAACATCCAACGCTAATTGGTCGCCGCGAACTCGGCTTCGGCTGTTGATTTATCGTGCCAATAAATAGTCACGCTCGTCCCTCCTCTTTTTCTTCTTCCTCTTCGGCTTCTTCTTCGATCTCGTTCTTCCTCCTTCTTCGTCCACTTCTTCCTCTTCGTTCTTCTTCTTCGATGTCGTTCTTCCTCTTTGTTCTTCTTCGATCTCGGTCTTCCTCCTTCTTCGTCCATTTCTTCCTCTTTGTTCTTCTTCCTCCTCGGTTTCTTCTTCGATCTCGTTCTTCCACCTTCTTCGTTCCGTTCTTCCTCTTCTTCTTCTTCTTTTCGTCGTTCTTCCTCTTTGTTTTTCTTCTTCGTTGTCGTTCTTCCTTTTCTGTTCTTCTTCTTCGACAACTTGTCGCGATCGTGAATGAAGATTTAACGAAACGTCGAGAGAGAGGATCGGGATAGACGCGGAACGGTGTTTCGCGAAAGAAATATAACGATCGGTCGGCTGCATACACGCGATTACGCGGTCGGCAAACAAGGGAAGAATGATTTGTCATGCATTATACATGTCGCCGGTATTTTATGTGGCGAGCCGGAGAGATTAAAACCACCGATACCGTTTTACCCGCTTTATGGATGATTGCCAATTTCGAGATACACGCGAAACACGTACGAACTAAATTTCCCTGCTCTTCCATTTCCAAATATTCGAATTCCTTTATTTTATGCTTCCACGACTCCCATAATTTTCCAATCTCTAATCCTCGAATCGCGAAGTCTTGAAATTTTCGATGGATTATTATAATCTTTTCTATACATACAAAAATGAATCATGGTAACGACAGATACTGTTATTAAACCAAAGAATGTTTATTTATTCGTTCCGAGTCAGAGAAGAAAAGGATCGAAGACATCCTTCAGGCTCTTCATAATAAATCTTCTTACAACGAAATAATCGGTGTCATTTCATCAGAATCAATCTCATACTCCAACGTTTCCGAAACTTCAAAAGACAGCTGGACCTGTCGGAAGTCGCGAACGGACCGCATAGAAAATGTCACGCCAAAGTGCGCGTCGTAGATCGCGTCAGCAAAAATTTGTCAAATTTATCGGGTCGTGGAAAAGTCTCTCGTTGTAAATCCTCGCGATAGTTAATCACGTGGCAGCATCTCGTCTCGAGGCATCTCCGTGTCTCGCGACTCGATCTCGCGTTTCGCTGAAAATCTCGCTCGGTATTTTTTTTTCACCTCGTCCCTCGTTCCCATTGCGAGAGCAAATACTCGAAAGTTTTCGTAGTAAGCATTAATATCGGCCACGAGATGCACTTATTTATCCGTCTGTTACGTCGGGTCTTTACGTAACTGGACCGAATACCGGGACGCGTTATTACGGTTAAAGCAAGTCCGTGAGTAGTCGAGGGGACAGGACGGCTATATAGAGAGAGAGAAAGGGAGAAGTAGAGAAACAGAGAAGGAGAGAGAAGTAGAGAGAGAGAGAGAAAGCGGAGAGACGTTACAAGCACCGTGGATGTGCAACTTCTTGTGCAAGAGCTGCTCCGCAGTGATTCATCATTGTTACCGAGAATATTGGGATATATATCGGGGAGGTCCCTCGAGCTGAAAGCAAATGGAGTAGACAGGGGTCTATACCCTCCATCTACTTAAATGCCCCAACATTCCGCCGATGGTGGGTACTTACGTTATCCCCGTTCCCTGCAGTTTTCTGATTAAACTACGTCCATTTCCATGCCCGAAGCACGATTTACGGGAGACTTCGAGCGATCGACTTCACCCTGTACATCGGATACTTGTATTAACCCTTTGCACTTCAAAGGTGATTGACACTCACCATTCTCGTTTAATACAGCAATTTGCAATAGATATTTTTCAAGTAACAAGGAGAGGTGGTGGATTTAGTTTCCCTGTTGATGAAGATATATGGTTATACGGGTCAGTACTCGATAATTTTTCAGATATTTGCAATTGAAGAGGCAATTCACTCGTTAAATTCAGTTCTGTAGCAAACGATTGCACGTAATGGGTTTAGCGGGGTATACATTTTCGTACATTCTAATATTTACAAATTCTTGCACGTTCAAGTATTCATTTTGCGAATTCTCCCGTTTCCGCGTCTAAAAATTTGCTAATTTCTGAAATTTTCGAATTACTATGTTCCGAAATTTCCTAATTTCTACATTATTACTTACTCGACTTTCTCCATCTTCGAATTCTCCAAATATGCACAGATTTTCAAATTTCCAGATTATCGAATGTCTCGAAATCCTTACAATTTCTATCCTAGGAATTCCCTCGTTCGTGAGTCTTTGTAAAAACGCAAAAGGTGCGACTGTGTCGTATAGATATCCGAATTGTTGCCGCCGTGACAAACTCGAGCGCAGTTCACAATCTGTTGCGCGGAGTGTTGCACGTGTCGCGCGTGTCATCGAGAAATTCCTAGGGAAATTTAACGTGCCCGGTGAATCAGTGGGGCGAAATCGAACGCAGCTGTAATCTGCCGATTTCGCGTGGCCAGCCTCCAATCTGTCGGCTCGTTCTGTCCGCGTTTGCCGCGTGCTGAATTTCATCCTGATGGCGCGAGCTTAAAAATAACCGACACCGATAACGTGCGCCATATGCGAAACGCCATGTGGCAGAGGGTCAACAATGTCACCGAGAGCCGTCTTCGTCGGGGCCACGAAGAGGAATGTTGAGAAAGGGTGGTGCGTTGTAAACGTGGCCGGAGCACCTGCCTGCCTCGAGGTGATACTTACAGGAGGATTCGGAATCTCTCCACGGAAAAGAGATTATCCTCTCTCTTTTCGTATCGGTCGGTGGTTAGCCGAAGCGTAACGCGACGATCGAACCCTCTATCGATGTCGTTTTAAAACCGCATCGAAGGGAATGTTTTCTTCTTTCCCGACGGTTTTGTCGCGCGATAAAATCTAACGATATATAGTCCCCATACGAATTTCTCGCAACTCGCGATTGCTTCAGAACACACTATTTAACACTAGAACTACCAGTCAAAATGACTGGTTTCGGGTTTGGCATTTTTTATTACAAAATTTTATTACCGTCCTTTAGTCAAAATGTCTGTCATGTTTTATCGAGCTAATGAATGGTTGTGTATGTTACGTGATGCTGCAATATTTATTTATTTATTTTTCTACTCTATTTTCAGTTTTGAAGTAAGCAGTCATTTAATGCTACTTCTAGTGTTAATATGGCACCATAAATAAAAGTGAAGCGGGGGGAGACACTATCATGCGCACCTGCACCCTTATGCGCGTATGTGCAAATATTCAAAGTCGATTTTCAAAGACTCGCATGAAAAGTTTTTATTATATTTTTTCGACTTACTTACTTGATTAATTTATTTATTTATTTTCAATTACATTTGTTTTCTGTACTTGAAGCCTTTCAATTTCTCTCCATGTTCATAAAACATTTATCTCGTCATTCGAGGTGTTGGTACATTTTTTTTGAGACACCCTGTATTCGTACCATGTCCTACCTGCCTGGTCCATTTGATCGGTCGATCAAATATTTTTTTACTGTTTCGGTATGTACGAGTGCAAAGTATTATAACAAACGGTAGAGGGAAAAGGAACAGGCGGGATAGTTTTGAACCCCGAAGAGGCAAACTGGCGCTCCAACATCGCGATGTCACGATGTAAAAGCGAAGGTGCAGCATGAAAACGCGCGTTACAATAACGAGAAGCGAAATCCCGCGACGTTAACCGCGTTCTCGGTGTCCCGAGGCGAGAAAGAACGTCGAGGAGGGATCGTCGAACGAGGGCAAATCTGCCCGAAGGTAAAGTACCCTTCGGTCCGTACTCGAAAAGGGATTATCCAGGGCCGACTGTATCGGTGGTTCGCCACGGTGTAACAGGACGATCAAAGTTCTCGGTTTGTGTCGCCTCATGGACCCATAAAGGGAGACTCCGCTACGCTCCGAGCGTACAGGAATCACGAAAGCACATGGAGGATGTGTGCGCATCGTGGCCGTAGAGAGGGTTCAACCTTGTTATTGTTAGTTATCGCATTAATACTCGACTATGGCGACTGTCTAAGGTATCTGTGTGCGAACATTACGCTGTTTTCGAGCCGGTGTGCACAGCCATTAGCAACCGACCGGCTCTGTACGGCTGTCCTGTTCAAACACTTCCTCCTTCAGGAATTCGATCCGACTGTTGGGATCTTTCTCCTTGTTTCCGAGACACGCATCGGGCTAGCCAGGATTTTCTTCCTGCCCCGGGACACTTTCGATGCGTCGAACGACATTTTCGCCGTATAAAAGATTCTAGTGTAGACCTCTAACATAGTTTATCGTATTTTTGACAGTTTTAGAGTATTCGAGGGTTTACAATGACCAAGGACACATTACTTGTTCTTTTTTGCCAGTCGATCGTCAGTTTGGATTAGTTGTATAGTTTAGGACCTCATGCGATTAACGCTTTGCGGACGAACGCCGCATATATGCGTTCTGCGTAAACCATCAATTTGGACGAGATATGCGTTCGATGAAAACAACTGACAGGGCCGAAAAACTCAGGGCGATATCAGGAATGAGAAACACATACATACATGCATAAGTACATGTGTATGCATTCAGAGAGGTAACTAGTAGAGCCGAAATACTCGTATATGTGTCTCACGTATGTTTGTAATTGGACATCTTGGACCGCTATGAATGAAAATCGCGTTTAAGCAGAAATATATGCTGGTAGTTTTAAATAACTATCGTGGTAGGTAGCTAGGACCCATGGTACGGTTTACTCAAAACCACCCCCTACGCAAAGGGTTAAAAGCCGAGACGATCATTGGGTTTATTACTGCTCCGGTTATTAACCCCTTGTGCTATGATTTATTCAGCAAGTGCGTCAGACATAACGAATTATTAATTGCTACAATATTAAAGTGATTAAATAAAGTTCAAATGTCAAGACTGTTTCCCACTTAGTGATTCTTGGATGGGCAAATTACAATTAGATCGAAGTTGAACATTCAAATATTAAAAATATGAACAATGTTTACCACGAGTGTCGTCACGAGTGTAGCTCGTAGTTGTAGGGCAAGGGGTTAATAGAGTGCCGAGGTTCTTTTCGTCGGGGTCAATCCTGAGCGGCCTCAGTTGGAGGACCGCAGGGACGCGAGAAGGTCCCAGTTTTGGAAAACACCTCTTCACCCTTTCCGTTTCCAGATTCCCACCCTTTGATATACCGCCAATACATGAAAGGCTGCGGCCGTGGAAAAAGTGGTCTGTCTGTTGCAAGAGTCCGTTGTCGCGTGAATTCGCGAAGAATAAAACGCCCATCGTCTCTAAGAATCGCGAGTGTCCCTCTAGACTTCGTATCGTTTCTCGAAATCGGGTTTTAGGGTAAAGCTTCGGACGATTATCCTTGGAATTTATATCAACGACATGGGAGTGATTAGGCCATCGATCGATAACGACGTGGTGAGGAGAATCCAAGAAACGATGAGTCGAAAAGAGAGATTGAGAGTACAGAAAGCGTGCGTCGGAGTGGTAGACCTATAAATTCAGAAAGGGACAAAAGCGGTGGTCTGTGTAATGTCAGGATGTCGTCGAGGATGTTTCATCCGATAGGAGATCACGGGGGCGCAAAAAGCGTGGACGATGACACCGGCTACGGGGTCAGAAGTTGTCTCCTTTTCCGTAAAAGTTCACAGCTGCCCTCGCGCCTCCGTAACCACGTGGCTCGATCACGTTCGACCGGAAGCTCGCACGCATACCGCAGTATGTTCAATGTCAAGGACAGCTGTTCCGCTCTCCCGAAACCGTAATAACGATTTCTTCGTTCCTAGGTTCTTTTTTTTATCCTCGCGGCCGCTCGACGACCTTTACACGTTCTCGCGTGTTACGTGTCAGGCTCTTGATCACTTTTCAGGAAGTCGTAATGTATCGGGAGTGGTGCGCGACTTTGACGAGGGACAACCGAACGGAAGAGGCTCGTTCTGGACGATTAATGCCAAAACGTGCTTAGTATCCTCGTTGGTAATGTCGCGTGAAACGAGCAGGGATTGCCGCGAAAAATTTCTAATTTCGTTATAGAGAAAGTACAAGTAAACGTGAAGGGATGTAGACAATTAATATATTTATAATGCATACTCAATAGATTAGAGACAATTAATATATTTTTGTAATGCAAACGCGAAGAAGTGTAGACAATTATTGTTAATTATTATTGTTAGTTGAGCGTTTTCTTTTTTTTTCTTTTCGTGATAAAGATTTCTACAACATGCAGTGTCTTTTTGTATTGCCCTACGTATGCACTTACTTGAGATATGCGTTCTCCATTGGAATCGCATTCTTCCTCAATGGTTAAAAATTTGTCTAGAGGCATAAGGGCTTCATTAATATTTTTAATTGCCAAAGTCTTGGCGTTGAAAGTTAAATACAAAGTTAAATTTTTAAAAATGCGCGAAATAGCGAATTGTACGAAAGTAGAATGTGCGAAAGAGGGCCGCCTGTACGTATGAGTCGATGCGCCAATTCCTGGGTGACAGACTGTGGTAAATATGAAATTCACGACGGTGGTCTCGAACGCGTAAACGCTGTGCGTCGTCGCGTGACGCATCGTAGACAAAGTGTACGGGTGTTCAGCCCTTCGGGGAAACATCGGGATCTGTATCAAGGAAATTAGCGGGCAATAACAATTAGCCGTTGGGTCGACAAACGGCAGCCCACTGTGCGACGTTCGGTGGCCCCCGGGGGCCGGACGCGTTCCGTGGAAATGGTCCGGGGTCCCCTGGACCCAGAGAGGAAAGAAAGGATATTGTCCTGGCAGGCCACGAGCCAGCGGGTGGCTGCGAGACCGTAGCGGCAGCCTTTTGTGCTCGGTTAAATGAAAAGTCATCTCGAATCTATTACTTTCGAGTTTTGCCACTGGCCAGTGTAAATATTTGGCCGAAAGGCCATGGTGTCGTCCATGCAGATAGGGCGGATTCCTCTTCCCATTGTTGTCGACCGATAATTTATCATCTGTTAGCTCGCGCCTCCCCTTCGTTGTCTCAAAAGAGACGGTTTTTCGTCCTGCAGCCGCACGAACCACCTGTGTGTGCAAACGAACGTGTGCGTGCGTGCTTACACGCGACCAGAATGCGAGCACAACCCCCGTGGCGATAATTGTCGGACGTTGGTCGAACTGAAAGAGAACTTTTCGCACTTTTCGCGTGATCTTTTCGTGGCCAGGGGCGCGAACTGTTCGCAGAGGGTTACATCGAAGGTTGATTGTGCCGATTGTTCGCGGACGATTTCGACGAATCTTCGACCGGGACGAGGCTTTGTTGTCGCGCCGTGCTTCGCACTGGCGTAACGATGTAAGAACAGACTTTCGCTCAGAGAACGTGGATTCGTTCTACCCGCCGCTTCCTCGGTGAGTACTTATTTTCGGGAGTTTACGTTTACTCGTTTTAAAATGTTCGGATTTTTGAGTTTCTAAATCGACACTTCGAATCGCCGAATACATTCGAATGGAGAAACTCTAAAATCCCAGATACCCGAGTTCCCAATTTCCGAATCATCGACGTTTCTAATTTTCTAAATCCATGAATCCAAAAATTCTAAAATTTCCAAGCATCAAAATCGTGAATCTCCGAGTTCCCAATTTCTAAATCGTCGACGTTTCCAATTTCCTGAATACAAGAAATCTAAAAATTCTGGAATTTCCAAGCACCAAAATCCCAAATCCCCGAGCTCCCAATCTCCAAATAGTCGATGTTTCGAATTTTCTAAATCCAACTAAAACTCAGAATGCGGAAATTCCCAAGTTCCGAAATCCTAAAGCCCCGAGTTCCTAATCTCCGAATCTTCCATGTTTCCGATTTCCCGAATGCAAGCAATCTCAAAATTCTGAAATCCTGAAATTCCCGAATTCACCCCAAAATTTTCGAATCTTGTGTTCCGTCGAGAAAAAAAATGCTGGCTACGCCAATGGCCGCGACGGTGGACGGCGAGCCACGTGCGTATCGAGGATAGAGGCTGTGGTTTATGGGTGGTTTAGGAATTGGCGGTTCGATTGTCGCCCATAGACACGGATAGAATAGGTGTTTAACGATACGGTAAATGGTGGAATTCGTTTAGGAGAGGGATCGTAGGATGATTTGTGCGGGGCGTAGGTGAGAGGAGGCAGAACGGGGAGATAAACAGTTTCGTTTTCGTGCGAGCGAGCCGAGAGAATGGTTAGGTTCGGTCGTGCTCAGCAGGAACCACGAAAACCGTATGGAAATTCGTGTTTTAAATTAAAGATCCGTAGACAACGCGTAGACAAACAATAGAAACAATGGCCGCTAGTTGGTTCTCCGCATTGTACGCGGGATGGTTGCGTAGAGGCCGTTCTTGAGTACACAATGGAATACAAGGTTTTTCAAATATGAAACAAAAAAAAAATACCGCTCGTCATAGCGGGCCGACGAGAGTGTGCGTGCCTGCCTCGAGATGTTAAAATAGTCCCGCGGCAAATATTTGGTCGGAAATGTAAATGTTCTCGACATTACGAGAAGAGCTTTTCAAATAATAATTCTATGTATCGAGCAAGAACAAGACGAGGATAACGTTCACGAAATTTCACTCTTATAGCATCTCGTGGTTGTGGACTTTCGAGATGGCACGCGTTCACGGTTTAACTCTATCGCGAACGAATTAATCTTACGACGATCCGTATGTTTGTTACGCACTATGTACAACCCAGGAATTAGGGTATCGACTTACTCGTATTTTCATTGGTAGGATCTTTTTGTTTCGCGTGGTCATGTATACCAGTTAATCCTTTGAGGCACAGATTTTCAGAAAATAAAATAAATCCATGTTGCATATAAAATTTGTATTAATATAAAGATTCCGTATCCCATTAGGACCAAAAACGTCCCATCATGCATTACGTCGCATCAAAAAGGTGGGACACACATGATTCCAGCGTGCCTCGAAGTGTTAACTGGTTAAACATTCCCGCGCAGATGCCGCTCCCGGAAAGACCAACGGGATCCCGAATCGATCAAGAAAGGGTTTGATTCACCCGTTCCGTTTTCTTCTCCTTTGTTCTGTTCTCGATGGTCGATCGTCGACGCTTTTCTCGTCGGCGCGTTTCAATATCGCCCGTGGCGCGGCTCAGCGAAAGTAAACTTTCGAAATTTCTGCGACCAAGGTTGGTCCCGTACTCAACCTCGGGAAAAACGAAAGAAAGGAAAAATTATATACGGCCGCGAACCGCGAACAGGATTCCGTATCTTCCTGTTATTCCGCGGCCGTACTTTGTCCCCGAACTTCCAGTCGGTTTATAAAGGTAAAGTTCCAGTGAAAGGATAGGCATAGCCTGGATGCTGTTGTTGCAGCTGCCAGCCGGAATTTCGGTGAGAAAACAAAGTTCTTCGGAAAGTAAAACGCCTTGGGGCACATTGAAACCATTGCAGGACCTCTCCTTTCCGTCGTCGTCGTCGAACTTTATCTTCCATAAATTTATATTTCTTCGTGTACCGTGGCAAGTACGCGGAGCCAACCGTGACTTTGCGATTCTTCCGTTTCATCGTGTTTTTTTTTTTCACGATTTTTCAAAATCGCTCGTAAATTACAACGAACGGGTTAATAATCAACTAGAACGGCTGTCCGATGGAAAAAAAAACGATAAGGTGAACACGGAGTGGTTCGCGCGAGCTTTCGTTTCAATCTGTCGTCGAGGGGCGGTGTTCGTAGGTGGAAAAAGCGGTAACACGATGCCGCCAGTAAAATATCGCGTGCCGAGACATATGGTCTCGAAAAGGCGAAATAAAGAAAAAAAGAAAAAAGTCTCGAGATTGCCGAGAACGCACGGGCCGTAGATCGGCGCGTTAGGCGCGAAATTTAATTAGGCCAGCCGCACCTGCTCGTTATTATTTCCATTCTGTCGCACCTGAGCAATTCGCTGAACGCTCGAAACGCAACGTGAAACCGCGGACAAGCTGGATGCAAATGAGGGTGGATCCTCTCGAAGAGGACGGAGGCAGCTGCGGCGAGCTTCTCGTTCCTCGAGTGACTTGTATACATATTTGTTGGTCATTTGTTCGTGAGCGTCGCCCGGCTCTCCGCCGACATTCCCGAACAACGAATATCTCAAATATTATTTCAGGATGGCCTTTCTTCTCTTCGCGGAGGCCACGGCCTCGGAGATGGGAAAAGCTCGGTCCAGCTACTACCCCCGGAACGCTTTTCGCCCGCTCAAACAGAGGGATTAGTTCCCGTGGAATCACCGGGACACGTCGAGTCGGTTCCTCCGCGTATTTGAACAGGTTCCCGATCGTGGTGCGACCGTGAAAGAGAAAAATTTCGCCCCGAGGGAACGGGAACGCTCGCGCGATACATTGTTGCCCCGAAAACGTTGTTTATGTTTTGCCCGACGCGGAAGATTCGTATCGAGGTTTCACGGGGTTGTTCGCGCGTTCGTTAACGCGTTCCTTGTATCGAGACTAAATTGTATGCTGTTACTTTGAAGTGAAAAATGAAGTTGAAAAATAAATGATCAACAACGAAGTTGAAAAGTTAATGAACAACAACGAAGTTGACAAATAAATAAACAACAATGAAGTTGAAAAATGAATCAATAACAATGGTGTTGAAAAATAAATGAACAGCAATGAAATTAAAAAGTAATTAAACAATAACGAGGTTGAAAAGTAATAGAATAACAACGAAATTGAAAAATAAATAAACAACAACGAGGTTGAAAAGTAAATGACCAACAATGAAATTGAAACGTAAGTAAACAGCAACGAGGTTGAAAATAAATGAACAAGAATAATGTTGAAAAAAAATGACCAACAATGAAATTGGAAAACAAACGAATGAAAGACGGAACATAATTTATCGTATAATTAACCCTTAACGCTCTTTGTCCCGATCGGAATTACCACGGATTACAAGAAAACCGCCATAAAAATTGTAACCCGAGATAAGTTACTCGTAAAACAGTCAATCGACCCTTTCAGTAGTTGCAGCATCAAGAAATCGTACAATGTCTCGAGGCATATCTGTCGAACGAGACACTCGAATTTAAGTATCGCCCTCGAAACAAACGCCATAGTAACTCCCACGGAGTTATCACAGAGACCAGCTCGGTATCGTTGTATCCGCCATTAGTCGAAGCTTATCTCTCGAAATCCGTTCGGGGTTGCTCAATGTTTCAACGCAGCCTCAAAGGAGGCAGCCTCTTTTCACGTGGAAGGACAGACACTTTGTAGAAAGGTGCGTAGATTTTTTTTCGCGAGATCGTTTCGGCGAATTCCTTTGCGTGGCGAGAGGAGCAAAAAGGAGGGGTGGAATAAAAGAGGATGGGTGCCGAGCTTTGAATGCGAGACCGCGGAATAATTTATATGAAAAGCGAGAGAGACGCGCTTCTTGAGGAAGCATTGTGCTTGGACTTGAATTAAACATCACCCCGTTGACTGTGAGGTTCTGGCTGTGCCTCTTGGCGATGTCGTGACTAGAAGCTACGGGATAAAGGGGAATCAATAGGGGCGCCAGGAAGTAGGGCTGCTACTATACAAACAGCCAAGGTATTCCGTATCCCATGGGCCGTACCTGCGTAACGAGACAGAAACCTACGCTCGACTATCTCTGCCGATTTATTAATATTAGCCGGATCGTTTTGACCTTTCTTCCTTTCGGGCTTTCACGGTTCAACGCTTTTACTCTAACTCATTCTCTTTCGCCTTAACGCTAGATTTACGGAACCCGTCAAATAACGGATCTAAGATTTCCTTTTTTTATTTGGTTGGTGCATACGAAATGTCCGATTTTTAACACTAGAACTACCAACCAGTCAAAATGAAGGTTTACGTACAAATTATTCATAAACAAATTCCATAATAAAATTTTCTTTTGTTAACACAAAGAAATAAATAGTTAAGATGATGGTACAAATTAGAGGTTCTCTAAGGACATCGAGACGCATCGATCGTGAGAATCAACGATGTAGGAGTTCGACGATGTGCAATCTCCCTAGATCCCTATCGAATGACATTGAAAGATGCGAATTCGAAAACAGACGCGTCTCGTTTTACAGGCAATAGATTTAACCGGTGCGTATCGTTGGTCGATCCAATTGATCCGAAATGCAAATTGAATACCTAACGATCGCCCAATAAAATGTAATAATTATTTCCGAAGCGCGATGAAAAAAAAGAAAATAAAATAAACGGAGCGAAGATATTTTCATCGAGCCGATATTTCCTTGCGTGCAATTTATAGAAGCCGTATTATCTTTTCGTGTGGGTAGCGGTATCAACTCGTTAATTACAGCGATCGATACTTTTTCATTACCCGGAGCAGTTTAAAGATTATATTGAAATTAACTTCTTACCCGTGCGCGTAATTTATTCGTGTTCCATTTCCATTAGAGTGGTAAGGGAGGGCCGGCAATTCCGCGTACAAACTAACAAACAGGCCGAAACGGGTCCGTTGATTTGTTGAAGCCAGATAGTTTCTGGCTAGCGAATGCGAAATCGACCAGTTTCCCGACGACTCGTAACGGAGTCCGTGTAAAAAAATGCTCGCTTTATTGGAACAACGGAAGTACGCAAATTAAAAAGCAGTGCCGGAAGATTTACGTCTTTGACTTCTATTAACGCCGGAACGAGCGAACGGCGGGTAAATACGATAAAATGGCAAGAAATTTCCCTCCATGGCCAACGTTAGCTCGTTTTTTTCTCTCCCTCTCTTTCTCACTCTCTTCTCTTTTTTCTCCTTACCATACGGTGAACGAACGTTGCATGAAATAAATGCGCTTGATGAACCGGCACAATGCAGGCCACGAGAGATGCATTTTTCACTGTTAATAAGAGATAACTCGCGGAGCGCACGTGTTTGATTTGCATTTTACTTTCCACGTCGAAAAGTCCTTATCAATTTAAAACGTTCACCGCATCGAGCCAACCACGAAGCCGGTTACCAGCTGGACACTTATCGTTGACCTAAATAACTACGGATTTACGTTGTATGCCCGCTCGTAATAATGCTATGCCGTTGCCACACGATTTTCTTCACCGAGTTTTTAACCCCGTCGACGGACCTTACCGAAACGATGCAACGACACCTTCCATTTCGACATCGGGATGGTTGCGTGTTCAATTCAATGGGATTTAAACATATTGGGTTTACAATGATTTCGTCCGAAATAAAACTCTGTTCTTTTTATAAAAAAATAAACTTCAATCGGTTGAGCATCTTCCATTTTGCTCGATGACCTTGTCATATTTCTGGTTAGATCAACTTCATGATTCTGCGTTCATGGAACTTCTGGTTCTTATAATATATAAATATTTAGTATTATATATTATTAATTTATATTATAATTTTTGTTACATATCATTAATTTATATTATAAAATAATATACAAATGTTTATTTTCATATTTATATTTATTGCATGGACAGAAAAATAACGAAACAAATAACGCTATCCATTTGTGCAAACCGAACTTACTTTCTTGTCAACCCAATAGTTTACCATAATTGCGAGTGCGTCACGAGTATATCTCATCATAACAACGTAAATGATTAATTTTCTTCGATGGACTCGGAAGGTCAGAACGGAAGTACAAACACTTCATTCCAGAGAGGATTTTGAGTGAGGATAGGCGTAATTCTTACGTTTAATTTCAACTTCTTCATGCGCCAATTCCTGGGTGACAAACGAGAACGTTTACGGCGGCACGTGGCGATGCAACTATACCGGAGAAAAGTATGCGACGAATTCAACGAGCTCCGAAACATCGCGCGTACGCATTCCGTTCGCCGATCGAACGAACAGCGACCATCTGCCCGGAGCAGAAAAAAGGGCACAGCTTGGTCGGCTGTTGAGTTTCATGTGGAAGCTCGTGAAAGATAAAGTTGACCGATGTGTCAGCTCGTGTCGCTGGATCTGATTCCGTTTTTTTTTCTCGTGCTCGGAGAACGACACCGTGCTGCATTCGGGCGTAGCAGACGCGCCATCTTTTTGGTTGCGGGACACTAGTGACCCTTATCTGAAACGTTCGCCGTAGACCAGACGTCGAAAACGCGACGATACGAGGCGTGTAAATAAAGTAACGAGATTGATTTCTTCCTCATCGGTACACTTTTAATGTTATTACAATTTAACATTGTCCACTTCAAAATAACTGTCTTCGGAAACATATCCCTGAAGACGGTTCTCCGTCGACCACAACATCTGCGATTGTTTCAATGAAAATATGTTATGGTCCATGTGAGATTAGGGGGGGTTTAAGTCATCATTTTGCCGATTTTGAATTTGTTAAGAAATTACGAGCCTTCAAAGTTTGCAGTGTTTGCTCATTTTTGCGAAAATAGACTTCACTTACGAATTTTTTTCTTAGAAACTACTTGTTCGATTGAGCTCAATTTTTTTTTGTTTTATTTATAAAGCATTGGGCTATTACAAAATATTTTTTTCTGACTTCGTCAATTTGTTACATAATATGAAAAAATTTAAACAAAATCTTTTTTTACGCTTTTCAATGAGAGGTCAGCATAAACGATAAACAATTAAACGAGGTAATTACGATGTCTCTAAATACAAGTAAGAATGAAAACAAGATTGTATAGTGACATGCACAAAGGCGACATAATCCGAGTAAATTTTCGATGTTGTTTTTCTCGAAAACCAAGACCTGGAGGACAACATTTTATTCATTTTTTTGTCCCTTTTTGACTGTATAATAATACCACAATTTTACTGCATGCTAATATATAATTGTAAATATGTTTAGTACTAAAATGTATTTACATTTCCATCTTTGTTCCATTTTTTATCCATATTAATCCATTCATGGGCAACTACGAGATGTCTGGTAGTAAACAAAAATAAATACTGCGAGATATTTTATTGCTGGCAATGAATGTGTTAACGTGTATGGTGGTTTGGCGGACGTGGATATCTGTCCGGTATTTTTGGTAAATAAACGAGAATGGAAGCTTCGGATCCAATAAGTGGAAACGTGGAAGCGGGGGACGTCGGTGTTGGGGGCAGACCACTCGGCTATTAATCTGTGGCCTCGGCTCCTCGAATCCCCGCGGGGGTCCGGCTTATTTTTCACGGATTACTATGCTATTAATATTAATAATATTAACACGTACGCCGGCGAACGTCCACCACATAAATTCGATGTGACGCTACTTTACTACTTCGTTTTCTTAGATACCTCGATACCTACGTTTCTAGAAACTTTTTCGAGTCCGCGTTTCTGGATTTTACCGTTTCAAGATGTCTAGATGCCCACGTTTCGATATTTTTAGATCTTCACGCATCCTCTGGCTCTTCCGTTCCTAGATTCCAAATATGCTTGGTTATTGGTATCCTTCGATATCCCTTGACTTTGAGTATACTCTGAGGCACAATATTTTTTTGGCGTACAAAGTATCGTGTACAATATTACATATACTCGTTGAGTCTTCCCGAAAATCCTCTATTTCCAATCTTTGATGTAAAAATCAGATATCTATTTTAATATAAACATCGAAATAATGATGTTTCCTAAACCAATAACCTTTTGCACTCGAAGCGTGACTCACCATTTGGTAGATGAATTTTTAACAAAATCTATTGCGTTGCACATACGATGTACAAGTATAATGAAACAGTTAATAGCGGTAATTAATAATAGAGAAATAATAACTTCGACAGAATTTATCATTTAATACAGCAATTTGGAACATGTATTTTTTAACGAAATCTATAGCGATGTACATAATTCATGTACATTAATTCATGATTCATTGATTGTCTATTTACTTTTAAACGTCATTTGTAATTCGAAACGAGCGTGTATTATACGCTAGTATAACGTAGTTTTATTGTCAAAGTCGGAAGTTCGAAGAAATCAGGAACGGAACGGCCAGGTACACAAGATGGACGTTCGACGGCAAATAGTAATGCAAATAAAGATACGTGTACCGTAACTTGACTCGCGTGTTCCAGTACCGTATACGAATTACGTGTTCGACTTTGAATGTTGCGTTGTATAATATTCACCGGATGAATCGCGTTGGACGAGGTTCGCCGGGAATCATAAAGTCAAGGATTCCATTTGAATACGCGATGTCCGGCGAACATTGCGCGATTTGTGGTAGCCGGGAACCGTTATCCGCGGCCAGAAACAGTTTGAAAACCGCTAACGGTCGGGAACGATCTCGTTGGCCAACTATCGCGAATAATTCAACCGATCTCGGCTTGTCCCGTTCGCCGATTCTCTTAAAACGATTCTCGCGATGCATCCTTCTCTCGTCTCGTGTCGTGTTCACTAACTCGTGCTTCATCGATCGTTTATTTGTTATCAACTTCACTTTTTATTTCAAAATAAACGCTCATTATACGCCGGTAGTGTTAAATACACATAGGGATCATCAGGATGTTCGGTGGAGAACGAGTCTACGATCTCTGTCCCGTTATAAGCCGGTCACCCGATAAATCTCTCGAAAATACGAGCAGTTATCGTGTATTCTCTTCGTAGAATGTTTTTCAGGGAGACTCGTGGCGCAGTCGGACATCGTTCGCGAGACAGGTCGTATCGGTACGAAAGATAAGACTTAGGTGCGATTTAGGTTCGCGAGGAGGATCAAAGGTCATCAGGGTTTTCGGCGACGAAGAGGGAAGAAGGTGAACGCGAAGGAGACGCAGGAGCCCGAGGGACTCGGAATCTCTTTTGGGACTGTCGACCGATTTAATTGGCTTTCCGGAGAGAGGACTGGTCTCGTGGCAAGCACAACGAGTCTTGATTCTTCTCCGAGACAAGCCCAATAAATCCTCGGTGTTCCTTCGTCGGCCACGTTCCTCCTCCCCTACCCACCTCCACCGGTCTTTCTTTAAACGATGGTGACAAACTAAACCGAGTTCCTTCCACCGCACTCGCTTTCCCATCTTCCGCTTTTTATCTGATCTCGCGGCGAAGGATACACAAGAAACACAAACCCGGTGTCCGCGGCCGAGAAGGTGGCGTGGTAGATGCTTCCCGTTGATACCGGCTAAAAAGTGAGAGAGAGAGAGAGAGAGAGAGAGAGAGAGAGAGAGAGAGAGAGGAGAGGGGAACACGAGGTGGTCCAGAAAAGGGGTTAGAAAGACGGAGGAGCGAGAAAGGGAGCACGCGTATAAAGGACACGATGAAACTTTTGGGTCCTGGTAGCGGTGATGTCCTCGCATTAAGAACTCGTTCTCTTATCGCCGATGATTTATGGCGGCATTCAATTTTTAGGCTCCTCGTCGAAAGGGAATCACCGAAATAAATATGCCAGCTACGGGGACGTGGAGCTTCTCGTCGACGAGGACCCGCAACAGATGTTTTCACCGATCGTTCGTTCGTTGTGGATCGACTTTTCTCTCTCGTTTTCGAAGTTTTTCCTGACCTCCGTTTCGTTTCACCGTCACCGCCTCCTTGTCCAAACGATCTTGGATTTATCGCGCGCTCGTGTTTCTCTAACCGGCGGCTCATTAAACGTCCGGCGCCCCAACCCCCTCTCGTCTTTCTGTTTCGGATTAGTGGAACTTCGGTTTTACGGTATACCAACGCGGAGCTTCACCTTCGGAAATATTTCGGGTACGTATAGGCTGGGCTGAGCGTATCTTTTACGTTTAGAATTTTTTTTTTCGTTTTCGACGTTCATAGATTTCCAGATTGTCGAAACCTCGAGGGGGGATCTGTATGTAGTTGGAGTCAAAAAACCCCTTTTTGAATTATATTTTTAAACGATTTATAAATTAATAAATTATAAATATAATTATATATAAATATAATATATATATAAATGTAATAAATATAATATATAATATATATAATTTATAATAAATTATAAACTATATAAATTAATAAATTATTAATCGTTCATCGAATGAAAAGGTTTCCTAATTTTCCTTTACGTTTGTCGAAAGGGATATAATTTGTAATAGCAGCATAATCTTCTGTGTTTGTCGTGTGTACTCGTTATTGGTTGATTTTAATAATTTCCAAATTCTTAGCTATTCAAATTTCCAAATTTTCAACTTCTAAAATTCCCAAATATTTACAACCGTCGGTAAATTTTGAACTTGCGCTATCTTTCATAAAATATTTCGTATAATATTCGAACTTATCGCAACCGCATCGGTTCGGTGACTGTAACCCACACGCAAGCGATCATCGTTGGTCTGCGACAATTCTCGTTGCAGAAACACGATCATAACCTCCCTCGCTAATTCACGCGTGCGATAATAGCAATTCGACGAGCATATTAATGGCGACTGAGAGTCACTGAAGTCCTCCGTTCGCATCAAGCGGAATGTATTCATCCATCGAGTTAACGCACGCTCAATTTGTCCGGGACTTGTCAGCCCCGGTGGAAAAGGATACCTTAATAAATTGTTGCCATGTTCACCGGCGGGATGATTCTTTCTTTTTTTTTTCAAGCGATACCCGTGTTGGTCGCGACGCCACGTTTCGAGTTTTGTTGGGAAGGGCATTGTTTTGTGCTCGCATCGATGTTTTCGCTTTTTTACGCGCTCGATCAGAGGGGACCACGACGTGTCCCGGTCGTTTTTTATTGTTTTTTCTTTTTTTTTTTTACAACTCGACCACGACGACGACCGTCCAGGTTCGCCCTCGGTGTTTCTTGCCGGTGACCGCCTTTTATTACCTTCGGTTTTCCGCCTCGATTGATCGAGCACCAATTATCTGTCGCGTTCGTCCGTCTTATTCTCTCCGAATCTCGAATAATTCATCATTTTTATGGCTAATCTCCCCCGAGAAATGTTAAACGCGTAACGGAGCAATACGATAATACATTCGATTAAACTTTAATTATCCCTGATACATGAGGTACTCAAAGTTACACTTTTTATCGCTTCAGTCAATTTCATTTATATTACTATTTGATTACTAAAAAACTATATATATATAATTAATATATAATTAATATGGGGGTTTTCTTCCCATATTATAATAAATTCACTAATTATCAAATATTTTTGAATCCATGTAATAATTTATTAAATAGGTCTGTCTAACAAGAGTCTTGATGAAAGAATGAATGAGTTATTTTGTAGAAAATTATTATATAATAAAATTGAAATCACAGAAATGACACACACATATATGTATATATAATATTTCTATTTACGAGTTATTTATTGCAGTCATCCTGATAAGGAACATAACAGGAGTACGTCGAAATCTGTTCGGTGTACGCATGGGGTAAAATTCGCTCCACGTGCTGGGCTTACTTCTTTAACTAACGACCCTCTCGAATACCGGAGACTCAATTTTTTGTAACAACGTGTCGCCACGGAAATATGGTCGGGGAAACGAGACAGTTTACCGAGAAAAAGAGCGGCTGCTCTTTAGTGGAGCTCATTCGTGGACACGCATAAACCGCATAATCAACGCTCGAAGCAATTTAAAAAAAATAGTGGACCAGGAGGTTTTTCCCGCGATTACCTCGTAGTCCAAATCTCATTCTCATCGGACCTCGTTTTCGGTCTGACCTCCTGAAGTCATCGCGCGAGACCGTGTTCCACGGCAGCGTAGAAACGAAAACGAAACCGGCTCGGACCCCGAAGAAACGGGTTCTTTGCCCTTTGCCGCGAGTATCTAGCGCGGTAGTAAAGATGTCCTTGAAAGACACCGAAAAGAATGATCCGTAACAGTGAACTCGTACTCGATGGTCTTGCTTTTCTTTAACACTTTGACCCCCGCGACACCTATGTGTGGGTAACACTTTCTATACAGATTTAATAGTCATTTTATTCAAAATTTGTTCACCTTTTTTAACTGCAAATACTCGCATTACATACGCATACGCATTACAAAACATACTCGCATACTTGGAACCGTGAAGAACAATAAGTGTAAGTATCACCCTTACATGGGTGACACATAAATTTCTACAAACATTTAACAGCCGTATCGTCCAAAAATCTTCTAACCAAAGATACTGGCAAAAGTTAATTGAAAATATGGAAAATAAATATAACATATTTGGTAAGGTTTGTTCAAAATGAAAATACTAACTGATGCCATTTTCAATTGCCTTCGTGTGGCAGTCAACGTGTTAAACTATCATAGTAAACCATAAACTATGGCGTCACTCGCTTCGTCTATAATACGCTACTCGAAGAAATTGCCGCGATGTTCGTTCGTGTCGCATACTACACCGTCGATAGATTACCGTTAATGTATCGATAAAACATTCGGTAGCGAGAATCGATCGATTTCCGGGCGCGGAGATACGCGATCCCGGAACAAAGGTTCGATTCATTATAGGCTGGCGCGTGTAATTGCAACGGGGAGAGGCGAGAGGTCGACTACGAATTCAGAGGAAAAGAATTGCTGGTATCGGCGAGAGCAATTTCTCGGTCTAATCGACGTCGATCGATCCTCCTCGACGTATCGCTGCCTCGCCTAACCAACGGATCACGAAACGAACGAGTTTCTGTACCTTTACTTCGTTGTCGGTCATCCTGTTGCGAGCGGTGTATTAGGTCGAGTCATAAGTAACTTCCGTTTTTTTATCAGACATTTATTTCGCTTTCATCGAATAACAAAATTATATTAATTTATGATGTACGACCTTCACCCATCTTCCCGGCTGTATATCAATTCCTTCCTTGTAAAATGTGGTGCGTTTGGACTGGATGAAATTTTCGACAGCCTTAGGATTAAAGGTTTTTCCTTTAACAAATCGAAACGAGAAGTCCTCACATACAGCTGAAGAAGACTATTTATACTGCCGACGAACCACAAATGATACATTACAACAGAACTGTCAACATTTGTTTTAGAACTTACAAATTTAAACACTTTACTATAAAAATGTATTATTTAAACACTGAATTAAACTTCATTACACTTTTCAGTTGTCAAATGGATTAGCTCCACTGGCCACATAAAAATTGTAATATTACAGACGATTACGTTTTTGGCTATTCTTTCTCATTTAATTTTATATACTGTTAGATGAAAGCTATATCTGTATTTATGCATTCTACAATACGTATATATTTGAGTTTATATTATTCTCGTTTTATCTGTACAAATGTATACAAATCATCGATTTGTCCACTGAACGGCTCAAGTTTTAAAAATGAAGTTGAAAAATAAATGAGCAAATGATGACACATAAATGAATGCATCTATAGATTCTTTATCTTGATGACAATCGGCATAAATGTCAAGAAGACCATCCTGATAAATTTTGTCATTTCAAGACGGAAATTTGTAGTAGGGTCATTTGACCCGTGTCGTAGTTTAGTGTTAAAGAATATCGATTGATGATAGTCGATTTTTTCAAGAAACGTCGCACGATTGTCCAATCATGAGGGGGGATAAATTAATCGAGAGGAACGTCGACGATATTCCGGTTTACGTTTGACCGGTGTCGGCGTACAGGAACAACGGGGTGTCGGTGGAACATCTACTGGGTGGCGAGGCGAACAAGCTTTAGGTGGGTGGGAGCGAAGGGAGGATGTACGATTACAGGAGAGCTTGTATTCAGTTCGGATAGTTGTCGTTTCAGACACGAGGCACGTAGCATATTATCATCGTTACGCGTTGAGGACCGAGGCCGTTCGTTGATACAACTTTGGTACATGGCCATCGTGGCCTTACAACCCCGTCTTCCATCAGTTATACCGGCCTCGGATACCATGAAACTCATGAATAACGCAAACTCCGGCGTTATGTGTCCATTCCGAAACGCCCTCTCGAAACTTTTCGATGGTTTCCCTCTTCCCTCCTTCTGTCCTCTAACAATCGCCTATCAAAATGCATTGCCGTTTGGCGGACGAGCTACTCCTCGCAACCGAATTTAGAGACAGACGCTTCCAGTCGCGTTACTTGCCCTACGATTACGCGTTGAAGTATGCGCGTAAGTCTGCGTGCAAATTGAACTTGCAAAAAGCAAAAGAAACAGCCAAATAGCTTTTGCATAGCCAACGATACAATTGAACTTGAAATAAAAGCAACAGAAAAATAGCTTTTGCATAGCCAATGGTACAATTGAACTTGAAATGAAAGCAACAATAAAATAGCTTTCCATAGCCAACGATACAATTGAACTTGAAACGAAAGCAACAGTAAAGTAGCTTTTGCATAGCAAACAGTAAAATTGAACTTGAAATGAAAGCAACAATAAAGTAGCTTTCCGTAGCTAACGATACAAATGAACTTGAAATGAAAGCAACAGTCAAATAGCTTTTGCAAATGTACAACACCGAAGCTGCTGGCGAAAATCGCGTTAGAAGCGTTCTACCGGAGATATCCACTTAAATAGCGTTCGTGACACGCTGTTCAATTAGATGAAGAAAAAGATGGTGGTTTTTCGATGGATTTCCACTCTGGCCGACTACATTGTAGAGATACGCGGGCAGGAAATGGCTGGGTGATGGATTAGTCGGCGTCCTCCATCTGACGTTTCTATCTCTGATGTTATGCATTACAATCGTTAGGAGCCCACGGGAGAATTGCCTCTTTAATTAACACGGAAATTGTCTACCGTGTCTTAGAGGTTCCCTACGATCAATGGAAGTCGATTATTGAATTGTATCGCTCGATCGAACGCTATCGATATAATTCGTTCTTGCTTTGATAGTGTACGACCTCTCCTCGGACTTTCGTGTATCAAATTTATCACCAGAATCTTCGTGTCGCTACGGGAATTACGATTTTGGGGTTTTTGGATACCCGAGCTAGGGAATATTTGAGATTTCTTTGGGAGTTTAGATCTGGGGGATATTGGGATTTTGCGATTGGGGCCTTTCGAATTTCAAGATTTCCTTTTGGAATTTATGGAATCCTAGAACATCGAAATAATAGAATTCTCATTACAATGTTGTCGAATTCGGAAGTACTTCGAATACTCGAGATCGTATAATATCCCGATAATGGAAATTTTCATCGGAACAGGGAATTTTCGAAACACGGGAAATTACTCGTTCCGTGTAATTGACCCACAAAAAGTTACCCCCCCCCCCCCCGGGCACGTAAAAGTCCGGGAAGCTTTGGTTCGCGAAACGAAAAAAGGTCCGAAAATAATTTATGATACATTAAAAACCTCGTCGAGCTGAAAAATCGTACGCGAAACTAATTAAATAAATTTTTCAAACGTAATTTTGAATCGCGTTATATGTACCACCGCACGAGGAGCGGTTCCGCAAGCCGGTGCTCGTAATTTAGTCGTCGAGCGTTCCTTATTAACAAGGAAAAATTAACGGTTATTAATTTTAATTAGCCTCTCGGTGGCATCGGAGACGAATGTCCAGGATTTCTAGACACCGAAAAGCTCGATCCGAAATCTAGGTTCGTGTCTATAAAATGTCGGATTTTCAAGCGCGCGTATACAAGATCGCATATCTTTTTTCTAATGTTGTTTAATGTAATTGAAATTTGTAAATGTTGTTTACGTACAACATTGAAGCAAAAATTAATACACGTTTTATTTAACACTAGAACTACCAACTAGTCAAAATAACTGGTTTCGGGTTTGGCATTTTTTATTACAAAATTTTATTGCTGTCCATTTGTTAAAATGTCTGTTATGTGTTATCGAGCTAATGAATGGTTGTATATGTTAGGCGATGCTGCAATATTTATTTATTTATTTTTCTGCCTTATTTTCAGTTTTGTAGTAAGCATGCATTTAATACCGGTACTTCTGGTGTTAATATAACGTCGTTTCCAGCGATAAAAGATAAATGTATGTATGTAAAAATGTATATTCGAATTCCCGTTCGGGGATCGTGATAGCAAATGGGTTAACTAGCCAGCGAAAATTCATCGTCGAGGAGAGACACGGGACGATACCGGAGAAGGGTTGCTTGAATATACAACGCGTGTACACAACGACACCGTGTGAGTAAATTCGAATTACTTTCTCGTGTCGAGGTTACGCCGCGACCATATTCGGACGGTTTTTCTAAGTTGCCGCATCGCGGAACCGGTTTTCGCATTAATCATTATCGTATTTGCCTCTAATAACGAATGCAACCGGTCAGTATCAGCAGGAGCTTTCAGAAGTAAGCGATAAATAAATTGGCCCTGACTGCATTAATTTCGTTGTCAATTAGATTGTTCGACGTGGCTTAATGACTTACATTCCGTGTTTCTTCTACCCTGCCGGGTAATTTCCGTAAAACCATCGTTGTCATGCTTTCAATTTAATGTCCGACCGTTCACCATTTATATTTACTTTATACATCTTAACGAGTTGCGCACCTTGTTTCCGTTCGTTTAACCTCCTCGCTCTCGTTTAACCTCTTCTGCTCTCGCGCTCGATCAGACGCAAAAATTAGATTTTTTTTCTACATAATACGCTATTCAGACATACAGTATGTTCACACAATTGGATAGTTATACAGACATATGTGTACACAGTTAGCTATTCATACACACAGGATATATATGTCCACAACTGATTGTTAATGCATACATACAATATTTATACACATTAGCTGTTTACATATAACATATGTTATGTATGTTGACATAATAATTGTATAATTGATACTGTATTTGTAAATTAGTGATTATTCACATAATTTATACTGTATGTATAAATATATAATTGTATACACATACTGTATGTATAAACATCCAATTGTGCGTGCATACTGTATGTGTGAATAGCGAATTGTGTACACATACCGTGTATGTAAATAGCCGCATTCATTATTTTACGTAAGATTTCGTTGCTTTCTCTGGACGAATCGTGTTGGTTTTCCAGGTTATATCACAGCGACGCTGCTCCTCGTATGAACTATTTTTCTCGTTAGAAATCTTTTCGCATTTCGCGTTTTCCTCTGGTATTTTTGCTCGAACGTAACGAAGGTAAGTGGTCGAGCCCGTAAATTAATTCTTATTTGAATAATACCTTCGCGCATCTCTTCCGATTCTGGAAGCATAGCTTCCGGCGATGTTTTTCCTCGGAATTTCTGTTAGCTTTATAACCGAGACGTTGAAAATGTTGTTATCCATGGACTCGTTCATTTGAAATTTCTCGAATGTTCGTAATTTTCAAGCCATTCTTGCGAATCGTTTCTGTGCCGTAAAAAAAATAGACGGATGATCTCGCGAGCAACTTGAATGATCGAAAAGTGCAAGGGTTAATTAGAAATAGAGGTCAAGGACTAATGCAAATAGAGGTTGCCGACTGACATATTAGGGTGTCTCATGAGTTTCTTATTTTTTTGACAAAAACGAATACGCTATATTTATTATTCATGGTTGATTGTTTAAAATAACCCCTTCCTGTGCCATTTATTTGTCAGACAGAACTGGCTATTCGTAGCTACAATATTAACACTAAAACTACCAATCAGTCAAAATGACTGGTTTCGGATTTTGCATTTTTTATTACAAAATTTTATTACCGTCTTTTTGTCAAAATGGCTGTCATGTTTTATCGAGCTAATGAATTGTTGTATATGTTAGGTGATGCTGCAATATTTATTTATATATTTTTCTACTTTATTTTCAGTTTTGAAGTAAGCATGCATTTAATGCCGGTACTTCTAGTGATAAATGCGAAGAATAAGAAATTTTGTCACTTGAAGTAAGAAATTTGTGAAAGGGTCAGTTCACCCCTTTTAGTAGTTTCAGCGTTAAATTTCTCGAAAGGGGAAAAGAATATTCTTTTGAAGCGAAAGCACAGCAACGAGGATGATACGTTGGTGAGTTAAGGAGATTATCACGAAGTGTATTATATCGGTGTTTCCAAGGAACGTCACGCCAATCTGTCCCAATTTAAACAACTTTCGTTGGAGCGTTGTTGCAGTTAATAAATAACACGAAGTGGCAGCATCGAGCGAGCACGCATACCTCTCTAAAGTGAGGTTAATTTCGCGGTCAGTTAGCAGCGTATATGGGCTCGTTGGCTCTCATTGTCAGCCGGCCAACTTTATTGACAGCAAAAAAGAATCGGGGCTAAGCCGTTAGCCCGTCCATCGGCTTTAATAACGATTGCTATTGCCCGTACGAATTCGACCTCGCAATGCGTTCAACGTTCGTCACATCGCGTGCTTTACTTTCGTTCTCTTCGACTCGTGCCTGACGATAATTAAAAGTCAACGGCTACCAGCCAATCCGGACGCGAGGGAATCGCGACGACGCGACGAATAAATCAACGACTAAATAAATCACTGATTAACCAGCCCGCGGCTGGGAATTTGGGAATTTACAATTGTCGCGGCGCTTTCGTGAATTCACTAAACTATCGGGCTTATTTTTAACAACTACCTTTTGTTAGGTAGCTGTTTTATTCGAATAATCAACCATTCTCTTCTGCAGCTCTTTGCAACGTGCAATTTGTATTCTTAAACTTTTTTTTAATTTAGCACGACTTTCGAGAGCCAGCGCGGTTCATTACTTTATGAGTGTCGAACTGTTAAGTGACAAACGACTTCGTACTTTTTACCTAAGGTCACTCGGGTAAAGAGTGATGATCATTTAGTAAGGGCGATTCTTGTCCACTTCTCTTGAATCTTTCAAAACCAATAAAATAGTTTAATTTTAGCTCTGTCATTTGTTCACCCTCAGCAGCACGCCAATCACCACTACATACTTTATTCTGGAGAGAACATTATTTTTTCTCTTCGGTAGTTTGTACAATAACCCTCAAAGAGTACGCATTAAATTTATATTCATCTTCTAAAGTCCGCGGTAATTTAGAAATTCTGGTCTGCTGGAAGTTTGAAAATTTAGGAATCTGACACTGTAGAAATTCAAGAACCGTAGATTCGAGAATTTATAAATATCCATAAACGAAACTTTAATGAAGGTAAATTTCCACAAAAAAATTTACTCCGTGAGTAAACTCCACACCCCAGCTAACGCCACGCGATACATCAATATCTCAAAACACGTATCGAAGGTCCGCACTTTTCTTCGAAAGTTTTCATCGAAAAGAACGACGTCGACGCTTCGAAAGGAGTAACAGCGTGTATATGTATATGTATACCGAAATCGACCCTACCATCGTTTCCATCAGCCACTTTCAACCTTAACTCTCGACGTTTCCCCGTCTCGCCTCCAGAAGCGTTTTACAGATGATTAATCTTTCACGCAGCCGAATGACTCCGTACGTTTACGCGTGACCGCGGTAGTTGGTGGTCAGAGGGTCGTTTAATTAACTTTCTCACGAATTTACGAGATTGCTGGCGCATACCAGCCACCTCGATCAGCAAGATCGATATATGTATACGGGCGTACATTAAGCTCGGGCATTAAGGATAAGATTCGAGGTGGTTAGCGCATATTGTTCCCTGTACCAAGGAGCCAAACAAGAGAGAGAGAGAGAGACAGGGAGAGAGAGGGAGAGCAAGGGTTAGTCCCTTCAGTATCGGTATCCGGCGTAACCTAAATTATTGCACGAGACTCGACTGCGGCGCGAGAGGTTCTCGCAACTATGCTCGTAGCTCGTGGTTACAACGGTCCAGAGGTGCCGATAACTGACCTACTATCTTCTCCTTCCGGTCCGTGCGATGAACTTGCTATACCTCGATCTTAGAGCGACGATGCGAATAGTTTGGCGGACCGGGCGCTTATTGGTGTTCGAGACACCATCGAGTCATAGCAATTTGTTCTTTTCTCGATGCTGGCCCGTCTGCAACCAGATCAACGGCTGCCAATATTACCAGGTTAGGGCAAGAACTGTCTAACACTGGAACTGGCTTAGACACTGGCTTAGACAGTTAAACACTGTCTTTGATTTTGTACATACATGTACATACTTGTCTGTACATGTGGTGATATGAACATATATATAAGTACATATGAACACTTGTACAGACATTATACATTTGTGAACATACATCTCTGAATATGTCATGGTTTGCACGTAAGTGTGTGTACATGTGTTGATATTATGCACGTATGTACATAGATGTCTGTACATGTGGTGATATGAACATATATGTACATATCAACACGTATACAGACATTGTACATTTATGAACATACATGTCTGTACATGTGGTGGTATGTACATAAATGTAGGCACATGTGTCTACATGTGCATACATACACATACGTGCGTGTACGCGCGAATACATGTAGATGTAAGATACATGTAGACTTTGCGATAGCAAGTGTAATATCGTCGAAAGAAAGAGAGAGGGAGAAAATCATGGCGAGATTTTGTTACAGAGCTGTGTTCAACTTCCGGAAATGTCGGACGAGAGGAACGTCGATGAATTTCGACTTCGGGCGATCTAAATAATGGTCTAGCAGTGTCAATAACTGAGCCGGTAACTTCCTTGCGATATTGTGTATCGGCTTTCGAAACTGAAACGTATTCTATCGCGTTCGTGGCGGGACCACGGTTCCTCCGATATTGCTCCCCTTTCGCTTTGTTACATGTTCGCGAAATAATAACTCCGGGGCGAAGTTCCGATTTTTCCGAAATGGAAGCACGGATACATCGTCCGAGTTGTTTATTCGCTCGACGAATCTCGTTTTACAAGGACAGAGACACGCGAACGTCATATTTGCAGAGTAAACGTTTCTATTCGGAATAGATTATATTTTGAATTTTTAATTTTTCCATCGCGAGTCCCGCTGTTTATCGCGAATGTTTTTCCGTGTTTTTAGTCGCTCGCCCAACACCAACGAACAGATTTTCGCACAGCTTTCCGCCTCTGTGCCTTTGTGTCTCGTTTTTATCGATAAACGTTTTTCCCTGCAATCGATGAGCCTGGATCTTTATTCGCTAATTAAACACCTCCGATAGTTTCGAAGGGCAAACGTCAACCTCGAACGCCGTAGTAAAATATAAAAGGAATAATAACTTATCTTAAGAATAAGATTAGGTATTAGGTTGTCCCGTAAGTTTCTTCTCTTTTTGATGCAACATAAAAAGGCGCGTCGATGGATATTTTGCAAGTAATCAACGAGTAAATAATAATTCCTGAGGGGTCGAAGAGGACGTATTCTTTCATAATAGTTAAAAATTTGTCTAGATGCATAAAGGCTTCATTCACGTTTTTAATTGTCAGAGTCTTGACGTGGACAGTTAAATACAAGGTTGAACTTTTTAAAATGTGCGAAAGTAGAATGTGCGAATGTCGAGGGCCGCCTGCAATGTTTTCTTTTTCAACATATCTCACAATTTGATCCACCCGTTCAATTTTCTATAAATAATTCCAGGTAGCTGCCGGTATCGAAACGCGGCCGTTCAATAATGAAGGCATATTCGGGGAATGCAAATGAAGTATGTATGCGAGTCGCGTTTCGTATATTCGGTAACCGGGTACGGCGTGTCTCTTTGATCGAAGGAAATTTTCCCGGCGGCCTCCTGAGAAAAATCGGCCCGTCGGTCATCGGGGAATAACTCACAGAGAATAACGTCGCCGGCTGATTCGTATGCCGGGCCTGTCCGAGGATTTTTAGGACAGTCGGTGGTTTCGTTCTTAGTCACACGTCGGTAAGGGAATCGGTACGTGACATTAAGCAGTAATGCCACGTGGCACGGACGTCCACACGGCACGGAACAACTTGAAATAGTATTACGGTCGGTCCCGCGTCACGCCATGCTATCTCCGTCTTCGACACAGCCTCATCCCGAATGTACGGTATAATATGTCACGGGCCGCATGACAAAGAACCGGCGAAACCGTCGGAAACGGAATAAAATTCCTTTGCGTGAATTTTAATTGTCCGGACGGGAACAAAAGGGAAAAACGATACGTCCCGTCGGTGTCGCTCGATATCCTACTCGGCAATATTCGGTTCACGAGTGATTGCTGTTTTTTTACTGTTAAACCTTTGCACTCCAAGGTATTTTCACTGGTAGCACATGACAACTCTAACATCTTTTTTAAAAAGGTTTTTTAGATTGCCACTATTAAGCGTACTCCAAGTTGCTGTATTAAACGAAGTGGTGAGTGTGAGTCACCATCGGAGTGACAAAGGGTTAACTTCATATCGGAAGTGGCTCTTAAAAATAATGTAAAACGAGGTGGATTATGTTATAAAAACGTTTCTATCTTTATCTAACGAGGAAGGTCTTAACCCTTTGCGAAAAGCGAGTCACGCTCACCATTTTGTATAATACAGCATTTGGAATAAGTATTTTTTGACTAAATCGACGGTGTAGCGCCATATGTTTTATAAATACAACGAAGCAGCTAATAGTAACAATTAATAATAGACAGATAATTACATCGAAAGAATTCATCAAACTTTTTAACTTTCAAAAAGTTGTAGAATCGCTGCTCTGCTACCACTAAGAATACCTTCGAGCGAAAAGGGTTAAGTTACATACGCCTTTGGAATTATTATTTGAAGCTTATATCGTTTATTTAAATAAACAAGAAAATAGCAAAAAGAATCTCGTAAGTTGTTCGATATTCCATATACAGGACGCATCGCCGACTCTATTTGTCAATTTTTATCGACCTGTACCCTGGTAAGTAGCAAAATGTGGATCCTCGAACGTGTCTCAATGTTTGTCTCGCGAGTGAATGATCACGGCCATAGAGTGTATTATATGCATTTATTACGGGGCGGCATGGACGCGTTCTACACGCGAAAAGGACAAGTTGCTCGCGTTGCGCTATACGTAAAGACCAACATAAATTATCCGCGTAATGCGGACGGAGGGAGCGTAATAATAACATTGTCGAGTAGCGAGTGAGAATACACCACTAGGTTTCCCTTGGCATTCCCATTCCACGCCGTGGCTCCCAGTTGTCTCAAGGGATTAACTCGCCTCGTGGAGCCCATGCTATACGTCTCGTGTTTCCGCTCCACTGTCTCAAGAAGTCAACCTCGAAAGGTTCAGCCTAGATAGCTGCTCGCGTTCCTACTTCTTACATATGTACATATGTATGTATCCGCGTGCATACGCGTTCGCTCGTACGCGAGCATCGTGCTCGTGTGCACCCGCACACTGGATACTCGGATATAGTCTCGCTACGCGTCTACGATGGTGTTCGCAAATGATCTGCGACGCAAATAATGCATGAACGGCGTTTTCGAAGAATCGTGTGTATGGCAACGCGCTTTACGGGGGGTCCTCTGTGTATTAGGTCGAGTGATAAGTAACTTGTGCTATGAGTTACTGGAACGATTTATTTTATTTTTGTACATTCTGGTTGTTCAAATTATTTTTCGCTCCGATGTGGTCCAACCTGTAAAAGTATTTGATACATAAATCGACAACCCACGTCATAGAGTCGAAATAAAATTTTTGGCAGTTAATGGGTTAATGACCTAATAAATATTCGCGATGTCTATTCGCGCGTATCGAGCCGGCCGATCGAGTTCCGATTCTTTTCGTACGCGGTTCGTGCTCGATCATAAAATCAACGGCAATAAATTAACATCGAACATCGTGGCCCGCGGTATCGTACAATGCGATCGAGGCTCATGGTATGTAAATATAGAAACGCAACGCCCTATGCTCCTCGCGACTATATTTGTCAGACAATACGGCCGTAAGCCGTTCCGCACACGGGTTTTCCGCGTTATTTCCACTGTCCTACGCCGTGATGGCTATTATGTGCAAAACGCGATCGCGAATCACGATTTCGCGATAAGTTTGTTTGCCGCCATTTATCCGGCCCGAACCTACGACTATCATAATAACCCTTTGTTTGCCGTGTTTCGCGGCGCGGGATTGAAACAACGCGTTTATACAACAGAAACTGACGTTGCGTCTCTCTTCCAGTTAAACGAACCACCCCCGCTCCGTGCTCGTGGAATTAGCGAAACATCCACTCGTATACAGTCGGTCACGAAAATACTCGGACACTAATATAATTTTGACTGTTATAGTCCGTACTTTAGAAATTCATGCAATAAGAACAAAAAGAGGTTTCAAGTATGCTACTACTTATGCAGTGTGTAGTTAACGAAAATATAAGAGATATGTATTTACGATAAGCGACTACATAAATAATAAAAGAAAAACGGCAAGTACGCTCGTTTTCATGTCACGAAAATGTTTGGATACTATCAAAACTAAGTTTTATAACATTATATAAAAATCTTGTTTTTAAAAATTACTATTTTGTTCATCCCATAAATTTTCACTGGGATTAAAATCTGGCGATTGCGGCGGTGAGTGGAGGACATTCTTGCAAGCGTATAATAAAAATTCTTGCACAATACGCGATTTATATTTTGGTTTGTCATCCTGATAAAATTTTATCCCACTTTGAAGTCCCATATTATCAGCATTTTTTTTTAAATTGTTCTGCAAAATGAGCAGATATCTATTTTTATGCAGGATGTCGTCGATAAAAATTAATTCGCCTACTCGATGGGCCAAAATATACATAGTCCTACAACATCACAGAGCCACCACCGTGTTTCATAGTCGGGTGCAAATGTCCTGGATTTAATTCTTCTTTCGATTTCCGCCATACTCTAACTATAGTGGTGTCCGACTATTTTCGTGACCGACTGTACGTTTCCATCGAATTTATCCTTAACTATTCGATCGGTTAATTAATTTTATTTCTTTGCGATCAGACACCGTACGAAGTTGCAACGACTCCGTGGTCGTCGGTGGCTCGATTTCGGAACGAGCCGAATCGAATCCATCGTCCTTACCGTTTCCTCGTGCACGACGTTCCTGCCCAAGGTGCATTTATTTTCATGTAAATATGCCTGTTGCCTGGTAGCGCCACGAAAAGGGGACGTCAATCAAAGCGATAAGGATGCGGTCTACTTCAAAGCGTACAACGATTGTAAGTTAACGTAGCCCGGTTCGTAAGTCGCTCGGGACGTAGTTAACCCTTTGTATCTCAACCTGTTCGCGCTAATAACTTAACGAACTTTCCTTCTTCAAATTATTTTCGCTGTACCTCTACCATTCCCTACCTCGTCGCGGCTATTTTTCATTCTCTTCGTTACGGCTATTTTCCATTCCCCTCGATTCCGTGCTCCGGTATTTAATTTGTAGCTTAGTTTAGCATTTTATACGAATCCATAAGTCACCGTCAATAAGTTACGATCTATAACTAATTTTTGTTGTTCGAGCAAATTTCTTAGTGGCCGATTACACGAAGCGAAAAATTGAAATTTCTACAGGAACAGATAAGAGTAGACGTACACTTGCAATGTAGAAATAAAAACAACAATGTTTTCCATATTACTAATAAGTATATTTAATCATACGCGTTACTATACGCGTTTCAAATACGCGTTGCTATATTTAGTTTAGGATGTGGCTCTTTATACATGCAATATGTATATGCACACACTTTGCTATTTGTACAGCGAGGGACAAAAGTAAACGTACACTCGTACTAAATTTCGTACTAAAAACTCGAATCTAAATCTCTAGATTCACGGATAACGAGATCCTCGTGCTCCTAGATCCCTAGATCCCACAGCCTCGGTGTTTCGATCCCTGAAACCTCAGAGTTTGAATATCACCAAAACCCGAAAATTTGAAACAACGACACGCGAGTCCAGGCAGCCGCTAATAAAATCATTCGCGTTGGCGAGCGCATAATTAATATGGACGGTAATTGGAAACACATATTTACACGTAGCCAGGGAATTAGGCAGAATACACATGGGCCCGAGGAGGGTGCGACGTATGTTATTTGGGTCGCGATACATCCACATATCGGCGTGCGTTTCTAGAGAGCGATCGAGCCGGGCTTCGTTCCTGATTTCAGGTCTATTTACATTTAAAATCGAGCGAATATCGAGAGATCTATTTATTGAGGCCACCGCTGCCGGCTAGATAAATTTCACGCGTTGCCGGCGCGCGATCATTCGACGATATTGGAAAAACCATTTCTCATTTTTCCTCTTTTTTTTTTCTCCCCCTCTGTTTGCCGGCGTCGACGGTAAACACAGGTTGGTCAACCCGTTTTACAGTAAACAACTTCTATTCCGTTTTTCGAGCCTTTTTGGACTTGTCATTGTGTGCTCGAAAGAGGGCCGCAGTTGTCCACTCCATAAATTAACCCTTTCCGCTCGAAGAAATTCTTAACGGTAGCGGAGCTGCGATTCTAAAACTTTTTAGTTAAAAAGTTTGCTACACCGACAATTTGGTTAAAAAATACTTATTCCAAATTGCTGTATTAAACAAAATGGTGAGAGTGAGTCACCTTTCGAGCGCGAAGTTAACCCCTTAATCTACAATTTTCTAGGCAGTCGCGTCATCTACAGTCAGCTAATTATCTCTGCAACGTTAAGGCATCCGAAGAAAGTTAAAATGTTAGACACACTTCGGCGATCCTCGATTACGGGGATGATCATCCGAATTGAACAGAAAATTCGATTGCAGCGAAAATACGAGTCTGGTTTGTCACGGTCGAACCGTAGTGTGCGTCACGATTGTGACACGATGTTGTAGGGCAAGGGGTTAAATTCGATACAAACAAAATTAGAATTCACGCTACATGCCACGTATACTACAGAGTCGATACATGGCTCATTACCGCTCCCTTAAAATGCACGCGTTAAATACGTGTCAAATATTTGTTCGAAAACTATATTTCACGTAGGTTGCATCGGAATCGGTGGGTCCGGGTCGGACACGTTCCCTCGTTAGAGCCTTGGTAACACACGTCGGCAACGAACGAGTACATCTCGTTAATTTCGAATCGTACGACCGTTCTGAAAAGATATTAGTCGGAATCGAGCGAAGGTACAACCACTTCGTTTCCGTTTAATCGTTGTTCGATCTTTTTACGGATAAAGAGTATGAACTTGTGAAGACGGCCATCGCGCGTGACGATCTATGATCTACGCCACGTTACGTGTTTGCCCGTTGATCCTACGTCCACGTTGTTGCGCAAAGGGGATAAGTCCGAGTGTTTAGAAGTTGCCCATCCATTTTCTCGTTACCGTCGAAATAACAAATATAAATCATCCAGCGTGACGGTCCACGATACGCGCGACGTTAAAACAAATATCCGTACACGTAATTAAAATTCTACCGATGCGATTGACCCCGCTGAACGATCTTTTTCCACCTTTCCGTCGTATCCGTCCCTTTGATCTACTTCGCAGCAGAGCCTCTACTCTGGACGCGGGTACACGCACACGTGCTGTCTATTTGCGGACCGCACAATAATTCTTATCCGCGAAACAGTCGGGCCGGCACCACGCGATATTATTTCATGTGCTTAGGCGTCAACGGGATCGTAAATAGCTACGTCCGACGCCGACACCCGCCCCCGTACTTTCCAACGAGCGTCATGTCGCGCGTTGAGAATCGACCTGCCTTTCGGTCGTCTTCGCGTCGACTGCTAGCAAACTCGAACACCTTCCCAAAGTCTACGTTGGTTTCAAAACTGCGGAGACTGCTCGAGATTAAAGTATGCGTATAAATCGTCCACATGATACGGAGATTAGGGTGTTCCCTGTTGATGGTCGAGATTTTTGCGGATAGAAAACATGGCAGTGCAACGGATGCTAATATGAATCCGCAGAAGTGTGGATGAAAGTAGGAGGGTGATTTTTACCAACTGATAATGATTGTTTAAAATAAATATTCGGTACCGTGGATAACTTGAAAGATTCTTGAAAATTGAGGTAAATGTGAATGAGAGCAGTCAATACGTATGGTTCATATACATGATACAGGAATTAGGGTGTCTCGTGTTGATGGTCGAAATTTTCGTGAATAGATAATATGGTCGTACAACCGAATGCCAATATGAATCCCCAGAAGCGTGGATGGAAGTAGAACGATGATCTTGACCTATTGATAATGGATGCTTACAATGAATATTCCATACAGTGGATAACTTGAGAGCTTTTTTTTATTACACACTTTACGAAGTAGTAAGGTCCGAACGCTTGGGAAAACATTAAGGAAATGTCGTAAAGAAAATGTGGTCTCAAGGACCTCATACAGTGATGGGCAAAAGTATTTGTACGCTCGGTATATTGAAATACATACAAGAATATTTTATAATTTGACCCAAACTACGAGTTACAAGAGTATTAAAAATTTAAGCAAGCTTTCGACGTTATACCGTGTTCGTTTGTTGTTGTTAGTGTTATGTATAATATACAGTTATATATGTTTAAATATACTTAATAATATAGAAAATGTTGTTTTTATTTCTACATTGTAGAAATAAGTACAAGCTTTCCATTGTTTCCTTCAGTTCCAGAGATATTCCCAAAAATATACTTTCAGCCCTTAACTTTGAGGGCTGTTATCGCCACTTCAATGTGAACGATGGCCGATATAGAAAAATACGTGTCAAATATTTTCCTGAGAACTATCTTCCATATAAGTTTCATTAAAATCGGAGTGTTCAGGTTGGATATGTTCCCTTGTTAGTTCAAAAATACCTGTTCCCAATTGCAGTAATAAACAAAATGGTGAGTGTGAGTCACCTGTCGACTGCAAAGGGTTAAACGTCTCTTCTCGCATAATTTCTCCGTGTTGGATGTAAATTCATGGTTCCCGCCGCGTGTTCGAGGGTACGGAATCGAGGGGTGTACGGCACTGTGTTGCTCGCGTGACTATGACCGCGGGCACGAGCGAATTTATACCGAAACCACCAAAACGTGACAACGAGCAGGAACGTTAGCGAGGACCGGCGAGCAAAGTAGAAACCGGGGGCTGGCAACGACGAGTCTTAAATTCACATTAAACATTCATCGGGATAGAGCTCGCTGACAGCAGGCCGATGGAACGGAGATACGAAGCATTCCTGATCGAGCTAATGCGATACTGAAAACTGGTCGAGGTCTTTCGCTGTCGACTTTTTCTTTTGTTCGGCTTCCCTCTAACGGCGAGACCACGGGACTAATGCTCGTTTCGACGTGGTTCGATCAAAAATTCCTGGACTACTTTCGACGAGCAAAAACAACCCCTTGTTAAAAATATATTTATACGACACGCTTGTTCGTTGAACCGTTCGGGAACCGGCGAACCTAAAACGATTCCCCTGGAGCTGGAATTTCTTCGAGGGTTTATTATATCGTACGATATGTCGAATCCGTAGACACCGTGCATAAGATATGTCGGATAACGACGCGACGTGTCATTCGCTCGTTATTTCATTTTCGATACGTACGGGATTAGAATTTTTGTTTTCGTTGCGAGGTAATATTAACACTAAACCTACCGAAGTATAATGCACAATTACTTCGAAGTTTAATATGAATGTAAAAAATAAATGAATAAACGATGATACATAAAATTAATATGTGTTGATTAATGTCTCGATGAGAATCAACATAGATTTCCAGAAAATCATCTTAAAAAATTTTGTCGTTTAAACTAAGAAATTTGTAAAAAGGTCATTTGACCCCTTCGGTAGTTTTAGTGTTAACATCTTGCCGACGAAAAAATCGAGTTACGGTTCAGGGTTTGATTCCCTTTCGTAATCGAAAGTACGAGTCTGGTTTAAAGGGGTTAAATTCGATACAAATAAAATTAGAATTCGCAAGTCGGGGATGCGAGGAATTGGGAAATCGCGAATCGACAAATTGTGAAGTTACGTGACAGGAAAATCTAGAAACAAGGAAAAATAGGGAATAGGGAAAGGAAGAAATATCCAATCAGGGATCGGTAGAGCCCCAAATTCCGACAGTTAAGAGAAGTAGTTGGAGACTTTGAGGAATTGGGAGATCGAGGATCGGCAAATTGTAAAGTCGCGAAACAGAAAATCGAAAACTAGTATTATAGAAAATGGAGAAAGGAAGAAATACGTGACTGAGGATCGGTGAAGTCGGACCCTCCAGCGAGATGCAGAAGCGTGTTCCCGGTAAAAAAGATGGTGGCAAAAGTACGGGATAAACGCGTTTCTACGGCATCTCGAAGTCATCTCGAAATTAAACCGCGACGTTGATAGCGAGAGCAACGATTATATCTAAGTACTCGCCGCGTTAGCGGAACGAGCGAAGCGTGTAATAACGAGATGCGAGAGGTATCGCGTGGACGCGATACAAAGCCGGGACGGATACGTGGCGACAAATATCGCGAGCAGAACGGTTCTCACAAAGAAACGGGCAAAAGACGCGAGGAGAAACAGAGCCGAGCCGTAGAAGCGGACGGATAAACTCGTTGCACAGATCGTTTAGCCATCGCCCGCGGCTTTTTCTGATTGCTTCTCCACCGCTCTTCGCCAGCCTTGATATTATACCGAGCAATTGAATTTCTTACACCCCGCTAAGTGCTTCCCTTCTAAGTAAATTTCCAGATACCCAAATCTATAAATCTTGAAATTTTCGAATCACCCAAATTCCTAAACCCCCACACTCTCAATCTCCGAATTTCCAAATATCCCAATTCACACATTTCCAAATTTCCATATTCCTAAATCTATAAATCTTGGAATCGTCGGTTCACCCAAATTCCTAAATTCCGAATTTTCGAACCACCCAAATTCCTAAATCCCCCCATTCCCAATCTCCGAATTTCCAAATATCCAGATTGTCAAACTTTCAAATTTCTAAACATTCCAAAATTCTCGGTACCGTCCGACAGAATTACACGTATTTATTATAAAAGGTTTATCAATACGAAAAAAGCATTATCGAGTAACGTGATAATAATATACTTGTGCGTACTTATATAGATAGATAAGTATAACTAGAAAACGTGCACTCCACGCACGTGTATCTTGCACCGTTCAGATTATCGAACAGGACCGCGATACAAACACGAAAGAGTACATATAGATTTTCGTGCCAGCACCGTTGATTCCTAAAATCGAGAATTTGACAATCGACGCGAGCATCGATACAAGAGCGTGTCGTGTTCGAAGGTTCTGCTACTTTTAGCGAGAAAATAAATAGTCGCCATGTTGAGTGTAGGGTGCCATCTTAAAAATAGTTCAGGACGATTTTACGGATGCACTTTCGACGCGTTCTCGGGGTTCGATAGTGTATAGGTACGGTCGTTAGCTTCGGGGAAAAAGCTAATTAAAAAGCAGTAAAGGAAGTGACGCACGTGCTCGAGGAAAATCTTCTGAAACAGCCCTCGTGAGCGAACCCTCACCCACGCTGCTCGTTAAACCGTTCGTCAGCCTGAACATGATAATATTATGGAGTTGAACGCTTCGAGACAGATATACGCGAAACTTTTCATCTCAAAGACGATTTCCTTTATTTCCTGTACCCGTGCACTTAACGCAATCTCGACCTAATATCTAATATCGAGTATCGGTGAAAATAATGATATTCTGGAACTGGTTGCCGCGAGTTTCTATCATTGAAGCAAGAGTAAAAAGTATAACATTTGTTTGGAAATATTAATGTTCGAATGATGTGTTCTTTAATTTTTTGACAAATAAAGGAACAAAACGCTAAAAGAAAGAACGAAATTATTTTCCGAACAGCCTAACAGATTGTACGGCGACAGATTATTGTCCTCGTTTCGTTAATACTAGGTTTACGGAATCCGTCAAAATGACGGATCTTAGATTTCTTATTTTCAATTATGGAAATGATTAAAATTCACGATTAACTATGTCAAAATTTATTTTCATCTTCATGTATTATACATTAATTACTTATTTCTATAATTCATTTTTGGACGTAAGTGGTCATTGAAGCTCCGCAAGTGTAATCGTTTGCACCCCGAAGGTGACTGACACTCACCATTTCGTTTAATACAGCAATTTGGAATAAATATTTTCCAACTAAATCTAAAATGTTGCACTTATAATCCATAAAGCTAATTTAATGTTTAACAGTGGAGAATAATAATACACGAATAATAACTTCGGGAGAATTCATCGAACCTCCCAACCAAAGTTTTAGAGTCGCTATCTGCTGACAGTAAAAATACCTTGTAACGCAAAGGGTTAAAAACAAAAAATGGCGAAACGAACGAAAGCGTCCGTGCGTCTCGCGCGTTGTTTCATCAACGTTTATGGACGAACGCGGCTCTCGTAATTATCCGTCGAACCGCTAATGTAGGACAATTAGCAGGCATTTCCGGTAGGCCGGAGAAGACAACGATTTAAACGGGACGTGGCCGAGAACAGTGGGATATTTTCGAAGCGGCCCTAAATCTCCGAGCGGTCGCTACTCGCGCGATTAACAACACGTTGCGAGCGATTTGTCGGCGTTCCAGCGCGAAGAGGCATCGCCACGATCCCCGACCAAAACGACCGCTACTATTTTTGTGCGTTCTTCCATGCTGTATACGCTTCCCGAGACGCGATTAGTGCTTCCAGAGACGAGACCGTGGCTTCGAGGGCTCCTCTCGTGCATTCGAAGGATCAATTTTACAACGAGGTATTATACTCTGCCTGTCACGTTCGGACGGTTGTTCTTTCACCTCGGCGAAAATAGCCACATCGTGGATCGCATTCTCTATAAAAAGTTCATCTATCGCTGCGAGATTTCAAGAAAACAATTGAAATTGGAAATTTGTAAAACAATCATTTGACCGCCACACGAAAGAGAGTGAAAATTGCATTAGATAATATTTTCATTTTTAACAAATTTTATTAAATACTTTCATGGTACTTTATTATATTTACTTTCCAAATTTTCAAATAACTGACGAGACTGTTTTCAGATAGAAAAGTGAAGAAATTTTGACTAATATAGCTGCAAAATCTGTGTAGAAATTCGGGTGTCACCCATATTTGGCTGACATGGCTGTCAAAGTGTTAACTACTGCCAAAATAGTTTCGTTAATAGTTTGATTTAATGGGCTTATTAATATAATTCTCTAAGTAATTTTAACGAATTAAAAACGAATTGAAACGAATTATAAAAGCTGGAATGTTGAAGGTAGCACATAAATCGAGAAACAGGGGGTTCGTAATTTTAACTCGTCCAAGTATATCGATTAACGAAACGAATTATAAAAGCTGGAATGTTGAAGGTAGCATTTAAACGGAGAAACAGGGTTATCGGTCGAAGAAACCGAGACTGAAATTAATATATCATTCGTGGAACAACTCGTACTACATACACGCGAACGAAACAACACACGTGGCTTCGATAAACTTCCTCGAAGCGGCACAGCTTCTTGAAACGATCCGAGTTTCGCACATTCCCCTTTCATGCGCTTACATATGCATACGCCGAGAGCAAAAGCTACCCCCGCAGACAGAGGAAAGTTGAACGGGAACAGCTGCTGAACTTGCGCCGTGTATCAGAATTTCATTTGTCTCGCGCGAACACGAGAATATAATTACTTTCAATTAAAGCGGCACGAGCTTGTAATATTTATCTCGGCTCGATTCAATTAGATCCTCGTTAAAACCGTCCTCCCAATTTCCCGCGCGTGTTATCATATCATTTAACCGAAACTGCTCCGAGACAACCTGTGTCTCTTCGACCGATACCGATCTCGACCTCTCGAACAGAAACAAGAAAGTATCTTTCCGGCAGGAAGTTTCTTTCTGAAATGTCGAATCGTTTTGTAATTTGAAGAAACTCGAGGTGAGGTGAATAGCGATAAGATAATCGTGGATGTCAGAGCTAGGGACCACGAACAAACACGACCAAACAATCTGTGATGTATAGAGTCTATGTTTAATTCTCTTAGTACCACAGACCGATATATAGGATCGAGCGTAGACCTAATTAAACTCGTAATAAGAAAAAAACGTGTGCAAATCTCTTTTTGATGCAATTTAATTTTAGATAATTTCTTTATAATTTTGATCTACATAGCTTTCCAGCGAATTTGTTTATATAATAATTGTAGTTTAATAATAATGATTGTATCTGTATGTTTAACACATAACGAGTCATTCTTTTGACTCAAAGACTAAACTAATGATTTTTGTTCACAAATAGATTAATTATATTTCGTAAAGGATACGAAGGAGTTGATGCAATAAAAAATACATGACTCTACTTAAAAAAACATTAATGTCCTCCATATGTCTTTTACACGTCCACCTAAAAAAAAAATGTACCATCAGAATGTGTCGCTTTAAAAACCATTCAACTTCGTCCGAAACATTATTTGCTATGCGTAATAATCAATGACGCGAATCTAAATGACAAAATGTGGCGACCCACCCGGTATATCGCCGACGACGGCGAAAAACACGGATCACAGTTATTCGCGATCAACGAGAATCGCGATGACGTTCGCATGAAAGTTTCAGCAGCATCGGGGAAGCCCCGCGTATGTTCAACCCTGTTCTGATCGGCTTAGCACTCGCGTTACAAGGCCGGCTGTGTATAATCGAAGACCGGCGAAGAAAGTTTCGGGTGAATGTGGCTTTCATCACCGCAGGGGAAGACCGTTGCTCGACAAATGAGGCCCGGCGACCTAACCTCACGCTGCGAGCCCGTTAATTGGACACGTATTATTAACAAGATGTCGCCGACTACTCCTCGCCTCTGCCGCACTTTTTTTTTACTCGATCGATCGAAATTTTATAACATAATCTCTGTCGAGACGTTGCTTCGTTAAGCAACGTTGCGGCAGGTCGCACACCGTTCATTTCGAATAATTAATAAGAAGCTAATTGGCTCTTCGTTATTAGGAAGCGATGAATACTTTCTGATCGCGCACAGTATATAAAAAAGGTTCATAGAAATTTCTTTGTTATAGATGTACAGTATATTTGTATCAGTTCTTCTAAATAGTTATTTGTATTAGTTATTCTAGGTAGTTATGTGCATTAGTTATTCCAATTAGTTATTTGTATTAGTTATTCCAAGTAGATATTTGTATTAGTTATTCCAAGTAGTTATTTGTATTAATTATTCTAAGTAGTCATTTGTATTAGTTATTCCAAGTAGTTATTTGTATTAATTATTCTAAGTAGTCATTTGTATTAGTTATTCCAAGTAATTATTGGTATTACTTATTCTAAGTAGATATTTGTATTAGTTATTCTAAATAGTCATTTGTTTTCCTTACTCTAAGTAGTTATTTGTATTAATTATTCCAAGTAGTTATTCGTTATAATCTTACAAGCTTACGGTATATTTCCTTATACTTACAAACGATAATCGTTTACTACATTATTGCAAAGAATATCGCAGTGTGTCTCTGCACGCATCGTTTCTTCGTCGACGAAGACAGTGAACGATCACTCGGAGAAACAAGTTTATCTTAAACAACCGGCCGAAGCAAACAAGTATAAGGACAAGTGGAGCGTACAAAGACAGAAAGATTGCAGCGAACGAAGCAATTAATATTGTAGAATTAATAAAGCCGGAGAACTTGACGAGAAGGTGGAGACAGGGGTGGACGCGTCCCAGCGTGAAAACGCTCGGTAAAATTTGGATGAAACCCATGGCCGTGGCTTGGGATACCCTAAGCTCTCTACCCCTTTCGTTGAACATAGTCGTCGGCCATGAGGAATATGCGGGGGAATTCTCGCGATTGCCAGAATAACTAGGGATGCGGTATTCTTTCGTGCCTAACAAACGACTCGTCCTTAACGTTAGATTTACGGACGTGTGTTAACCATTTACTTTTAAAAAACCAAAGTAAAAAAGAGAATAAATAAAGTATGATACGCAAATCGGCTTATACAATGATCCCTCGTCTTGACAAAAGTCAACATGCACTTTTTGCTTTTTTTTTTTAATACTTTTAGACATTTATACTTTTTTTCTCCCCTTCATTTTGAGTTATAATACATTGTATTGTGCATATGTATATCACTAGTTTACGTCTACATATCAATCATTTATTTTCTAAATCTAACTGAATCTTAAACATTATCAATTATTTTGCATTCCTGAAGATATATTATCATTCCTCTTAATTTTTTTTGTCATTTAAACATTGTTTAATATCAGCAGGTAATTTCTCGTTGGTTCTAATATTTGCATCAATTTGGCATGCCAGTAAAATACTCGACGTCGCAATTTTTAGATTATATAATAGAAACAATTCAGATAAATAGGTTGATTGTAGATGTTTTCATTTCATTGCCACTTGTAATAAATTGAAAATACGTTTACCACGCACCCTGCATTAATACATTTTGTAGAAAACCCGCTTCATGATTTATTTTGTAAATTAATTAAGGAGCTGTAGGCAAAAGAAATAAATGACCGCAAAGGGTTAAAGAGAAAACTGGGAAATCTGGAAATCCAGAGAGCGGCTGATTCGTGTCGGTCATTTAGGGTGTGAAAGCGAAGATAGGATGTTGGCTGGTTGTCGTCAGACATCGTAAATTTTCACGACGACCGCTTCGGTGTCGACGTCGCACGAAATTCCTGCAAAGATCGGCCATCTCGTGACCAACATGGACGCTTCCGAGATCCGATAAGCATCGACGGACCTTCGATTGTCTCGTTTCTCATGCGAAAGGTTCGTCTAATTTCGTCGGCCCGGACTCGGTATCTTCTCAAAATTATCGAGACCGTTCGACTTTGATGGACGTTCGTAGACGTAGACCGTGACTTAACGCGAACGTCGACGAGACAATTACGAATTGAGGAGCATTCGGTACGATTCGGGGATCGTCGTAGATTTCTAGAAATAAGGTGGATCAGTCACTCTAACTTTATCGTCAACGACTAATCTCCGACGTTAATCTCGATTTTAACCTCTTGAGTTATTTTACGATTTGTATATATATAGTATATATGTGTTTAATTTACATCAGTTTGTAATTTATTCGTTATTTATAATTCATACATATATGAAATTCATATAACATTATAACTTCTTAATTTATAATTTTTATAATGTTATAATTTACTCTTCATTTGTAATTTGTATATATTATATATACATATAAAATGTATACAATTTCATTGTTTATTCTTAATTTATAATTTGTGTATATAATTTATCCTTAATTTATAATTTATATAGATAATTCATATAATTTTATACTTTATTCTTAATTTATAATTTATGTACATATTAATTTATATAACTTTGTTACTTATTCTCCATTTATAATTTATATGTGCATGATTATACAATCTTATAATTTATTCTTTGTTTATAATTTATATATAATGTACATAATTTGTGGAGTAAATTAGTATTTTAATCGGGGGTGAGATCCGGTCACACCGACGAGGGAAATACATCGATAACGTAAATATTATCGACAAGATGGATAGGTTAAGAGAGAAGCGTCGACATCGTATTTGATCCCGATGAAAATCTCATTTTTCGACCTTTGTGTCGTTTCCCTGGGCGAAGGGTGGTTAGATTTCGGTCGAGGGATTGCAGCATCTCCACGGTGAAAATATCAAGAGCGGCCGGTATTATTGGGCAAGATGAAGTTATTTGGGTTAGGTCGGGTCGGGTTGCGTTATTGTCTGTCCGGCTTCGAACTAGCTCATGTAATCATAGAGCAAAGCTCCTGATCCTCCTACTCGGTTTTGTGCGCGCGATACAACGTGTCTGTGTGCGTTTCTGTGTGCGCGCGTGTGTGTGTATCTGTGTATCGGTAAGACGCAAAATGTTACGTTTCCTCGCCGTCGGTGGCTGGCTTTTCCTTCCATGACCGGCTGAAATTGAAAAATGAAATTGATTCCGGCGCGGCCTTTGCTGGCTCGCGCACGGTCTTATTAGATCTATTTTCTTCGTGCACCGCCACGGTCGTAAAGTTAAAGCGATTAAAGAGCACGCGGTAAAGGTTATTTTTTTTTATCGGCCACGTAGGATGTTCGCCGAATAGGCCATAATTATTTTACGATGGCGAATAATAACGTTTAACGCGTTGACTGCCGTGTCACCCATACGTGGCTGACACTCGAATTTCTATAAATTTCTATACATACATGTAAATACTCGCATTAGTTACTTGTAACTGTAGAGGACAAAAATATAATAAAGTATCGTGAACATATTATATATATATTTGGTAAGGTTTGGTCAAAATGAAAATACCAACTAATGCGATTTTTAGTTGCTTTTATGTGGCAGTCATCGAGATCGTGGGATATCTCGACATTAACGTACATTTTGATAAAACTTCTTCGCAATGTTTGTAATTTAAAATAAGAAATGTGTAACGAGTCATTTTGGCTCGCTCCGTAAATCTGGCGTTAAACAAAAAAAGTGATTTTTTGACTCCAACCACATAGAAATCCCCCCCTTAACAGGCTAATAAGTGGACAGCCGAGGCTACTCGCTCTCGACCATCTCCTTCTTCGCCATTTTCTTTATTTGCACCCTCTTTTTGCGATGTTTCTTCCATTCCTCCCTCTCTCATGTATATTTCTCCCGATGTCTCGGCCTTTTCCCAGACCGCGCGCGTTTATCCCTAATTTTCTCCTTCGACGTCCGTCTCTCCCTTCGTTTCTTGATGCTCTCTTCGTCGTTTCTCACGAATACTCGCGGGCAACCCGCGTTATTTGTACGCGATACCGGCCCAGGCAGATTAGGGAGAAACAGAAACGAAGAAGAACGGAGAACGTAAACAGAGACGGAGAGGGATTCGTGAGATCGTGTTCGAGGGACCCACCGTCCCTACCGAAGTTTGTAACTCCTTTTGCATCCAATTAAGTCTCGCGCAATAACTTAGGCTACACCAGACGCCGATACCGAACGAACGCCGAGACCCCCTCTCGTTCCCCTAACTCCGTCGCTGGATACGGAACAATGAAGCAATCTGATTCTGAATTTCGGCACAATGGAACTTCATGGAACTGCGTATATTTCAATTGAAACTTCCTGTAGGCCGTGGCCGCCGTCTTCGTATTAATTGAGGCCGATTTGTAGCGGCCACGCTCGAACACCGAATCGAACCGACGCGACGGAGCAATTAAATCGCTCGTTTTTCGACGATCTTGTCGCAACGACGGCGATAATGCCTCCGTTCGAATCTTGGATATATTCTATTCGCTCCCGGAATTTCGAACTTCCGCGGGTTTCGTCTCGAACGGGGTTCTCCACGTTTTACGGCGTTAAAATAGTTCCATATCAACCCTTTGCGCTCGAGGGGCGACTCGCGTTCGCCATTAGACTCGATGCAACGATTTTATATAAATTTATATTCATCTATACCTCTTCTGCACTTGATCATCTTTATCTATTCATCTATACTTGTTCCTCTGTACTTGTTCTTCTATACTTGATCATTTATGCTTGATCACCTATACTTATATTCATCTATACCTCTTCTGTACTTGATCATCTTTATCTATTCATCTATACTTGTTCCTTTGTACTTGTTCTTCTATACTTGATCATTTATGCTTGATCACCTATACTTATATTCATCTATACCTCTTCTGTACTTGATCATCTTTATCTATTCATCTATACTTGTTCCTCTGTACTTGTTCTTCTATACTTGATCATCTATGCTCGATCACCTATACTTGATCATTTATACTTGATCCTTTATGCTTGATTATGCACTTAATCATCTATATTTGTTCTTCCGTACTTGTCCGTGTAACTTGTTCGCGTATACTGGTTCCTCTATACTTGTTCAGATAGGTGAAGAATATCTGGGAAGGTGCGATCGTCGTGGATGATGAGTTTCCACGGCGAGCAAAATCGAACAATAGAAAAACGTCCGGCTCGTGGTGGAATCTCGCCCACGTAGGAGGTGGAGGCGACTTCGTGGCAGCTGTCGATCGTGGAACGTTCAACCTCCGACCTTCGTGGAGCGAGGTAACCGACGTTGCTCCTCCTTCGTCGTAGGTCGCCGATGATTCTCTCCCGATAAGGATCTCCCGAGTGCGGGAACGGACTAGCATGCTCGTGGTCGTGGCAGCGTGTAATTCGGGTTGCCGTGGACCCCGTCGTCCGCGTCACGTGGCCGAACCCGTCGAGCATTTAGGTTAGGCAGCCGGTTAGAGTAACAGGAAGGAAGGTAGTTAAAGAGACGAAGGTGGTATGCGTATCGACGGTATGTAGCCGCTGCAGCGTGCGTAGATTCTTCTGTTTCGGTTGGATTCCGATTGCCTGAATAAATTATCCTTCGACCATGGCCGAGCCGAGGATTCGCTGTCTAACACCGGACAATGAATTAACAATGGACCTTTGTTAAATTGTTTACCCCATAAATCCTCGATGGCACATCACTCGATTCACTTTGTTCTTTTCGATCGTTTCCCTCGCGCCTTTTTATACTGAATATTTTTCTTAAAACTTAAACTGCCGCTATTGGTATAAAGTTATTAGACTCCATAGAGTTAGTTCTTGACTTTAGAGACAAATTCAGACCTTTTTTTTTCAGGACAAAATCAATTACACATGGTCAAGATTCATTTTAGCATTCATCCAAAGAGTTATAATAATCCAATACGTACACTGAGTAAAAGAACGAACTGTAAGCTACTATTCAACATGATCGCAGCCAATGTTAAGGCACTTAACACAGTTAGTTCAGTTTAAAAATACCTATACTAAATTCCTGTATTGAACAAAGTGGTGAGTGTGAGTCACCTTCCGAGTGCAAGGGGTTAAGCTGCAGTTACAGGCATAGAAATCCATGAAAAACGAAATCATGCTTTATGTATCTCGAACAAGTAAGTTATGTCCGATGCACTTGCCGAATAGATTGTAGCTGAAGGGGTTAAAGCCGAGTCCATAATTGAAAAGCAAGCGGAGAATGCGAAGGGTGTCTCGCCAGTATCCTCGCGATCGTATATCTTGTTCGTTACACCCGAATAGTTATGTTTAGGAAAAATTTCGTGCAGACAGGTACCGTAACGACTTTCGGTTTCGGTGATCGACGTATACCGATGAGCCGGTTCAAGAAGAGAAAGAAGAAGAAGAAGAAGAGGAGTCAGAACTAAGAAGAAAAGAAAGAGTTTATGCCCTGGCATTCGGTTAAGTTAAATTTACTGACACGCTTCCAGTCCGCGCTGGCAGGCCCGCGGCCATCCTCTCGTCTTCCTCTTCCTGCTCCTCGTCCTCGGTTTCGCTTCTCCTATATCTTCTTCTCGTTCATCGCGTTCTGGCTTTATGATTACCTCCGCCAGGCCTCGTCCGTCCAACCCTTCACCGTGGAATCTCGGCTGGCATCTAGTTAACCGGGAACGACGCCGACGTAGTCCCTTCTGCACGAACTTTCGACATCCCGCTGCGAGAGAGGCCGCAACACCATCCCCGAAGACTCGGACACGTCGTTGCTTCTTGTTCTTTTCGACTCGCGAGATAGCCTCCTTTCTTTCAGCGCGCGCCGGATCGATTATGGCTCCTCGCCTTTCTGCCTCTGCCTCTCTCTTTCTTTCTTTCTTTCTCTCTCCTTCTCTCTTGAACTTCGTCTTTGTGCACCCAAGCCAAACTCCGTCCTCCTTCTTCTCTGTGTCCGTCTCCCTTTTCTCGCGCTTCTCCACTCCAGGAATCACGCCGGCCAGTTTTCTTTCTGCCAGATCCCGCTGGACGCTCGATCGAGCTTTCGCTAATAGAAAGGGATTACGCCCGCTAATTGGATGGAAATAGCGAGGATTTTTACCCCCTCGATCGGATTTTCGCCTTTACGCGATCCTCGATAAAGCCGTGATCCTTCGGATTACCTTCTCTCTGATTTTCGATAATCGCCCACCCTGCTCGGTGCTTCTGTTGCCTTCGTTGACGATTTTGCGCGGGCGAATGGAATTCGGACACCGAATAACGAAATTTATTATAAATGTGAGCTCCTCGGAAACGATCGTGGCGATTGTCGGGTGTATTCTCCCCTTTCTTCGAACATCCAAAACTTTTCTTCTTCAAGGAAAATTCTCTTCTTCTTGGAAGGGGTAAAAATAACCCTCCGACTTCAAGGACCGATTTCGCTCGTGAAAACTTCTGAGGTTTTGGCAATCGTCTATTTTATTGTATAACCTCGTGTTCGGCTGCACACGATTCATTACTCTTCGAAATATAAAGGCTCGGAAAACATTCTTTAATACAATACAGAGAAAGAGTTAACTCTTTGAATTCGAAGATCTTTTATTTTTGTTCGTATCAAATAGCGTTTCTAAAACTTTTTAGTCTAGCATGAATTCTTTTGAAATTATTATCACCCTATTATTAATTGCCAGTAATACCTGTTTCATTGTGTGTATGTACGTATATATATTTGTACACGTTGTAATGTGTACATGTGTATAATGTGTAATGTAACACATATTATATTCATATACAATGTGCATTACAATGTGTGTTACAATGTGTATGTGTATATGTGTATAATGTGTATCTACACATGTACACATATGTATATACACCTTGTACATGTGTATACATATATGTATATACACATATTCCTATTGCGCCTATTCCAAATTGTTGTATTAAACAAAATGGTAATTGTGAGTCATCATTCGAGTGCAATTGATGTTACCGAACCGAATGATCGGCCTCCGAAAACATCGATAAAGAAGAGAAGAAAAGATTACCAGTGTCCAGGCCGGTCGAACTGGCCGGTTCATATTCCAATACGAAGAGTTAGCAGGCAACGTTTCTCGGACGGACCGGCCGAAGTTAACCATAATCAATCCGGTGGATGTTGAAAAGAGGCGCGAGCTATCTCGCCTAAGGATCCGAAATGGTTCCAACATTCTCAGCGGGATGTCCAGTTTTCGTGTCGAGGCTCGAACCACGGGGATCGGGGGAAATCGCGGCTGAGAGACCAATCCGTGAAACCACGTCGTCGAGCTGTCGATTCGACGATTAAAGCTAGAACTACCGACGTATAATGCACAATTATTTTTATGTTAAAAATGAAGATGAAAAATAAATGAACAAACGACGAAACATAAATGAATACACTTGATGACAATCAGCATTAATGTCCAGAAGACCTGCTTAACAAATTTTGACATTTGAAGTAGGAAATTTGTAGAAGGGTCATTTGACCACTTTTGGCAGCTTTAGTGTTAACCAGCGACGAACACAAATTTCTACGGACAAGGTGTGTGAAGTAACGAGACTGGTAGCGTAGTGTTCGATCGGAAAACACTGGGGACGCGAATCTTAGAGGGGATGTGGATGCACAGGTCATACGTCATCGGTGCAAGTTTACGTTCTATATCTCTATAACGATATATGTTAGGGCGTAAAAAAGAAAAATATTTTCTGTTTAAAATAGCATTGTATTAGACGCGTTACTGCATAACAAATGAAGAAAAGTATTTTTTATTTAGAATAGCATTTATTAGGGTTAGTTGAAGGACCAGTTACTGGAAACCGTGAAGAACAAATATGTATAACAAAATATCGTGAACATATATGGTAAGGTTTGTTGAAATTAAAAATACTAACTAATGCAATTTTCAATTGATTTTATGTGGCAGTCGACGTGTTAGTGCAACCGTAAACAATAAATATTCCGTATTCGTTTGTATAAAAAAAGGAAGAGACTTATGAGACACCCTAATATAACGTCTTCATTTTTCACTCGTTGAGTTCTGAAAAGCAGAACTTTTCGATAGACTTGCATATTTTCAACGAGATTAAGAAATTAGAAAGTTGGTCAGGATGCAAAGTGTCGTAATGGCTTCTTTGCATTTGACCCGATGTTCGACGAGGTCGAGCCGTATATATACAGTGGCACAAAGTAAAACTCGGCCACTTGCATATTTTTGTTTCATGAGGAGATAATTAGTGTGGAACACGAATTAAATGAACGATCGAGTGCCTTTTATTAAATTGCAGTTACAGGCATAAAAATCCATGAAAAACGAAAACAAAATTACAATGTATTAATTAAATAAGAAACAAAAATAACAGCGAGGGGCTTGGAGAAGGTGCTACAAGAGGAATGGACCAAGATCGACGTTTCATATTGTGAATAATTAGTGCGATCAATTCCGAATCTATTGGAAGTGTAACACCAAATAGTTATTTGAATTGCTGCGCGTAAATCGCGTGCGTGAGCCACGTCTCGTATATAAGAATGCGTGCAGATAGCGACAGACTCTCAGAGAGACAGATATCATAGTGATAGCCGAATGTGTGTATTAATTTCAAGCGTGTAATAAAGAGCGATTGTAACAATCGAAACAAACAAACGACTGCAAACTAAGTATTAAAAATAATGTAAATGATACATATATAAAAATAAAAGTTCTATATTGTCCAAGTTTTAGTTTGAAATGAATCTCCCTTCGGTTGGACGCTAATATGTTTGTTCACGACCACGGTCAACTGTTACTCGTGCCTACACTACTGTCTCTGAGCGCGCGCGATTCTCGCGTTCTGATTGGTCTACGTTTTTCCTTAATAATTTAAAACTGAAGCCTGATCCGACATTTATGCAAAGGAAAAGTTGTTCAAAATGACCCCGCCTACCTCTCATTTTCGTCCCCTTCACTATTTGTGGGACACCCTGTATATCTCCGCGCGAAATTGCTCGAGCCGCTTTTCAACATCCGACTGATCGATTATGGCCTCCCTTTATTCCTGTGAAATACGGCACGACCGTGCTCTCCGAACAAGGTTGCCCCGTTACGCTGACATTATGCTGCTCAGATCGTTTCATATACAGAGCCCCGCGACGTGTTACACGATCCGAAAACAGCAAATTTTCGCGACAAAACAAATCGCGGGTAGACCCGTCGCGTTTTGCAATTCGCGGATTTGTTGTCGACATGCATATGCACGCGTATCGCGTATTCGATGCCCGATGAATATTCAATTTTCGATTGTTTGTGCGTTAGGGGCCGAAAAGTAAATTGCAGAGAAGTTTTCGATTTATTTCGTGCGCGCGACAGTATAAATATTTTTCTTCTCGCGAATAATGTCACGAACAGATCTTGTCGTTCGCTCGTTGCGCGGTGAGCTTCTTCGTCGAAAGTAACGCACACGCGATGGATTTGTGAAAAATCACGTATAATCACGCAAAATGACACGATGTAATTTGTGAAGAAACTTGTGCGAAACATAGTTTTAAAAATAATATTTGACTCATATTTTTTTATATCGGCAATCGTGCATTTTAAAAGGGTGATAATGGACTGCAAAGTTGGTCGTTGAAAATATACATATATGTTCTTTCGAATTACATTCTATAGTAGGATGTCTTCGAAGTTTTTTCCTTCTTTGTTCTGCTCTATCACCTTTTATTATCTTTCAAAAAACCTTATTTACTCTTTCTAAAATTGAGGACTCTATATTCCGCAAAGTGCTTTTTTATATCGTATCATAGAAGGAAGAAACTTATGGGTCACCGTAGTAGTATACGGAAGCAGTTTAAAATAATCCGATCCATCAACGTTTACCATCTACCATTAGCATCCTGTTTCGATGTCATCCCCGTCTTAGATTATTGTCCGGAAGCGTAAACTGGAAGCTTCTTAGAGCTGGATAAGAGCAGGATCAAACTGTTCCGACTGTAAAGTCCTATAAATCAAGATCAAAGGGAGACGGTCCATAGATTTCTGCAAGTAACCGAGTCCGTAGGCAGTCGGACAGCGGCTAATAATTAATCAGATTATGACCCATTATGCCTATGTGCATGCACGTCCATTTCGAGTATAATCGGACCGCGCTGGGTCAATACGACAAGACCGTGCAGTTACGACGATGTATTTCGGATTCATTATTCATCGGTGTTTCACCGATTCGACGCGTATCTTAATATACCAGGGAATGCTTCTTCTTCGGATTTCAATGCTTTTCTTTCATTTCGTCGACTTCGGTCGGTTATGGTCCGTTCTCGAATTTCTTAGAAACAAATTTTTTTTATTCGCAGAATCCACATTTTCTGACTCGCAATTTTCCAAATTTTCCAGTCCACGGAATTCCTAAATTTCTAACTTGGCATTTCCAAAATTTCTGATTCGCGGATTTCCAAATTTTCTAGCTTACAGTTTCCCAAATTTTCTGATTCGCAGATTTCCATATTTTTTGACTCGCAATTTTCCAAATTTTCTAATCCACAGATTTCCAAATTTTCCAATTCGTGGATTTCTAAATTTTCTAGCTTGTAGTTTTCCCAATTTTCTCATTCGCATATCTCCACATTTTCTGATTTGCAATTTTCCAAATTTCTTAATCCGCGGATTTTCAAATTTCAACGATGTCCTGCAATAGTACATCAGTTCGAAATTTTCCACTAGCCTCTATTTCCGAATGCGTAAACGTTCGTATCGTCGAACGACCGCATCTCGAAACGCCTGAAAATTCGAAATGCGAAACGATTAATCACTGTAAGCGATCGCGACATCGTAGGTCTCCGGGAAATCGAGGATCTCGATCGACTTTATTGGCATAATAGGCCACGAACGACGCGCAAACATAAGAGTATAATGTCCTCGTGGAGAACATGAAATGGCAACGGTACAATGGAGTAATCCGACAACGAGAAAATAGGTCCACAACATGGTTTCCATCGATCCCATTACATTTATAATTGTTGGACGATAGCCGATCGCGAGTATTATGCTTGAAGTGGAAATGTGTCCGTTAGGTTAGAGGGAAACCTCGATCGTCCTCGCGATGACGTTCGCTCAAATCAAATTAATTGTGGTTCGACCGCCATTGTTTGCCGATAGAAAGCTCGATTGTAATCGTGCGCCAAATTAAATATGCGACGGAAACGATGCTAAGTGGTGCGGCGTACCTGAACATTTATTGACTTACCCATATTAATGGATCATGCGGAATGGGATGACATACGCGGATCACGAATTCGCTTATTTATTTCGGATTCCAACGTCCACCGTTCCATCGCCAATTTCTGCGTTCACCGATCTTCGTATTCGATGTTCCAATTTTCTGACACGCGGGTTTCCGATTTCCGAAATTTGAAATTCGCGAGTGGGCACATTCCTATGTTCACAAATTATTAAATCCTTGAATTTCTTAATGTTCTAATCAACGAATTCCCAGGTTTCGAATACGAGAACGCCGTTGCTCGCGGTACATCGCCGCGTGTTATATCGCCAATTTCTACATTTTCAAATGTCGGTATTGGTTGATGTTCCAATTTTCCAACACGCGAGTTTCCAAATTTTGAAAGTCGAAATTTGCGAGTTTGCAAATTCTGCAATGATAAAGTTTATCGTGGCTCGCGTTATTTGTAACATAAAATGTCGAACGCGAAATCGGTCATTTTGAAAGGTTAGTTTTTCTAGTGTTAAAATCTCAAGTAACCGCACGCTTTATTATATAAATCGTCGTACACCGAGGCAAAAGTGTAGGAAAATGAGAAACGTTCGAGCATGCGGAGACATCGCGCTCCTCATAAATTGGCCAGTTCGGGTGTCCACTTCGAACGCAATAAAAGAAAGGGTACGCGGAATAAAAAGCATCCGTCCAGCGCGATAAACTGTCTGGATGTTGTCGCCATCTTCGTGCCTCCCTTTTATTTCATACTTTTGATAAATCTGTACCGTTTTCCCCTCCGTTCCGGTAACCTTCTCCGTTACCCACCCTCCGCTGCTTTCCTTTTTTTTTTTTAATAAAAACGACACTTCCTCGCCGGCCCGTTAGGTCACGAACATCCCCTTCGCTGCGATATTTATGCTCCTACGTCACCAGAGAAATATCTTACGACGAGAATCTTGCGAGAACGCGCGGGTGCATCGAGTACGAACTTGCGTGTGTTGAATGCGAACGTACGCAAAAGTACATGCGTGTACATACATGGTGGTCAAAAACAATCATTCAATATTTATGTGGTATATAGGATTTATTGTACCAAGTAAAAAAGGTTCGGTAAACATAGGTCGAAGGGTGAACCGTTTCCCAGATACAAACATTTTTGTTTCTTAGTCTCTTCATTGTTTGTTAATTATTTATGGCGATTTAAATATATAGGGTGTTTCAAAAGAATCATTAGATATTTATATGGTATACCTGAACTAATGATTTTTTTGCACAAGTTAATAATTTTTGTTACAGAATATGAAGCAGCATCGGCCGATGCAATAAAAAATATGTATGTGATTCCATTTATGAAAAGATTAATGACATTCATACGTTCTTCACACGTCCACCTACAAAAGAATGTACCATCAGAATGTGCCCTCCTCAAAACCATTCAACTTCATCTGAAACATTGTTTCAGAAATGACTCCTAAAATGTCTACTAAAATGACTCCTTTCCATCGCTTTATCTCTTCTTCTCACGTATCCTCTATTTTCCGATTTTTCTTTCATTCGATCATATATGTCGTGGTTAATTTTCAGTTGATCCAACGTGTTCGCTTGATACAGAATCAGTTTGTTCTGTTTCTTATCCAGGGTGCCGTTTATAACGGCCTCAATCAATGCATTGTCTTCTACATTACTCTGACTGTCCCTTGACTGTCCTACGTAAATATCGAATGATTGTCTTTTGGACACCCCGTATGATTCGTACACGCGTAAGCCGATGTTCGAGCGGGTGTAAGAACGCAGGGACGCGGTTACGAGGAACGGCGCCGCGTGTTTTTGTCCGTGCGTTAATTAAACTCGAACTTCAACGACCGACTGCATCGAGCCAGACGTAATTTTCCGCTGCGTGACCACTCCTCTTTGATCCTTGGCTCGAGCGTATTCCGGTGATTTTTCGGCCGGGTCAGAAAACGTTGCGGCGCCAAGTCGTGGAACTTGAGGCTCCGTCACCGGCCGATCTCTCGTTATTTCGCCGTCGGAACGCGCGAACGGGGTTAACGCTAGATTCGCGGACGATCAACCGCGATTCGTACTTACATTGAAACAAAGCTGTTCGGTTCGAGGCTCTGCTTCTGAAGATACCTTAAATTATTTTATAACTTTATGAAACAAAACATTCCTAAATTCCACTTATAAACTTGTAAGAAATCAGCATCGATTCCACCGCGTCGTTTATTCGTCCGAAAACAGCGATGACGCAGTGACGCGCGTACACGCGCAACGACCACGACAAGAGTAATACGGCAGACGATACAGGAAGGTAACCGAAAAATGATTACGTCGTTCGAATTCGTTCGGAAGAATTATCCGGACCAGCTTCGAAGGTCGTCGTGGAAACGGGTCGTCGTTATTGGAGGATCGCGAGAAGCGCGATAACGGAATCCATTCGGTCGCGAGCACATCCGAAGGATATTCGGGCGGCGAATTAGTATAGTTCGATCGTGGAAAATTTTATTCGCGGCCATTATCGTGAAACGGATTCGGTCTGTGCGGACTGGGATACAGCTGCGAAATTTCATCGAACGGGGGAGGAGTTAATGTTATTATCACGGCCGTGACGAGTCGGAATCGATTATTAATAACGCGTTAACGCGTGCAACGGCACGTCGGTAGAGGGTTTCCGCTCGGCCGGTAACGGGGATGCGCGCAGTCTGACCGGAAGCGAAAACTCGGGGCGCGAAATAACGCGAAATCCGCTCGGTTTGCCGTTTATCGGACACGACGAGCCGTTTCGAGAAGCATTAAGCGTACATTAGCTTTTCTCTCTTCCCTCTTGTCAGCGGCGTGCACCTACAGCGTTCTCGAACCCGCTCGCAGCTGCCGTCACGATCCGCTCGCACGTGCGCCGGACAGCCTCGCTAAATTGGAGCGCGAGTTGCAAATTTACTCGGAGCTGCCCGCGCGATTTCCTACGCGAGACTGCTACGGAGAATCGAGATTCGAGAACGGCACAACAGCTGATACGTCCAATTCGAGGCATGTGTGAAATTTGTGACACGTCGAATTCGGAACTAGCAAAAGTCACACTGTGTTTCATTCGAGCCGGGTGAAATTCGGGGCGAGTGTAGTTCGAGACACGTCGAATTTGGTGTGCGTTGGATTCGTGACACGTCGAGTTGGGGGTATGTGGAATTTGTGGCATGTCGAATTCGGAACTAGCAAAAATCGCACTGCGCCAGATTCGTGGAAAAATGACGTCGTGAGTCTGCAGTCTGCAACATGTTCGTCCAGTTGACCGTTAGGTATATTCCATATACATTATAGAATAAACAAGGCCCATCGACTCTGGTGACAGAACTAAAGGTTTTCTTCATTATGCACCCAGTGACTCTCGATACAATGATTTATTTTTGTGCCTTCTTCGAATGACAATTCAGCATCCCCATATCACAAGATCCCCAAGGTCCCTCCTCTCAAATCAAGATCTCCCATCCAAATCACAAATTCCGTAAATTACAAATTGCCCAAGTATGAATTGTTACTCCTAATTAAGGCTAACGGAACCAACAAGACAGAGGAAAACGGAGGAGAGTATGAACGCGATAGAAAGGTGTTCGAGTTGTATGGTCAGACGGGCAAACCCGAGAAATGGTTATTCGGAGAGGAGATATGACGGGCGGGTCATGACGGTCTCCAACGAGATCCTCGTTGCAGCTCGACCGCGTGCAGTCTGCCGTGAAATGCATTACGTATGCATCGCGGTATCGCGGCAGGAATCCGAGGGCAGACATTCGGTAAATCGCGCGGGTGAGAGCGGATGAGAGCGGGCGAGTTTGCCGTCGTCCGGGATTTCCTCGAGCGGAAACTGGTCCACGCCGGAAGACGTAAGTGCAAGTCTCGAGCATTTTGAATTCCTGGTCGCGCTCCGGCCACTTTGTCCGCGCTTTTTCATCCGTTTTCTTTATTGAAATCGACCGAGGCCGGTGAAATTAATCGCGAGTGCCACGCGGATACGACGCCGACGGAAAGATCGATCTCCGCGCGCTCCAACGGATCCTAATTGGCTGGCCGATCCGACGCGGAAAATTCGATTCGTTCCGAGAAATCGCGAAACGTTCGATCTTCTTGATAACGATCGAATCGGCGAAGCGCGCCGGGATGATATATGGGTCATTCCACGCCGTATCGATCACTTTTTGACCTCACCGTGTGCGATTTTGTTTTAATCAAAATATATTATAGTATATGTGAAATTAGTGGGGGTATAAGTCATCCTTTTGCCGATTTCGAATTTGTTTAAAAATTACGAGCCTTAAAAATTGTCAGTTTTTGCCTATTTTTGCGAAAATAGACTTCGCTTACGAATTTTTTTCTCAGAAACTACTCATCCGATTGAGCTAAATTTTTGTTTGTTTCATTCAAGTAACGAAATCGCCGAAAGAATTTTCAGAAACTGATTGACAATATTGCAGATAGGATTTTTCAACTTATAATAAAACAAGGTGGCCCTACAAATTATTAAAATCATATTTATGTATGTATACATGTATGTTTGACTTTCTTTCATATGGTGCTATAGTTATAATGGAAAATCAATTTTTACATTATATTTTCTTGTACAATAAAATAATATCAACAAACTTTTACCGAAGTTCATTGTTCGCTACACCCTTTGATATCATATCAAAGTCCGAATCTATTAAAAATGTACTTGTCCGAAATGTATTTATCCGAATTATTTCTATGATTCGAAAGAAACGCCAAGGCAACATAGGACCGCAAATGGTTAATGATCAAGCAGAAGACCGAAGTCGAGTACGTGCTCGAGGAAGGTCATAGTACTCGCGGACCGGCGAGTACTATGGTCAGAAAGCGTGGAAGCACGCCCTCCGCGTGGTTGTTCGTTGCAAGGGAAGAGGTCATAAACGGGGAACGACGGAAATTCATGGTTGCGAGACTTGGAAAGGGAAAAGGAACCTCGGACGTGTAGCGTCCGCGTAAACTCGTCGATATCCTGGCCACGGCCGCTTTCATGTCCTCGCATAAACCCAAACCGCGTTGTCCTCTCTCTCCGCCGGAAAGAAGGCGAGCCGTGACTCGATCTCTTCTCCGTCCACGGACCACGGGAAATAAGAAAACTCGCCCGTTACTCGCGCCCCTGAATAATGTAGCCATTCGTAAATTCCGAAATGTTCGCTCGACCGATCGAAAGTTTCCGGATAATGTCGCGGGGAGCTTTTAAAGCACGCTCGGGGAAGAAAACGCTCGGAACGAGCGAGACGTCGCGTGCAACGGGCGATCCTTTGTGACACGATCGATAATTCTAGATCGTGTTCCCCCGTTTCTGCCGTCCGAACGTTGTTGTTGCCGTTGTTGTTTCCTTTACGTTCGCCGCGGCTGTCTCGTTTTGCTCCGCGTCAAACAACTTTTCCGCGTTTTAATGAAAATGAAACGTAATGCGGCCGAAGTAACTTGGATTCGCTGACGCCGAAGGGGATGGGATGGTTAGGTACGTTTGATATAAAAGGGACGCTGTCAAAGAAACAGAAGTTAATTGAATTAAAAGGATGTATATCCGCTCTCTGGATCTACAGGGAGATTCAAAGGTGGAGCGCGACGGGGTTTCGAGGGGGAAATTATTCGAGGCGTACTTGCCTTTTGTGCGATAATGTACGTACCCTACATCCACTGTGGCGAAGCACTATGTTCACTATGATACGGTCACGAACTTTGGCCACAACCTAACACCTTGTCGGCGTGTAAAATAAATTAATAAACCAAAGTTCCGCTTATTTTTCCACGATCATCGCTATGAGTCCTTCTAACCCGCGATCGCGAGAGAGCGTCCATTAATGCGTTTGCAAATGTACGCGAAAGCGGCCGTATAACGAGATGCAACCGTAGAAAATTTCGCCTCCTTATTCCCCGGAATAAATCATCGAGTTTTTTCCTCGAGAAGAATCTGGGCCGCTCCGTGAATATTCCTCTCGGATTCAGAAACTTAATTAGGACTTCACAAAGAAATTTCGATTATCTTCTCCGTTACGAGCCGGTATAAGAGACTATTAGAAGTTAAATATCACCGGCGAGCGTTACTTAACAGGATCTACATTCGCGAGATTTTCGTTGCCTCGGTTTCACCCGTTCCAGGAGACTACGGAACGAATTACTTCGTGCAGCGTCTAAGTAAACTTAGAAACTGGGTGATCGTTAAGGTTTGCTTGTCAGCAGCTTATCCGCTGCATGAAGTCCTTGGAAGTTGCGAGAGTCGTTGTACGCGAAACGTCGTTGGTGTTGTGGCGGTGTTCTTTAATTTAATTTATCTTTTCCTCTTACCTTTTCTGACTTTCCCTTTTGCCCGAATATTTCTAACCACCTCCTGCCTATTCTACAAGGTGTCGAAGGTGCATCGAGGTCAGCAGAACGCCTCGATGATGCCAAGTGCCATAACAAGGTACACATACACAACTTATGACGAGAAACATGTGCACTGGTTATTTCACCACCTTGATAGTTTGCGTATTAATCTTTGCTTATTTGTTAAATATATTTTGTCGAGCGACCGTTAAATTATCTGCTTTTCATCCACGCGCATCCACGCCCTCGGTGTAAACCTACTTGCATCGTTTTTGAAACGGCTTGTATCGTGCCGTGTTTTCAATACCATCGGATTCATCGGCGGACGCGAATGGAAGGAAAATCCAATTTCCTTTCGTTGAATATTTTTATTATTTCGATGTTCGTTTCGTCTTCCGTTTCTTCATCATCCTTTTCTTCTCGATATACAAGTTTAATATTATACCAGCTGCAACGGGGTTATTAGCGACAGATGGCGGCGATTGGTTATAATTTCGGACGCTACGCTGTTACCGTGTGATATATTATGGAGTAAATATCATAATGCATTACAATTTGGCTGTTACGCTGGTTCACCGTTTTACTGTTTCATTAATCCTATATTACACTAGTCAAACGCGCTATACTGCTATTTTACAGCACTATACTGCTATTATACCCGTCTACCTTACCGTGTATGGTAGTTGTCACGCTTGTTTTTCGTACGATTCACGCTCGTGATTCTGCTTCTACAGAAGATACGCACGAAGTTTGCAATATTCTTTTTGATTTAGTCAATCGCGGCTGCGTTTGTCTCCGTATTCTGCCACTTAGATTTCGCTATTTTATTGTTCTTAACGTTTTAAACGATCCAAGGTGGAACATATCGAAACATCGAACACCCAAACTCGACGAATAAACTTGCGAAAACTCTGTATGTTCTGTTGGAAATAGGTCTATTAAAGAGAACAATGTTCACGTTATATTGTCTAAAATATTCCCGTATTTGTATACACTTTGTAAGAGACATTCTTCTATTTCCATTCTCACGAGAGAACCGATCATTTAACACTAAACGTGTAAGTATATAACGTAAACATCATTTGAAGTTAAAGATACACTCGCGAAATAAGTGGACAATCGATTAAATATATAATTGATAATACAACATATAATTGATAATATAATATATAATTGATGATACAATATATACTTGATAATATAATATATAATTGATTATACAATATATAGAACTGATGATACAATATGTACTGATAATATAATATACAATTGCTGATATAATAATAATTTTATATGCACATTAATTTCTTATCTCTATAGAAATCAATAGAGGTTGCAAAAAGCGTGTCTCAACAAATTTTGTAATTTAAAGGACAGAGCTTGTATTTCAATAGAGACTCGTAGATCGAGTGACCGGTTTGTAGCGTCGGTGTTAGAACCTCGGTGACTAACTCTCTGTTGCCTACACGAGGTCCAATCGCATCTTCATTCAGGTCAAGAATCTCATAAAGGAATATCCAAAAAGATACAGCATCTCGAAAGATATCGATTAAAATTTGTATCTGTTTTTGTTTTTCGACGAAAAACCTCCAGTACAAAATAAGCACGGAACAAACACAACAACGAAGACGACCAAAGGTATACGAAGGCCGTCCTTGAAAACCCGTCGATCGCTATCCACGATGCAATTCGATCATCGTTTCGAGGTCGTCAGAAAAAGGATCGAGCCGGCTAGGCGACGGATCGGTGGAAGGTTCGTACAATATTTCGATCCCGGTGAAAAAGCAATCGTCGAGCAGGAAAACCAGTCACGCTCGGTATAATGCAGGCCGTCGCGTCGGAGAGAGCGTCTGCAGAGCGCGGACGTAGAAGGATCGAGCGAGAACAGGACGGGTAGACACGAAACGAGGTAAAAATTGATTCGGCAGGTGAAACCTCCGGCTCTGTTCTCTGTTGATTTAAGCAACGTACCGGCTGCCTCGTGCTCTATAATCACGGTGAGCAGTCCGTTATTACTCTGCCGCCAGTGCCTATCTGCTCTTTCCTCTTTACTCTCCCTCTCTGACCCGCTGCATCACGGTTTCTCTCGTCCTTTTCCTCTTCGACCCTCCTCAACCACCTCCTCCTCTTTTCGTCTTATTGTTTTCTCTTCCTCCCGGTATACCCATTCTACGTCCCTGCGGATCGTTCCAGTCTCTCTTTTTCCCGTCTCACGGAGGCCGCTTTTGGACCTCTTCCGACGGCGAGGGCTTCTTGCCGGGGCGCTCGACCTCGGTAACGAGGATAACGAGGATCGCCTCTAAGACCGCAAATAATAAATGCTTTTCCGCGCCTGGTAAACTCGTAAAATCCCGAACGACGCGATTTCCACGGCAACGAACGCCGGCCGTGGCTACAGGAAATTGCCGCGGTACGCGAGCTTCCTCGCGATTATGCCGTCGAAACTCGCGGCCGTCGAACAGAAACCGCCGTTCCGGCATTCTGCACCGGTTTCTTCGTGGAATTTCTATCGTCGCGCCGATCGGCGAACCTCGCGGTTGTTGTCTGTCTCCGAGTATCGATTAAAAGATTGGTCGCACGAGTACGTGTGTATAGTCATCCAGAAATTCTATCCTCACCGTGAATCCTCCGAAGTTGATGTCGATCGACAATCGCTAATTGCCGATTGTTTATGTTCTTTGGGTCAACCGGTGTGCGTGACCGCGCGAACCGATAAGATCCTACCTCCGAAAATATGTGCGAGTCGATGCGCCAATTCTTGGGTTGTAAATAGTAGATCGATGTATTCCCATTTTTATCGACGCGTCGTCGATACTTTTGCCAGTTGGAAAAACGGAACTTCTCGATGAAAAAGTTTCCGATTCGAAAGGGTATCTCGATCGAACGACGATCCCTCGTTAAAATCGATAACTAAACAGCTGGACATTTCGGGGAGTGCCGCCGACCGGCAATACCGATACCGTCTACACCCGAAGTTCAAGTTAACATCGGGGACAAAGTTCCCGACGTAACAACGCATCGTCGTTGACGGGTTTCTGTTATGGCCAGTTGAAGTCTGATTTGATATTTATCGCGTCAGCCGTTAAAATCGATGACCGAACAGCCGGACATTTCCAGGCAAGCCATCGACCGGCAATACCGATACCGTTTGCACCCGAAGTTCAAGTTAACATCGGGGACAAACTTCCCGACGAAATACTGCATCGTCGTTGACGGGTTTCTGTTCGGGCCAGCTCGTTCGTTTCGTCGTGTCTAACTTCGACCTACTTCCGCGTCTCGGTTTCGACTCTATCGGCAGCACGCCAGTCACGGAACCGACGCTGCAATTTAAATATTTTATATGCAAGGCAAACATATTTTTAAAAGTGCGTTGATTCAGCTAATTAGCTCGACCGACATCCCGGGAACTGTGCAACGAACGACACGCTCGTAGCCGCTATTTCAACTTCGGTAAAGTTCCTCTCTGTCCTGCTCCGAATATTTCTCGTTCTTTTCTTTTTTTTTTTTCGAGACGCTTTAAACTCGACCGACGTTGCCGAAGAAGTTCGCCGTAAAACCCGGGACAATTACTCGACCGTGTTCGGCGATTAAATGTTTGCGAAATGAACACTGCCCGTTTATTGTGCCGAGCTTCGCGACGTTTATTATCTATTCTTTCGGTGTCTTTTAGCACCGGTACCGTTGTTGGTATACTGCTCGTGGGACATCCATTTCGACATTAAAACTAACGACGCATAATGCACAATTATTCTTTATCATTCATTTTGATTTATTTATTTGGTTCATTTTCATTTATTCATTTGTCTCATCTTGATTTATCCGTTTGTTTCATTTTGATTTATTCATTTGTTTCACCTTGATTTATTCATTTATTTCATTTTGATTTAATTATTTGTTTCATCTTGATTTCTTCATTGGATTCATTTTGATTTATTCATTTGTTTGAGCTCTTTTCATTTATTTGTTCCATTTTGATTTAATTATTTCTTTCATTTGAATTTGTTTATTTGTTTCATTTTGATTCATTTATTTATTTCATTCATTTTGATTCATTTGTGTCGTATATATAAAAATCGTATTATCTATAAAGTGTATCTTATATAAAGATCGTATAACGCATAAAGAGTATCGTTAATAAAGATTAGCGTCTGAAAATTATAATAGAGGCTCCGTAAGTTGTGAACAAATTGTATCGCGCGAGATTATCGTAGACCATTATAAACGAATTAATGCAGTTCTCTGAACCGGCCGCAACGAATCTCCGCTATCAGCGAAACGAACGAAATATATAATTAGAAACAGAACAACGCCGCGCGTTTTATGGCCAGCGATAAATATCCTCGAATACTTCCTTAGGAATATTCGTCTTGGCACAGTTAGCTGGCAAGCAACGAATCCAACGAACGTTTATTTTTACGCTCCGTAGTGCCAATATAATTCATACGCTGATGGCCTTCGTTGTATCTCGATATCTTACCGGAAAACACGCAGTATCGTGGAATCTCGGATTTTAGAGTTCGGGGCTTTGGTGGTCCAGGATTTAAGGATCGAGGGATTCGGATTTCTTGGAATTTGGGAGTTTTGGAGCTTCAGAGATCCGAGATTTAGGGATCGGGGGATTCGAAATTCGCAGATTTTAAGAGTTTACGGGTTTCAGGATTTTTGAAATTTTGGGCTTTGGGAATCTGAGATTTAGAAGTTTTCGGGGGGATTAGAAGTTCTCGGATTTTAGAGATTGGGGGTTTAGAAATCTAGGATTTAGGGATCGGAGAGTTCGAAATTCATTGACCTTAGCAATTTGGGAGTTTGGAAATCTGGGATCGAGGGATTGAGGGATTCGAAAATTTTGGAGTTTAAGAGTTTAGGGGTTTGGAGACCTGGAGATGCAGGGATTGGGGGATTCAAAGATCAGAGACTTTTGAAATTTGGGGGTTCGTCGATCAGGCGCTACAGGGATTGAATGAATCGAAGATCTGGAACTTCAAGAACTCGTAGAGTAGACATTTCAAAACTGCGAGAATTACGTCATCGGAACACAAGTCGATCGACATCCCCTCAAAAACGCCGACGAGGTTCCATTCGCGGATCGCTTGGCCGAGAAAATGGCGGATCCGGGGATAAAACTCTCGCGCGTCGCGGTATTCCGCGAGTTTCGCGATTCCGGGAAAAGTTGCGTGTAAAGCAGGAAAAATATGGGGCAGGGATAAAAGCGAGGTACGTCGGAAGAAGAGGAGCAAACAGAACGTAGCTGGAATTCCGGGATGAAATTTCTTGGCGCATAACACGAACGTAAGCGTCGTTCGGCTACATGCGCCGTGTGCCGGCCGAATTACACACACACACACTCTCTCTCCCTCTCTCACACTCTCTCTTCGTTGTCTCTCATTTGAATAAACGCGTCCGAACGACACGGGGAGTACTCGTCTTCGTTTTACGAGCGGACGAAACGGTGACAGGGGAAACGGTCCGGCTAACATCCGAAAGAGGCGTTAGACGCCGTGAAACGGCCAGTATAAATAAGGGAAAAAAGAGAAAAGAGGTGGTGAACATCTCGGTCCCGGAACAACGAAGCATCTCCTACGGGAGAACGCGGAACGTGGGTGGATTGTAGCGGACGGCTGTTTGAATTTAAACGAGTATTTCGGAGTTCAAACGGTCAGCACGGTTGCCGATTTATACGGTCAAAAAGAAGCTATTTTTGAGGACAGCGTTAGATTTTTATGCGAGTACGGGCAAGTTTCCGATATCGTGCTCGTCCAAATCGTACCGTATCCGAATCTCGACGAAAGGTGAATGCAAGCGACACGTAACACCAGCAACTTATTAAACGTACGTTCTCAAAAGTACCTGCATAAAGTACCTTCTTAAAGTATCTGCTTAAAGTTCAAACTTAAAGTACCTTCTTAGAATACCTTTCTTAAAGTATGTCCTCCAAAGTACTTTCTTAGAGTACCTTCTCGAAACTACCTTCTTAAAAAACCTTCTTAAAGTACCTTCTCAAAAATACCTTCTTAAAGTAACACCTCAAAAGTACTTTCTTAAAATATCTTCATAAAGTACACTCTTAAGGTGCCTTCTCAAAAGTACTTTCTTAAAATATCTTCTTAAAATACCTTCCCACAAATATCTTCATAAAGTACACTCTTAAGGTGCCTTCTCAAAAGTACTTTCTTAGAGTACCTTCTCAAAATACCTTCTAAAAAACATCTTCTTAAAATACACTCTTAAGGTGCCTTCTCAAAAGTACTTTCTTAAAATATCTTCTTAAAATACCTTCCCAAAAATATCTTCATAAAGTACACTCTTAAGGTGCCTTCTCAAAAGTACTTTCTTATAGTGCCTTATTGTTCATTTTTCGTAAAAAAATTGTGATGTAATGCATCGTTCATACAATGTGCGGTCCATCTCGAATGAACTAAGTAAAAATACCAGTCAATCGACCGGTTCGGAAGTTTTCATTTTCAATAAAAAAAACTGTAAAAACTTACGATGTCGGTTCTAGAAGCATTCGATCGCGAGCGAATCGATAAAAAAAGGAAATCGTACAGCGTATCCGTTCGATCTCGATAAACGTATGTCGCCGCCAAATCTAATTTCGATCGAAGAGTACAGAATGCGTTTAGCTCGTTCGGGTCAGTAAGAACACATCCGCAACGACGAGGATAAACGAAAATTTCCTCCGATTCCAATTAATCCCTGCAGCAGAGATTGGGCGCAAAGCAGCCGGGGACGTCGTGCATAAAATTCTGTTTTACGCGTTTGCGGGACGATCGCGGGCCTACGCGGTCGTGAATCGTCTACAATATTAAAGAGACAAGCAGGAATATCAGAGGAGCGACGCGGAGTAAATTCGCATGGTTATTTTATGCGCTGCGGACACGGCGTTTCGGTGGCCCCGAACGAACGAACGAACGAACGAACGCGTCTGTCTCGACCGACTCAACAACTCCATCCAGCTTTCCATTATCGCGTCTCCTCATGATCTATCGATCTCCAGCCGCCTTCGTAATAACAACTGGGCCAATTTGCATGCGAACCTCCGCATTAAGGCCCACACCAACGCGTCGCGACGATGTAACAAATGAACAAGTTCAAAAAGCTATACCCAGAAGAAATACTACATACATACTAGCTTCGTTGCAACTTTTTCTTACATTTTCTTACATTTTAATTATTTTTTGTTGGACTGGCTGTTGTTAGATCATTGATGCGGCGGAATGGGTGCACGATGAAGAGATCGTGATCATCGGTGCATACGTTTCAAGATAGGATACTCTGTCGAAATACCACACACTAACTGTGTTCGTTGCTAGTTTTTGTTATTTATTTTCTTACATTTTCGTAATGATTTTTCATTTAACTAGATGTCATGTAGTTGCATCAGTTAATCCTTCGCACTTGAGTGGCGACTTACATTCGCCATTTGATTTAATTCAACAATTTTAAATAAATTCTGGCTAACTTCATATTATTATGTGCGTGATGGTTGAACAAAGTGAAAAAAACAATATTGGCGATAAACAATAAAGAAATAATAATTTAATGCAACAATTGGCTGTTTCATTATGTTCAAACACGATGTTCAAACGTATCTCAAATGTGGCTAAAAGTTGTTCATTTAAAACTGTTGCATTAAGTTAAATGACGAAGGCGAGTCGCCGTTCGAGCGCAAAGGGTTAATACGCATATAAGTATACCGTGCGTGGAACACTTCGCTCTCATAATAGAGACAACACCGCACGGTAATCGGTCCGGTAACGGCTTAATTATATCTCGACGATAGTTCAGCTTTCTTACGAACGAAATTTCAGCTTCCGGCGTGCAGCGAATTTATCGGTAGCTGGTGAATCAAACGGGATCCTCTAAGCTCGACTACGAGCGATATATTGTTTTACGGCCGGTCGCTGAAAAAGAGCTTGTATTTCATAAGGCGAGGTACTCGAGGCTGAAAAAGGATAACAAGCGAAATGCGTGGCATGAATAAAGCATTATCAGCCTCCTTTCTGCCGCGAGCCAGCACTTTGACGTAAATGTACGCTTTTTACTTCATCGAGTGTCTTACATGCTAACGAGTCACCGGTAATGGTCGCGACGCTTTTACGGATTCGCGCACTCGTTCTTTCCTTTAACGCGCGAACTTCTACTTCCCTGCTTATTCAAATATTTATCGACTACGACTCTCAACCTGCTCAATTTTTATGCCCTTCTTCCGTACGGTTTATCCGTGTTCGCCGCGCGCGCGGGAATCTTCGATCAAAGCCCCGGTAATTACACTCGGTACCCTTTTCACGTATGTACATCATATAATACAATACGGTACTCTAGACGCACACATCGTACACCATACACCATACAATATACAATATACAGAACATATCATACATCAAACATCATACGTCATACATCATAGATCATACATTATACATCATAGATCATACATCATATATCATACATCATACATCATGCATCACACATCACACAATATACAGTATACACCATACAGCATACAACATAAAATATAGAATATACAATATTCACTATACATATAGCATACATCATATATCATAGATCATACATCATACACCACACAATATAAAATATACAATATACAATATACAATATACAATATACAATATACATATAGTATACATCATACCTCATACCTCATACGTCATACGTCATACGTCATACGTCATACATCATACATCATACATCATACGTCATACGTCATACGGTATACGTCATACGTCATACGCCACACGTCATACATCATATATCATACATCAGACATTATACAGAAATATCATACAATGTACAATTTAAAAATTGGACGAAAAAAAAAATGGAAACTATATGCATTTTGAACGAGGTGAAACACTCTCGCCGTAAAAAGTCGATATACGACTTGAACGAGAGGTAAATTAATAAAGGGTAATGGACGTAGAGGTAGCCCAATTACAGGTAAGCAACGAATAACGAGGTTGTTAACACGTTGATGGCGATATAGGTAGCCGGGGGCGCGCGTTTCGTTTCAGGCGGCAATCAAAGCAGTAAGTGCCGCGTTATTTCCGACTTACCTGTAATTGGGTCGAGACTAATCTGTCGCTAAACATTCGACGTCGTTCGTCGCGTTTTTATTCGTTTCGGGCGTAGCCGTCGATCGATCGTGGCCCTTACACCTCGTTCGATTCGTCGACACGTATTTTCGCGGTCGAAAAACGGTGTATCGCGAATAGCACGCTCTCTATTTGTAAGCAACAAGTGTCTCGCTCGATTCGAGGATGAATATTTAGCCGAGACATCGGAAACCACTGTCCTAGCGGTTTTTATCGCGAAACATCGTGCCGCGAAACGCTCCTCGCCCAGTCATCCAGTTCGCGTTCACGAAATACGTGCAGCTGTCGTCGTTCGACGAACTATGAAATTGCGTTTTATCGCGGGGATATAAATCGCCTTTAATTCGCTCCTCGACTCGTTCAACGATCATCGTAAAATCGTTGTCCGATTTAACGTTAACGACGAGCGCGCGCACCGTAGGAGCCCTCGTCGAATTACATAAATTACGTCGGCAGATTAAGAGTAATTTAGCTAGCCACTGATCAAGTCGCGCAAATTTTCTCTTCTCCTTGTTAATCTATGGAGACCTCTCGTTACTGCTCGTCGATCTTAGAGACGTTGTTTGTAAAAATCTCGTGTTGAAATTGTTCGTAAATATCCCGTATTGAAATTCCACTTGTAAAAATCTCATATGAAGAGCTGATTTGTAACAGTCTAACATAGACACTTTGCTATATTTGCAATAATAACATTGACGTAATATAAAAAGTGTTTGAAGTACACGTTTTATGATATTAAATTACACATATGTTGTTGATAATTGTTACATTCGTCGACGGTCTTCGCGATGAACGCTGTTATGCACTCTACGAAAGCATGAAGTTTTGCCAGCATTTAACAAAACTTTCCAAGCGAATTTAACTTATTAATGCACTTTACCAAGTGAATTTAGCAAAGTGTTTTTATCTCGTGAAAAGCGGAAAGTCAACCCGCGAACATCCCGCGACGCGATTATTTCACGAAACAATTCCGGCGATGATCGACGGAGCGTGCCGTGTAAAAAATCCTGAGCGCATCCAACTAAAAAAATACGCGAGCTTTCGCGAAACGAGAGCGAACGGGATGTTCACGTTCGGTGTGGGGAGCGCGTAAAAATTCGTTTCGAGATAATGAAAGATCGTTTGGCTCCGTACCCTGATGCTCGTTTTGTCGAAATTACGCGAGGTGACTCGTTTTACTCCATAAATTGATACGGTTTAACAAAACGAGCCACGATGCAACGCCGCGACGAACGGTGTTTACACGTTTTTAAACGATCTCGACGAGAGACCACTTTAATTACGACCGTTCGACAAAAACGGGAAAATACCCAGGGATTTCGCGCTCGTATTTGCGGACCATCGCGTTTGTGGACGTTCTACTTTACTGACGTTTGAATCTACGGACGTTCGAGTTTACTGATGTTCGAATTGACGGACGTTCGAGTTTACGGACACTCGAGTTTGCGGACGTTCGAGTTTACGGACGTTCGAATTGACGGATGTTCGAGTTTACGGACGTTCGAATTGACGGACGTTCGGTTTGACGGACGTTCGAATGGACGGGCGTCCAAGTTTGCGGATATTCGAATCTGCTCTCGTTCGAATTTGCAGACGTATGAATTTTTTCACGTTCGGATCTACGGATGTACGAATGTGCTCACATTCGAATTTGGGGACGTTTGAATCTACTCAGCTTCGCATCTACGGATGTACGAGTTTGTTCACATTCAAACTTGTTCAGGCTCGAACACGTGCTCGGAGATGAACGCGAGTTCGCAAAGTAACTTTTTCAGTTGTTTGTGCGAGTTTCGCGACCGAAGAAGTCGGCAGTACGCGAAAACACAGGGAAGTGGGACGAGCGAGGAGGAAAAACGGTGGATTAGCCCGATGGTATTTCCAAGGAGCGACGAAAGACGTACGGCTCGAGATGCCACGAGGAACAATTTGGCTCCGTAATTGCGACGAGGGAACAAATTGAATTCCTGTACGTACGCCGGTGCATTCGGTCTCCTCGGAATAAACCGACGTCGACCGCGATCTACCTTGCAGCGCGACCCGTCCGTCCGAAATCGTTCGTCCTCGTCCGAAAATCGACTCAGGACGATCGGTCGACGCGTGATCGCTTCCTGTTCCAATCAGACGCATCGATTAACCCAGTCGATACAGTGCGACAAATTTGTCTCTTCTCATGAAGACGATTTTGTGACTTATACATGTTTAAAAATGTTAGGTTAGGTTAACGTTGTCATTACTATGATCATCGTAAATCATCCAAGCCTCGTGCAGTTCGACGCTCGCCGACTGCCAATTGTTTCTGTTTTTTGAATCAACTGATGTGGGTGTCCGCGCGAACCAATAAGATCCTATCACTGAAAATACGTATGAGTCGATGCGCGAATTCCTGGGTGACTGGGTATAAGGCAGAGTGTCCCCCGACATTATCCCGTACCTGACAGAGAGTTCGAAGAGGACGCAGATCGAAGATGAAGAGGGCGAAAAGGAGACTAGCGGGTGGCATCGGTTGAGGAGGAGGGAGGGTTAGGGTCCGTCTGGAGGAGAGTATGGCAGGGAGAGCAGTTTGGCCCTGTAATTACGTGGAAACGTCGGGGCCAGGAGGGACACGACGATACGAGGTACCCTATAATCTCGCTGGGACCGCCCCTTGTTTGCTTGTATAATTACCCCGTGGCCCTCCTTCGATGGGGCCCGATGGGTCCCGGTTCCAATCCGTCGGCCCGTTCGTCATTTCGTTCGTTCGAGGCACGGCCATAATGCCGATATCATTACCTAATGCATCGCGCATGCATTCCGTTGCATGTGCCGGTGCATGGCGTGGCTCGTCGAGCATCGCGATCTCCTCCGTTGCTTTCATTCTCTCCCGCCCATTTTCGTTTCTTCTGCTTCTATTTGCTCGTTCTTGCTCGACGATTTCTCAGGATTGACGTAATTGGCTTATTTGCATTGTTCCGTTCGTCCATCCTGTTCTCTCTCTCTCTCTCTCTCTCTCTCTCTTCTCTTCGATAAGTTGCCGATCCTCTCTCGCGGAGCGTCACGGTGCAGCGTGACGGAAAATCCGTCTTCGCCGGAAAAAAAGTGTTTAGGCAACGAAACGAGCCGCAAATTCTTTTGCATCGCGAGGCTTTGAAATTTCGAGGTGAGGGGAAAATACTCGACTTGTGCGCAACGAAGATGAACCCTTCGCGTTCGGGCATCCGGTCATTTCATTTAATGCCACAATTTTAGATAAGTAACTTTTAACTAAATAAATAACTACTAACTACATAAATAACTTCTAACTGAAAAAATAATTTCTAACTAAATTCTATTATATACACGATATTTGATCGTAGTGAAACAGAAAGATTCAACAAGAAGGTCATACAATTCTCATTTGCCAAGAACAGAATGCTTTTACGAGTGCAAATGATTCAAAAACGTTGTTCATTTAACATACGATCGTTAAATAAATGGTACAATCTCTATGACTCGATCTCTAATAGAATAATGAATTTCGTTTTTTTTTACAAGTCGTAGAGGTTATGTGTGCGCGTTTATTCGAAGAGAGCCTACGTCGCAGACGAGTATATGCGTCGTGGCGATGGTAAAAGAGTATTTGACGCGCCGCAAACCGCACGCGGAGAAAGCGTGATGCTTCAACGATGAAAATATGGAAATTTATGCGAGAACGCTCGAATTTTACGGATCATTACGAGACGCAGCGCCGTCGGGACTGTTCAACGTTACACCACCGTCAGCTTGCTGCGAGCTTTCTTGCATTCTCGATGATTGATCGTGTTATTTCGACCATGGATCATTCCTTTGTTTAGAATCGACCGGTGCGCTTTCCTTCCCTTTTTTTCCTGCGATATCGGTACTGCATCTGGAAACATTAAATTCTTTGGCAGCGTCGCCCTTTGCTTCGAGTGAACAGACCACTCATCTCGGAACAACTCGATGGTAAAATAGCAGCATGTTTATTACGTCGAAAGCACGAATTAGGAACATGGATCTAACATGACGATGACGATGACATCTGACCGTAACTTCATTTTCGTTTTGTTTTAGTTGTACGATGATGAATCGCGCGTGCATTACATCTTCACTGTCTGTGTATTATGTACTCTTAAAACATACTTGGATACTTGGATGAACATAAAGAAAATGATGTAAAATATATATATATAAATTATGAAATCATAAAAATAAAATTCGTATGCAACTCGGGGATGAATGAGTAAAAGGAGCATTAAAAATGTATAGCCGAAAAAACTAGTAAGTGAGGACGATGTCAAAAATGTAAAACTGAAGAACGAAATGAGTCAAACGGTGTTAAAAGTGTGAGATCGAAGAAATTAATAAGTAAAAACGACGTTACAAGTATGAAGCCGACGAATGAGTAAAAAGGGCACGAAAAATGGAAGGGCAAAGAAACAAACGATTATGATCGTCGTTACAAATGTAAAGTGGAAGAAACTAATAAGTAAAAACGACGTGAAAAGTGTAAAACCGTAAAAACAAATGAGTCAAGCAGTGTTACAAGTGTAAGATCAAAGAAACTAACGAATAAACGCGACGTTAATAGTGCAAGGCCGAAGAAACGGATGATTATAAACGTCGTTACAAATGGAAGGGCCGAGTGAGTAAAAACGATGTCAAAAATGTAAAACAGAAGAGACAAACGAGTCGAACGGTGTTAAAAGTGTAAGGTCGAAGAAACGAACCAGTAAAAAGGGCATTAAAAGCGTAAGGGAGAAAGGGTTTGGTCGCGACAAAGGCAGTTCGTTGGGAAATTAACAGGCTCGAAGACTCAATTAGCGCGAAGAAGCAACGAGGAAGAATTACCGAAATGACTGTCGGTGCGAAATACGAGCGCGACATCAAAGACGTAACTCTTCCTCGCGTAATATCAGCCTGTGATGCCCGACACCGGCTATAAAATGCGTCGGAGACCTTAACACTTTGACTGCCATGTCACCCATATATGGGTGACGCCCGAATATCTACACAAACTTAACAGCTGTATTATCAAAAATTTGATCACTTTTCTAACTGAAAATACTCGGAACTATGTAAAATAAACATAAAAAATTGCTGCGAAAACACCTGGTAAGATTTGTCAAAAATGAAAATACACATATATTAAATGAAAATACATATATACTTTTTAACAATCATTTTATGTATTTTATATTTACATGTCATTAGTTATTTCGTTAAATTAAGTTTCTTTAATAATGCGATTTACTACGAAGAAAATGAGCGTCACCCATATGTGGATAACAGAACGACGAACGTGTTAATACAACTCACTCATACAAGTCGATACACAGCTACTTGTTCCACTACGAAAATTCTGCGAATTAATCGCGCAGAAAAGGCAAAGGACGATAACGAACGAATTTATGAAGTCGAACGAAAGAGCGTGGTGTAGAGTACAGCTGCAGGTCGCGGTGTCGAACGAGGGTTAAAAATGGAGGGAGTAACGAACGGGCATGCAGACGGCGAAAGAGAAAAAGGATAAGAAAAAAAAAAAAAAAGAGAATGTAGAATCACGCGAGCGGTGACAGTGAACGATCGCATCGATAGGGCCGTATCGATACGTCACGATCTCGCGACAAGATAGAAACGGTCCTTGATAAAATGCTCGCCTACCTTTCGACTCGAATCATATTTTCGTGCTCGATCGCGGACGGCCGACTCTCGCACGCGATCCTAACGACCCGTTTATGAACATACCGTGTACGTATCCGGTAGTCTAATGACCGTCGGCGTAATAGCTCTATTACCGTGGGCGGTGAAAGACATTAACGATTGGTACTTCATCTTTTAAATGGAAATCGGAAACGTCCCGTACTTTCCGTATCTTTCGTCGAGAATTCCGACTGTATGAGCCATATCCAACTAATTGGATGCTTCGCTAGTTTCTATGTAACTGCAACAGACACGCGGATTCATGTACGTCGCTTGGGGAAATTAGGAAGGGGATCTAAAATTTCGCGATACTTGGACTTGCAAATTTGGCAATTTGGGAATTTGGGGATTTCCGAATGTGGATATATTTAGCAATTTTGGGGATGAGCATTTGGGGCTTTAGGAATTCGGGAATCTAGGGATACGGGGATCTGCGGATTCGGGGACATAGGAATTCGGGGATACAGGAGTTTGGAGATATAGAAACTTGGGGTTATATAGGGATTCGGGGATATAGGAATTTGGGAATATAGGAATGTGGGGATTTGGGATTTGGGGATATAGGAATTTGGGGATTGGGGATTCGGGGATATAGGAATTTGGGGATTTGGGATTCGGGGATCTAGGAATTCGGGGATATAGGAATTTGAGGATTTAGGGATTCGGGGATCTAGGGATTCGGGGATCTAGGAATTCGGGGATCTAGGAATTCGGGGATATAGGAATTTGGGGATATAGGAATTTGGGGATTTGGGATTCGGGGATAAAGGAATTTCGGAATATAGAAATTCGGGGGAATAGAAATTCCAAAATGTAGAAACTCGGGGATGTAGAATTTTGACGATATAGAAATTGGATGATTTGTGGAATCGAAACTACAGCTCGCAAATTTTATCTTTCGATAACCGAGATACGAGTATGAAACGATACTGGCAAATGAACATACCAAGATACGTAACTAGAATTTTAAGGTAACTACGTAGACTTATCGGACGGATGGAAATAAGCGACACGTGGCCTAATTTCGATTCTCTTACGGTACCAGAAATGGAAATGTGCGAGGGTGAACTCAATCTATCCCGGAGGCACGTCTACTCCGCGAAATTACTTCAACGTTTGGACAGCGAATTCCTCCGATTCAACGAATTCTGATGGATTAAAAATTCCTTTCTCCCCTCGCGGTATACTATGGCGTTCATGGAAATTCGGTTAGCTTGTACAGTTCCTTTCCGGTTTAGAGATTAAGAGTATCGGCTATGGATAGGATTTCGAGTACCTTTATTACCGTTTCGAGTGTTTGATCTAGATAAACCGCGGAGAGTTTAACGGTGCTATAAAACCGCAATTAAAATCTTTGTTTTACGACGTTTGAACGGTAAGCCGGGTGTTAATGATTTTAATTCTTCGATTATCACGCGCGATCGTGGATTGTTTATTAATTTGTTGAACGGTACGTCACTCGGGTAACATTTATTTTTACGACGAGATATTCGATAATTTTCAATTTCACACATTTTCTTCGTTATTGAATTTGCAGTTTTTGGAACACCCTAGTCTCGTTTATTTTTACCACGTGATAATTGATAATTTTCAATTTTGTGCACTTTTATGTTCATCGAATTTATAATTTCCGAAACACTCGAGTAACATTTATTTTTACTACGAGACATTTCATAATTTTCAATTTTGCGCATTCCTCCTCTCCTGCATTTTTTAAATTTCGAATTTACGACCACTCGAATTCCGACATCGCCTAATTCCATCTTCAAATTTCTGGTTTTAACTTATCTCCCGACATGGATCTCCAAACGTTCGAGTTATCAAACTTCCGAATCCCCAACTTCTCGAACGTTGTTTCCTGGAGTTTCGTTGAATCTTTGTTAAACCACGAGCGTTAACAACGACGTTAAATATATTGTTACGCCGTAACAGCACGAAAGCACGCTGATTGCTCTCCTCGTTTATGGGATCGAACGTAAAAGCCGTAAAGTCTTGGTTTACAGCCTAATATTCGTCGTGGATATTTTTATTCCCCGGTTTCTCAGTAGAGCAGTTCCGAAAAACAAAAGGGAAGTCCGTCGACCGGTTCGATCGTTCTCCCGGTTGATTTAGGGTCCCGCCTTTGCGAACGACTCGCATTTATTTCGAAGACACCACCCAAGAATAAAATGTTGACGGGCGTGGAGGGATGCTCGTACACGTCGTTCGTTCTGTTCGCGTTAAACTATGACGCGGAGCTTGTAAAGCGTATCTTTCGTTGAGAATTCCCACTGTATGAGCCATATCCAACTAATTGGATGCTTCGCTAGTTTCTATGTACATAAGTGCAACAGACACGCGGGTACATGTACTTATGTCGCTTGGGGAAATTAGGAAGGGGGTCGAAAATTTCGCGATACTGGGACTTGGAAATTTGGAAATTTGGGCATTTGGTGATTCCCAAATGTGGATATATTTGGGGATGAGCATTTGGGGATTTAGGAATTCGGGAATCTAGAGATACGCGGATCTGGGGATTCGGGGACATAGGAATTCGGGGATATAGGAGTTTGGAGATATAGAAATTTGGGGACATAGGAATTTGGGGATATAGGAATTTGGGGATATAGGAATTCGGGGATATAGGAATTTGGAAATGTAGCAATTCGGGGATTTGGGATTCGGGGATATAGGAATTTAAGAACCTGCGGATTCGGGACATAGGAATTCGGGGATATTGAAATTTGGGATTACATAGGGATTTGGGACATAGGAATTTTGGGGATATAGGAATTCGGGGATATAGGAATTTGGAAATGTAGGAATTCGGGGATATTGAAATTTGGAGATATAGAAATTTGGGATTACATAGGGATTTGGGGACATAGGAATTTTGGGATATAGGAATTCGGGGATATAGGAATTTGGAAATGTAGCAATTCGGGGATTTGGGATTCGGGGATATAGGAATTTAAGAACCTGGGGATTCGGGGCATAGGAATTCGGGGATATTGAAATTTTGAGATATAGAAATTTGGGATTACATAGGGATTTGGGGACATAGGAATTTGGGGATATAGGAATTCGGGGATATAGGAATTTGGTGATGTAGGAATTCGGGGATTTGGGATTCGGGGATATAGGAATTTGAGAATATAGGGATACGGGGATCTGGGGATTCGGGGATATAGGAGTTTGGAAATATAAAAATTTGGGATTATATAGGGATTCGGGGACATAGAAATTTGGGGATCTAGGGATTCGAGAATATAGGAATGTGGGTATTTGGGATTCGGGATACAGGAATTTGGTTGATTTAGGGTCCCGCGTTGCGAACGTCTCGCATTTATTTCGAAGACACCACCCAAGAATAAAATGTTAACGGGCGTGGAGGGATGCTCGTACACGTCGTTCGTTCTGTTCGCGTCAAACTATGACGCGGAGCTCGTAAAGCGTATCTCGTCATCGGTCCTCGGCCCTCGTAAGCCTCCGGATTATCTCTCGCCCGTTTACCGTTCATTCTCCATAGTATTCGCGGCTTTTTCTTCTCCGTCTACCGTATAAATTAGTCTCCCTTAATTCCTTCCTAACTGTGCCCACAAAAACGCGCACGATCATTTCTTAGACTCTGCGTTCGTGCTGCTACTTGGAGATTCAGAGTCAACGTCGCTGCTCTTTGTTTCGCCATCTTTTTGTTCGACTTCGAGCTTGCTTATCGGACGACACGGCGTTTAGAGAGTTCTTATCGTCCTTTCGCTTAATCGTGTTACACCCTTACCTTTGCTGGATCGAGGAATTCGTTGGGGAATTTGTTTATTCGGTCGTTTGTATCATTTTGAGGTATTTATATTACAGAATGAGTGAATAGGTGTAGACGTCTTTCTAGGGTTACTTCGAGGAACAGGGAGGTGGGGTTGTCAAGTTTGACAGCGAATTTTTGCGTTGGAAGTAAGTCATGGATCATAACGTTCTACAATTTTAATCCTTTGTACTCGAGAGGTGACTCACACTCACCACTTTATGTAATACAGCAATTTGGAATAAGTGGTCTTTAACTATAATATTCTCAACTAAATCTATAGTGCCGCACCTATGATGTACAAACATAATGAAATAGCTAACAGTGGCAATTAACAGACAAATAATAATTTCGAAAGAATTTATCAGACCTTTCAACCAAACAATTAAAGTTACTATATACTGCGAGCGAAAATATCTTCGAGTGCAAAGGGCTAAATTCTAAATTCTAAATTCTAAAATTCAAAGTCATTAAAACTATAACGCGGATCAAACTCCGAATCGAACGACCTCCTTACGGAACATTAATAATAATTATCGGCTAGGTAAATCTGCAACAGCGACGATCGCGATTCGGTGGATGATTTATTGCCATCGAGCTATCGTTTATGGTGGTTTACACGTCACGAAAATAATACGGCCGCATCGAGTATCACGATCGCGATTAAACGGCCGGCTAATTAAATTATATCGAGTTAATTATTACGATTCGCCGTTGAGCGAGCGTGCACGCGTAATTATGCACCGAAAGCAAGCTTTGCAGGTTGGCTTATCACGTGTACCCAGTGATTACGGCAAACCGCATGGAAGCATGTGAAATCACTTGGTTACGTAATAGGATCCTCCTTTTGAAATGTTGCAACGCGCGAACGTCACGCGGACGTGACCCATCTCGAAAAGATATGAAACTACATACAACGTCGGTACGTAGTACATACATGTGCGCGTCTCATCCTAGGGACTCGGGGATGTAGGGATTCGGAGATATAGGAATTCGGGGATGTAAAGTTTGGGGATATAGGTATTCGGAATGTAGGAATTCGGGAATGTAGGGATTCGGGGGTGTAGGGTCCCGGGGATGTTGGAATTTGGGGATATAGGGATTGGGGAATGTAGAGATTCAGGGATATAGGGATTCGGGGTATAGGAATTCGGGAATATGGAGATTCGGGATGTGGGGATTCGGAGATCTACGGACTCGGGAATATAGAGATTCGGGGATGTAGGAATTCGGGAATGTAGGGATTCGGGGGTGTAGGGTCCCGGGGATGTTGGAATTTGGGGATATAGGGATTGGGGAATGTAGAGATTCAGGGATATAGGGATTCGGGGTATAGGAATTTGGGAATATGGAGATTCGGGATGTGGGGATTCGGGGATCTACGGACTCGGGAATATAGAGATTCGGGGATGTAGGGATTGGGGGATGTAGAGATTCGAGGATATAGGGATTCGGGGATATGAGAATGTTGGGATATAGGGATTAGAGGATATAGGGATTTGGGGGATATAGGAATTCGGGGTGTAGGGATTCGGGATGTAAGGATTCGGGGAACTAGGGATTTGGGGATGTAGGTATTTGGAATGTAGGAATTCGGGGATATTGGAACTCGGGGGTCTAGGATCTCGGGGATGTTGGCATTCGGGGAACTAGGGATTTGGGGATATAGGTATTTGGAATGTAGGAATTCGGGGATATTGGAACTCGTGGGTCTACGATCTCGGAGATGTTGGAATTTGGGGATATAGGGATTGGGGATATAGGGATTCGAGGATATAGTAATTCGGGGATATGAGAATTTTGGGATATAGCAATTCCGGGATCTAGGGACTCGGGGATGTAACGATTCGGGCGTCTAAGTATTTGAAGATGTAAGAATTCGGGAGTCTAGTCATTCGATATGTAGAAACGTGTGTACATACATGTGCGCGTCTCACCCACGCGTCAACTCTTTGCTCGTGATATGTGCGACATCGACGATGCTGACTTAACCACGATTAATTTCCTACTTTTTTATTCCTGATCCGACATACGATTCTCACGCCTCGCTTATTACGAAACGGTCCCCTTTTTTGTTGATCCTTCGACCGGTCTCCGCCGCTTCAACACATGCTGAACGTTAATTATATCGGTTATCTATGTATATACTGTAGTTACATTCGTGCGACAACGGTGATAAATTTATTGTATCATACATACATGTTATACATAAATTTATGTGACAAATCTCATACGTCGCTATGACTGTACCGCATAACAGTGATTATACACGCGTTTGTGTCACGTACGCGATAACTTAATTTTATCGGACGCGCATGTACATGTTATTCACAAAATTGTATTAACCGGTTTAGTCGGTCGTTTCGAATTATCAGCGCGAGCTTAAGATCGAAATTAGTTATTTACAGCGACGATTATTTCCCGGAACTTTTATGCACAAAATCCGATACCGTCAAGATAATTCTTGGAAGAGCTTAGCGTATCACATAGCTTAACACTAAAACTACCGACGTATAATGCACAATTATTTTGACGTTAAAAATTGAGTTGAAAAATAAATGAATACACTTATAGATTCTTTATCTTGATGATAATCAGCATAAATGTCAAGAGGACCAGGTTAATAAATTTTGTCATTTCATGTAGGAAATTTGTAGAAGAGTCATTTGTCCACTTTCGTAGTTTTAGTGTTAAAAAAGGACAATTTAGTCACCGTATCGAAACATTAAAGCGAAATCTCGGAAGTCGTGCATTGTGAAACCCACCTGCCGTTGCGAAATGTCATCTCATCGAAATAGTTGTAATTAAATATTGTCGAGCAATCGACAATGTCGAAAGGCAAAGTACACGTCGTAGATATATCGGTCGTGATCGCGAGTAGAACAATCGCGTTCGACGCACGGGTGGCGATGGTTGATAAATCATCGGAAATCGTCCCGAAGCCAGCAATTTGCCAGCGTACTGTCATTACGGGCAACGGTGTGTGGCATGAATCACGCGACCGATACGCGTTCGTATCGGGCCGCCGGCTCCTACGGAACCGTCCGAAAAAGATTTAAAGTTTAAACGCGCTGAGGGGTCGGCCCGATCAGCTGAGCAACAATTTGTCGTGATGTGGGCGGTTGGAATCTTACATATCTCCCGAATGCCGGCCATCCGCCGTTGACGACGACACGTGCGGATACCCCGCTACATACACACATACATATGTATGTACATGCATACACGCACGCGTTGCCGAATACGAAACGCGTGTGTACGTATTGGCTGTTCCACTTACAGCGTCCCGATTATTTTCGTTGTTACTAAACATGAACGATAGAAGCTCCAGTGCTTCCGGGACGAAATATTGGTGGCGAAAACGGAGGAACGATGCAGAAACGGTACTAATTCGGGAGATGTGCTCTAGAGAGTTCGGAAGACGAGACAGAGCAGCACTGGGTTATATTTAGGTACTCCCTTTGTCGTACAATTGAATCAGCGGTTGTAACCGCTCGACCAATAACCTGTTTACGAGCGAACGTAATAAGTAATACCTGTGAACCGAGGCTGGGCCGTGCCACGCTATAAGATCAACCTCGATCTTGCCTTCGGAACTTTGTGTGGTCGGAGGACATTTGGGATATACGGATATCGGAATTTCGGGATATAGGGATTTGGGGATATAGGAATTCGGGGTATAGAGATTCGGGATGTAGAGATTCGGGGACATAGGAATTCGGGATATAAGGATTCGCTGAACTAGGGATTTGAGGGTGAAGGGATTCGGGGGTCTAGGGCCTCGGGGATGTTGGAATTTGGGGATATAGGGATTCGGGGATGTAGGGATTCGGGGTATAGGAATTCGAGGATATAGGTATTGGGAATGTAGGAATTCGGGATCTAGGGCCTCGGAGATGTAAGGATTCGGGGGTCTAGGGTCTCGAGGATGCTGGAATTTGGGGATATAGGGATTGGGGAATGTAGGGATTCGGCATATAGGGATTCGGGGTATAGGAATTCGAGGATATAGGTATTGGGAATGTAGGAATTCGGGATCTAGGAACTGGGGGATGTAGGGATTCGGGGTCAAGGGTCTCGAGGATGCTGGAATTTGGGGATATAAGGATTCGGTGATGTAGGAATTCGGGGAAATAGGAATTCGGGGGTCTAGGGATTTGATGGCGTAAGAATTCTGGATGTAGCAACTCTGTGATGTTGAGATTCGGACGTCTTTGGATTTGGAGATATAGTAATTCCGTGAAGTAGGGGTTGATTGGTCTACCAACTCGTGAATTCAGGTATTCTAAGATGTAAATATCTATGGATTTAGGGAATTATAGACGTATATCTACAGTAATCATGGATCTACGGATGTAGATACTTAGGTATGTATGTACCAACGTTGAAAGAGCCTGTAGGTCGAACGATTTGTCTGGTCGGGTGGTAGAAAACGGAGTGTCTGTCTGGCGTTGGCTTTTCGCCATACGCCCACGCACACCCCACCCCGTTGTTCTCCAAACATGTCCCGAACTTAGAACAACGTCGCCACGCTAATCCCACGGATCTTCGGGCAGACGCGTCGCGTCGCGTCGGGAACCGATTCTTTCCCCGCGTTTGCTCGCAGCTGCGCTTCGCCGCTTGTGCACTCACGCGGATTAAACGCGGACAAGAAAAACGTCAACTTCTGCCGGTGCACGAGCATCCAGTTGCCGGATTTCGAGATTCGATCGTACCTGCCGACCAACGATATTTTAATTAGATCGATTTACGACTCTCGTTGTTCTACGCTTCGTTGTCTTCCGAACGTTCGTGGAAAATACATTCGAGTTCGAGACATTTTTATTTCTCTATTTGGAATACAACCAAATCTCAAAGTCTAGCTTTTTATCTGTTTGCGATAGATACGTTACCGGATCGCGAAAGAGTTACGAAACATTGATAAACGCAAATTTCGAAGTGACGAATACCTAAAACTGAATCGTATCGAACGAGTGTACGTAACATCATCGACGTCATCGTCGAAAATGCTCGTTACGTTGCGAGATAGTCTGTCGAGAAACGATAACGATCGCAGAAAAGTCGTTAATCGAAAGAAGCTTGTTCCGAAAGTAGAAAGCAAGAAGAGGAGGAGGTGGAGGAGGAAGAAATCGAGCAGGGCGCGGTTTGATGCGATGTTTAACCGTAGGTACACCCATTAAATCAATGGCGAGCCTTCTGGCCCGCTTTCCGCCAAGAAAACTTCAAAAGACGTTGTATCCGCTACGGGAATACGCGTTGCAGCCAGAAAGCATGCTGTTTTCGGCTCCCATAGTGCTCGCGTTTTATGAACCGCCACGAAGATAGGATTTCCTGCGGGCTGATTCGGTTTCTGCGAAATATTTTGCTTTTTTCGGTTACAAACGCGAAAGGCCGACGGAGACGACTTATTCGCGGAACGGCCGACGTGATCCGTCGAAATAAGTCAAATAAGTCCGTGGAAGAGAGAGGGAACGAGAAAGGAGAGACGGCAAAGGAAATCGTAGAAAGGATATCAAAGTAGACGCAAGAATATTTCTCTGATGTCTATGGTTATCGATTTTTGAAGACTGACGTTACCCATTGGCGTAACTAGGATTTTTCTGGTTGGAGAACATGTTCGTTTATCGCCAAGTGTTATATCGCCGATGATTAATTATGCGTTAAATTTATCGATGATCTATGGTCGAGTGTTAGGATGTTTCTCCATTTTACGATTTTCTGAATCCTCGATTCCCTAGTCACTTAGTTCCTCTATTTACCAATTCTTCAAAAACCAATTTTCTGATTATTGAATTTTTTCGCCTTCGAATTTTTCTTCTTTACGGAACTTCTTCGTTTTTAGATTTCTTAACTATCGAGTTTTTTCACTTTTCAATTACTTTTCACTATTGAATTTCTTCGCTTCCGAATTCCTTGACTTGTAAATTGTCTATTGTCCACTTTCCACCCTTCGTTTTCCATTTGTTGGAAATTACAGATTTCACTCACATCCGCATGTAGACTCTAATAAACACATCAAGGATGCAGTCAGGAATAGAATACAATCAGGAAGAAAAAAAGGAGACCTACAGTTTTATGGCACTATTCCTCAAACTCCAAGGACCAGAGAAATCGGGAAGCGGTCAGTCGTCGAGAAACCATAACAGAGCACGGTCATCCGGTGCTACCCTCTTTCGTTACAATCCATACAGTCATTTTAAATCCTCACTAATTTACTATTTTTATTTTATGCATTGTACGAACCAATACCATATAGTATTCGTAAGAATTATTTTTTCGTTCAAGAAGAAATATACCAACATTATTTCCTATCCTCCTATCAATTGTCATTTAAAATTCTCTTCGTCATACTTATTATTTGTATTGTACAAACTACCACCGTGTAGCATTGAAACAAATAAATCGATGTTTTCGTTAAAGAATAAATATTCAAACACCATTTCCCATCGTTCTATCAATTATCCGATCTCGTAGTCCGGCGATTCTTCGACGAAAACGAAACTTCGTAATTCTGAACGAAATCCAACGCGTTCGAACGCACAAAACCCCGCACAATTTCATCCCATCCGACGCATTCCAATCGAGAACGATCGACGAACTGTTTCGTTTCGTATTCGAGCGTGACAGCCAGCTTTTTTCCTTCGGTATTGTACGTAATTATCTCGAATGCAACAATTGACAAGCAACACTGACAAGCAGACCTTCCAGTTGACGCGAAATTAAAAAGCTGTCTAAAGGTTAAACGACCGGCTTAAAATAAAGCAGCGTATCGCGTGCGACGTTAGATAGCGGGGCTCGCTATGGAAGCGATATACACCCCGATTTTCTTTTCTCCCTGTTTTCTTTTCCCTTCGGCCGATTTCTTTTTCCCCCTATTTCTTTTTAACCAAAGATTAGGTTATATGTGCCCCGTGGAAATTATGTATCTCGCCTTACGCCGCTTCGCGTTACCGGATTCGTTGCCTCTACACCGCTTTCCTCTTTGCGGATACATATTTGTATGCACGTATACATACATGTATGTATACATGTACACTGCCGCTCAAAAATATGTATACACTTTCTTAACTCTTACGACTACCTAAAGAAGTTACAGTTCGTGCATTTTAGATGACATGTTTTAATAAAAATGTATTAAATATTTTACCGACAATGATAATTAATTTAACTGAATCCACAGTGTTGCATATATGATGTATACACATATTGAAGCAGCTAATTTCGGCAATTAATAATAGAATGATAACAACTTCGAAAGAATTCATGAAACTTTTCAACCAAAAGGTTTTCAGATGGTTCAATAAAAATATACATTACATATCACAAACTCCACGAACACGATTGATGTCCACATACTTTTGAGCGGCATTGTATATGTATACTTGTGCGGTTTCGTGAAACGGTATAGCAAACGGAAAGCGTTGTATTCGCGTCTTCTAGGTATTCATCGACTCACGGCGTATACAATGTAAAAATACGGAAACGTATTATCATTATGACCCCGACGAACACAGAACGGCAATTATAATTAGGTCGGCAGCCGATGATAAGCCTTCTGGGAATGCGTGACTCCTGATAAAGTCGCTGACATTTTTCTGTACTCACGAACCGCCTCGTACGTGTCACGTGAAACAAAAGGGCATTCTTACGTTTCACCGCTATTTATTACGCGGCGATATTATTTTCGCCGTTTCCCCGAATTTCTCTACGTTAGGGAATACGCTGCTCAGGAATCCCTAACTAACGTTATACTCCGTCGAGCCTATCCGTAACGCTATATCCGAGGGGTTCGTGCATACTACGGTAACTGCGATTAGATTTATTCGAAACGAACAATTTATGTAGGTACGATACGTCGGAGCGTGCACGAGAATCTCTTTCGAACCGCGTATAATTTCCGAAGCAGAATTCGTTCCGAAACCATTTCGAAATAAACATAGTGAGAGCTATTTTTAGCAAACGGAATTCGAAATGTTTGTGCCTTTGAACGAGACAGAATAGGAAGGAGCAGGTAAATATGCCAGAATTTGCTGTTTAACCTCTCAGGCAGGGATGAATTCCGCCTGGGTTCGTTTCTTTCACGTACGTACGCGTATGTTCAAGATTACAATGTATGGCAATGCTGTCTTTCATGCGACTACATTGAACCAAGGTTTTCGATGGTTTAATTATATTTTTTCATGACGGTATGACACGTGTACTTTAACGCTAAAACTACTAGGGAGGTCAAGTGACTCTTCTACAAATTTGCTACTTCAAATGACAAAATTTGTTGACTTGGTCTTATTGACATTTATGCTGATTGTCATTAAGATGAAGAATCTATGTATAAGCGTATTCATCTATGTTCCATCGTTTGTTCATTCATTTTTCACCTGCGTTTTTAACGTCAAAATAATTGTGAATTACACGTTGATAGTTTTAGCGTTAACTTTAATACAGACGGATATGTTAACACTTTGAGTGACGTATCACACACACATGACGTATGAATTTTTGCATAGATCTCTTACTAATTTTGATGAAAACATTTACCATAACAAAATGTATATAATTTTGGTAGATATATTAAAGTTTGTCGAATGAACAATGGTAGAATGTTATAAAAATTGTCTATAAAAATCGAAAATAAAATGACTTCCCGAAGGGTGTTACAAAGAGCATCCGGTATATTTATTCGAGCAAAAAAGTAACAATTCATACTAGATTTCATACTAGCCTATGAAACACAAAGACTATCTCTATAAACAGTCTGGACATTCGATTTTCTTTAGCATACACCTTAATGTTCTAGCACAGACCATTTTCATATGGGCACAATTCTGCCCGGTTGTCGGAGAAAATGCCAAGATCGCAGATTCGAGGGAAGCGATCTAACCAGATGCGGATTCGATCGATAAAATCGTCGCCGTGGTTTTCAGTGAGCGACAATGCCGTGTATCGAGTGCGAACGTCACGCGACTACGCGCGTTATGAATATTGACAAAAAATGGACCCGAGTAATTTATAGCCGATTGTACCGACGTTGCTCATGAATTTATTCAATAGAGAGAACTCGCTCCGATAATCCGCTATATAAGTTGGCGATCATAGAGGCGACGTTCCCCTACGATCTACTAGAAACAATGCGGAAACACGTCGCGGCCATGTTCGAGCTCGTTTCCAACAACCTATCGCGATTTATGCCGTCCTGTATTTATTAGGACATTATGTACGAAATGTCCGATTACCTAAAGCCTCGAGTTTCGTACCCAATGTTTCCGATGTTTCGCTTCATTGTTTTTTTATTTCATCGAGATAATACTTTTCGTACTGTATTTATTACGTATCGGTTTAAACAAATTTTTCGTAAGGACCATATGTCAAAATGTTCATGTACAAATTATAAATGAGTAACTAAATATTTTTGTAAATTTTGTAATATTTTGTGCCCATAATTATAACAGTGGTCTAAGTCACACATTTCTTGTTTCGAGATATTTAATGGATTAAAAAAATATGTTTATATGATGCAGCATTTTAAAATAGCAATCTATTTGTCTAGATTAATAAAAATTTATTATGAACATGAAATTGTGTGCGATTCTCGTACAGAAATGTTGTTTTTAAAGTTTGAATCGACTTAGACCATTTTGAAATTTAACTAAATCACCTATAGATGACTTACAGCAATCAAGAATTATTAGTTTAATTATAAACAATAATTCCGATTAAATAATTTATGAATATTTATTAATTATTTGTAAAAAAAAATGCATTTTTATCCCGTGTCGCGAACGGGAGATCGAGCCAGCTTTCGAAAAATGCGCGGAATAATCGAGAAAAGATAAAAGTAGGACACGGACAACCGAAATGAAATTCTTGAGAGGGGTTAAGGGACACTCGAGACCCGTTCGGGTGAAAAACGAATCGAAACGAGAAAAATTTTCCATCTTTTGTTGTTAACGACGAAATGAAAGAACACGGACAGACGCGACTTCTCGATGGTTTCTGAAAACGGAGCTCGAATACTTGCTGAAAATCGACTCTCCATTATAAATCTTACGGAGGTGGATGGCGGAAAAATGGTGAACTTTCGACGAGACAAATCGATGGCTCTGAACAAATCGGACGACCTAATCGCGCTACAAAATACAATTTGAAAGTTACGGTCGCGACTGTTAAATCATGAACGAAGGTGTCATGACGAGTACACTTCTCGATCACAGCTAACTGGTTCACCAAATGAGTCAATATTAGTAAAAAAAATTGTCTATTTTATAAAATAGATCCGTCTTTTCGATCAAATATTTTAATAGCGACACTTATTCCGTGATTGACAATAATACTTACAAAATGAAGTGCCACACTTAACTGGTTAATTAAATATACCGAGTGATCCCCCTGTTCCTTGGCTTCGATATCGAGGTATCGAAACAAACCGAGCATTATATCACGATACATTCTTCACTGGCGGCGAAAGAGAGAAGAGATTGCTTTCGCGCGAATCTACCCTCGCGTCCATTATCCGGCGATAAAAGGAACACGATAGCCGGAGGACTTAATCGGGCCGGCAATAACGGACAGGTGGAAATCGCGAGCATCGAGAAAAACTGTTTATCGGAATGGCCGGCTGCCACGAGAGAGGGACATTTATCGGGGACGGCGATATCTTTTCAGCGTGGCCATTAGTCGCGAAGGTCAGAACGCGTAAACTGTCCCGATAGCGAGAAACCGGCTACGGTCACGGAACGCCGCAGACGAGCAAAGAAAAAAAGGTCGAAAGAGCTCGCGTATGCATCGCGCACGAACGCGAGGGTGGACCAAGAACCGCGGAGGGTGATCCTGGGTTCAGCCGACAGGAGGATGAGAGAGTTCGGCAAAGATATTAGGAGCAAAAAAGGAAAGAGGGTTATTTGCTGCACGCCGTTGCAACACCACCGAAGCGATATTAAACCGACATGATTTACAAGCGTGAAATTTGATTCGCTGGCGAGGAAACAACAGGCAATAATCAATTTCGCCGACCAACAAAAGATACGGCGTTTCGTTATAAATTATTGGCAGCCCGTAACCCAAGGCGGATACAACGCGGATCCGGCAGAAACGATACAACGCCGATCCGTTCGCCGAACACCGATCAACCTATTCGACATCGAAACTGTTCCTCGCGTGTCGTGATGCTGCGAACATTCGAATGCGAGCTTACGTTCTCGATCCGTTTCGAGCGTCGTCGTATCGGTGATAAGAACCTTTTCGCGAAAAATTCGAGATTTCGAAGCCGATCGATCTACCAATGGATTAAGATTTAACCGATGCGTTCTTTCTATTCTATGCTCGTTCATACGCCGTTCGTTCTACCTTGATCTTCGAAGCCGGTTGATCTACTTGCAGATTCAGATTTAATTTGTGGATTCTTTCTGTTCTATGCTCGTCCATACACCACTGATTCTGTCGCGATCTTCGAAAGGTGGAATCGCGCCGCGTTTCGAGAATCGAAATTTATTTTCCGTCCTTCGATACGGTCCCAATTATTTTCCGGGGTGTTATCGCCTCCGTAAACGTATTATTAAGACGTTTTATCGCGAGAACAAGGCGGTCCTTCTCGCGGCTCGTCGAGTCGCATGAATTATTGATCGACCGTCCCTATTTCCTCGCGTTTCGACTTTAGTCATCCGGCCGGTAAACTATGACATCGTAAAAGGACGAAGAAACGTCGAAAGTGCACGAAGAAGTTTGTAACGTGTACACAGATAACGGCGTGGGGGGGAGGGAAAAAAAGGGAGGTAGGCGGCGAGGACAGAGGAGCAAGCAGAAAGGAGACAGGGCGACGACAAAAGGGGACACAGTTCGCTCCTCGAAGCTTGTCGGAAACACCTTTATAAGTGGGACTTTACACCGGGCCAGTAAAGATAAGCCGAAAACCCCGTCGATGATGTATGTTTGTGAAATGCAAGGGAGGAATTAAGATTTACAACCGGTCGTATAACCATTGTAGCTGGTTCGGCTCGTTCCGAACACGCGCACCAACAACTAGGGTCACAACAATTTTCAGGAGAGAGATCCTTTTCGACTCGGCTCGGGAACATAATAAAGCTCGTTTGCTCGTCGCGGTCATAAATATTTATCGGTGGGGAAAAGAGTTATACAGCGGGCAGAAAACGCTTTATTTACTCTGTGGCAGCGCGAAGTTGCAAACGCGCCACGATTTACGGCCCGTTCGCAACGATAATTCCTCGCCAACTACCTTCTGACGAGCTCTAAACATTTCACCGTCGCAACGCTCGCTATTATGCCGCTCGCTCGAAACCGCCGCACGCGTTTCCGTCCCCGTTGATCGCCGACTTTCTACCGTTTCGCCAACTACTTCGTCGTAACGATTTCTTTCCAAACCCCTCGATCCAATTTACTTGCCACGCTTTTCATACGCCTTCGATTCTTACCCCTCCACTTATGCCCCGATGATGAAGCTCTCGTTGCAGTTGCAGGAAAAGAAAGGAAAAGTAAATAAAATGAAAAGAAAAGAGAAACGATTGGAATATTTCTACGCGATACAATTCCACTTATTACTCGCTGTATTAATATTTCTTAGTCTCATAGTCGGTCTTATCCTCGGTCTCATATCCGGTCTTATATCACACTGATTTTCAGCAGCTCGCACTTTTATTCCCTTTCCCCTCTCTTCTCTCTGTCTTAGATTTTCTCGCACTCGTCGCTCATTCGTCATTCCATTCGCGCGCACTTACAAAACCTATAACATTGGAGTACTACTTTTATTCCGCCTATTTTCGTCCCTCACGATTCTCGAAACTTTCTATTTATACTCGAATCGATAATTTTGCATAGTTAATATCTAAATATCAACGCCTTGCGTTCTAACTCGCGATACACGCTACGCGAACACGCGCTCGCGGTTCATAAATTTATCTTCGTACTTTTGGCACATATCGATCTTGAGATGTCGAAGAAATCTCCCGTTCCAATTAGCCTATATCCAATCGATTCGAAGAAACGATCAAATTTCAGTAATCTGGGTCTCTTCTCGTGTAAGTAGGTATCACGGAAAACCACGCAGCAGATAAAGTAGCCAAAGAGGCAGCAAACTCGACAACGTGTGATCGCTACATAAATCATCTGTCTCCTAAAGTACTTTTTCTTGGTGCAAAACAGAAATTAAAAGAGAACTGGAACAACGTATTGATTACGCAAACTAAACCTAGATCGATAGCGATCGAAAGTAATTTAAAAAAAAAACCACTGTCAGCTTCTTTCAAAGACGTTACCAAGTCGTTATCTCAAGAATCACAATTGATCACACAAAAATCATGTCAGTGATTTTAAAGAAGAACCTTCAATCTGTGAGATATGTAAGGTTAACCATATCCCCTCTAACATTCGCGTTTCCTGTGTTGCCCGATTCAAAACTACGCCATCAGTATCGTTACTTTATTTACACGCCTTGTATATCGTTATAGAAATACAGAATATAAACTTGCACCGATGACGTATCAGGGGAGGGGATGCATCCACATCCCCTCTAATATTCGCGTCTCCTGTGTTACTCGATCGAAGATTGCGCTGTAATATTCAATTTACCGGTCTCCTTACTTTCTTTACACACCTTGTATGTAACTGTCTTAATCCTTGCTCCGATCGTCGACGGAATTACAACGATATCGCAGAAAAAATCCGTGCACGACACGAGCGAGCAGCAATTTGTTCCGCGTACACTTTCCTCGTCGAAATGATATTTCCTCGTCGTTTCTAGGCGTCGTTCGCTACCGGGACGTTCGGTGAACCGCAAAGTGTCTCGATCGTTTCGATCGTTGTTGGGCTCCGGCCATTGTTCTCCGACGACGAACGGCCACCGTTGCAAATACGAGCGAGCACCGATCGAGCATGCAAGTGCAGAAATCGCGCGATCAATCTATCGCCGCTTATCGGCCGTCGACTATCGAGCCTCTTAATTGAGGCTTGCGCAACGTTGCCGCCACGCTTTGCTAACTAATGTCGCAGGAAATACCGGGCAGAAACAGGGACACCGTATAAATCATAACCCGCTCGATTGGCCAACGGAGTTCCTAGCAAATTTCATTAGCGATTTTATCGAGAACCGGTTCGCGATCGAGCGTGGCTCGTTCGCGTTCCGACGCGCGATCGCTCGAAATTCGACGCGCGTTATCGTCCTGCGTCGATATCGTCGTATCGGGACTGGACAGAAATTTGATACAAACTGTCGACCCGCGAACTCGAGCTCGTACACGCGGAATTTGGCCAGAGGTTTCGCGCAACGAGACTTTTCGCGTCACCGATGTTCTTTATCGAATTTGTTTAAATTTTTCATATTATACAACAAATTGACGAGGTCAGAAAAAATATTTTATTGTAGCGAAATGCTTTATGAATAAAACAAAAAAAAAATTTACCTCAATCGGACGAGTAGTTTTTGCGAAAAAAAATTCGTAAGCGATGTCCATTTTCGCAAAAATAGGCAAAAACTGCAAATTTTGAAGGTTCGTAATTTTTTAACAAATTCAAAATCGGCAAAGTGATGACTTAAACCCCTCCCCCCTAATTTCACATAGACTACAACATATTTTGATTAAAATAAAATCGCAGATGGTGAGGTCAAAAAGCGATTGATTCGGCGTGGAACGACCCAATAGGCAACTGGACACGTAACCGCCACTATGAAATTCTTCTAGATTTTCGCGATCGTAGGTTAACCTCAAAACGTCTGTTTGAATCTCCTCGCGTGCCAATTCCTTGGTGACCGGCAGTAAATGGCTCGGATAATTCGAAACGGAACGTTTGCCCGCGGAGAAATTACGGAATCGAGTTGCATAATTCTCCGTCGTTAGAAACGATATCGTCAGGTGTTCAGGAAATTGAAGCATTGAACCCGGTTTCGAGATTTTTGTCGACCGGTCGCAGGTAGCTGCAGAATGCGAGCGTTGCCGTGCAAACCCGTGTTTCGCTACCAACCGGTTAACAATTTTCTATATTCGCATCCATATTTTCTATATTCGCATAGTTAACGCGAAACGGTCATTTAACCGAAAATATCGTGCGCACGGTTTTATTGCTCGTCGAGGCTTTTTCAATTTCCGATAAAGCTGCAACGGGAAGCCCATTACCTCGCATTAACCCGTTTCGTTTCATCCTTCTCCGATCACATTTATTCTATCTATTTCCGACTTCTCTCATCGATTCGAACTTTTACGATCAATTATTTTTTTCGACGATTACACTCGCGGCACAAATCCGACAAACGTTACTGGTACTAATGCTCTTGAACTCGCAATTCGAATTAACCCTTTGCGGTCCTTAATTTCTTTCACCTACAGCTTCTTAATTTATTTACAAAATAGATCAAGAAGCGAGTTTACCAGAAAATGTATTTCAATGATACAGAGTGCGCAACAAACATATTTTTAATGTCTTACAAGTGGCAACAAAATGAAAACGTCTTCAACCAAGCTATTTATTTGAATTATTTTTATAGGATTAAAACGGAGTTCGGTGTCCTACGGTTGGGTGTCAAAGGGTTAACCCTTTGCACTCCGCTATCCCCTCTGAGTGGGACATTGAAATTTATCAGTGATTATTGGGAATCAACTATGAAACTATACTATGAGGGCACCATCGCTGAAGCACATCTGCCTCCTTAAAATGACTTTTATGAGGTGCTGACTTGGACCATTTTGACTTACGAAGATCCTAAATTTTTTGAACTTTGACCCCCTGTATCTCTGAAACCGTTCGTATACGCAAACTGAAATTTTCTCCAAGGATCAAGGTATCGTGAGGCGTCATTTAGATCATGTCTCGAATTAGGTTTTGGTTGCCCCAAAAAATGGTAAATTTCGCGAAGGTTCTTTCCTCGAGACAGCCAGTACGCTCGCGGCAACGCGGCGTAAAGCGAAACTTTACGGGAGAATAAATGGCCTGGCGAACGTTACACCGTCGAACAAACACGCTGGAAATGAAGTTCGCGGCCCGTTAAAAAACCGTTTGAACGCGTGCACCCAGTAGCTTTTTCGATCCACCGTGTTGGATGCCGTTCGTCCCGGTTTCCCATAAAAACGATTCGGGAAACGGGAACTACGGGCGTAACCGCGTGCACTTGCACGATTAGCATAGATCCCGTTTTCTCCGCGGTAATCGAAGCTTATTGTTATTCCCGTGGATCCCTGGAACCTCGATTATACAGGGTGTCCCCACTTTTTTTCTCGGCCAAACTTTGTCATTGTACTCTACGCCAGTAAGAAAAAAATATACGAACGTATACTATTGGAATAATATTATTGTAATATGTATTTACAAAAATAAATCTGTATGTTGAGAGGCACAGCATACTAATAATAAAATTTTTAAAAAAGTAATTTGGCGGTTTTTATTAATATAAAAATACCATATCCCATTATATGCCGTTAAATGTTTTATCAAGGAATTATAACTAATAATACTATATGTATACGATGATGTCGGATCTTAACACTATTTCTACCAAGAGGTGTCGGATTTAAAGTTTTAACATAAAATTGTTCTCTACTTATTTCTAATTAAATATGTTTAAACAATGATCAAAGTAAAAATGAACCCAAAAATGCACCAATTTTTGCTGATATTTTTAAATTTATTTAAATGTTTACAGTTTAATAACAATTTATATCGTTTTATTCAGGAAAGTTCACAGATTTCTCTCGTGCAAAAAGCCATTAAATAGTATGGTAAAAACACAAAAAATTTCCAAAGTTGAAAATTTGCAATTTTTTTTTAACATTAATTTTCTAAAAAACGGTACGTACCAGAGGAAAACGGATTTCAGATTCATATTCGGCACGCAAAAATTTATAAGAATTTCATAGTGGCGGTCAAGAAAAATGTTGCCTCTTGTACAGTGTCATTGTTTAAAATTTCGACGAAATAAAGAAAATTGGAAAATAACGTCTAAGGGAACGGTATTTATCCGGATGGGTCCACGGTCCCACGAGGTCCAGCGTGTTCGAGTTAGGCCCAGATTGTCGGACCGATTTTGGCCAAAGAACGGACTCACCCCCGTTCGGAATAAATACGAATAAACGAGCCGAGACTCGCGTTATCCGCTTGCATAACGAATACGAGGCCGAACGCGGCTATCGTGCACGCGTTTTGCAAACAATAGACCCGCCGCCTTCTTCGGGCTCGTATCGCTGAAATTGCAACTGCGCCGGAGCCAACAATATGGAAACTCGGTTTGCGAACTTTGTCTTCGAGTTAACTTCGGACACGATGCAACCTTTCGAGAGCCACCCCTATCGCGACCGGCTGAAATCAAATTGTTCGGGGAACAGCGTTCGAGCGCACCTGTTTTTCGACCTATGCTGCTCCACGGAGACCTAATATTCGCCTATCGATCGCGTCCATGATCGCGCTTTAAACTTTCGCATTTTCCTTTTAGAAAAACACCTTTTGGTTGGGTCTTTCCACGTCGGACGAAACTACTCATAGCTATAATATTTAAAGGAACAAAGGGAATTAAAATGCGAGTAGTTTACATTCAGCTATCCTTGGCTACATACCAATAATTGTATATTATATATTATAATACATATACGTACTTACATAATTATATATCTATATAAGTCATGTATACAAACAAACTCATCTATATGAACATACTTTCAGACATACTTTCAACAAATTTGAAACTTCACACTTCATCATGCATCATGTATAATTCATATATATAAGAACATACTCATCTATATGAACATTCTTTCAAACATATTTTCAATGAATTTCATATATTTTATACCTCATCATGCATCATACTTCATACATCATACTTTGTATAAATGTATATATATATTATGTATAATAAAATTTTATATATATAATCTTTCTTTTGGTTCCTTAAAATATCACATCACACCGCCTGTATGACGGTATTCCATTTTTTTTTATGTTTATAATGTCGCGAAAATGGCGGTATGCATTCGTTTAGAGTTAATATAACCTTGTTACTATAAAAACGAGGTTGATACCGTAGTATCTTTCGCGTAACGTATTACGGAAAACGACCTGTCGAACAGGATCGACGAAAGTCGAAACAGTACAGACATCGCCATTTTGTTGTTGCCGTAACATTCTCGATACAAAATGCCCGAATGTAAATTCTAGTCTCTCCGTCGTTTCTCGTTCGCGGTAATTATCGCGCGGGATCGGTAGACGAGCCAGGGATCATGGATTAACAGGGATGTCGGTCACACGAACGAACGTAATTACTTTTCTAATTTCTCCGGCGAATATCTCCGGTGAAAATAACGGGTATCTTGTCTGGGCGAAAGACAGGGGCCGAAATGAAGCGCTTTTAGCGCGTCGCCGCGAATTGTTGTTAATTAATTCAAGCAGAAAGCAGGGAATATGGGGATCGGTGTCGGAGCACACGCGTTCGTCAACAAAGAGGCCGGCAATTAATTAACCAAAGTGGCCTCGGCGAGGGTGAGTCCATTGTTGCAGTCCTGTTCCCGGGCCATTGTTGGATGCAGGACAGCTCGCGGACCACCTGAAATTGTGTCCTTGTTTCCACGTCCTTTGCACCAATACCAACTTCCTGCCGGCCACGGTCTTTCGACGGTTCCTGTAAGCATTGTTAACCGCGCATTGTAACCGGCTCTATCAATTACGATTCCCGATTTATCGCTCTCGTAAAGCCGACGTTTTACGATCCTGGATCCTGACCGATTATCGCCACCGATCGATCGATCGTAAAACGGCCAATTTGTGCCCAATTAACCCACGCGATCGACTCGATATCGAGACTCTTACCGGACACGCGCTCTTTTCTTCCCCTGCTACTCTACTCGCGTTTAATGGACGTTTTCGTGCCTCATCCGCCATAACGCACCTCGCTGTTTGCCATCGCCCTCGAAATAGGGTGGTTATTGGTCGAATAATAACACGATCACGCTACTGTCTTTCCTTGGATTTATTTTTACTAACGTGTCTGTATAAACGTCTATTTATATCGCGTCTTCATTGCTCCATGTATACATGTATATGAGACTCATTCATATATTATAGTAATTGTATCATATTTTGATGTGATTTCTTGCGCCATTTATACTCGATGCGACACTTACCGCAAAACACGCTATTTTCCTGCCATGCTACCATACACGCGTTTTCGTGTCTTCTCGACGATGCGTGTTCTTTCTTTTTCGATTTCGTAGAACTATCGAAGTTGGACGTTTAGGGAATTTATAAGCGTAGAAGTATCGAGATTTTCGACTTCTAACTTTCCGATTTTCGGACTTTGGCAGTTGGAAATTTATGGTATTTGAAGATGTAGAAGTTTCGAATCTATCGTGTTCTGTTTTCCTGATTGAACAGTTTTGGAAGTGTACAAGATTAACCCTTTGCACTCGAACGGTGACTCACATTCGTCATTAGGTGTAATAGAATGATTTGTATAAATATTCGTTAATTCAATTTCTGCTTATTCCCGTGATATTTAAACATAGTGAAATGAGCAACATTAACCATTAATCATAGGAACAATAATTACCAAAAAAATCGATTAAACTTGTCCTTTAAAAAGTGTTCGATGTACCACTAATCAATAACAGGAACGCTATCGAGCGTAAAGGGGTTAAATAACGAAAATCTCGATTGTTGCAATTCTCAAAATTAACCTCTTAGGCACGGCTGAATTTTGCGCGGGGCTGTTTCTCTGTACGGCAGAGTTCAACGCGAATTACGCGTAAATGATACGGCACTGCAATGTGTGACGGATAATGCTGTTCTTTACACAAGTGCATTGGAATGAAGTGTTTGATGATTAAATTATAATTTTTCTTAAAGATATGATACAGGCATTTTAACTTTAACAATTTATTCTAATAATTAATAATACAATTCAGATGACATCCGCGAAAGCCACTATAGTGGCGCGTCGTACTGAGAGATGGCATCCACGAAAGCCACTATAGTGGCGCGTAGTGCCTAAAAGGTTAAAGAATTCTAAAACCTGCAAATTTCAACGATTGACAATTCGTAAGTTTTGTTATGTACGAATTCTTAAATTTTTAAGTCGAAAAATATAGAAACGCCGACTCAGTTTTCGGGATACCACGTGCCAATAATACAAATGTTTCCCTGCGCAAAGGGTTGAAACAACGAAATTAAAATCTTGCAACATTAAATTTGCCAAACTCGAATATTCCGGAAAGTTTAGAAATTTGAGGGATTGAGAATTCGAAGGTTTTGTAATTTGAAAATTCCTAAATTTGTAAACGGATGAATATGGAAACGCGGATTGGCCGACAGGTAGAATAACGCGGGTGGACAACGTTCGGACAACGAACGCGTTAACACACCACTCGATATGTTCGGCACATTTCACCTTTGGCGAGCGATGACTCTTCTCCGCGAGCGCGGAACAAATCGACGAGTTCCGAGTGCGTGACAATTATTATCGGCGATATTTTCGCGAGTAATATGCGCGTCCATGGTCCACGCTGCCGACGTACACGGAATACAAAACGATCGACATCGAATACACCGTCCAACAACCTTCCATCCGCGTTTTATTTTATCGGTGTATTTGTATTGGGCTCGATTTGTTTCCCGTCGTGCGTTTCACGCGCGATGCAGAAGGCCAATACGGCATATTCAGTTTCCGGCTCGTTAATACTCCGGACATGAATTTTACGCTCGAACAAATTTGCAACCGAACGTTCGGTGGATACCGATTTCTAATTAAATCCGCCTCGTCCACGAGCAAGGAGCATTATCGCGATTACTCCTTTATCTTCTATGACTCTATAATATATCGTTCCTTTGTTGAGTTACGATTTCGTTAGATCGATCGCAGCAACGGTTTTTTAACACCGTTTAAACTTTCGAATTCGTCGATTTTCGGATTCATTAACACTAAAACTACCGACGTGTAATTCGCAATTATTATGATGTTAACACTAGAAGTACCAGCATTGAATGCATGTTTACTTCAAAACTGAAAATAAAATAGAAAAATAAATAAATAAATATTACAGCATCACCTAACATATACAACCAGTCAATAGCCCAATAAAACATGACAGACATTTTGACAAAAGGACAGCAATAAAATTTTGTAATAAAAAATGCCAGACCTAAAACCAGTTATTTTGACAGGTTGGTAGTTCTAGTGTTAAAAATGAGGTTGAAAAATAAATGAATGAAAAATGAAACATAAATGAATACACTTATTGATTCTTCATCTTGATGACAATTAGCACAGATGTCAAGAAAACAATTTTAACCAATTTTGTCATTTGAAGTAAAAAATTTGTAAAAGGGTCATTTGACCTCTTTGGTAGTTTTAGTGTTAACCCCTTCCCGTGCTTTGCCGAGTCTGTCTCGTGACGCACTCACAGCTTCAATGTAGCAAACTTTATTCAAATTTTCAATATCCCTCAACTTGAAGTTTAGATCCGATTATAATTCATGTAGTCAAAGATCGCTGAATATAAAATACTCATACTATTTATATTTCCTTTGTTGTTTTAATATTATAGCTATGAATAGTTAGTTCTGTCTGACGCATCCGACAAGTAAATGGCCCAGCCTGACCTGGCTGTGCTTCTTGCTCAAATCCATATTAATATATGTATTTACGTTTTAATATTTATATTTTGTATATTTTGTATTCATAATTCGATGCTTGTTCCATTAAATTCGCTTTAAAATCGTGTTTAAATTAAAGAAAAGGAGTGTTATTTTCTGAAATTCTGTATCTCAAATAGTTAAATGATTAAAGGAGACGCGTTCGCGTGGAGTTCTGATCAGTGGGTGTCTCGCGAGCGTCGAGTAGAACGAGCATAAAGGGCCAACGTAAAACGAGGGGTGAGGAAAAAAAATGTAATTACAACAGGGAATGATAATGAAGTTTACATTTTAATAACCCGCCGTGTCGCCAGATGGTCCCGAATGCAATATTAATACATACCCCGTGCCGCGTTCGCAGCTACCGCGTAAAAGTTGTCCGTCGTGGGCGTGTGTTCACCCCCGAGCGTGCCACCCCCGTTTGAACAGCCTCAACCAACACCGACACGCAACACCCAACGGTGGTGGAAGAAGAAGGCGAAGAGAACGTACGTGAGCCGAGGTGTTATTGCATTTCGCGAAGAATGCAGTCCACGGCGTCATAATATATTTGCGCGGACCCGGGGCTACACGGAACGGCGACGCGTCGACGCGAGCCACCACGACGACACGAATCTAATTTATAAGTTATGAGTCTGTCCGTGGCCGACGATCGTCCCGTTTCTTTCTTTCTTTCTTTTTTGTCTCGTCTCTCGCAACGATGGCTGGCCCACGGCCGACTTTCAATTTGCAACCGTATACTCCGCGCCGCGAAACACCGGCCCCGGTAACGAGACAGATTTACCGAGCGTGCCGCTATCTCGTTGCCCCGCGGATTTCTGTGCGAGTACGAGACACGCGCAATATCGTCGCTCGCTCTTTCCTTTTTAACCGGGACAACCAAAAAATACGGGCTTTTATTTGGAACGGAAACGATGCCAACGCGTTCACGTCGCGTATATGGGCGACGGGGATGACGGAGTCCTCGCGACGATGCTGAAGACTCGCGTCGATGTCTCGGATCATTTGTCAACGTGACTCCGTAAAACAGTAATACGTTATCGAATAATACGTTGTAATAATACATCGCTGTGTTACAACGATGTACGCTTCGCACGAAGTCGCAATCGGCATTTCGTTTACACCGTTTGCTACATTTGGTTTTGCACGGTTACGCGGTAACCCAAGGAACAGTCGGCAGACACACACGGATAATGTCGACGGTTACGTTTTTACCTGTTTTCTCAAAATATACACATTTGTTTACAATGTATATGTATTATGCAATTATATAATGCATATTAAGAAATAGATATGTTATACGATAATACATATAATGTATATTCACAAATACACTCCTGGACAAAATTAAGTAGACATTGCAGAAATGTAAAAAATGTTCTGTTTCATTACCATGTTGTAAATAAATTTTAAATTTAGAACGTGAGATATTTTTGTAGGCTTGAAAAAACATTTATTTAATGTATATAATTGTGCAATAAAGTTTTGATCTATAGGCATTATTAGTTAATTAAATTTACCTTTTGTTATTTATGATACCTGTCCACTTAATTTTGTCCACGACTGTATATGTATATGTCATACAATTATATACTGTATATTCAAAAATATATAATGTTACGGAAAAATATATATATTATTAATAATATATATGAGCATACGGAAAATGCGAAAAATCCAATATTATATTAAGAAACAAGAAAATTAAAGAATTCGCGAATGGTGAAATTGCTACGAGACAAAAGGACCATCGTCACTCCGAAACTTTGACTTTCTACTTAGAAATTTTGACTCCGAAATTTCCAACGTCCAAATTCCGGAATCCGATGTAATTCGAGCGCGCGCGACCATTAACGAGACGCTCGTTCGGGGATCACGGGGACGTCGGACTCTAAAAATGGGGAAGCGAAGAGAGAAGAAAAAGAGTAGCAACGGCACGCGATGAGTCCTGTAACTAGATCCACGTAGGCGTTCCGGCAAGATTTTCCCGTAATTATCGAACCCCGTGAAGAGGGGAGAAAAAGAGAACACCGGAGCGAAAGAAGAAGAAGAAGAAGAAGAAGAAGAAGAAGCGCCAGTTGCGAAAGTAAATGGCTGACGGCAAGAAGTAAGTGGCCGGAATGATTAGAGAGCAGCAGCAGAAGATACCGTTCATTAAGTCATTTTGCAGAGTCGAACCTCCGCCCACTCGAGGAGGGTTGGCTCGTCGAGGCAAAAGCAAACTGGCTGCCAACTTGCTTTTGTAAAAAGTAACATTAGCTACAACGAGCCTAGAGGAGGCTGAAGGTGATCCTTTTCCTCTCGGATCATCCACGCTCCTCTTCCTTCTACTTATTTCACCATTTCGGATCACCCTCTTTTTCGCTATTAACCCTTTCCACTCGAAAAGTGACCCGCATTCACCACCTTGTTTAACATTAGATTTACGGATATGTCATGCTCATACATTGAAAATGAACTAAAAAATGAAATGAAAAATAAGTAAATAATGGTTAATACATAAATCGATTTATAGGAAGATTCTATCTCGATGAATGTTAACGTGCATTTTGACATAAACTTTTTAATAATTCTTGTAATTGAAAATCAAAAATCTAACATCCGTCATTTTGTCAGGTTCCGTAGATCCAGCGTTGATACGACAATCTGGAATATATTCGTTAACCAAAGAACACGAGCTTTACCTATTCGAATTTTCGCATTTCCAAATCCCGACATTCTCAGATTTCAAATTCGCATTCGAACTTCGGCACGACATCGCAGCCCCGATCGCGGTCGATTAACGGGCGAATAACCCGAGCGTCGCGCATCGTAATCGAGCGCTGTACACTCGAAACGATCGAACGACAGTTAACATCGTTGCAACTCCGTCGAAAAAGCTTGTCGAACATAAAGATCGAAGCACCAGGACGAACGAGCGATCGTCTCGAACCGTCTTAACAATTCCGGCCGACCTGATGCCCATTATCATATTCCTCGCGTATCATATCGAATTTATGGCTAATAAAGGACGATCTCGTAGCGAGCACGGAGGTAGGATCCACGGGCCCGTTTGTTCGTTTTCTCGGTTCTCGGTCCCAGCCTCGTTCGCCGCCATTCCGGCCAGTTGGCTCGCTTTATAGTCATGCCAGTTGGCAATGGTGGCAATTGATATGCACGCCATTGATATATGGGTGCATATTTCACGAGGTTGGCAGAGCCACGAGCTCTCTCTGTCTCTCTTTCGCTGTTTCTCTCTGTCCCCCTCCGGTTTGTTATCTCGCGCGTTTCTATCCGGACCTCTGTTTCGCCTTTTTCTCTCGCGAAGCCAGGCCAGATCGGCTACCAATACGCCCAATGAATTATACCCGTCCTTTGTTAAGCTCCTTGACGCGTCTTTGATTGGAAGCCCGCTGCTTTCACGGAAAAAATGAACGGTCGGCCAGGCTTACGCGGAACATACGAGAGACCTTCGACCTCGACGACCGCCCCGATAGAATCTCTTCGTGGACGAACGAAATTTACCTTCTGCACGATCGTTGTGGACACTCCGAAACTGCATTACCCCCTGCCGTTCCTTCGTCGACCACGCAAATGTCCAACGACCATTTACACGCATCGGAATTTCCAAATTCTCGATAACTACCAATTACAAACTATCGTTCGATGCAAATTTTGCCTACGAATTCGTCGGTCCGGTCGATAGTCCGTTCAATGCCTTTTATCCGCGCGATTTTGTTTTTTACTATCGAAAATGTCGATAGTAAAATACATAACTTCATTCACCATGGGGCAGTTAAGAGGTATGGAGCACGGAGACTTTTTAGAAATCAGGTGTTCATAAATGTGTCCACACAGCGAGACAGACTGAGACAAACTGTACAGACAAGCTGACAGAGAGTAAAGAAAGTTCAACAAGGCAAACAATACGAGTGTCTCTTTCCTCCTTTTCAATGTGTATGACATTTACACCCTTAAACCTTATGCTACGATTTATTCAGCCGGCCAGTGACACATAACGAACTATTAATTACTATGACATTAAGGTGACTAAAGAAAGGTTCGCAAACATCGAATTCAAAAAGTTGGCGATCTTTCACCCGTTCTCAAGGTTACCCAGTTCGCGAATTTACAACTTGTCCCCAAGACGCCGGACCCTCGAATCTCTAAATTCTTAAATTCAGGAGACTCTCATTTTCCCCGAAACGAAAGGTAGACAAACAAGTACGAGTATACCCCGACGATGAAAATTTGAACAATTCACTGTTGCACGGTCGAAACATTTATGCAATGGAATATACGATACAGCGGCTGATCTTGCTTCTGGTTATTTCATTAAATTATGGAACACTCGACACAGTTTTCGGAGCTTTCCTCAAAAGTCATTGCCCGTTTACCTTGTTACATTCGCCGAGAGATTGTCACGGACTGACACGAGTTACACGCCCATTTTGAACCCGAAAGGCAGTCTGCACCCCCTTAAACGTCTTAGTCGATTACAAACAACAACTTGTTCCGTGTCAACCGAATCCGAAGTTATGTCACGCCACGCGTTTTCACGACTTTTTTAAAGAGGGAGAAAGCCGAAATTGAGCCGATTTTCAATAATTTTTTTGAAGGATTCGGGGGAATAAATATTTCGATGGTTTCGAGGACTATTTAATCAATACTTCGATTTCTTGTTCGAATTTCTTTGTTCAAATAAAATACAAAATGGCGGAGGTGCAGCCTGTTGTGCTAGAAACATCATGAAGCGACTTCTAAAACGGTGTACATTCTAGTGTCGGTTCTTATTATCCGAAACTGCCAAAACGAAGAAATTTTATTAGTACGTAGTTGTAGTAAATGGACGAACCTAAGATACCGAGAAATATTAAAAATTGTAAGAATGGCAGACCTCGGAACAAAAAGTTGAAATTTCATAGAAAAATTGTAGTCTTTTTTGCGATAAAAAAAAAATGTTTATTTCCATGATTTTAACTTATTTTTAGGTTCATCCAAGAGACATAACCATCGTTAAAATGTGTACAAAATTTCAGACCGATCGGTCGAGTAACTTTCGAGTAATTGTGTAGTAGCGGGGGCCATGAAATCAAGAAAAAGTAAAAATTTGTTGTACAGAGTGATCGAACTTTTCGTAATCTATTTAATAATAGCACAAAATTGTCGTTCGAACAAAACACGGGGAACTCGACCGAAGACGAACGGATCGATCGATCGGCGATAAATCGGGCGCGTTTGCGCGAACGTCCAGCGCTCGATCGATAACCATAATCTCGGATTATCGCCGACAGAGCTGGATCCGCGCTAATCGGTTGCGTACACGCGGAGTTTAAAACGGCCACGCGTACGATCGTGCATAATTTCTGGCACTGTTCGTCGATTCGATCCCCGTTTGGCCCAATTTCGTGGTTGTCCCGGGCCAAACGTATCGAACGACGCCGGGTCAAGGGCGACCATGACTTTTCGACGAAAAACTTTCGTTCCGCGATGCCCGGTTTGCTTCGATACCGAGTTATCGAAGCCAAAGAATAGGGGCATCACTTGGTATTAATTTTTAACTTGTTAGGTCGCAGAATACATATTGCAGCGAGAGGATTAGACCTCGGTCAAAGTTCTCTTCGATAGAATAGTTCAAAGGTTTTTTCGTTTTCTTTAGATACATTTGTAGTTTAGAATAATAGTCTTTACCCGTAGCAGATATACACTGTGGCTACATATGACTATAGCACCAAGTACATTTTTCATAGATTCGGACTTCGATATGAAATCAAAGGGTGTAGTGAACAATGAACTTCGGTAAAAGTTTCTTGATATTATTTTATTGTACAAGAAAATATAATATGAAAATTAATTTTTCATCGTTGTTGAAGTACGAGTGCATCGCGTGTAGGACTAGTGAAAATATGGCAAGGGATTAAAGAGTACCTGAACCCCTTAACTTATGATTTTGTCAACAGGTGCATCAGATTGTGCGATTTAAATATCGTTGTAATGTCAAGACAGACGAAGAATATTCGAATGTTACGGCTACTTTGAACATGGCGATCATTGGTGGACGGGTTTTAATTACAATTACCATCGAAATACGATCGTGATAAAATGATGAACCAAGTTTGTCACATTTCAACAATTATTTGCGTGAAAGACGATATTATAAGGCAAGAGGTTAATTAGAGAACAGAGACACCTTAATAAAAGTCTTTAATGCAGCAAATGAAGTACTTGCAACTGCAATGTTTGGAACTTTTGACCGATCGTACCACTAAATCTACCGACGTGTAATGCACAATTATTTTGAAGTTAAGAATGTAGTTGAAAAGTAAATTAATAAGAGACGATACTTAAATCGATACACTTATTAATTCCTTATCTTAATGAGGATCAAGGTAGATTTCAACTTCGACAAACTATGACAAAGATTTTCTGCAATTACCGAACATACGTTTCTGCTCGTTAGACCGAATCCCTTTCATTGGAAGTAGAACCGTCCACGAAGAGAACTGATTAAAACCCGCAGTTTTCGGATTCGTGAATATGGTTTTCTTCAGCCTCTAACCTAGATCACCTGAAAAAAGGAATGTCAGTTTAATTACGACATCGAATGTTTTAGCTGTCGGTGGAGAACTATTATCGGGACGTGATGAAGAAGGAGGAGGGTAATATTTTTTTGTAAGGTGACTGCAAGTGCAACAAATTTTTAATTTTCTCGATTTTCAATTCTTATAGATTTTTGCGAGACGAATACGAATCTGACATCCGTTCTTCTCTGGTACGTACAGTTTTTTAGAAAATTAATGTTAACAAAAATTGCAAATTTTCAACTGCGAATTTTTTGTGCTTTTACTGTAGCAGCTATTCAATGGCTTTTTGCACGAGAGAAGTCTGTGAACTTTCCCGAATAAAACTATATAAATTCTTATTGCATTGTATACATATAAATAAATTTAAAAATATCAGCAAAAATTGTTAGGGTCTTTTTTACTTTGATCATTGTTTCAACATATTTAAATGTTTACAATGTAACAACAATTTATATCGTTTTATTCGGGAAAGTTCACAGATTTCTCCTGTGCAAAAAGCCATTGAATAGTTGCTATGGTAAAAGCACAAAAAATTCCCAAAGTTGAAAGTTTGCAATTTTTGTTAACATTAACCCCTTGCCCTACAACTACGAGCTACACTCGTGACGCACTAGCTGTTCAAATGTGGTAGACATTGTTAATATTTTTAACACGGTTGAATGTTCAACTTCGTTGCAATTGTAATTTGCGCGACCGAGGATCACTAAATGGGAAACCGCCTTGACATTCGAACTTTATTTAATCATTTTAATTTTGTAGTAATTAATAGTTAGCCATGTCTGACGCACTTGCTGAATAAATCATAGCACAAGGGGTTAATTTTCTAAAAAACTAGACGTACCAGAGAAAAACGGATTTCAGATTCGTATTCAACTCGCGAAGATCTATAAGAATTTCATAGTGGCGGTCAAGAAAAATTTTGGCTGTTGTACAGTGTAATTTGTTAGGTAATATCGCGCGTCGAGGGCTGCGTTCGGAAAGTTTGCGAGCGGAAGTTGGTCCGGTCGTCCGTTCGGCGACACGTTACGAACAGTCTGGCGAGTGTTTTGAAAAGTTTGCCAACGCGGACCGTTTCGATAAAACTTGAAACAGTTGGGCGCGTGCACAGTCACGCGAACGTGTTACGAAATTCCGGCTCGTTTCGAGCACGACGAGCCGTCGCGAATTTCATTATCCGACGATCGTCCTCTCGGTTCGATCCCGTCGTCGAATATTTTCAACCTACTTTCGTCACGCTCGCCACCTTTGTTTTTCCCGCCTGTTACTTTTTAACCCCTTCCCCTATAATCGCGAGCTACACTCGTGACGCACACGCGCTTCAAATACGATAAACTTTGTTCACATTTCTAATACGATCGAATGTTCAATTTCAGTGCAATTGTAATTCATCCGGTTTAGGATCATTACTTTAAAGTAATGATAAATTAATCACGTCAAAGTTGTAGCATTTAACACGTTCATCGCCATGTCATCCACATATGGATGACGCATACACATATGGATCTTTATCTTCGAGTTAAGTAGGATTTTGAAAGTAATTTAATGGGACGTGTATTGGAATATAAAATACACAAAATGAAAATGTGAAAATATAAATATATAAATATATAAATATTTTTTTTCACACATATATAAGCGAGACAGACAATACTGACTATTAATAATAAAAAATAACCATCTCAAAAAAAATTGATCAAACTTTTTAACCAAAAAGTTTTGCAGTTGCTATTAGCTAACAGTAAAAATACTTTCGAGGGCAAAGGGTTAATTATATTAAACATTTTATGGTAAAATTATGTTAACAAATAAGTGCATGTATTACCTATAATTTTGTAAGTCTTATCATATTAAAAATGGATATTATACTTGTCATATTGTAGCAACGACTGTTTCATTCACCACATTTGTTATTTAACACTGAAGCTGGCATGCGGCCAAATAACCGGTTCATATATTTCTCGCCATAAGTTGCACGATCAAAATGATTTTCTTGAAATTCACGTTGATTCGCATCGATACGTAGACTCAGTTTGTTTTGTCATTCGTTTATATCATTTTCAGTTTCACTAAATTAAGCGTCACTACGCTGGTAGTTGTAGTGTTAAGACCGAGGAAAATGTATAAACGTATTAACTGTATTAAATGTATAAACAGTGACGGTATTTCGGCGGACTGGACTGCCAAGGCGAAAGGGTTAAGTCACGAACCGCCGTTTCGAATGAACTACGCAAAGTTTACAGTATTTCCCGGCGAAATGGCACCAGCCGGAATTTACCCAGCGGGATAACACCGAGATTTTGCTGTACCCGCGATGTGGAACAAAGCGAAGCGCGGTGTCCCCGAAGAAAATTGAACCGGCGATACAATATTGACACGGCCGCGTCGATTTCGTTAATTTCGCGTCTTCTTTTTAGCTGCGAACAGTTAATTAAACGCGGGCAATTCGACGAAGTCGAGGACGGCACCGCGACTAATATCTCGTTAAATATTTAAACGAGAAGAACGGTAGGAAGAGGCACGAGGGCTCGCGTGGCGCCGGAACGCGAACGAATTACGAAAGCGGCTCGTTATTCGTATTCGTGAACGGGCTAAATTCAATTTGATAATGTTGCTCGACGATGCAATAACTTTGAACGAAGTCCCCGGGGGAAACTTGTAGCTCGTGCGCTCGCGTTCAATCTCCTCGTCGGTGAAATTGCGAAAGCCACTAGTTTCCCTCCTGTCCCTTAATTTTCGATCGTCGACCGACGAGAACCGAACCGTAGGCAAAACGAACAGCAAATCTTTTACATACCGTGGATAACTATTCGTTAGATGGCCGAACGAGCGTCCTTTGCACGCTAGATGCTGAATGATACTAGGTGTATGCATAAGTTTTTTCCGGTTGAACTAAGAGATGGCTAGAGCGAAAAGTACGCAGCGTATTAATTCGAGTCGTACGTCATTATGTCCGTCCGACATTAAACGACAAGCACGTACAAGTTGAGTCCGCCATAACCTAGTGTCTCTATTTTATCGTTCAGTGATCATGCCGAATTTTGTGTACATTTTAAAAAAAGTCTCATAGTTTGATAGCGATAGGACAACGTACAAATTTATGTGAACTGTGCAAAAGTTTGAAAATCGTCAGAGACGATTTGAAAATATGTCCCGCGAACAGCGTGCCATTAATCCAACCACGAGCGATCGATATACCGGGGGCAGAATTTAATAAAGGATATCGTTGGCCGATTCGTGTGAAACGATATCGCGTAAACGATCCGCGTTGTTTAACGCGGTTTCGGCGCGGAGGGTTGTAAAAGACAATATCGCGGGAAGTTCGCAAAGCTTGTTATTTCAGCGAAGTCTCACTGTGTTCTGCTTCATTTTACGTCGTTACTGTCGACTCATAAAATCCGCCCGGCATATACCTGTATACGTCTACCTATATACCTTCCTTAATCTCTTTTGCCGTTATCAGAGCTGCATATTTAATGCACTTAGAAACCTAGCTCTGTATTCATAACTCGCTGTTAGCGTTGATAGTGGCTGTACAGGCCGCGTAAAAAGCGTTAGAAAGTTAAGAGCGGTACTAAAAGCGAATTTCGACCACAACCGGCCCCGAACGCTAACTTAAAATGATCACATTTTTTGCCATAGCTCGAACCATTAATCTTTGCCTACGAATAATCTTATTACCCTGCCACGATCAACAACCGTAAATCGGATATTCTCGTTTTTTCTTCGCGTTCTTTTATTATTCTTCTCTCGATAGCGATCGTCGATTCTGATGCATCAATGATTCTCGAATCAATTTCATTGCGAGGCTTAAAGTACCGGTAACACGTTCGCAAATGTGTCTACGAGATTCGTTAGCGAATATATTAGGGCGTCTCATAAGTACCCTCCTTCTTTGATGTCAAATGTTTTACCGTTTTTACAATATTTACAAGATATTCGCTGTTTGAGGTTAACGATATTTACAAAATATTTACTGTTTAAGACTGTATTGTTTCAGTGAATGTGAATTGTTCTGTTTCGTTGCTCTTTTCCATCCCTCAGGAAACTTCGTCATTTTCACTTTCTGAAATTATTGGAGCTTACTCGCAAAACATCGGATTACATCTCGAAGAAAAAAACTTATGGGACACCCTGATAGAACGATCTCTCAAAGATTGATCGAGTGTCGAGTTAATTCGCCTTATCCGGTTAATTCACGCGTTCGAGGAAATAATAGGTCCAGCAAGTAATCCAGCGGCAATAACATAAATGTTATGTCCGATCGAACATAACGTCGTATTCTTAGCCGTGTACACGCCCCGCGAGCATCTCGGGACGAATTGTATAGTAAGTTATTAAATTACGGAAGGATGAAAGGGCGAGAACGAAAAGATACGCGTCGAAGAATTTTCAATGGCTCCGGGAAACTTTCAAGACGCTCGCTGTTGAGGAATTCGCATTGCGCTCGGCCCAGCAAACAACTTGTACTTCAACTTGTTAGAGCGTATAAGGGGCCAGATAATTGATGCACATTCTAAACGAGTCCCCGGCGACGTTGCACGTAATAACTTCATTCTGCTCCCCGTAAAAACCTATTCCCGTTTCGTTGCGTCTGAATCGGCGTGGCGGTGTGTAAGCGGCTTAAAACGAGCACAAAAAGCGACGCGAGTTGTGTCGCGACGTGTATGAATTCCGATCGAGAAGCCACGTTAACCCCTTCTGCTACCATTTATTCGGCAACTGGCACGAACATGAGAAACTATTAACCCTTTCACTCTGAAAGACGTGTACGTATAAATATAATTATATGACAGATATATGTAGGATGGGAGCAAGAAGACGAGAAACAGATTAAAGTAACAAAAGATAAATTTAATAATAATAAAAGAAATACAAAAGAAATTAATCAACTTTGCTTATTCAACGTGTCTGTCGCTACTGCCTTCTCCACGCTTCTCCCGCTTTATATATTCTGACATTCGCACTTCTTTTGTCACAAGCATTCTTTCTCTCTCACACCCGAATCTTGCATCCTTCTTTCCGATCATACTACGCAAAAATACACACACACGCACACCATCGCTCGTTACCGATCCCCACATATATAAATATACATACGAGTCAGTCCACGCCGAATCAATCACTTTTTGACCTCACCATTTGCGATTTTGTTTCTATCAAAATATGTTATAGTCTATGTGAAATTAGAGGGGGTTTAAGTCATCATTTTGCCGATTTCGAATTTGTTAAGAAATTACGAGCCTTCAAAGTTTGCAGTTTTTACCTATTTTTGCGAAAATAGACATCACTTACGAATTTTTGTCTCGGAAACTACTCGTCCGATTGAGCTAAATTTTTGTTGTTTTATTCATAAAGGATTGGGCTGCAATAAAATATTTTTTGTGATTTAGACAATTTGTTATATAATATGGAAAAATTTAAACAAATTCTTTTTTAACGTTTTTCAATGAAAAGCATACCTGATTAAAATTTATCATATATGTATAAGTATAATCATATAATATAGTCATATAATAGGTATAAGTGTATAAATGCTATAGAAGTATAGTATAAATAATACGAATATCATAACGGGTTTAAGGTTATTTAGTACAGCAAGTATTCGCACTTCGGTGGCTGCACAATAGGCGATTCTGTAATCAGCCGAAATCGCGTGACGGAAAAACGGATTCCGCGAGTGGTTTATTTTACATCCCGTCTGCGCTTCTACGAATCGCGTTCGCTAAACGAACATAACAATGATCGCATTCATCGTATCAAATGCACAGTCAGTGTGGGTCCCCACCGCGATTCGTTCGCTGCGTGTGCGCGCATATGTGATCGGTAGAAAGTGATTCTGACACTCGGTCGAGAGAGTCGTTGAAAATCGTCAACCGTTCATTGAACGTCGAGGTTATTCTTTAACGCGCCGACTAGTTTCGCGCCTCTTCGCAGTTCGTTCGTGCTCTTTTACGGTCGAAGGATCAATGAAGGATTGATCCCAAAATCAATGAAGGAACCATCGAAGGATCAATGAAAGGACCATGGATCAACCTGGTGTCGGATGACCAACGCGGTTTATCGTAACGCATAGACTCATTCTCAACTTGTTAAAAATTTGGAGTTTTGCTTTCCTGGTCGCGGATGAAAGATGTACGAGGTTGAAGATTAACCTAACCTAACCTAACTTGATACGAAATTCTTATCAATTCAGCACCAGCAACGGGCAACTAACATTTCTAAAGATATACCAATGATTTCTATGATCAACATAATATACCGAGCCACGGAACGAATACAGAAAATTTTGTAAATTTCTATAGCGGTAGTAGCAGTGAATGCTTTTTATGATACGAATTATTTTGATCCTGCCGATGTAGCTAGAAGTCAAATCTTATTACATTCTAATAAGAGAGAAATCTTCCTCGAGTGAAAACAAATCACGTGGAAACAGAAAATAATAATAACTCGTACCATGATTGGAATGACATTGAGAATGATGATGATGATGGCCTTTTTAGTAAATCGTTTCAAAAAATATCATACATTAAAAACTTATAAATAATTAATTGAAACTGATATATTCGTGATACTCTTTCAAAAAATAGCGATCCTCAACTTTTCAAACGAAAATTAGACTGAAATTGAACATTCAACCGTGTTAAAAATATAAACGAAGTTTACTATATTTGAACTTCGAGTGCGTCGCTAGTGTAACTCGTTATTATAGTGAAAGGGGTTAAACCCGTTGCTTCCACCCGTAACTCCCAACGACGGTTTCGGAGAAAGAGAGGAGACAGGGAGTGAAGGAAGCGAGCAGGAGAGGGAACGGGAGGGACCGCGAAAGAAGAAGAAAAGGGAAGTCCCGGTTCGAAAAGCGCGCTTGCCCTCTCGCGACAAGCCCGAAAGATATATCGTCGCGCGTATATTTACGAGTAGCCGGAGTTATAAATCACTGGTTCGTCTGCTTAGCGGGAGTACCCGAGGGCGTCTCGCGCGCTCCTAGGTCGCGCGGGCAGCCCGCGTCACCGGCCGATGTCGGCCTAATGGTTTTTCGATAATTGTCTAACTGTTTCGCGTCGCTGGCCGCTGAAACACAGCCACCGTAAACGCTTTGGCCCGTTTAACGAGCGCGTGCTGCCCCACCGCCTCCCGTTACACCCCCCGCGAGTATTGGCTTCTGACGCATACGCGAAACGCGGACGGAACGAGAATCACCTTGGCACGCTTACCGTCACGCCCGTTCCACCGTGATTTTCCTCGCCGATTATTACCTCGATACTATCGCTACACGTTTCCTGTCTCGCGAACTTGCCCGTCGACCGCGTTTCGCCTTTATTCCAACAGCATTATCGTCTATGGTATTTCGCGACGGCTCCCCGTCGACGATTCGGGGGCCTACGTGCTATCGAAACTCTTGAGGACGTTAGATGTCACCGTTATGCCCCCACTTTTTCTAAGAAGGGAAAATATCTTCTTCGAGCTAAAAAAAAATAACGTGGAAGTAGAAAATATTAATAATTCCCCCTTTGGTAATAATGACCCCCTTAGTAGATTGTTTAAAAAAATATCATACACTAAAAACATATAAATGATTAAAATTGAAACTGATATATTTGTAATGATCTTTAAAAAAATACATCATTTCTAACATACACGTTATTCTTATAATACTGAAAATTTGTCGCACATTTGGCGAAACCAGCAACAACCTAGAGAGAATCGCATATAAGAAGCTAGCGGCGACCCATAAGGGTTAACTTCCGCTATTAACTGTCTCATTATGTTTGTACATCGTATGCGCAACACTCGTATGTGAAACATTATAAATTTAGTTAAAAAATACCTAGTAAAAATTGCTGTATTAAACAGAATGGTGATTGTGAATCTCCTTTTGACGGCTAAGATTCAGTTTTTGGAGTCTCCTTTAGCGAAAAATTAATGTGAACTGCCAAAACTGATCCCGTGATCGACTTACGTTCCAAAAATCTATAAATACCGAACGAAAACTTTTATAACGATCCTGTAAGAAGTTCGTTTGCAAAAAAGTTTTTGCTGGTTTCTCTATTTTCTTCGGATACTCCGGTTATCCGAAGTTTGAAGAGGTTTCGCGCGTCCACCAGCTGGAAACGTCTTACGACGAGCGTTATTTCACAGTTTCTTCGAGAAGACGAGCCGATAGGATCCTGACGATGACAATGTCAATTACCGGAGCTCCGTCGATGGCCCCACCCGTCTGTAATTGACGCTGCAAGTCCTTCATTCCCGTCACGCGTCGCGAAACGGACACCGACAAAATGCTAATTTCCGTCGAATAGGAATCCGTTGGTTTCCGTTCGAAAGAGAAACTTTCGTCCCGCGAACACGACGGCTCTACCGGGTGCACCTGTAGAATCCGTACAGAATTGATTTTGAATTTCCCGTTATATTAGTATTCGAACGAAGGTTCTAATTGGTTTGGAAGTTTGTTAAGTATATTAACGCTAGAAGTACCGGCATTAAATGCATGCTTACTTCAAAACTGAAAAGCATTCATTAGCTCGATAAAACATGACAGACATTTTGTTGCATATAACAGCATTTTTATTGAATTTTTGTATATTGTCCGAATAAACAAATTTCTGCATAAAACTTCATCCGTCCGGATTCTAACGGCGCACCCTGTATATCGAGCGGTCGAAGAACGGAATCGACGACCGCCGTTAAATTGCTTCCCAAAATTCGTCACCCAACGACGAGATTTCCCAGGAAGTAACTTCCTATCGCGGAAGAAGTTCGACAAGAAGAGGGGACAAGAAGTCGTGGAACGAGGTGCTTGATTCGCCATCAATCATGATCGTGCCACCCGGCCCAATAGACGTCACGATACTCCTCCCGCGTAACGATCGGTGCTAAGAGATTGACGAAGACGAACGAAGTCGAAGATTCTTTGGAAATTACCTAGAATTTATCTTTTAAACCGTACGGATTTGTAGTTAATTGTTCGACGCGTTCCGCGGTTTTCCAAACTTGCAATTTGCACTGTCCAGAGACGGGAGTGTAGACACGAGTAACGGTTGACCGTGGTCGTGAACAAACGTACGAGTATTTAATTCGTGCTCTACACTAATAACCTACTCGTAAAACAAAAATATGCAAGTGCCCGAGTTTTACTGTGAGCCACCGTATTTTAATTTTTTATTTCGGACAAGGACCCCCGAAAAAATTCCAAACATCTCCGACCACCTAATCAACTCTAAACCACGAAATCCGCAATTTTCCGGCTAAAGAAAAATCGTGAACGATGGCAGTCACGGTTCTTCGTGAATCCGCCGGTGTCTCGTTTTACCGAATCCTTCGACGGCTTACTGGTTAAAGGAATTATCCTTAAAGCGGAGGATAATCGTTTAACGTTCGTAATTCGTTGTAAAGCGGCTTCATTTATTCCACGCTCAATAAAAGCCCGTTCCACGGTCGAGTAAAGGGCGAATCAGCGTGGCCTCCTGGATCCTTTTAGCGCCCTTTCGACATTTCATTAACATCGCGGTTAATTTCATCGGCGATTTTATGCCAACGTAATACCAACCGTTAATGCCAACGTATATCTCGATGCTATGCACCCGGGGAAATGAATTGAGCTTTCAACCGGACTGCTCGCTTCGAAAATTCTGCGAGGGATACAACCGAACCGGATTCGCGTAACGATTCTTTTACAACTAATTATTTCGTGAATCGCTCGTTTATACCGTTTATTGCAGGTTTCATGATCAGGAGTCGACGATTAAATGATCGTAGTATATTTTTCGGTAGGTTCAAGATCGATCAAACTTCGTCGTTGCGGTATTAACACTAGATTTACCAGACCAGTCAAAATAACTGTTAGCTGTGTCAGTATGTTTGTACATCATATGTGAAACATAAAGATTTAGTTAAAAAATACGTATTCCATAAGCACTAACATTGACTGCCACACAGAGGCACTCGAAAATTCTACTAGATAGTATTTCTATGACTAATAAATCTTACCAAGTATGTTCACGATATTGTTCCTTTATTTATTGTTCGTATGTCTAATTAATTTATGCGAGTGCTTCCAATTAGATAAATCAGCAAATTCTTATTAAATTGATAATTGATTCCTAAGGAATTTTAAGTATCACTCATATATAATATGGCAGTCGAATTGTTAATCTACCATATTGCTACTCCATCGATCATTTTTATCTCGTTGTTTATGAAATTGATTCTTTCGTGTTTGTTGATCTCGATCCATATATTGAAAAAAGACAATACTTTATATAAAAAATAGTGAAGATTTTGGAGAAGCAGGGCAAATTTGGGTCATTATTTTTTTAGCACTAGCTCGTGGGTCACTGAGTCAGTGGCGTCACCACGAAAGAGAGACGGAGGATGGGTAGAAACTGCTTTTGGTTGTCACTTTTATAATTCTCTAAAAAGTTTGCGTTTCCTTCTTGTTTTACAACTTTTCTTACAAGCAAAGTGCAAAATATAAACGTCGATGATAAAAAGTTGATATGAAAATGGTGAAGTGGTGCACAGTTACCCTTACACCGTGTATTCGAATGAACGTGGACTAAAGAAAATCATATATTCATAATGATATTATATTTTAATGAAATTATATTTTATAATTATATGTTTTATTATATTTCAATATTATTCATATATTGTGATTATATATTTTATCATATTCTTATATTACTTATATTTTATAATTATATATTTTATCATATTTCAATGTTATATTTTAATAGACGATATAATCAATTTTTTGAAAAGAGTGGCTCGAAACATAATGAAAGTTCTTTTACATATACGATGGTAGGTTTATAAAACAGAACGCGTGGGTCTTTTAAGAAGCCTTAAATTGAGTCGGTGTGCAACTACGGGTTACATGTTCGCTATCGTTGCTCTGGATCGTCCTGAAAATTGGATTTTCGTGTTAAATAAATGGCGGATAGCACGAAAACGAAGAATCGACAAAAGTAGGTATCGGCACGAATTTCCTGGAGAGAAGTGAGCACCTACTTAAGTACGTCGATCGAAATCTCTTTCGACTCCGTATCCATCTTCAATCGTCGCGAACGGTAACAAAATAACGAGGGGGATGAAAATTTGGAAATCGTGCAGGCGGTTCGCGAAACGAGCGAAAATGCACGGCACGCACCATCGTGAAAACCGTACTCCATTCGGATTGATAAACGGCACCGCAAATTTAATTAGAATGGTCCCGCGAGCTCGCAGGTCGCTCTAATTTCCAGTAAAAATTATGCGGAAGAGCGTGGTGGCGAATTCGAAATTACGAAACTCGCAGCAGGCCGGGGAAAATTCGTCAAAAAAAAAGTGTCACGCGAAATGGAACGAAGTAACCTTTCCGCGTTCTCCCTTCCCCCGTTTTTCTTTCTTTTTTTTTTTTCGACGGGCGGTAACCGAGTTATTTAATTCGATATATCGCACCCGTCATCCCCTCGATTCGATTTAGTTTTCGAATTCAATTTCGGAAATCGTCACTCGCGGCGTATTTCTCTTTTGTCGCGATCCAACCGGATTCGAACCGAATAACAACCTCGGAGACAGATTATAATTGCGCCGTTGCAACAATTTTGTTCCTCCTTCTTTTTTATGCATATCCACTAACTTTTGTCGTTGCATTTTTAATATCCGCGAAACAGTTGTAAATTTCGTATACTGACTGAAACCGGGTGACCGCGCTTTGCTTTTGATTTCGTGCGATTCACGAAATAATTCAACATGTGTGAATATACATAAAACAAAACAAAAAAACTAGGACAATAACAACGTATTTTATACAACAATTTTTACAACATATTTATAACAACAATTTTACAACACATTTGATACAATCAATTTTACAACATATTCAATACAACAAATTAAATAACACATTTAATACAATAAATTGTACAACACATTTTGATACAACAAATTTCATATTGTTCGTTTATGCGATAATTACTACAGCACTTGCCTAAAATAAAAAACAGGCAATAAAACAATAATTACCTAAAATGAAAGACGTAACGATGAAATACGAAGTCAGTAGCAATACCCACGCTTGTTTACATTCATCAATCATCACGCAGAGAGTGTGGTACCGGTCAATAACCTTCAGCGTTACACGCATGTAGCATTACACGCGTGTAGCATCGCGCACACGTGTGAGTGGATACTACAGTTGTTCCCGCTATCACACAGATATAGAATCATGTTTCGTATCAAGATACGATACAAAATTCGTGTCGAATCATATTAACATCTTAGACCACTCATACACAACATGCGTGTGATAACGGGAACAACTATTAATGTCCCTTCAAACAACATGTATGTACATATGTGATGCTACCGAAGGTTATTGGTCGGTAACACACTCTCTGTATGATGATCGACGAACGTAAATAAATGTGAATATTGCTACTGACTTCGTGTTTCATCGTTACGTATTTGATTTTAGGTAGTTATTTTTTTATTGCCTGTTTTAACAGAACTTTCGTACCTCGATACAAAATTTTCTTATCCAACGGTGGTCATACTCTCATGCAACTACTGGCAGGGGAACATATTCAAGTGGGACTCGCCGATTTTGTTGAAACTTACAGGAAATATAGTTCTCGACAAAATATTTGACACGTATTTTTCCTTATCGTTTAAAAATAAAAATAAAGATACGTTTTTTGGAATATCTTGGAAATTAGGGGGTGTAGGACGGTATGTTTTTTTTTATTTTTTAAATCCATGTATTTCCGTTTTATCCAAACCTTGAGAAAAAAGATGTATCTTATCGAATAAAATTTAAGATCGCAGTTCGAACAAAATCGAGTGTCACGAATTTAAATAGAGAAATTGAGCATTATATGATACTTGACACGTCAGGTATCATGCACAAGAATATTACGTATAAATAATGAAACATCGATAGCGTATCGATAACCGATGGTGACGGGTTCGTTTCGGTGGCGCTTCTTATTTTATCGAATCGCGTTAATCGATTAAAACGACGCGTCGCCGCGATTAAACGCGTTTTACAAGTTTGGCACGCTTCTACGGCACCGTTGGCGATATCCGTGATAGGAGAAAGAACGAAAACGAACGGGGGGTGAAGAGAAAGAGAACGGTGGCGGAAATTTAATCCGGAGTTTGCGACTTTCGCGCTAAATGATATTCGGCCGAAATGAAATTTGCCGCGGGAAACGTTTCTATCAGATGTTACACGGTCGTCCCGTTTTTCCTCGCGCGCGAACATCGTCCGCTATTTTCAGCGGAATTACACTGGGAATCTCCAATTATCCGATCCGCGTTAATTAATACGAGAAAGAAAAACGAATATCGCTTTTTTTGCGGGGTATGATGGAGGAGATCTCTATGCAGAACGCCGAAATTAAGCTGATCTTCAATAATTTCGTGAAGGCTAAGGAGCGAACAAATAAGTATTTTGACGGTATCCAGGACTATTTAATTAACACTACGACTTCATTTTTGCAATTTGTTTGACCACAGTCAACATACATCTTGATAAAACTTCTTCATAGTTTTTGTAATTTAAAATAAAAAATGTGTTATGAGTCATTTTGATTCGTTCCGTAAATCTAATGTTAAAAAAAAAGACAAAAAAAGAAGTGACCTTTTTGACTACATCCACATAGAGGTCCACCCTTAAACGAAAAAAAAATAATAAGAAAGAGCAAAATGATTTCGTGCGCGTCGACGTTCGACCACGTACGTTCAGGTAATCAATTATTTGGGATGACCGATATTTAATAATGCTCGATCGATTATTATCAACGAGCGGCTTCAATTTGGCTCGCGAATCCGTGTTAATTAAGTAGGCTTCGTTCGTTACGGCGGAAGCTCATCAAGTTTTCAACACGAGCACGAAAAATTGCCGAAATGACGGGGAACCGAGGGAAAAATTTCGAAACGCGAACGGCGATTCGTAATCGATTTAATCCGACACGAATTATGCACGGTTTTAAGACATTTAATAACCCATGCACCATTTACCTTCTACGCGGGAAAAACATTTTATCGAAAAAGTGACCGTGCGTGAACGATGTTTCAACTTTTTTGGACGATTAAATGTAGGTTACGGAGCCAGAGTGTATCGAATCACGCTTTCCATAATTAAACACCAAATCACGTTGTATCTGTGTATAAAACCTATCTATGAACTGTACATAATTTACCTCGAAATTGTACATAAAAACCTCGAAGTTGTACAAAAAAAACCTTGAAACTTTGTGTAAAAAACCTGGAAACTGTATATAATCTATCTTGTGACTCCATATAATCTACCTTGTACGTATAATGTACCTTGAAACTTTATAAAAACCTTAAAATCTTGCAACATGTAGAATCAACATCTTTCCATACATCATCGAACCATTTAGGGTCGAACTTAATTTCGAACGATTAGACTCGCACAAATAACCGCTAACCATGAAAAATTTCATCGGAAAAAGAGGTAAAACGTTATACTTCGAAACGGACACGCCCTAGATTCGGGCACGGAAATATTCTTCGATCTGCGAATCGATAATTCATTCGTATTAAACATCGGTGCATCAATAATCGACATCTTCAATTTGGCGAGTGGTTTCGCGTTAATAAAATAACCTGGTTCGTCGTCGGCGGACGATTATAAAATTTTCACTGCGCGCACGGAAATTTGCAGAAACGACGCGAGAACTTTTAAAACGCGAATCATAATGATTAAATATTGCTGGACGAGTACGAGTTCATGCGTTTATGTGGCACTTGCGTTTGCAGGTGCGGGCGTTAATCGTCCTTTGGCAATAACGCGCAGAACTTCGCATCGATATCGTAATTTGCCATAGAGAGTATTTCTGCGCGTGTTGTAAATTTTATTGACCCTCTAATTATAGTTTTCCGATTGTACGTATGCATCCACGACAAGGTTATTCGCGGAGAACACGCTTTCAACATCAGCCAAGATTTTTACCACGTTTCCGTTTCTCAATTAAAATTTAACAACGCCTCTCTTACAACCGAAACCACTTAGACGGTTAATTGACCATTTTTCAAATTTTCTATGACAGATGACAGAATTTGTTAAGAGGATTCTTGTTTGAAATCCGTGTTGATTCTCGATAAATGTATGTAGGAACGTATTAAATAAAATGTGTATAGGGTTGTATTAAATAAAATGTATATAGGGATATATTAAATAAATTGAATTAAATAAAATGTATGTAGGGATGTATTAAATAAAATGTATGCCCCATACATTTAGTGATGTATCAGTACTCATTATTTAATGATCACGAAATAGTGATCGCTATGAACCACAAACGATATGAACCAGAAACGATAATTATAAACCAGACCGACCGAAGAATTTCCGAAGCCGATAACAGAGTTCAACGCAAAAATCAGGTGGTTCTAAAGAGTTTCGCGGCGATAAACGGTGAAGAAATGTCGAGGAGAAAGAAGGTGTAAAAGTATCGGGCGTCGTTTCGCGATTAGGCGCGAATCATCCCCGAGGACATAGCGAGAGAGACGCGAACTCTTCATTGTAATCAAGCAACGAAGAGATAAACGACGCTCGACGAAAAGTTTTCCGCCGTCTTTCCATCCCGGCGGAGAAACGTGGCTGATATACGCTGGCTCTCAGCAAATTAAACGAGGGTGGTTTGTAGTGCCGACACGTACACTCGTTCGTCACACCCTAACCGCAGGGTAGCCCTCTCGCTTACTCTGGACAGACTACATCCCCCGTCGCTTGCTAAAATTCGACTGCAACATCGATGATAATGGCGAGGCATACTTCACCCACTTCCTGCCCAAAAAGATCGGAAGCTGATTCAGAATCGTCCTCGTTTAACCGGTTTTACGAACGCGAAGTGTTTTAGGAATTGGTATGGATTCGTTCACTTCTTTAACACGTTGACTGCCATACTGAAGCAATCGAAAGTTGCATTAGGTAGTATTTTCATTTTTAACGATTCTTACGAAATATTTTCACAGTACTTTCTTATATTTATTTTCCATTGTTTGAAGTAACAAGTGCGACTATTTTCAGTTAGACAAGTGAGCAAATCTGGAATAATGTAACTGTTAAATGTTTGTAGAAATTTGAGTGTCACCCATATATGGACCCAGAAATGAGTCTATGGACCTAGCAATAAATTTATGTATCTAAAAATGAGTCTATGGATCCTAGCCGCGAATCTATGAATTCTATAAGTGAATCTATGAATCCAGCAATAAATCTGTGGATCTAGAAATGAATCCATGGGTATAGAAATGAATTTATGGATTCCAGCAACGTGTCTATGGATCTAGAAATTTGAGGACAAGGTCCTCAATATTTGGAGGATCGCAGAACGAACAAGTTTTAGATAATTAGATAATTTATGAACAAAGAAGTTACCGAATTTATTACACATTTAGCAAGAACGAAGGGTAGCAACATTTTTAGAGTATGCGAACGCTGCGACCTCTCGTTCGTTAAAACATCGATCGCCAGAACTGGAACGACCGTAATTGAACAGAAGTTTTATAATTTACGCGCAAATAAAGGGGTATTCGGAAAATTGTAATTATTATAGAAACGGTGGCAGCGTGAAAAGGAGAAAGCTCGTTTCGCGTTAAACAGAGCAGTTGGTCTCGCGAGCGAGAATAATAAGTTATAGCGGGTCAGAGGAGCGACGGCTCGAAACGGAGAATTTCCTAGGCGGAAAGTCAACGTAAACCGGCGAAAACAGTTTCGCTGTGTGTGCAGCCACTCGTAATTTTGTGGCTCGTGGCGAGAACAGTGTAATTAATAACGTTACTGTGCGCGAGCTCGCCGGCAAAATGTTCAATTCCTCGGCCGTGCAAAAATGGGTCAAGTTCGAGGTCCCCTTTAATTTCGGAAGAATCGCGTCTGTCGCAAGGAAAGCTTTGTTTTAACGCTATAATCTACCAACCGGCCAAAATGACCAGTTTCGAGTTTAAAATTTTACGTTACAAAATTTTGTTGCCGTCCTTTTGTCAAAATGTATATCGCGTTTTATACAGCTAATGAATGGTTGCATATGCTAGGCGATGCTGCAATATTTATTTATTTATTTTTCTACTTTATCTTCAATTATAAAGTAAGTATACATTTAATGCCGGTACTTTAAGTTCGAATGTCAAGACTGTTTCGAATTTAGTGATCCTCGACTACGCAAGTTACAATACAATTAGACTGAAATTGAACATTCAATGGTATTGAAAATATAAACAGAATTTACCATATTTAAGCTGCGAGTGGGCCATGAGGATAGCTCGTAGTTGTAGGGCAAAGGATTAACCCTTTGCACTCGAAAGGTGACTCATACTCACCATTTTGTTTATATTTAACTTCGGACGAATTCATCAAACTTTTCAACCAAAAAGTTGTAGATTTTCTATCTGCTTTCAGTAAAACCACCTTCGAGTACAAAGGGTTAATAAAACATTCGAATAACCCATAGTAGAACATAGTAACGCTCGAAAGGGTTTCGAAATTAACACCGTCGCTTTTATTTTTGTAAAATTGAAATTTTTGATTCGTCGATCGCTTACGAGAGAGTCATCGAACCCGGCGTATTTCACCTACCCTCTAAAAAAACCCAATTCACCCCGTTACCTCGTTACGGCGGGGCGTCGAAGGCCGTTCTTTGAAAAAATGACGATCATCGATCTGTCGGACGTAATAATTCGCAGCCGATTTCCCTGTCGAATGTCTGGAACGAGGCGATAAACGACGTAACAGTTTTGAGCTATTCGACGAGCGAGCACGGTTATAGTTCAATAAAATATTGTAATTGGGCCGCGGCCAGCTGGATCAATACGTTCTCTCTCTCTCTCTCTCACACACTCTCTCCCCCGCCACGTTACTGACCTTTTCGCGTTGCCACCGCGTTTACAAAGTTTTTATCATTCGACATTCGCTTTCGTCGCCGCGAACTCGCGATTTTTATTGCGGCTACTTCCTGCAACCTGAAACGGAAACGCGCTCCTCCGCGTTCTGGGTCGAGTGCCCGAGTATACATAACGCTTCCCTAACCATCAACCACAACGAGACACTTTGCAGTTACATTTTAACCTTCGAACATCGCCGGGAAATATCTTCGCGTCGAATCTCGCGTTCTTGTTTATTATTTAACACTGCGCGTTCTACCTCTTCATGAAATTGCATTTTTCTAAGGGTTTCCAGATTTTTGTGCGGATTTTGGTATTTTTCTAAGGGTTCTGGAATTTCTCTGCGTAGTTTCTACGTTTCTTTAGAGAACGTGGCGATACAGAGAGAGGAGGATTCTGTTAACTGCGGATGTTAGGGCAAATTGGTCATTTTTGTATTCTACAATTTTTTAAGTTTGGAAGGTCGCAATTTTCCAATTGTCAATATACCAAGTTTTGAAATTTCAAAATCTTAGTAATTCTGATTCCCAAGTTTTCAAAAATCTGGATTTCCAAATTCTCTAAAATCTGGATTCACAAGTTTTCAAAAATCTATATTTGTAAGTTCTCAGAAATGTAAAATCCCAAATTCTCAAAAATCTACATTTCCAAGTTCTCAAAAATCCAATTTTTCAAATTGATCGTTCTTCCAATTACCAAATTTCCAAACGACCGAGTTTCACACGTCCTAAAATCCTAAATCCCAGTATTTATAAACTCCTAAATTCCTTCATTCTCAGATCTCAAATTTCCAACTACCCCAAAATTTCTCCACTCTCGGATCTCAAATTTCCAACTACCCCAAATTTCTCGAGCTCCAAAGTCCCGAATTGCATCGTTTGTACAGAAAAGAGTTCGACCATAATCTCTGGACTCTTATCCGCAAAGAACCCGGCATTACGGTGTTTATTCCGATAATCGGTAACCCTAGACCGAAGCAGTTACGCGGGTGCTCGTAGTTTTTCGCCGGCTCTTTCCGACCGACTGTGCCCTTTGCCGAAACAAATCCTTTCTCGGTGTTACTCGAAACTGGTCGCTTTTCAGTTAGCCGGCTGAAAAAGCTCCTTTGAAATTTTCGCCGGGCGAAAAGTTGGCCAGCTCGGTCTTTTTCAGCCGGTTTCCTGGCGAAACGCGGTCGAAGGAGTTGCATTTCGGTGTGGCGGTGTTGCGCGAGCGCAAAGTCAAACAAGCGGCTCGCGATATACCCGGTTAGACTCTCCAGAGTTGGCCGAGACTCGAGCTCGCTGCTTCCATAACGCGATGAATTAGTTCTAAGATGGATAACGAGCTGGATAGGTTCATATTCTTGAGGATCCCCGGGTTTCCCGTACTTGTTAGTACGAAACCTACCCGACGAGGCTAGGATTTGATTCAACGAAATATTCACCGGCAGACATATTAAAAAATATTTGCTTCTTGTTTTACTATAGGGACGTGAACAAGGATAGGGTAGAATTTCATCGTTGAACCTTAAAAATAATTGTTTTTTGTTTTGTTACTGACCTGAACAAGGGTAGGGTTGTAGTTCACCTCTGAGGGTTAAAAATATTTATTTCTCGTTTTATTACACTAACATGGACAGGGAACATGGGCGGGGTGGAAATTGACCTTTGAAACACGAATGCCTGCTGGTTTATTTCACAGTCTATCGGACGAGAATCCCATAGACGTACATTCAGCTGGACGATCCTGAAAAATAAAAAGAATATACGTTATTTAATATTATAACATTATATCATTATAACGATAACATCTCCTTAACCATTTGCCATACTTTGAGTGCGACTCGTGACGCACCCACAATTTAAACGTAATAATCATAATAACCATTGTGTTCTATATTCAATACGTAAAGTATTTTAATTTTCTTTATTCAAATATGGGAAATATTGAATTTAATATTAAATTTAATACGGCCGAATGTTCAATTTCAGTCTAATTGTAATTTGCGATCACTAAATGCGAAACAGTCTTGAACACTTTAATGTTGTAGCAATTAATAGTTGTGTCTGACACACTTGACGAATAAATCGTAGCACAATGTGAGTCGTTAGTCGGACTCGATCAAGTATGGTAAGGGGTTAGTATCTTGAATAATAACAGCCCTATCAGGAACAAAGTATCCACGATTTTCGGAAGAAGGACGCTAGGTTTGCGGAAGGAGATCCGAGTAGCTGTTGGCGAAGTTAATGAAAAAAAAGGAAGACTATATCCGTGTCGAATGCGAGGGTCACCAGTTTGCGAGGGCGCGTTTAGATCCGTATCTCGGTGCCTTTTCCCCGAAGCCTGCGTATGCCCTCGCAGAGCCCTTCAGTCGCGAATTAACGGCGAAACTCCTTCAACTCGGTGATCCAGGAGCACCGGAAACGAGAATGCACGAGCCAATAAGCCGAAAGTCTTAACGCGAGGCGGCCGGCTACGGACCCGTTTCGGTCGCGATACCGTTTATTAGATTCTTAAGTGCGTCGAGGGAGAAGTTTCGAGCGTTTCCGGCCGGAAGCCGTGCCCTTGATAAGCGCCACTCTGCCACGGTTCGACGGCAGAACCACTACGTATCAGAGGGTGGCTGCGAATCCCTTCGGACTCGCGGATACCGACCTCTTCCCACCGACCGAATATGCCTCCAGATATTCCGCGAAATATCCCACTTTAGTGCAAAAGAATTCTATTGGGTTGTTCGGAAAGTCATTTCGTTTTTCCCCATCAGTCTTGCTTGTGAGATTCTTGGAATTTGGAAATCTGAGAATTTGAAACTTTCAGAATTTGGAAATCTGAGAAATCGGATTTTTCCGAAATTGGAAATCTGAGAATTCGGATTTTTCAGAATTTGGAAAGCTGAGAATTCGGAATTTTCAGAATTTGGAAAGCTGAGAATTCGGAATTTTCCGAAATTGGAAATCAGGGAATTCGAATTTTCAGAATTTGGAAAGCTGAGAATTCGGAATTTTCAGGATTTGGAAAGCTGAGAATTCGGAATTTTCCGAAATTGGAAATCTGAGAATTCGGATTTTTCGGAATTTGGAAATCAGAGAATTCGGATTTTTCAGAATTTGGAAATTTGAGAATTGGAGAATATGAAAAGTGAAAAGCAGCATTTTCGGAATTCTTCACTTTTTTAAAAACGCTGTTCAAACAAGAAAAGAAGTATCCCCCGAAAATCGTCTCTCATTTTCATAAAAAAAAGAAACGAAATAACTTTCCGAAGGACCTAATACTTTCCTAGCATACTCCAAAATGCAAGTTCGTGCTGGAAGATTCTAGCCTTCCTGAAAGATATTGGACTCTATTACCAAATGTAGTTACGCATAGATTTAAGACACAGTTTCAAGAAGGTGCATGTGAACTTAAGCATTCAATTATACAAAAAAATTCTACCATCCTAAGGTTGGTTCATGCTGAGATAATGGCGGATGTAATTACAAATTCTTCGGTAGTTGCGTCAGTCAGAGGTAAGTAATTATTACTGCAGCGACAAGATGAACAAGAAAATTTGAAATCGTTTGTATATTTTGGATTTCTCGATCTGCATTTATACAAATTATAACTGGTATCGTATTTAAAACTCTATCATAATTCGAATGCGATTTATGTTCGTCATATTTGAACTGCAAGGTGCGTCACGAGCTTGATTCGATGTTACAAGCCAAAGGGTTAATAGGAGCGATAAGTGTTAACATATTCAATGCCAGTTACGATTTATCTCGTAGTATTTATTTTTTTCTATCAAACATCTCGTAGTTGCCAATGAATGTGTTTATATGCATATAAAAAAAAACAAAGGTGAAAGTGTAATTCCATTTTATAATTATAATATTCCATAAATATTATTACATTTTGTGAAAATCTATGATTTCCTATATCATGACACTGAGTGCAAAACTATCCAAATTTGCATGACAGTGAACGGGTTGAAGATGCAGTAAAGTGCTTGACAGAGAAACGTGGCACGAATATCGTAGACAAGACGTTGCGAGAGCATCGGAAAAAGGAAATTACGTCGAAATCGAGTACAGGAACGTGTCCACATTCGCCGACTGCCTCTACACACTCGACCCGTGTCCGTTCGCGTTTCATTCTTCTCTCCATTCATTTTTGCTCGTTACGATCGTACGATCGCGCTAGGGAAACGTGTTAATTGCGTGCGTCGCTATCTCGGTTCCCACATATTCGTAAGTACGTTGTCTCGCTCGTTACGTGTCACGAATCTTTCGTTCATTATGTTTTCTTCGTTTACATCTCGTTATTACGTACCACGGTTTTACGCAACGTTTCTTGCGACGTTCGCGAGGACAATGTGCGCGAAGTTACGTCGACGCTGTTGGCGTCGCGAAGAGTTACGAACTTGGAAAATTGAATCTTCCGGGCATTTTGGAATTTATAAACTTTGAGGATTTTCGAATACCGTGAAAATATATACAGTTTTCAAATTTACTCTACTTGGAACCCCTTCGGACTCAATGCACCTTGTAATGTGCATAATACTTTTCGTGCTGTACTTTATTACAAATTAATGTCACAAATTTTGCGTAAGGACTGTATGTCCATTAAAATGTACATTTACAAATTACAAATAAATAAATAAATATTTTTGTAAAAGGTATATTGTTGCTTTCACTCGCACGAATTAAGTTAATTGTAGTATAAAATCATTTTTTCTTAAACGCAAAAATATTCGGGCCTGAAGGGGTTAGAAAAAAAGGCCGTCGAAGGTCGTTGTCTGACCAGCACGTTATACAGGGTGTCCCAAAAATGGTGAATTGGTCGGTGTTTTTCCTTAATAATTTAAAACTGAAGCCTCATCCGACATTTTTGCAAAGGAAAAAGTTGTTCAAAACGACCCCGCCTACCTCCCATTTTCGGCTCCTTCACCATTTTTGGGACATCCTGTAGATTCGCCAGCACTGTTCCAGGATTGAGAGCAAATACGAACAAATCTACTAAAAAGTAATTCCCATACTCTCTCAATAAATTCCAATTAGTCACTTCTTCCTAACAAAGATATTCCCGCGGATTCCCTGTAATATCAATTTCTCGAAAAGGTACAACGAACGTCCGATCGAAACCAACGAGGCAGAAAAGCACCAAGAGATGACCGAGAAACGGGTGTAGTGTGCGTGTGTGGCGTGAATGATCTGACATCAGCTGCATGCTCCGGAATACAGGTTGAGTTCGGTATCGGCTTGCGATGATTACATGTGTTAAACAGGAATATGTGATATTTCAATAAATATTCTAATAAATATATTACACGGGAAAAAAGCAGAGGATAAGAGGAAAGCCGAAGGAAGAAGCGTGTATCCCTGGCGAGGATGTCGTGACCATCGAAACGAGTCGCGAGTGTGGGTGAACACGACGCGTTCCGAAGAAAAGTTTACGATCGACCGGTCGGTTTTCTATTTGTTTTTAAAAGGGACTCGTAAAAGGCTGGCCGGTTCGTTCGTCGGCTGCCATAAAATGGCCGGTGGGCGCGAAGGGCTGACAGGCCGGGGTTATACGGACCATCAAGATCGCACAATCTGTCATAGAGGGTTCGGTGGGGCGGCAACCTGTTGCTTCATTGTTACTCGGGAGAACGTGCATGGTAGCCCGTGCGTATATAAACTGGCTTTCACCTAACAGCCGCACACAAGAGCCGGCCATAACGTGTCGCGGTGTGTTGCACATCCGAACCGACTCATTTTCGCGACCGCAAGCTGTTTCTCATCGTACCGCGGAAACTCTGCTTAACACGTTCACTGCCACACGGAAGCGATCGAAAATTCCATTAGGCAGCATTTTCATTTTTAACGCATTGAGTGCCCCACATATGGGTGATCTATGAATTCATACATAAATCTATCGCTAATTTTAGTTGAAACATTTAACGTAACAAAGTACACAAAATTTTTGTGAATATAAAACTTATCCAGTTGATCAGGGAAGAATATTATGAAGATTATCTATAGAATTTATCGAAAATAAATTTACTTCCTAAAAGAAATTGAAACTGTTTCAGGGTGGTACTCAGGGTGTTAACACGTTCCGTGTCAAGTCATTTTTGTCTGACTTATTGTTCCGGCCACTTGATATTTTGACTGAAGACTGATATATTAGGGGGACCGGAAAGTAATGTCGTTTCTGCGAATGCCGATATTCGTTTTTTCAGATATTTTGCTCAAAAATGAATTCGACGTACAAAATTTGTACAATAGATGGCAAAAGATTGTTGATAACAAGGGTGATTACATCATTGATTGAAAATAAAAATGTACTAAAAATTTATCTGTTTGACTTTACTGCAAGAAAAGGACATTACTTTCCGGTCCCTCTAATATTATCAGACAATATTTCATTACATTATCAATTCATAAGTAGGTCTCTTGTTTGGAGTAGTTATAAATTGCATTTTATGTAATGCCTTGAATTATATTTGTCATAAAATACATGCTTTCGGGACATTAAATAAATGTGACTGCGTGTATCATCGGTGGTGCACGTGGTCTGAAGATCAAGTTTAACGTTATTAAGGCTGATTAAATTAACTGCTTGTCGTATGACATTTGTAACACGCGCCATTCAAAAGTAACCATTCGCTGCTACAATATTAAAACGAACGAAGAGAGTTAAAATATGTTGGCAATTTCGTATTCGGAGATCATTGATTATGCAAATTATGATTGGACTTGAACTTCGACTTAAAGCGTGTCCAAATTTAAAATGCGTATTTAAGATTCATCGCGTTTGAATCGTGAGTACGTCACGAGTCTGACTCGTCAAAACGCGACAGGGGATTAAACGACAGATGAAAAAGGATTATTGTTGAACTCGATCTGTCACAATTAATTATGATCGTTATGTTTACGGATGCTAGATTTCTCGTATAGGAATATCTTGAAAAATAACGCGAAGTTCGAAGATCTTATCGAGCGATGTAGACACGCTTTGGTAAAAAAATTACTTTCGAGTAAAAGGTTCCTTTAGGACGAATGTACATATGTATATAAATGTATGTATCACATGTATGCATGTATACATATGAATGTACATGTATTGAATGTATGTATGTATCTATGTACTTATGTATTCATATGAATGATGTATCATATGTACATATACATGTATGCATGTGTATATGAATGTATATATCGTATGTGTGTATATACATATATGTGTATATAAATGTATGTACCGAAATCGAGAAAATTATGGATATATTGTTCGATTTTATATTTTTGTATAGTACTCGTCAAACTTGTTATGCGTCAATAGTATCTATAGAAGGCAGCTGTTATTCCGGTGACTGAATTTTTGATACCCATTTCAATCTCGCCGGTATTTTAATCCTTTCTGATCCAACACCTGTACGACCGAATTTTCCGACCCATATTACGGTTAGAATTATGCTAATATATGTTGGGGCACGGATTATGATAATATGTGTTGAGTAGTCGATATTTCGAGTATTATACACACGATGTTCGAACGCAGTGAAACAGAGAATATTGACGATCAATGATAAAAAGAAAATAATTTCAAAAAAATTCATCAAACTCTTCAACTAGAAGGTGGTATTAGGTCGTTTCATAATTTCCATCCTCTTTCAGCACCTTGAGCGCCATCCTAAAATAGTTTCAATTTCTTTTAGAAAGTAATTTTATAATATTTTCGATAAATTCTACAGACAATTTTCATAACATTCTACCCTGGTTTATTCGATAAGCTTTAATATATTTACAAAAATTTGTTATACTTTGCTATGTTAAATGTTTCAACTAAAATTAGCGATAGATTTATATATGAATTCATAGGTCATCCGTATGTAGGTGACATATATGGTGACATGGCACACAAAGTGTTAAGATTGATTTGTGGCAGTAGATACGAACATTTCTGCCGCATCAGCCTCTTCCATCCCTTAGAAAACATCATAACTTGTTCTAAACTTATAAGGTCCTGCATGGAAAATATTTCTGAGTGCGCATTGCTATGTTACATCGAAAGAGGAAGAAACTCATGGGACACCCCGATACATTCGCTACTTGCGAACCTCGAGGATGCTTCGTGGCGCAAAGGGTTAATTTAGGGAACGCGCGTGCACCGCTAACGAGACGCAACGCGCGCGTCAGTTAATCTCGGTCTCCCCTGTCGGTCTATATCAACGAGGAACGAAATATCCGCGTATGTAGGCAGCCGTGGACGCGTCGGTGTTTCGATTCTGTTGCCGGTGTGTCCGCAAATTCGCGGAGCGTAGTACACGTGACACGAAACCGGTATGTACAGCCGGATGATCTATGCGCAGCGGGACCTTAGGCCGCGGCTAAGGTGCATTCTCTCCCACCTAACCCGATGCTTCTATCCTCTCGTCCGGGTTGCATCTCCCTCGTTCGCGCCCGTTCCGGCTAAATAATATCAACTATGCGAGGAGGAGGCACCGGACACACCGGCGAGCCACACATACGTGGCCTCCCCATTGGCCATTCAGGTGTCCGCCACTGAGTAATGCCATAATAAATTATCCGACCGTTGCCGGCTACCGCACTTGCGCCTCTCTATCTCCGTCTCCTTATCCTGCACCCTCCTCGATGCCTCTTCTTGTTCGTCGCTTTTCTCCGTCCACTCTTTTCTTTTTTCTTATTCTCATCTTGCCCTTTCGCCGAGCTGCGTGGCTCTTTTTCCCCCGACGTTCGAGCACGGAAACGATACGCGGGTCCGAACGATCACCGTTATCCGATTCTGCTACTTACTTTATATCCGGACATGGGGTGGTTGTGCGTTAAATTATACAGAATCTTAGAATATTCGATCTAAGAATTGTACCGGGTTATAGTGGTCCGGGTTTGCAACATGTTGGTCTAATTGGCCCTTTAGTATGAATACGGAACCAGACCCGTTGACTCTGATGACAGCCGAGCTGTCGTGACTGGTAACTGAACTGAGCCAAGCAGAGCCGAACCGAATGGATCCGAACCTAGCAGTGTGAAGCCGAACTGTACCGAACCAAGCCAAACCGAGTCGAGTATTGACTCTACACAAAGATTTATTAATAAACGTTCCTTTTCTGATCGAGTCGATCATTATTCGTTAATTTAAGTATCCCCGATAATTGTAACGCGTTGTTGCAAATCGAGGAGGAGTACGATAAAACAACGGCCACGCCGGAGAGTTACGTTGCTCCGCAATAAGCGTACTTACGTTGCGCGCTAATTGCACGACTATTAATAAGAAGTAACGAGGTACTTTATATCGAGCGGCGTTTTATCGTTCAGATCCGATATCGGAGAGAAGATATTCTCGGTTTCGCTTTTAAAATTTATTTTAGCTTCGATCGGGAATTAGAGCCTCGCGATTCTATTTGCGGGCGGAACGCGGGAACAAGGACGGTCGAGGAGAAACGGTCAAGGTGGTTCCTTCTCGCAAAATTGTCCAATATAGAGTACGCTTATCGAGTTAACCCTTTGTGCTACGATTTATTTGGCGAGTACGTCAGACGTGACGAACTATTAATTGTTACGATATTCAGGTGACTGAATAAAGTTCGAATGTTAAGAATATTTTGCATTCTTGTAAAATCTTCTTCGATTAACTGGCACCGGTTAAAAATAATTTTTAATAGTAATTGAATAATTGTCGCGGATCGAATTTCAATTTTCTCGAGACGGCAAGTAGAAGGTTCGCCTCGTACATGCTCGCTGACTATTATTCCCTGGCTGCCCTTAATTATCTTTTAATGAATACCGTGCTTCGATTTTGCTACGTAACGCTCATTATTATAGCAAAGTTCAGCGTTTTTTCCGCAGATACTTCCTAGATGCACGTGAATCAGCGGTTGCGCTAAATTCTTCGACCCAGAAGCTTACCCGAGTAAAAAGTTCGTACGAGCTCGGCTAACGAACGATGACACGTTGATTACGATGCCCTTGCTACGTTAGCGTACGAAAAAATACTTATCCCGTCATTTCATTCGGTTCGAGAAAGAGGAAAGAGTCGTTGGAAGCACCGACCATTGTGTTCAATCAGATATCTCTGAAATGAACGGATCAGAAGTCTTCAACCTTTGTTATTTCGTTAGAAACAGTAATTATTTGTTAGAACATGCTTCGAGAATAGTTAAAATTACTACCAGTAAAAATTACTTAAGGTGATTGATTAAATACTGTCCATCAATTAATTTCTGTACTCTGTAAGTACTGAATTAGTATTCAATTAATTACTGCACTGCCTGAGTACTAAATGAATATTTAACTAATTACTACACTACATAAGTACTAAATTAGTATTCAATTAATTACGTACACTGCCAATCGGATGGATAGTATCGGATAACGAATTCTGTGACTTCATATTAAAATTGAAACGTGCCAATGATCAATGCGGTGACAAGATGGCTACGGTTTCCGAGTTCGTAAGAATTCTTGCGTTGTCCGTGTGTATGTAACGCGTCGTTGAGAACGTTAACGAGAACGGATTCCTAGAACGATGAGGGTCAATTAATTTCCAGATTTCCACATGCGCGGTAATTTATATCATAACCTGTCCCCCATCGTCGCTGCATCAATATCGACATTAACGAACACGATGACGTTCTTAACGAAGGCGCAGATTTCATCTGGCCGCGCAATTTGCCCGGCGATTATCATATTTTAATAATTTAGCGTAATTTAACGGGGGCCCGAGTCGTTAAGGGCGGCGCAGTTCGATGCAGCGGGCCGAATCCGCTAAATGGAAGCTGAGATGTACGAAATGCAAAATACCAAGTACTCACGCGATCATCGTAAACTGTTCGCCGTACAGTCGACAACGAATCTTCCCTTACGGGAAATATAAACGTACGAGGCGGAGTATCTCATTTTTACGGTCTTCGGCAGATAATAACGTTTCCAAACGGGTTAACAATTTCAGCATCCTGAGATTAAGGGATTTTGTGATTCGGTGATTCGGTGATTCGGCAATTTGATGATGTAGGAATTTTATGACCTTCGCATTCGGAGATATAGGTACTTTAGGACCCTGGGATTTGGGGATAATGGTATTTTAGAATCTTGAGACTTGGGCGTATAGGTATTTTAGAATCTTGAGATTTGGAAGTGTAGGTATTTTAAACTTTGGAATTCGGGGTTATAGGTATTTTAGAACCTTGGGATTTGGAGATATAGGTATTTTAGAACCTTAGGATTTGGGGATATAGATGTTTCAGAACTTTGGGATTTGGGGTGTCAGTATTTAAGAACCTTGGGATTTGGGGATATAGGTATTTTAAATTTTAGGATTCGGGGATACAGGTATTCTAGGGCCTTCAGATTCGAGGATTCAGGGATATAAACATATATACGAATTCGACGAATTGGAAATTTGGGAATCTAGTGATATGGAGATGTAAGGTTTCGCAGACTCAGGAATTCGGAGATCCAAGAATTCGAAGCATAGTTATTTGGTGTGAAGGAATTTCAGCATCCAGAGATACAGCAATCTTTGATATTTGGGGTTTAGCAATTCGGGGACCTAGGAATTTAACATCTAATAATATGGGAATATAAACGTTGGGAAAATTCAGAATTTGAGATATTTGAGAAATTGGAAATTTGGCAATATAAAATTTAAAAAATCAGAATGAAGGGAATCTGGAAGATTCTGAATTTGGAAAGTTTGAATGTGAAAAATTTGTAAACTTGAAAAGTTGGAAAATTGAAGCATCCAAAAATGACAAAATTTGCAGATTGGAAAATTGCAACAATTAACCATTTAAAAACGTGGAATTCGAACAATGTAGGAACAAAAAAATTGTCGCGTTCAGATACGTATTCTAAGCAAAAGTAAGGTCATGTTGTGCTCGAACGTAGTTTACCTTTGGCGAGAATGGGATTTGAAATGTCGGTCCTCCGCGTCCCATAAATCAAACAAACCATCGCCGGAAGCGAGTCGCGATTCCGTCGGCCGTCGATCATATTACGCGGGGACGGTTCATAATAACGAGATCAGGTTCATCGGTAGATTGTGCAACGTGCGTCGCTAAATTCGCAATTTAATTCCGAGTCGAACCCCGTTAATATCCCCCTCGACGACGCGTTTAAAATCATCATCGCCACCGCCATCGGCCGAGATTATTTCAACGACCGATGATATTTTAATCATTCGATAACGGCCGATCCCATTATACGCCTCGTTAACTGAATCCTCGTTTCGATGCATCGTGGATACGAATTAACTCGTCGTTCGCCTTCAATTTCCCACTTAACGTTATAAAACAACTTTTATTATTTCACGAACTCGATACCACTTCCAAGTTTACAGGAACTGTATTTATTTCAATTTTCTTTTAAGTTACAATAAGGGTACTTATTTCACCATGTTTTTAAGTTGCAATAAGGTTATTTATTTCAAGTTATTATTATGTTACAATACGTTCAGTTTTTTCAATTTACTTCTAAGTTACAATAAAGATACTTATTTCAAGTTATTCTTAAGTTACAGTAAGTTTAATCGAATTGTAAGTTTTTTTGACGAATAAAAATGTAATCCTTCTTCGTTTTTCGTAAAATGTACAATAGGACCATTTGCCCTGCGTTCAACGCGTATGCATACACATCGTTGCTTGTTTTTAATTCCGCAACCTATGGGGATCTTTTGAAACTAAATTCCCCAGGTAACTGGTTAATGTCGCAGCAATTAATAATTCGTTACATCCGACACACTTGCCGAATAAATGTAGCAGAAGGGGTTAAGGGCTAACTACATCATAACCGAGAGAGAACTCAATAAGAGCACCCAGGTAACCCTCGAATCTTCTTTAATCTTACAATCTCCGTATCCCTTCTCTCGCCTCTGGAAGGGATCGAGAGAAAACCGACTCTAATCCGTCTCTCCACATCCCTCTCTCTGTCTCTCTCTCTTTCTCTCCGATCGCGTATCGCCAAAGTACCAAATCCGGTTCTCCTCGTCTCTCTATCCTGTCCATCTATTTCCTGTCCCTTCGCAGCGAGCGCACACTCGGCCGTCAGAATCGGTGTATCAGATTTCCGATGGCCGTGGCATACGTACTCGGCCGAAGGTAGATTAGATTTTAATAATGCAATTTGGGTTTACGGCGGTACGTAGCCGAATGAAGGAAGGAAGGAAGTAAGGGGTTGCCCGGAGAGAGAACGAGAGAGAGAAACAGAAATAGAGTGATAGAGGAAGAGAGAGGAAGAGAGAGGATTGAAGCGCGGGTTTGCGCTGGTTGGTCCGACTGTAAAACGAGCCGGTTTTCGCCCGGAGGAGGCAAACCAGACCAGGACTACGGACTGGTAATTGTTAGAATTTGATTGGGCCTCGACGTAGCAGCAAGCAACTCGGTGTAACCGTGTGCGGTTCGCCTCTGTTGGCATCGGCTACGAGTTCAAATGTCCCCGGGCTGTTCGCGGAGCTGCGTGCGAATGCGAATTTCAGGGCTTTCCACGGAAATTGATAATAGAACGGGGCTCCGGGGTAAGGGCCTCGAAAACGAACGGACACCGAATCGTTGCAACGATCCTCTACGCGGAACGTAGCCAGCTCGCCACGTCGTTCGGGCCACGTTGTCTCAACGATCTCCTGAATCTTCTCCTGATTCTCCGAAAATCTGGACAACTGGAAAATGTTCTTTACTTTTAGTTCGATCGTTGAAACGCGCAGACGTCCTTCCGAGTTGCTTTCGATAAATTGATTGTTCTAAAGATACTAAGTTCTATCAGATCCAGTGATAAATAACTTCCAAAGCAGCTATGCGGAGTTTATGTTCGTATGTACCCAGTATAAGCCACCGGGACGAACAAGTTTATATAATAGTAATGATCACATATAATACGTAATATGTAGCGGTGAATATATAATAAATTAATGTAACTTAATACAAATTTAATATACAACCACCTCGTATCCTAATACGTATACCATACACCGGATACCAATACTATCATCTGTACGATAAAAATGCATTGTACCTAATCAACTGCCAATGAACAGAGAATGATAGAATAAACACCTGCGCGCAACAGGGACATAGAAGGATAAAGGACCTAACGGAATAGAGATCGTTGGACTAGGATAACAGAGTTTAGTGGACCAGGAAAATAGTAGAACAATAAGATGTTCCGACAAAACGTCCAGGCACGGACGTTCAAACATCGATAGTTTATCCGTATTTAATTCCGATAGGTTATCTAGGAAGAGGGCAATAAGTCGAAGGAGCAGAAGGTAGAAGAAGAAAGCAGGGAAGAGGGATGTCGTACAAGGTCCCTCGAGTTGATTCAGGACGAAAGAGAACGCGAAGATCGAGAGATTAGAGAACGATTTGGTGGATACCTGGCCCTATCGTGAAAGTTTAATTAGGTTCCTTTCCGGTCCATCTCTAAATTGATATCGTGTCCGATAGTTGAGGTCGATTGTGTACAGTTGACGTCAGAATTTCTTTCGTGGATCAGGTTGAAATTGTCCATCGGCGCCAATGAATATTCAATCGCTAATACGTACACATACGTCGTTTGTAGACGTAACCGCCTGAAAATCATCGTCGAACTATTATTAACGTATTCTCTGTCCGTTGTCGTTTCTATTCCAATTTCATAGCCATTGACGCAGCTTCTATCTTCGTGCTCCCTGCATCTCTCGACGTGGCAGCGACAGTTTTAGTCGCTGTTTAGCGTTATTGTTTTATGGGTTCGTCGTATAAACGGAATGCATCGTTCGTCAGACGGATGTTTCTTTTCTTGGATGGGCACGACGAACGTTCTTGTCCCGTTCGACGTTCGTGGCGGGCATAAATGTTCTTTCGTAACGAAGATATTTATTCGGGCTATAAAAAAGGAACGCGTTCGAGTATATTCGTCGAAATGGGTATGTGCAAATTTGTACATCATTGTACTTCAAAGTCGCAAGATTCCTGGACCTAGACGTTTTTAGATCTCTAGATCTTTAGGTTTCTGTATACCTAAATCTCCAAATTTCTATAGGTCCCTACGACTGTGCATCTCCGTGTAACTAGATCCCTAGATTTATTCATACCTAGACTCCTAGATTTCATTATCTGTAGATCCTTAGATTTGGAGAATTCTTCATCTCCGGATTCCTATATTTTTTTGTCTCTAAATTAATAAATTTGTTTACATTTAAATCTGTAGATTTTTTCATCTTTAGACTTCTAGAAATCTTCGTCTGTAGATTCCCAGATCCCATTATCTCTGCGTCCATAGATTCTTAAATCCCTACACCCCAGGACCCACAAATCCCTATATTCCTAAATCCGTGGATCTCTGGATAATTAGAATTCTCTGTTACCCTTTGCAAATTTCGGTATCCCTATTTTTCGTTGTACCGCCAAGTGCGTTGTTTGCTATATGGCCGTAACATTTCTTTAAGCATAAAGGAAGGAAGGAAGGTTGAACGTATTTGGAAGCAGGTTCTCAGGTAAAAAAGAGGGAAATAAGTTTAGCGGAGGATCCTTTTAAAATCAACATGGTCGCGTGTAAAAAAAAGCTTCTTTCCAGAAGCCCAAGATCCGTTTGGTTGGTCTACCACGCGCCAACGTTTCGACCGTGCGCCCCCCCGAATAAAACCGCCACGAACTAAACGTGCAATTATCATAATTCACCGATGGATAATCGATTCTCTTTTTTCCTGCGTCTTTTTCTGCCGTTTTTTTTTATATCGCCGCTTACCTTCAGACGGAACAGCCGACGTACACAGGTAGAGAGAGAAACGATTCACCCCGTTGTAAAACCCTTTTTCTCTAGAGACACGACCACGCACGTTTTCGATGCTGACACGAATTTCCCATATTCACGAATCGCTATAAAATTCCTCGAATTCTAAATATCCATAGATTCGAATTTTTTCATACCTATATCTACGAATTCTTGTGCCCTCTCTAATTCCTAGATACCCATATTCCTTAATCTATATACGTTCATATAAATAATCAAATATCTATGCATTCAAATTTCTACATCTACAAATCCTTGGGCCTCGAAATTCCTAGACCTCAAATTCCTAGATTTCTATATTCTTGAACCTTCTAATTCTTGTACCTTCGAGCTCTTAGTTTGCGAAATGCCTAGAGCTCTAAATCCGTATATGACCAAATTCCTAGATCTTCAAAATCGTACATCCTCGAATTCTCAAGATTCCAAATCCCTAAATCCCTAAATATCTGTGTGTTCAAATCCTTGCATCCTAAAATTTCCAGGTCCTCAAATCCTTAAATACCTAAACACTCCAAATCCTTGCATCCCCAAGTCCCTAGACCACAGCCATTCCCAGACCTCGAAACCCCTAGATCCCAAGATTCTCAGATTTCCATATTCCTACACTCAAAAATTCTCAACTACCTGTATTCCTAGCTGTTGAAATTCCTAGACTCCCATATTCCCGAAGTCCAAAATCTCCAGTTTTCTATATATCGAAGCCCTGAAATTCCGACAGTTTCGAGTCGTCGACGCGGCGTTGAATTTCGTATCAAAAAATTCCCTAAGAATCGATATCTTCCGTAAGGAAGTGGTCTTCGTCGTCGAACGAGCGCGGGCGTATATTAATTTCCGGCGAACAAGGTCCTTAACGAGGAAAACAAACGGCCGGACGATTTGAATTCGTCCGCGGCCGACAACGATGATTATCTTGGCTGGTTTATGGAAGTAGGCGAATCGTAGGCAACGAACGCAACGGGCCTGTAATATTTATGCGTTCGCAACAGGTGAGAAGCGTGCTACACTCCGTGGCTGGCCGGCTAGCCGGCGCAATTAACGAAAAACAGAAGAAAGGGGATACTAAACAGGGAATAAACGAGGGCTCGACGGGCTACTTAGTCCACGCCCTTAACCGTGGCGGGAACCAGGGCCAAATTTAAGGCAAAACGTTTAGAGAGACCACGGGAACGCTCTAGGCGGGGCAACAACAATATTTCCAACCGCTTTCCCTCTCGAATACCTGCCGCCGCTCGTTCCTGGAACAACATCAACAACGCCATCAACAAGAAACAAAAATGTAGCCGCTCATTAATCCCCTGTATAATTGCTCCTCGTCTGCTTCGTATCCGACCTCGCCTCTCTCCGCGGCTGCGTTCGTTTCTTTTTTTTTAACGCCGTGTCTGCCGATGCCAACGCGAAACGAGTTCATCGATCCAAGATTAAAACGCGATTCTATACCGACCCGATGTTTTATGCAACTTGCCACCGCGCTTTTTTTTCACGGACCTTTTATCGCCGGTCACTCGCTCGTAAAGGTTTTTCAAGCGGGATCGCTGATCGACTTTCCTAAACGTCGATCGATTCGTTGTTAGGATCAATATATTTGTATTCGGGTAATTTGCTTCATTTTTGGAACACTATACGCGAGTACGATTAGTGAAGCTTTGCAATACGTTCGTAGTTTCAAAGAATATTTCTCATTAATTTTAGAATTTCATTTTGGCTTAGACTTAGTCTACACTCAAAATCTAGACGTCTCCAGATTTTATAATCCCAAATTTAGATTTTGAGTCTAACAAGTGAAGCTCAATCGAGTATTTCTGATTAATTATCAATGTTTGAACGGTTCTGGATTTTAAAATCCATATGTGTCATAGTCTATACTTTGAGTTTAACTTACACTCAATGTCTAATCTTTGAGTTTGACTTGGATGCAATCTGGACTCAAAATCTATAGACGTGTCCAGTGAGACCTTGCAGACGATGCATTAATTGTTTCAAAGAATATTTCTCATTAATTTCCAATGTTTGAACTGTTTTGAATTTCAAAATCCCATTGTCTCAAAGACTGGGCATTTAGTTTAACTTACACTCAACTTTTAGATTTTGATTTTGACTTTTAGACTCAGTCGGGACTCAAAATCTAAACATCTCCCAGCATCCATACAAGACGGAACTACCAAAGTTTCATCGTCTCAAAATTTCCAAGTGGAAAATTCATAAATTTCAATGTACCGAAATTCCAAAATTATGGTTCTAGTTTAATAAAAATGCAATACTCGATGTTAAATGTGAACATTTTCCCGTTCCGTGAACAACTGACTCCATTACGGTCACCTAATAATACACGACTATACAATGTATACAATCTCGTGCTTACACAAAATTGCAAAATGATAAAGTTCCATAAATTGTCAACCCTTAACTTCAAAAATTCCGAAGTTCCAAGACCTCGATAAAATATCCGCAATTTAATCAAGCTGTCGCCTAATTTATAAAGTAACATCAAATCGGTGGTATAATTAACAGAGATCGATCGAAATTTCGGTCGAGCAAGAAAATAGCGAACGACATACCAGGCGAGTATAACAAAGCGAAAAGATCGAATAATCGGATACAGTTTCGCGAAATCGAGATCGATGAATAATTAACGCGAAACTTTTCCTCGAGAGAAGAGTTTCGAGCGAAGACGAAGAAATCGGGGCGATTTAAAAGCCATGGTGGAAAGTTGCGACGGCTTAGCCGGCCGATTAAAAGCACGTTTAATGGAGCTAAAAAAAAAGAGGGTAATAATATAAGGGAAGTTTTTCCTGACAAACGTAGACGTATCTTTAAATATTCATGCGATTTAATATCGCCCAGCTATTCGCGCAATAAAGTCATGCAAACGAGCTCGAGCCACGGCTAGCCTAGCTCTGCTCGGACCGTAAAAAACTTTCGAAAACCGTTGAATCGCACTGGACAACTTTTCACGCCTGGAATCATGATATCCGCTGGATACGGTTGACAAAAGATTCGTTAATGGACACGGTAAATTATCGCATGCACACAATATATAATATATTAATTGTTGACACGATAAGGGATCATTGTGTAAGCCAGTTTACATATCGTTTATTTAGAGAAGAAAATAAACAAAATTTTGTTTAGCTTTAGTTTAAAAATAAATTGTCATTTCGCGTCCGCAGATCGTGTGTTAAAAAGTCACTTTAACACTAAACTTATCACAGCGGTAAAATACCCTTTTACAAATTTCCTACTTCAAACGAGAAAATCTGTTAAGATGGTTTTCCTGATATATGTGCTGATTGTCATCGAGATAAAGAATGAGCGTATCTATTTGCGTTCGATTGATTGTTTATTGATTTTTCAACTTCATCTTTAACTTCAAGTGTATAATTTCTTACGAAATTATTCCGTTTTCCGAGAAAAATCGCGGGAAAACTTGATTTTTCGTTTCCGGCGCGTTACGACCCCCCTGGTCGAGATAAAAAGTCGAAACCCGGCTTTGTGACGAGCTATCGAATGATATATAGCGACTCGGATTTGGTTTATGGGCACTTTTCACCTCGTTATCTATGTCCTTCGAAAACTCGATATTTAGTTATCTTCCGTATTTTTGTTTCATCGAATTTTGCTATACGGGAATCTTGAGACAAATTAATGTCCCTAGAAAATTAAAACAAATATTGAATATTAATTATTGAATATTAAATACTGAATATTAAATATTGAATATCAAATATTAATTACTGAATATTAAATATTATAAGAAACAATGTCGGTCGAATAAAACAACAACGCCTTAAAACCATAATTATGCACGCAAGTTTATTTAACTCCCCCAAAAAACGCCCGGAAGTCGAGAAAGGCAGAGCATATTCGACCCGTCGGTTATGTGTTAAGAGGTTAATACCGACAATCGTGACGGAAACCGAAAACGTACTTACGTTCGATGGATGGAGAACGTCCGATGGATCTCGCAGACAGTTTACCGATTAGCGGCGGCGGGACGCAGAAAAACAGCCGGTACGAATCCATAATTTTTGTTTCCGTGGCATGGAAGGGCAGGGGCACCCGGCCGTTGCATCTCGAGGTCGAAGAAAAACGCGGCGGCCTGTAATTAGAAATACAGGCCACGATGGGTGGAGAAGTCGACGAGGTTCTAAAGCCAGCTGGAGGAATGACAGCGGTTTCGGGAAGAATGAGCTAGGCGTGGCACCCCATCGACCATATATACATTTCGCCTAGAGAACAGGAATCTGGACGAATATAGAGACGTTCCCGCATTGTTAGGCAAATCTATAAGATCCTCGTTCGGTGCCAAAAAACAACCATCAACGATCCGAGACGTTGCATCCGAGGGGAGAAAAAAAAAGGAAAAAATAAGCGATGGAAAATTTACGCTTCGTTACGAGACCGGCAAACATTTTGTTCATTTTTAAAACAAATTGTTATGGACGATGAAAAGTGAATTTTATATAAGAATCACCGGATCTTGCACCAAGATATTATCACTTATTTCGATGCTTGCAAAAATTTTCTAAACGGTAAAAATTTCGACATTGTAGAAAATGTAAAAATGACAGTAACGCAGTTTTTAATTCAAAACCACAGAAATTTTTCAAAACTGGAATAAATCGGTTGACCGAGTGATCGAAAGATGTCATTGAAAACGATGGGCAATGTGTCAATGATTAACCCTTCGCGCTCGAAGATATTTTTATTCTTACCAGATAGTAACTCTAAAACTGTTTGGTTGAAAGGTGTGATGAATTCTTTCGAAGTTATTATATCTCTATTATTAATTGCCACTATTAGCTGCTTCATTGTCTTTATACATCGTATGAGAAACACTATAGATTTAGTTAAAAAATACTTACTCCAAATTGCTGTATTAAACAAGGTGGTAACTATAAGTCACCTTTCGAGTGCACAGGGTTAAAAAATAAATGTAAGTATTATTATTCGATGACCTTATAGAGACGTTCCCGTATTGTTAGGCAAATCTATAAGATCCTCGTTCGGTGCCAAAAAACAACCATGCACGATCCGAGACGCTGTATCCGGGGATGAGAGGATAAAAAAAGAAGGAGAAAATAAATAACGTAGTAAAGTAAATCATCGTGGCTCGTTTCGCGAGCGTTTTACGAGCGGCTGGCTGTCGGTGCTCGATAATGAAAATACCTGTATATTTATTGTTGCCGAACGATTCGGCCTTGTATTTGTACCTGCTTCCCGGTGTAATTGATAGGTTACTCGAAATTTAGGTTAATCCGATTATTAATTACATTCTCGGTTTCGGGGTTTCGGGATTAGAGAGTCACGCGTTACATTCCATTTTGTCTCTCGCTATAGTACTCGTTTACCGTTTCACTGATTCTTCCGTACAACTGTACGGTGATGTATTATGTTCTATTGCATCATGTACGATGTCCTATAACACTTTGCTCCATGTCCTACTGCACCGTGTTCAATGTGCTACTGTACCATGTATGTAATAAATAACTTCAGAGACACAAATTTGAATAAAAACTTTAACTATGATAATGGAGAGAGCGTTTATGAGAAAAGACCGATATACGCAAGCAACAGTTCGATACTGTTTGTTTCGATCGTGATGTTCAAAATTGCAGAATGTTTTTTAAAAGACTATTCTGTTATTTCATCGTATTACGATTTCAGAATTTACATCGAAGCTGTTCGTATAAGCTCTGAAAAAGGCTTTGAAACAAAAAAATTACTTCCACTTTCAACAGCAACGGAAAAAAGATGTACGTACTCGACCGAAGTCAGACAAATTAAGCGACCTTAATTATCAATCGGTTCCGTGTTCCTGAATGCTTAAAGGATTCAATAACATTTTCGAGTTTCCTGCTCGTTCGGTCGTCTTTCACGAGAACGATCTATATTCCGGTAAAGTATCGGGAGAAATAATATCGGAGTTTCGGAATCCGGTGCTCAAAGACCGTTGACCGAAAGTTGGGTCCAACTTGTTATCGTGGCTGATAAAAAGGGAACCGCTAACGAAGTCGCGGGGGTTATTAATGTACGTAAAGAAAGATAGGTCGATCGGTATCGATGGCTTAGCAGCTAGATAAAATTTCGTTGGAAGGACCGACGGTGGGAGAGAATTTTTCTTAAAGGCTCCGATTTATCTTCGCCATTGAACACGAGAGGCCGTGAATGCCAAAGCGATATCAAAGGGGATACGCGAATCACGCGGATGAATGGGAACGATCACGATCCATGAATCGTTGTGTTTCGCGTTAGATACGTCCGTGCAGATTTGTTGGCCGACTAATATTTTCTCCGATCCTTTCGTTCGAAACACGCATACGTTCGCATTATCGCTCCCAATAAAAAAAAAAACGAGCACTCGTTGTACATCAATTGGACAGTTTCGACGTTCAGATTGTCCGACTTTCGTTGGATGAATGTGTTGCAAAATTTCACACGTGTTACCTCATTTTGAAAGATCAATTGAAAATGACACCTTTTAATACATTGATTGCCACATTGAAGCAATTGAAAATTTTAATAGTACTCTTGTGATTAATAAATCTTGCCAAATAAGTTCACAATGTTTTGTTTTATTTACTATTCATAGGCCCCTTCAATTAATATGAGTGTTTCTAATTTAGTAAATGAACAAATTCTTACTAAATAGGTGATTGATTCGTATGGAAATTTAAGTGTCACCCATATATGGACGACGTGGCAGTCAAAGTGTTAAAGCAGAGGAGGAAAGTTGATACGTTATTTCGATCTTGTATTCGGTAATCCTTGATTATGCAAATTACTATCGGAATCAAGCTCCAAATTAAAAATTCGTGTAAGATTTATCGCAGGTGACGTGCGAGTGAAAATGTGACATTCAGTGATTTACAACCAGCAATGATTTCTTTTATACGTATAAAGTGCGACTGAACATCATGACATAAAAGCATTATATAATATAGTAGTACTTACACAGTATTAGTTCGAAAATTAAACTTCGATAAACGCTGTTCTACGGGCTTTAAATTGACAAGTAATTGAAAACAAAAAGCGAATTGAAACAAAACTTTGTCTATCGGTTTAGTATCTCCAAAGTGCACAGTCGAAAAGAATTTCTTACAAGCTCGTAAAAGATTCTTGCAAATTTCGTTCATGAGATGTTCTCTAATAATTAGCCTATAAATGGATAGTCAATTTTTAATAAAGCAAGTCGATCAATATAAGTGGATCTATATAAGTCGATCGATCGATGATACACTCTAGCGGAGAATCACCGAATAGTTCATCATTGATTAAAATAAAGCTTTCAGTCGAGAACGATGGATGCAATGCGATTTTAAGTATACGATGTTTTACAAGAGGTCAAGCAGGATTGGCCGACGCTTAAATACATTTTTTATCTTTATGGAGTGGCGCAGCCTTTTAATGTCTTCTTCGAGTGGTCGGCGCGTTTTAACGAGGCAATGAAAACGCGTTGCCAAAAAGATAAAAGAACTATTACACGCGATTCGCTGTTAAACTCTTGTTACCAGTCACCGTAACGGCTACCGCGCTCTCGCGATTTTTCGCCGATTAAATCGTCTCGCAATTTGCGTGCCAGAAAACGCCCATAAACAATCGGTCAACCGGACGAGAATATTAATCGAAGAACGCTTACCGTAAGCGCAAAATTCTGCCAACCAATTTGCGAGTTAGGTTAGGTTATGTTTCGTAACTCTTTGCGCTCCTTAGTTTCTTTTACCTACTAGCTCCTTTTTCTTCTCTAACTTATTCGTTAGATTAATATTGCAAAAATTCGATTGTACAATTAATTCAATACGACTCCATAAACAAAAGTTTATCATGATTCATAAATGACATAAGTCAAAAAATGAGAGATCAAATACTCGCGTAGGCAGGGGAAAAACTTCAAAATCGATTTTCTCGAAAACGAAGGCTCGCACAACAAATTTTTATTCGAGATTTTCGATTCGTTTTTTTCATGTAGAACACCCTGTATATAATTATCCAAGGACGGAGATTAGTTGCCGGAGGAAACTGTCCATTTCTTTCGACTCGTCGGCTTAATTACCTCATCCTGTTATTCCTCGTCTTTTCATCGCGTCTCGCAAGAAGTTAACGAGACGGAGCCGCGAACAAAGGCATCGATAAAAAAGCGGAGAGACACGGAGAGGCTATATATATGGAGGGCGATTCGCGATTCTCGAAACCTGGTGACTCGTTAATTCGATTTCGAACGGAAGGTATTAGGCGTAAAGGCAATGTTCGCATAATAGTCGGTACACGAGGGTAGTCGAAAGCGTGTAGGGAGAGTTTGCTTTATTCGGAAAAAAGGCTGGAGTGTATCTAGCGTCCGGAAAAGGAATAAAAAGGAAGCGACAAGGTGCGGATGAACGTTCGGAGAGCGAAGTTATATCGTGGGACGATGGTTCGCAAATTAGACCTGTTGAACGAGCCAGTGTCTGCTCGTCCAAATAAGATTCACGATGATTTATTACGCGCATACATCAGTTGCAAAGCAACAGAAGTTACATTACAGTACATTAATACGGGATCCAACGGCTTCGCGTAACTCACTCTGAAATAATATTAATACTTCGAGTATCAGCAACGTCATTTGCATTACCTGCCGGTACATGCTATTAATATTATCGCGGCAGCATTACCTTCGAATAATCGAAATATCGATGACGGTAAATGACCGTTGTGTCGTTACCACGGGAAATTGAATAACTTTAACGGGTAACTGCGTTCCGTGCTTCAATTTACCGACGAAAAGTTATTGCTTAGTATATTCTACTTTGCAGTTTCAAAGTCCCGAGAAAGAGAATCTACTGTGGGAATACTATGTTTATATATTTTTAAATGTTTAACCCTTCGCACTCGAACGGAGACTCACGTTCGTCATTTGGTCTGATGGAACTATTATATGTTAATTAATATTGTTTAGATTATAGTTATACATGCGATGCTTGAACATAGTGAAGTGGACAACAATTGCAATTAATAATAAAAAGATAATAATTTCCAACAAACCGAATAAAATTTTCAGTTGGAAAGTTTTCTATAAACCACTTGTCAATAACACAAATTTCGAGTGCAAAGGGTTAAGAGTTCATATCGACGAGTACTGAAGTTTTCAAAACTGTTTGCAAATTATCAAATTCATGAGTAAATTAAAAAATGTTCACATATCCAAATCTACAGATCCTCAAATCTTTGATTTTCTGTGTTTCCAACCCCAATTCTCAAATTCTTCAAATTTTTCAATTCTCAAATTCTCAAAATTCTAAATTTGTCAAATCTTCGAGTTTCTGTTCTCCCGCATTCGCAAACCTTTAAATCCCAGCGCTCCCGGCATCTGGAATTTTCGAATTCCTCTCTCACGAAATTCGCATAAAAAGTCGAAGCCGTCGTTCGAAATTTTTCGGTCTTCGTAAACAAACTACGAAGACGTGGTTCGCTGTTCCTTTTTAACATAAATGATTAAAGTCGCATCAACCAGTAGGTTAAACCCGAGCGTAGTTGACTCAGAAAGAAAGGAATGTTTCATTACTGCACTCGGGGTCGTAAAGAGCGAACAGTCGGTTTCACCGGACCAGTTACGAGAGAACTAAGTATCAGGGATTGCGAGGTTAACGAGGATGGCAATGTTTCTCGAAAAATTATTTACGTACCCTCCCTTATTCCGTACAATTAACCTCTCGCGAATGCCCCGGAGTTTCGTTGTTTCGAAACCCCGTCGAACCATCTCCGACATTATACTTCGTTATTTATTTCGCTCGAGTTTCAAACATAAAGTCATTTCATCGATGTCTCCTCTAACAATTATTACCATAATGCACTACATGTACGCTTTTGTCTGTACATGTATCTTCGCGTATGAATTTGTATGCCGTGCATGTAAGTATATACATTCATGTATGTACGTATATGTTTATGTACAAATTGATATGCTCATTCTATATGTATATGTAAGCATGTTTATATGCATATGGATCTGTTCATTGTATGTCCATATAGATGTGTATATTCCTGTACATAGGGATATGCTCATTCTACATACGTATGTATGTTCATGTGCATATGGATATGTTCATTTTATGTTCATACAGATGTGTATATTCCTGTACATAAGGATATGTTCATTGAATATGAGTATGTTCATGTACATGTGGATATGTTCATACAGATGATGATGTTCTTGTACATTTGACTATGATCATGTACGTGTGGATATTTTCGTACGTCTATAAGGATATATTCATACAGTTGATTCATGTAGATAACTGCTTTTAAGGATATTCTCGTCGAACCTCGAGCTAAAAATGTGAACAGGATGCGCATAATTGTGATATATTTTTACGTGATCGATTCGTGTCTGACTTTGGAGGATTGACCGTTCGATCTTTACGGTGGCACTCGATCGTTCAATTATCGTCGTGATCGGATAATAGAGTCGGTTCATCAACGGGACGATAGACAATATAAATCGAGCATTCCCGAAACGAAATTACCGTGGCAGGTTACGTGCTCGAGAAGTTTACTCGGACCCGACGTTTAATTTAGTCGCGATATCGATCCACGGTATCCGTGGCATTAGCTCGGCGAACATCAGCCAATAGGTAAAGCGTTATGGGATAATCATTCAGAGGTTAATGAGCGAGGATGTTACGGTGCACTTAGGCGAGGCACGATGAAAGCAGAGGCCAACTTTTTTCCGTGTTGGAGTGTGGACGTTGCTGGGAACCCTGTACTCGCCCCTTTCACCCAACAGTCCTGAAAAACTTACGTAAAAAGTCTCCACCTTAACGTTGACATCCTTTTCGTTCATCTTTCTTATTTAACGCTAATCGTCACCTTCCATTTAGGTAATTTTTTAATTCCCTGTTCAGGCTACCGAACGATCGTGTTTCAATTCTATCTCAAAATCATTCTTGTAATCCTTGAAATTCACCTTGAAATCCTTGATATGCTTTTTGAGATCCTCGAAACCCTTGAAACCCATTTTGAAATCCCTAAATCACTGAAATCCTTGAAACCATTATCGAAATCCTTAAATCCCTGAAATCCTTGAACACCTTTTGAGATCCTTGAAACCCATTTTGAGATCCCTAAATCCCTGAAATCTTGAACCCTTTTCGAGATCCTTACACCCCACGAGGTCTATGATGAACGAAAACTCGGATGTGGTCCAGCTTCGAATTACGACATTATAGTCGTAGCGATCTGCCGAATCTTTTATTAATCGTCGCATGATTAAAGCGTTATTACGATATTTGTCAAAGGGAGAGCCAGGAACGATCGCGTCGCGATAGGTGTATTTACCCGAACGCATTAATTCGCTGCACCCCTTCAGAAATTGTTTATTATAGTACGCTTGTCGACAAACGATCCGTTGTCGTGGAAACATCCGAGTCAGAATGAACGTTCGTTCGCTCGACACGTTACAAAAGTTTATGAACTGTCATTAAAATCATACACGGAACGCGACTGTTTTCACAGCAAATATCCGAACGGATTTAATTACACGGTTTGATTCGCAGCCGGGAATCATTCGATCGCAAAAACAACAGTGACTCGGGAACGGAACAAACATTTGCGCCGATACTTTTTCATTACCTCGGTCAGGTCGATTTGTTATCGAAATGATATGTCGGCGAACATAACGGCCGAATAATTTCACGAAAGACCGAGCCTCGTTGAACGTTGATAACGAAAACTTTCTGCCTCGATGAGGCTACAACTTTCCCTCCGATACTTCCAACTTGATCGGACAATTTTATTACCCTGTTCAATTTGGAAAATTGGCTACGCTGATAGACAATTTCTCCCGGGAACCTAATTCGAATCTCGTTACTAATTAACCCTTTGCACTTGGAAGGTGACTCACACTCACCTCTTTGTTTAATACAGTAACACGGAATAGGTATTTCTTAACTATATTTATGGCGTCGGACATACGACATATAAACACAATGCAACAGCTAATAGTGACCATTAATAATACAGAGATTTTTGAAGAATTCATCAAACTTTTCCATCAAAAAGTTGCTATCTGCTACCGATGAACATACCTTCGAGCACAAACGGTTAATTCTCTCGTTTTCACGTCTTAGGCTCACTTCGTTATCTCCCGAATTTATTCGATCGATAATCGATACCGCGTTCCCCGTGCGATCGGCCACGTTCGCGACCATAAGTTCGTGCGATTCGATTCGATCCAGGGCGAATAGCCCATCGAGGATGGCGTTTTTGGCCGAATTTACCGAGCAGAATGTTGTTCATAAAGAAAAAGAGGCGGGCGAAACAATGTCGTCGCATAGAAGCGTATACCTTCGGAAACACAATTGTCGGGTATACAGCTGCATAAGGAGACGAGCAAGAGGTCTCGAGGAAACGTTTCTGATCCCGATAAGGATCTCATTGTCGTGGCCAGCCGTTGTGGAGGATCCTCGAGGAAGAATCAGGGAGGGGAGCTTCAGACCGCATCGAGCAAATTGCAACTCTGTCGAAACTATCGGATCGAGCGGATCATCGAGAGACGGGCCGAGAGAGCGAGAGAGAGAGAGAAACGATTGTTAGAGTCTGGTTAGTCCCGGGCACCTTTTCATCGTATACGCCCCTGTCGTGCCGTAACCTCCTCCGCGATGATAACATCTCTCGGACAACGTTAGACGACATCGTTTCTCTTTTCCCTCGACCGTATCCCCCCCTTCCCCTGTTTATCTCCTCTTTTTTTCCCTCTCCTGTCGTCGCTCTCTATCCCGTTGGTCCCGGTTTCCCGGTTTTCCTCCGGCTAGTTGGGTTTATCTGCCGCGGCAGCCGGGCTCCGAGGGCCAAATTGTCATTCGATGCCCTGAGAATTCGATTTTCGGTCGAGTTTTGCGGTGACGAGGGTTAACCCCCCCTCCGTGTCCATCCTCTCCGCCGATTCCACGTCGAATCACGACGAACCTCTCGATGTCGCGGCCTCTTCGGCCAACGACAATATTGTGAAACGTCTCGAACCGGTGTTCTATGCCGTCGAGATCCGATCTTCGATGTCCCGTCGACGATCGTAACACGGCTCTCTATTTATATTTTAAAGTGCCTAGGATTTTTCTTCCTTTGTCGTGTCCTCTTGTTCCTCTGTGTCGAATATGGCTGCTTATGTTCGATCGTTTCTGGCAGGTTCGATCAAACATTATCACTTTGCTTTAACCGACTCCTACTCGCCTCTTGACTCGATGCAACAATTTTTAATATATCGCTCTTAAATACGTTTGTAATAGAATGTAATATTGTGGAAGTCTCGCCAGCTACTTCTTGTAAGAAGTTATTTATTTGAATGAACTTCGTATATTTCGTAATTCATCATATATCATACTCTTTGTATATACATGCATGTATATAATGCATAGTTTAACAAATTTGAATATTTCACACTTCATCGTGCATCTTACTTCATACATTATACTTCACATATATACAATACCATACTTTATATATGTATACATATGCATCATGCATGAATCATATATGCGAGAACATACAGATTTATATAAATATACGTTCAAACATATTTTCAACAAGTTCGAAGATTTCATACTTTATACATCATATGTATATATGTTACATGTATATATACGATGAGTTAGAGAAACGAATGTACGAATGTATCAAAGACGAGACCTAACCTAACCAGTTTGGGATACGTTCGAAATTATACGTCTGGCGTGGCTGCGTTTGAGAACGTAGGCACTGTTCGATGAGACCCTAGACACTCGTGGAAACGGTATTGTTCGCTAATTCGAAATATCCCTGTCGTTTTTCCATCGGTTGTCCATCGTACGATACACGACGATAGTATCGCACCCGGTTTGTTCGGGCGAGCCTCGCGCAGGTTTCCAGCGAGCGACATCGAGCGTGAACGAGACTATAGTTGGGACATTGTAACCGATCTCTTTTCCACGATGCGAAAGTTTTCCGTGCGGCGGTCGACTGTCCGTGAAAGACAGCAACGGAGAAACTATCTCAGTCGATAAAAAGAATGGATCTTTAATAAATAATGGGCCGAGTCCGCAGCGAGGAGACAGATCCGGCCCCATTGTAAAGCGTTTCTTTTGGCTCGGTGAAACCAGCCAGAGAAACGAGAAGTTGAAGACGCTTTTGGCGAGACCGCTGGTGCTCTATACGATTCTCTACCCGTGTTTCCGTTTCTTTTTCTCCTCTTTTTGCGAACAATCGGAGAAAAGTATATCGCGTGGCTCGCGACCATGTGGATACAATCGCCGAACAATTTATATTATGTAAAGTATGATATATAAAGTATGAAATATATATATATATATATATATATATATATATATATATATATATATATTCGAGCACATTTTCAAAAAATTTGAGTATTTCACACTTCATCGTGCATCGTACTTTATACATTATACTATGTACATCATACTTTATATACATATGTACGATATAATACTGTATATGTACATATGCATCATGTGTAAATCGTGTGTGCAAGAACATACTCAATGTACATACTCAACAAATTTCATATATTTTATACTTCATCATGTATCGTACTTCGCGCATCATACTTTTTATACGCGTGTACACCCTCGTCGCTGTATTCGCCCTAACTAAATCCAAATCGCATACTTCGAAAAGGAGATGTTAGCGGAACAGAAGCACCGTGATATTTAGCAAATCATACTCGGCAACGAATGCACGATATCGGGTATGATCTCCGATACAAGGAGAGTTCGCGTAATCTCTTCGGCGAATCATTCGGAAGATGATATTCCCAGCAAATAACACGGTACAGAACGAATCATAAAACGTATTTCGTCCAAGGAAATTCCAGTTATTCGATATCGTACGCCTTTCATCGAACGCCTCGCGACGACAAGGGATTTCCGTTTTCGAACGACATTCGTGGATCGTGTAATTCGGTCCCATAAAAAACTCGAATTTTCCCGTTCGAGAACGATCGTTCGATTTATGGGGTGCACGCCCTCCTTTCAGTTCCTACGGGGTCACTCGAATTTCTTCTATAAAATACTGTTAATGTTACGGCAATCGATAACGTGATCGATACAATTGCGTGAAAGCGAATGAGACGTCAGGGTGTTTCGCTTTCGCTCGCTTTACTACCCTCCTCGAGTCCCACATTTTTAAACTTCCTACGTTCCTGAAATCTCCGGATCTCGAAGTTCCAGAATCTTGAAGCACCAAATCGTCAAACTTTCGACGTTCGAAAATTTCAAAATTTCTCGTTCTCGAAGTTCCGTGATTCCCAAATCCACGTCGCTCGAGATCTTCGAAATCATGAACTCCCGTATATCCGTATACCCGACTCCGGTATCCTAAGTTTCGAGAGCGGTAATTTTCCGCGAGCCGCGAATCGCGAAAGAGCCGAACAACTTGCCGGGTAATTGGTGCGTTTGTGCCGTGCGTCGCAGTCTTCCGTAATGAGCTCGAAACCATGTCAAAGGTCGGTTAATCGGTTTTCCGAAAGCGGCAAAGCCATCGGTATCGCCGGGAAGAAGAGAAAAAAAAAAAAGAAAAACGGGAAAAAGCAAGGATAATCCAGACGAGCGTCTGTTGTCACGGGATACACTTGTTCGAGAGGGTCGTACAAAGCGGAAGCGGACAGTTTCGCTATTTTCGCTGGTCATTCGACGGGTTTTAATCCCAGGGCAGAGGGGTTCTGCGGGGGTGCGGGGGTGTCACAGGCTAAAAGGAAAAATGCCGGCCGTAATGCCGGAACTTTCCAGACTGTCGGGAATCGGCAGAGACGAGTTCGAGACAGTTTCAGCAAAGCCGATAGCCCGGCCAGGATGGAATTATGGTACGCGATTTCGCGCACACGCTCTCCCCGATCCTTTCTGATTGAATTAAAGTTCCCGTGGCTACGTGCCTCCGCGAGCGCGTTCAAAGAAATCCGTTGATGAACGTGCCACGACAAAAGTTTCGTCCTGCGCCGAAAATGTATCGCTACAGGACCGATCAAAAGCTGTGGCTACGCTAACCAACCTGTACAACATACGTTCTATGCTATCGAATCGAGTCGTCGATCGTTATTTCCTTTTCTTGCGAGTCTATTTCACGAGTTTATCTGTTTTGTCTCTGATTTGTCTATAGCGTTATACAGGGTGATTCAGTAACTTTGTCCACCTCGAACATCTCTATTGGGTTAGGAAAGTCATTTCGTTTTTCCCAATAGACTTGCTTGCGAAAAAGTTCGATCGATTGTACGAAGTAGTTTTTGCTTGGTACCCTGTCAAATGTGAAAAGTGCTATAATATAAAGATGCTATTCAAGCAAGGAAACAAGTATGCGATAAAAATCGTCTCTCATTTTTATAAGAAGAATTTTACATATACGGAAAAACTTTTTCTACGAGAGTTGAATGGTTTTGAATAACTTCAAAATGTTCGTTACTAAAAAAAATCCACACAACTGCAATTCCAAATTGTCGACAGTAAAAATTTGCGAGTTCATGGTTGCTGTAGATTCCCACGAGCTAATGAGAGGATGACACGCGCGAGCAGATGTTCGGGTATACTAAAGCTAACTGTCGTGATCGATATAATCGAGAATTCGTAGGTACGTTGTATCGCATACTTGAAACGGATTAGGTGCACGACGGAGCCACGTGCAGCCGGTGATCTCCGATGACAAAAGCTCCGTTGCAAATCGAACAGTTCGCTCCCGATACCTTCGACACGTGAGAACCGTCTAATTAACGGGCTCGATCGCTCGCCGGCCTCAATTAGGCCAATTAATTCGTCTCGTTACGGTGCCGCGCGCATTTGCATCCTCGGCATTTTTCACCGGCTTAGGCGAGTCGCGATTATCCTACATTCGCGTTCTTCCATTTAACTACACCTATTCCGCCATTTAACGAAATCTCCTTATACACCCATTTACAAACACTGTTTCAAATTTGCATTCAAATTTACATTCAAATTCAAATTTATTTCGTGAAACTTCCTTTCATAATCGTGCTAGAAAACAGAAACAACATAGTAAACTGTATAATATAACTAAAAAGATGGACGTAAAATATGATAATATTATGTGTACACGTTTAAATCATGTTATTAGGTACGCGTATGTAATAATTTTGCTGTACATAATATTACAGTGTCCCATAAGTTTTGTCTTTTTTTATACGAGACAAAAACAGCCTTTAACGAATATTTTTCAGGTAATCCCAATAATATTAGGAGAAATAAGTATTGTTTTCTGAGGGATGGAAGAAGGCGATAGAACAAAATAGTTCGCATTTGATGCATCGAATCAACTTTAAACAATAAATATTGCTTATTTATTTTTGTCAAAAAGGGAAAAAATTTATGTGATACCCTAATAAATAGTGTTCGGAAAACACATCTTGAAATGATAGATTATGAAGTGTGAATTTGCTTAAAGTCTTAATAATTGGATACTTACCCCGAACACGTATGTATGTATAGTTTGTGTAATTGCATTACGTGTCGTTACAGGAATACATTAATAATGTAGGAACGTCAAACAACTTGTTCGTCGTTTGTCTTTTCTTGTCACGAGGTGTAACTAGTCCCAAGAGCATGTATTAAACGAACCACGAGACAAGATAAACAAGAAATCTGCATCCAACTCGTTTCGAGGTTAGGTACTTAATTCCTTGCTAATTCACGCTGAAACTACCGACGTATAATGCACAATTACTTTGAACGTAAAAATGAAGTTGAAAGACAAATTAACAAAGAGCGAAACATAAATTAATGGATGGGGCTGTTTATACATACAGTATGTATACACAATTGGCTATTTATCCATACAGTACATATACGGAATCGGCTATTTATAAATACAATATGTGTACACAACCGGTTATGTATACAGTATGAGTATACAATTGACTATTTACATATGCACTCTGTGTACAATTTATCAACGCCAAAACTACTCATTCAGGTAAAACTATCAGACATCCTATGAGTCTGCCGTGCAATAACATTCATTCTGTGGGTATAGTAGCTTGGTAAGAGTTCAGTTATGTTTATTAATTATTTTATTGAACGACATTGTAGATGAACTTCAATGAATAAAAGTATAATTATTTATAATCGTCTAGTTATCAAGAAAATATTAATTGTAATAATTGTGTACACGTACTGCATGTATAAATAGCCACATACTAAATCAATACACGTATTAATTCTTTACCTTCATGAGAATCAACACGGATTTCAAGAAAGCCATTTTAACGATTATCTGAAAATGTCGTCAGTATAGATAGGAAATTTGTAAAACGATCATTTGTCCGCTTTAGTAGTTTCAGTGTCATGTTCAAACACAGTAAAAGTATCGCGGTCTTTGGCCAATCGACTCCCTGTAAACTCAGGGCTGCCATAACGCAAAATTACTGAACCGTATCGATCGTATCGATCGATTGATCACTGCGGTGCAAATGGGAGAATTACGTTTCAGGTAATTCGATGTCGGGCAATTGTTTTTGTGGGGAAAATATCCTGTGATAATACAACGCGAATGGCCGCAAGTATTTCACTCAGTCAACCAGGAATTGGCGCATCGACTCGTACGTATTTTCAGTGACAGGGTCTTATTGATTCGTGCGGACACGCATTTAAATTATGATTCAAAAAACATAAACAATTAGCAGTCGTCGAACTGCATCAGGCTCGGAGGATTTACAGCAAGGATAGACGCACTTCTTATGTTTCATTTCACCTTCCTCACGCGCCAATTCCTGGGTGACGCGCCGTATCCAACTTACGCGAGAAGCATGGCGGAATGCGATGGTCGAAAACGTGGCCCACTCGATCCACGTTTCCATCGACAGGACACCGGGCGAACGAGAAACAGGGAGAAAGGGGTCGTTTTAATAATTCACCGGTGGAACCGATACCGACCGCGGAAAATAAAGATGTAGGCCCGGGACGGCCATTTTTCCTCGTTAATTGAAGGAAGCAAGCCCTTTTGCTTGGTAGATCACGATAAGCCTCGAGATCCACCAACCAAACAACGGCAACACCGAGAGGGAGACCCGGTTCGCGCCGAGAGGAGCGGCTTCTTCGTTCGCCTTCCTTTACCCTGTACATGCTGCTTCCTGTCTGCCAACCGTTTCTCTTTCCACCGTGCGCGAATACATCCTCCTGCATTGTGCTCACGATAATAACGAACAACGAGGGAAGAAAATTATCTATTATCCATGCTGGAGGAGCATGATCTTCGACCGGCAGAATCTCGCTCCGAACGACCACCTTCTCTACAGATTCGCCGACTCGTTCTTTCACGGAAACTCGTGTATCGGGTTCGAAAATAAATTCCTGTTCCGCTTAAAATTTACTGCAAACGTATCAACGTTGCTTCAATCGATGCATAATTTGGTTAGGTTGATCACCTTCAACCCCTTGAGTTATAATAGCGAGCTACAAGTATGATGCACTCTTTGAATATATGTATTTTTATGTGTTTACTACTTATAATAAGTTAAAAATGTATTTGTTACGCACTTTGTATTATTGCAGTACATTTTATGTTCAATCGATACGTTATTCAACGTGGTTGATCACCATTAACCCCTTGCGCAATAATAAAGAGCTACACGTGTACCATATATGTATTTTAATATATGTATTAAGATGGCATTAAAACCATTTAAATATGTATTAAAATCGCCGGTCGAATATGTGTATTTTTATGTGTTTATTACTTACGATAAGTTAAAAATATATTTGTTACGTACGCTGTATTATTGCAGTTCATTTTATGTTCAATCGATACGTTATTCAACGTGGTTGATCACCATTAATACCTGGCGCTATAATAACGAGCTACACGTGTGACGCTCTGTGGAACATATGTATTTTTATGTGTTTACTAAGTACGATAAATTAAAAATGTATTTGTTACGCACGCTTATTGCAGTACAGTTTATTGAAAACCCATTACTTCAACTATTTTCTAAATTAATTAAGGAGTCGCAAGTAAAAGAAATGAACCCCTTATGCTATAATAACGAGTTACAACTCGTGTTCAATTTGAGTGTAATAGTGATTTGCACGACGAGGTTCACTAAATGTAGGACTGTATTCATATTCCAATGTTCTTCAGTTAATGTTGTAGTCATGAATAATTCGTTATATTTGACGCATTTGCAGAAGAAATCGTAGTGCAATGTGTCAAACATTTCTTTGTCAGTTTTCTAACTTTTAATACCTTCATGGAACAGTATGATTAAATATGGTGCTAATCGAGGTTTTGATGATTCTGAAAGTTAATTCCAGTTTAATTTTTAAGTAGAATCGCAATATCGTAATATGAAAATCATCCTTATCGAATAGCGAATACCGTTCTGTCATTTATGGTTACTTGTAAGCAATGTAAACTATTCGAGTGATTTCGGTCGCGTTGTGTTCGACGTTAAAGGCAAATGGTAAGCACCGCTTACCAATATTCTATTTATTGACCACCAAACTACAGTAACAGTAGCGTACATTACTAATTAGCGAGGTTACATTGTGGAGGGTGGGCAATAGCACTACCGTACAAACCAGAAGGGTTTGCTCATAAATGGTTGAATATTTACATTCGGTTCTCGTTCCAGCCAACGTTCGGTAATTTTCCGAATTTAGAGACGCGGCTGCTTCAAGATTCTAGCATTCGAATGTTCGGGAATACGTCAATCCGAGAGATAAAAAACTAGAAAAATTGAATCTATGTAAATTCGGGAATGTCGGGACATCGGGGACCAGGGAGAGCTCATCTATCATCATCCGTGTACGATCGGACGAAGGATGCATACTCGACAATTTTTACATTCCGAAGTGCCTAGGCTCGTGTTGACGGATGAACATTCCAATTCTAGATCCTAGATCAATGTATCCTAACTTGCGAGATTCCTAGACCTCATAATTCATCGGTAAAAATGTCATATACTCTGTAATCGCTGGATCCAAATTTTTCGTCACGAGATGGGTACATTAGAATAGCCCTAGATCTCAAAGCCCATACATCACAAAATTCCTAGATCTTCACTCCTACACTTTATCAAATTCCTACACTTCCAAGTCCACGCATCACAAAATTCCTAGATCTCCAAACCTCCGCATCATGAAATCCTTAGATCTCCAAGTCCACGCATCACAGAATCCCTAAATCTTCAAATCCACGCATCACGAAATCCACAAATCCCTTGATCTCTCAATCTAGATCGCTAAATACCTACATCAGAAATCCGCGAATCTCGAAAATCCTAGATCCAACCTAGATCCGAAAATACCTTGACCCCGAAACGCTCAAAGATCCAAATTCCTAGGTTCCGAAATTGTATACCGATTTCTAAATCTCGAAACCTCGAAAGCGGAAGAGCAAGACCTTTATCTCGGTGGTCAGATTTTTAGCAGCGAATTCGTGTTTGGCGTTGACTGTACGTTGGTCATCGAGGCTATAGCTCTCCGTGTACGTGTACATACGTGTTTCTATCGCGCGTGTAAGGGAGTACAGTTATGTCCCATAGTTAGGAGGGCGGGTGGGTCCTCGTCGTGAGGAGGCTCGCCGCTATCGCGAAATCAGCGTCCGTCTTAATTATCGCCCTTAGTGTCCTACCCTCCTGGTGTCCCCTGCCTTCAGGTTCTCAGCTCCTTCCACACGGAGGCTTCTTCCGAGATGCTGGCGGCTCCTTCTTCTTCGTCTCACTCGCCTCCTCCATGACGATCTCACGGTGTTCCTCACAGCAACGCGCGCCTTCGCCGATACGACGATATTGTAGCATAGTAACAACATTGACCAGATATGCACGTGACTCTGGGAAAATTGAAGGTTGCAAAATAGGCAGACAGCACTTAAAAATACTCAGACAAAAGAGAATGTTCGAAAAGTTTAGAAAAAAAAATACTGACAAACATACAAATGTCCTCGCTGAAGGTCACATGAAGGTCAACATATTGTACCTCGTTGGATTCGTCTTTTTATATGCTATAAGTCTTCTGTAGTAAAAATATGCAGTGCCATTTAAAAAAATACGATGACCTTACAATTTCGAAAAAAAATAACCTTGACAACAAGATTCGACCCACCACCGTATTGGCCCCATCGAACAGAATATTTACGTTTCAGGCGATTTGCTTACACGGTGTGCAAAACATTCATGTCATTGTTTCTTCGTGCGTCTTAACTGTGGATTTTAATGGCAGTGGCCACTAAAATCCGGTTTTCTTATAAATTAAATACATAAATTAAATAAACAAATTTTAAACTACAATTATAAACCGTTTCGTTGTTCCAGTATCGATATTCAGTATTCAAAAAATTGCAAATTCTTGGCAATAAAGAAGGGTTCAGAGAGGGTTGCGAGAGGAGGAGCGACACAGATGGGACGATGCTTGTAAGTACGTATAGCGTAGATCTCGGCCACTTTGAATCCCGGTCTCGCACGTACGACTACAAATCAGCCATCTCTCTCTCTCTCTCTGTTTCTGGTAGATCCGACCAGGTGTTTTCCGTGCACGTAGAACACGCGTTTCCTTTTACGTGGTTGGCAGCGCACGCTCGCACGTTACTCGCGCCGATCTTAATACCGTCATTTTTCGGACTCGCCGATAATTCCGGCGAGAGATAGTCTCACGCAGATAAGCCGAACCTCCTCCACGCAGGTGCCTCGCGGGCCGACTCTCGCGAAAGGGGTTGGAGGAACACACGATGAGCCGGTTGTGAGAGACAGAGAGAGCGAGGAAGAGAGAAAGATAGAGAGAAAGAGAGCGAGGAATAAAGAGAGGGGGACGAGGAGAGAGTAGAAGGGGTATCCGAAGGGAAGACAACAAGCGGGCAACGTAGTCCGTATCCCTTTGTTCGACGCGTGGCAAGATAAATTCAGCTAATAAATGACCGGGGGCTATTTACCGTGGCGGTAGCGCCTCGTTATCCGGCTCAGGGCCGTATATATAGAGGCGCACACAGTCGCGCGGTGTTTTGCAGCATTTTGAGCACGACTCGGTATCGGTAAGAGGCCGATAAATCTTGAGGCTCTCGGCTCCTCCGGGCTACGGAGTCATCCCGGTCGTCCGTGAGACGCTCTCCTCTTCCCTCTTCGTCCTCTTCTCTTCCGCTTCTCTCTACTTCCCTTCCCCCATTCGCTGACTGAGAGACCACGACGCCGAGTATCGGCCACCGAGTACTTCCCCTAACGCTAAAACTACCAAAGGGGTCGAATGATCCTTTCACTTTCCTACTTTAAAAATTTGTTAACACTAAATATTTTAAACATTCAAAAATTTGTTTTCAAATATCAATGTTGCTATTGAGTGTTGTTTAAAATAAAAAGATTCTTATAATTTGTATTCTTCCTTTATACAGTCGTGGACAAAATTAAGTGGACTAAAATTAAGGTATCATAGATAACAAAAGGTTAATTTAATTTAACTAATTTAACATTGTAATAAAACCCAACATTTTTTTACATTTCTGCAATGTCCACATAATTTTGTCCATGGCTGTAGGTAGACAATAGATCACTTGTTATTATTGTGCTGAATTTATTTATCATCGAAAACGCCTAATGTTGCTGCATTCAGATGCAAAAATTGTAAAAATGAATCATTATACTCGTGTATTGATAATATTGAGAACTACTTATGTATTGATAATGTAATGAAATATTGTGTGATAATATAACACTCTTTAGTCAAAATATCAAGTGTCCCAAACAAGAAGTCAGGCAAAAGTTGCTTGTCACGGAACGTGTTAACCCTTTGCACTCCAAAGGTGACTCACCATTTCGTTTAACACCTTGAGTGCCACCCTAAAACAGTTTCAATTTCTTTTAGGAAGTAATTTTGTTTTCGATCCCTTTTATGGACAATTTTCATAACATTCTACCCTGGTTTATTCGACAAGTTTTAATATATTTACAAAAATTTTTTATACTTTGTTATGTTACATGTTTCGACTAAAATTAGCGATGGATTTATGTATGAATTCATGGGTCATCCGTATGTGGGTGACATGGCACTCAAAGCGTTAATAAAGCAATTTGGAATAAATATTTTTCAACTAAATCTAAAGCGTTGCACTTATAATCTATAACAATAATGAAAGGGTCAACTTAATGAATTCATGAAAATTCTCAACAAAAATTTAACGTCGCTATCTGCAAGTAATGTAAAAATACCTTGGAGCGCAAAGGGTTAACTATCTTATGGTGTGCGAAGTTTCGTATCCGACCATAGATTCGACACTAAAATTGCTATACCCCGAACTCCAAAGTGTATCAGCCCGAGTCCTTACGTTGCGGACGATAAAATTCGATCGGGTTATCGAACCGGTTTTTATGGGCACAGTTAATTTGCGCGTGCTTCGCGAAATCTCGAATTCGTGCGACGACTATGTTCCAATAAACACGAGACGGAATGTGTGAGAATGATCGAGGTTAATTTCGACGGTTGTCAGGAGCGATCGAAATTTATGCAATAACTGAGATTCGTTGCGGTTAATTAATTTCTTACGGAGGAATAATGAACAGTTGTTTCACGGACTGTCGGACAGTGGTCGTTTGTACCGGTGCAACAAACAAATATCGATTCTCCGGGAAATAATAATGATTGTCTCGTATCCTGCGTTGCTAGAAGCGATTAGAGAGTCGTATCGTTTCCGAGGAATGAATGAAATATTCCGGAATGAAAGAGACGATTCATGCTCGATATAGCGAGATATTTATATCTCTACAATACGCTGTAATACGCTATAATAAATACTTCTCGAATTAGCGACACGCGCAAAAGGGGTGAGTGAATGTACTTACACGAAGAAATTAAGTAAAAACATGATATGACATTTCATGTGTTTTCTTTTTAAATATTTATTTTTCGGTTATGAATGATTACAAATCGGCCAGTTTTTCTAATTCGACACTGTGTTAGGATAAATAAGACGTCGCTGTTGGCCCGTTGGAAAATAACATAACCGAATATCAAAAATATACAGTCGATCATCAATATTCAACATTTTTGCACGAACATTCAACCGCGATGAAGGAATCGGTTTTATAAAATCATTTCGAGAACCTTAACACGTTCGCGGACAGTAAAAATATCGGTGAAAAATAATATGAATATACCTAATGAATCAGTTAATTGTTACTCTGAAATGCACATAAATTACAAAAAGCGAAGGTTATGTAAATTGAATGAATAACAATTGGCTTTAAAATTTGAATGCTAATAGCATTCGTGTAATTTTCAATCACGATTAAAACGAATGCAACAGCATTCACGTCCACGAACGTGCTAAAAAGTAACTGGAGAAGCAAGGGTCGAATGTCACGAAGGAGAGGATTAAAAGTTTAACTCATTAACTGCCAAATTTTTGTTTCCGTTTTAATCGCGCGTATGTATTGTAAAATCGCACATATTTGTATAAGTTAGACGACATTCGGGTTTGCCATTTTACCTCATAAAATTTTGTGGGCAAACTTTTGTCAACATATCTGTCATGTTTTATTGAGCTAATGAATGGTTGTATATGTTAGATGATGCTGCAATATTTATTTATTTATTTTTCTACTTCATTTTCAGTTCTAAAGTAAGTATGCATTTAATGTTGGTATTTCTAGTGCTAAAGCAAAAAATAATTTTGACTATTATAATACAAGTGGTGGACGAGTTACACATTTTATTTATTATAATATAACGCTATTGCAAGTGGTAAAAAGAGAATATGAGTAAACAGATAAGTATGTATACTATATTTATAATATAATCCCCATTTGGGGATCGTGGCAGTTAACGGGTTAAGATCTTATCGTCAATGAAATCTGGATGAACAGAGAGATAAAGGGTTGTTTAGTCGATCGATTGTTTAGTCGTTTAAAGTACTTCGATTTCCGTTCACCGACGTTCGATATCTCGCTGCAGAATTTCAACGAGTGAATCGAATTAAAAATATGGGCGCGTCGATGTTCGCGAGCTGCATGGAAGTTACAAAACAATTACACGAGCTTTCGAACATCGATGCCCAAGTCGCCTCGCATACCAAATACATACTTCACTTTCGTGCTTCGATGTTCGATCTGCGAACGCCTTCGACGACCAATTGCGATTCATCCCCTGAGCATCGCACGCTCTATAAACGAAATAAACGCAAATATCATCGACACCGATAGAAATAGAGAAAAGTTCAAATTAACTCTTTTACTGCCGTGTCACCCATATACGTCACCTATGTGTGTCAACCATACAATCAATTTCTATACGGATTCAACAGCTGTTTTATTCGAAATTTGTTCGCTTCTCTTGTTGAAAATATTCGGGTGTGTTGCTTGGAACTATGGAAAATTATTATTAATTGAGTATCATGAAAATACTTGGTAAGACATTTATATATATTTATATGCATTTTGTTAAAAATGCATAGACTATCTAATACAATTTTGAATCGCTTCCGTGTTGCGATCATGTATTAACCCATCTATCCAATAAACAATCTCTAAGAGAAGATCATATCGACACCTCCCGACTCGAGTTGTCCAATTCGATTCGAGTATCGGTCGAACAGCGAAAAATAACAATAAGTACTTTCTGATCGTCGAACGACATTATTTATGAACGATCCAACAGCTACGTCTTATTTATCCGAACGCAGCGTCAGATAATAGAAACTGACCGATCCGTTATCATTAATAACCGAAAAAGAAGGACAGTGAATAAAAGCAAAAGGGACAGGCTCATCTTGCGCGAATCATTTGGAAGCGAAGGAGCCGAAAGGAGCAACGCGTAAAATATGATAGCTCGCGCCTCGGAATAATTTATCATCGACGCGTTTCCATCTACGGCTCGAATCCAACGAGCTCCTCATCGTCGGACTAACCCGGAAACCGACCAGGCCGAGGCATCGATGCATTCGGTTAACCCGAGGACACGTTTCCGATGCTCCTCTGGTCGCATCATTAAAACCAGCCACGCCGTGTACCGGGACCCCGACCATCAAAAGGGACGCTCGGAACGTGGCTTTGCCGCGATTTATCGCTTTATAGCCGCTCGATCGATCGATACCGATACGCGATGCTTCGTACATTAGCTTTTCTTTCGGATAATACCGAGATTGGTAAGTCCTCGCGTTCCTCATGGTATTCAGCACGAGACATTTGGAAATTTGATACATGGAGATTTGGAAATTTTGTATATACAAATTTGGAATTTCTAAATTTGGTATATGTCAATTTTTAAATTTGGTATATGAACATTTAGAAATTTGGGAACTTGAAATTTGGTATATGTAACTTTGGAATTTTTAAAGTTGGCATATAGAAATTTAGAATCTGAGAATTTGGAGTTTGAAAATTTGGTATTTGGAAATTTACAATTTAGAAGTTTGGAATTTGGAAATTTGGAATTCGGAAATTTCGAATTGGGAAATTTGGAATCGGGAAATTTGGAATCGGGAAATTTGGAATCGGGAAATTTGGAATCGGGAAATTTGGAATCGGGAAATTTTGAATCGGGAAATTTGCAACTGGGAAATTTGAAATTCGGAAATTTGGAGCTGGGAAATTTGGAATTCGAAAATTTGGAGTTGGGAAATTTAGTATATGGAAATTTGGAATTCGAAAATTTGGAATTCGGAAATTTGAAATTCGGAAACATGGTATTTGGAAATTTGGAATTCGAAAATTTGTAGTAGGGAAATTTTGAATGTGCCAATTTTGGAACTGTATTCTCTTGAAAGAATATACAGACCATATTCTCTTGAAAGAACATATGAACCATATACCCTCGAAAGAATATACAGCCGGCATCCCTCGCAATTATTTAAAACCTAGAATAACAAAGGTACATGTTAACAATCTCCCCGCGATTTTCCCTAAATCAAAGTCACGTTAAGGTATCTCCCCGAAAGATATCGTTATCGAAAGAAAAGCAGAGATCGCGAGCGAGCGTACGTTTAGCTGGAGGGTCTAAGGTCGAGTAGGATGTCGAGGACGAGGCAAAATGAGTCCTCGGTGTTCTATCGGTGTCGCGCGATGCGCCCCCGGGGTTAAGTGGCATTCTTGGAACTTTTATAATTATTTTCTACAGAGGCGAGATCGTTAATCAGTAATTGGACGAGCGGTTCCCGCGGAGAAACGAGAGTGTCCGCGATCGAGCATCCGGCCTGCAGCCCCGAGGCTCCTCGGCTCGGCTTATTACGTTGTCACTGTTCTCCCTGGCCGACTACGGTATACGGACGTTTATGTTTCCCGCTAACGGTGTATTTATTAGCGAGAAGACCATCTTGTCGCTTTGCGTCCGACCGATGCGACCGTGCCCGATCGATTGCCTCCACTCTCTTAACGAGCCGAGCTTTCCTACACGTTTATTGCCTACCCGGACCACATCGAATACGTGCTTCACGGAAACGCGATAATTTACTGCTTTTTAACCTCTCGCGACACCCAACGTTTCCTTTTCTATGATTCATGCACTGTTTTCGACTTTTATCGTTACATTTCCCTTTCTTTCTATTTTTGTTCTTTTTTTTGTATCTTTCGATGTTTTTCTCTAATTTCTCTGTTTCTATATGTTTCTCTTGTATCTATGTTTGTATATTTTTCTTTTATTTCTATGTTTGTATATTTTTATTTTATTTCTATGTTTCTATATGTTTCTCTTATTTCTACGTTTCTATATATTTCTCTTATTTTTATGTTTCTATATATTTCATTTCTTTTCATGTTTCTATATTTTTCTCTTATTTTTATGTTTCTATTTTTTGCTCTAATATCTATCTTTCGTATAAATTCGTAAATGAAAATTATGTAAGTGTTATGTGCCCAGGAAAAAAATGAAATTAATCCATAAATTTTGCAAACGAATCGATACTAGAGCTAACGTAATTAAATTTGGCACCACCTTCGTTATTCGAGCGTGATCGGTTGCTCGCAGACGGTTTAATATTTTCTAATTGCTCAGATTCCTTTGAAACTATTTAAGCGATCAAACTGCTTCGATTACATGCGATTACGGAAATAAACTGTCTAAGCATTCTTCCAACACCTTCGATCGATCTCTTTCAATTATTCATACGATCGATCGAGGCAACAGCGTATCTAAAATTGTGTTACTCTGCAAATTACATAAAAAAAGTTCTTCATAATCTCTTGTTTTACACTCTTCATTAACGTTACGTTAAAAAATAATATTGTCGCATTTATTGTTAAGGTGGTATTTAATCCGAACGAAATCGATAATTGAATGTATTTTATATCGATCTTTGAGATTACACGCGTCGATTTTTAACACTAGATTGACGGACGTTTAATGACCACCTGTTTCTGAATTGAAAATGAATTATAAAAATAAGTAAATAATGGATACTACATACATCGGTTTATCGAAAGATTCTTTATGTCGATGAAGGTTAACATACATTTTGACATAAACTTTTTAATAACTTTCGCAATCGAAAACAAAAAATGTAAGAGCAGTCATTTTGACTGGTTCCGTCAATCTAGTGTTAATATCAAACGGTTGCGTCGATTTTTAATACCAAATAGCAGCTTTTAATATAAGATATTTAATTTCTGACGATTTTAGAATCAATTTACCGAAAATAAACGACAGAAAAGCGACGAAAGTGAATAATACTAGGAAATGGAATTATCTAGACCAAACGCGATAAAAAAATTTAGGACGATTCGAAGAATATTTTGTGATAATTTGCGAACAGGGTTGTTCAGAAAAGCCACATTATATCGAGTTTGCGGCGTTAACCGAGCACCGCGCTATACTACACTGTACTCACGGCAATAAGGGGTTCGTGTTTCTAGATAATTCAAGAAAATGACCCAACCATCGGATACGTTTAGATCGCGTTGCAGACCGAAGGCTTCTAAAGTAAAAGACACCTTGCCGAGCAACAAAGTCTGGATCGGTGATCCTATAATTACGTATCGCGTATAGCGATGCAATGCATTGTCTCGTCTGGGAAGTTTGCGCAAAAAGTGAACGATAACATCGAGATAAAATCGAGTACTATGCCGTATGAAGTTCATGCAACTTTCGAAAGCATCGTGGTTGCAAGTCAGCGGGATTCAGAAAGTTTCAATTTGCGAGCTTCGAAATTTCGGACCGTGAAATCGAAAAATGACAACGACGAAACTGTCGAAAAATGAGAATGAGGAAATTGTTGAAAAATGCCAATGATAGAATTGTCGAAAAATGACGATGATAAAATCGTCGAATAATAACAATGATAAAATTGTCGAAAAATGGAAATGCCGAAATTGTCAAAAAATGACAATGATAAAATTCTCGAAAAATGATAATGATAAAATTGTCGAAAAATGATAATGATGAAATTGTCGAAAATTGACAATCACGAAATTGTCGAAAATGATAATGATGGAATTGTCGAAAACTACGGAACGGTTTAACGATTCTACAACAGCGCGACGAAGAATAAGCTGCCGATAGCAAAAACAAGAGATAACTCAAACTACTCGGAAAGCTTCAGATAAGTGCTTACAAGGAATCTCGCATATCTCACGAAGGGAAACCGCAAACACTCTATCTCTCTATCCGCAAACACTCTATCTGTCACCAGAATTGCCTGACTTTCGACGTTTCTCTACTAGCGGGTCAACTTCGCACAGTAAAATTCGACCCTCGAAAATAATCGTCCGTCTCCTCCCTTAACAATGCAAGAAAGCTTGGAGTAGCATTTAAGTTTGGGAGAGAAAGTGAGGGAAAACTGTATCTATTATCTGATTGGTTAAACAAATTTTGATGGAAATGGAAGCATGGAGATGCAAAGTCAGAAATGGAAGAAACAATTGGAATATCGGGTACCAACGTGTTTACAAGAATTCCTTATTGATACGAATCAGATGATGCTGTTAATCACTGTCAGTGTGTTTACTTCTAAATTCCACCATAACAAGCCAATTTTAGTATTTTCATTTATGACATTGAAGGTCATTGTGTAACATATTGATGAATTCGTCTTGGCGCGCGCTTTTATATGACATAACAAAATATATGGCATTCCATGTAAAAAATAGGGGTTCACCTTGGTTTCTCCCAAAATAATGTGAATGCAACAAACATGCATATGTCGTTTTGTTGCGCATAAATACAGTACCACCTTTTCCTCTTTCAATTTTTTCTAAGAGTTACTATTTAAAAAAAAATGCTGGCCAGCAATAGCCTGAACACCCTGTATATATTAAAATATCGCATGCTTACATAAGCCTAATTTTCTCAATACCTATTGTGATTCTTGGACCCAACACCGATTCTGGGCAACGAAACGATAAGGCTCCTCGTTGGTGGCTGTTGAGGGCAATTGTCGATCGGGCCAATGTGAACGGGGCCTTCGTGACGGCATAACGAGCGTGGAGAGCCTCTCCCATGCCCCGTGTAATCTGGTCTTCGGGTAATTGCACGTTATACCGACGAGAGAGGCTAGCGAGAGCTTGCGAAAAATCACGGCTCATTCGGGAACCGGGTGCAAGCCTCTCTCGTGCTTCTCGTACGGCACGAACGGAGAGAAAGGGCGAAGAGGAAGAGGAAGAAAATGACGGGGAACGAAGGACGAGAAGATAAGTGGAAGCGGGAAGGGCACGAAGAGACGGGCCGAGGGATACAGAACTAGAAAGAGAGAAAGAGATAAAGAGACACAGAGGGAGAGTGCACGGAGAAGAGAGCGAGGAAGAAGAATATGAGAGAGGGAAGGAGAGAGTGTGTGAGAATGCTATCAGCGGACTCTTCTCGACCCAAAGACCACACCGCGAGACCACCGTGCGTGCCTTCGCCTCTCTTCGCCGATATATCCGCGATCAAACATCCCAGCGAGTGGGTAAATACGTGAGTTGCTATGATCGAACCAATTTACTTACTGTCCCGCCAAATTGGAACAGTTACGCCGAACGTCACGTACGCCTACTCAACCGAGCGCTCGTAGTTTGCGACTCCTGCCAAAGCGAACCCCGCTTCCTTTCGATAAGCGACGCTATACCCAGCGCCACCCTTTTTGCACCCCGTTGTCGCCCATCGAATTTCGCGAAGAGACCGATTCGTCCATTTTTAAGCTCGACCGATACATTCGGAATCATCGAATTTCCGAATTTTCACATACTCGAATGCCCGAATCATCGAAATTTTGTATCATTGAATTTTCGAATTCCCGAATCTTAGAAATCTCTTAATTACCACATCCTCACATTCCGGAATCCTCGAAGTCTCAAAGCTCCAAATTCCCAAAATCTCGAAGTGCCAAAATTCCAAATTTCCGAATCCTCAAATTTTTGTATCCCTAAATTTTCGAATTTCCAAACTCCCGAAATCTCAAAACCCCAAATCTCCAAATTACCGAACCCTCGAGGTACCAAAGCCCCACATGCACGAACCCTCGAAATCTCAAAGCCCCGAATATAGAAAATATTCTTATTTTTATTTCTGCAATCCAAGTGTACAAATACCTTTGTCCCTCACTGTGCATGCCGTTATAAATGTATGAAACCTTCAAAATCTGGATACAATGACAAAAAAGCGAACAAAGATGTTAAGAGACACGAACAAAGATATTTGTACATGCACATCCATGTATGTTTAACTTATACTCAATAACGTAGCAAATACACGGCGATGCAGGAATTCGAGAGAACAGAAATACCGTGACAGAAAGACCGGGACTGCTACAGTATGCAATGATTTACGGATAATACATAATGATCTAGAAACTCGGAGAAGAAAACGAGTCAAGATAAATAGAGACATAATTCGTCGAGGAGAAACTCCTTCGAACGCGACGCGGAAGAACGTTCAAAATGCCTGATTCCCGACACTCGTACAATGAAAATGGAAGCGTGAACGCGTATCGAAAGGAAGTTAAACGGCGTGTAATCCGATAGAAAATCGTGTCTAGAGAATCGGAAAGGAGGCGAGAAAGCGTTAATGGAGGGAATAGATGGGGAGCAAGGCCAGAGGAGGCCGGGGTAGCTGCAAGGAAGCGATACGTTCTATCAGCGAGTTGTTGGCGGAGTGGTTCGTTAACGGCCGCGTGAAACACACAACATTCCAAGTATTTATCGGGTTCCCATTAATAGTCGAGGCACGGCGTGTCGTAGAGTCGCTCCGCGCTCGAGTGGAGGCCACTTAAGGGGCCGAGAGAAGCGTAGTAGCTGGCAAGGTGCAAGGATACACGAAAGACGATGATCGCCGCCAGCTGTTGTCTCTTCTCCGGATCCAGGGTGAGCCGAAGCGTTAACAACAAGCTAGTAACACGGTAGACGACAGCAAAGAGCCCCGAGGAGCTCAACTGGCAGACCAACGAGAGAGAGAGAGAGAGAGAGAGAGGGCCGCGATACCGCTCCGAAACTTTCAGACTGTTCGACGAAAGCTTGATCTTGTTAAATATGAATACCGGAAGACAACGCGGCGCTCCTCTTATATTTCGAAAGAAAACTAGACGCTTCTTCGCTCTATCTACTGTACCTATACACACCGAATGTAGCATGTACACGACGAATGTAGGATCTACACATAGACGCGGGATCACACGCCGGCAGAGAACAGGATGTTGAACGGGGACACTTTTTTACTCGTGAACGTTGTTTATTTATTCTAACGCTGGTTCGAGCATCCCCGTAGGGCGAGGCTTCCTCGAATCCAGGAACGACTCTTTATTATCGAGCCGGTTCAAGGGGGAAATTATTTTGGGCTGGTCGGGTATTTTTGGGCCTTCGGACCTCGATTATTTAGGAATTTGGCGATTCGGCGATTCAGAGTTTTGGGGCTTTGGAACATTCGACAATTCAGAAATTTGACGATTCGGGGATTCAGCATTTGGGGCTTCGGGACATCGAGAATTCGGAAATTCGAGGAGAATTGTCTAGTCAGAGATTTGTGGGCCTGCGGATCTCGACGATTTAGGAATTTCAAGATTCGGAGATTCGAGGAGAGTTGTTTAGTCAGAGATTTTTTGCCCCTTCGAACCTCGACGACTTGGAAATTTGACGATTCTGGAATGTTTTTCCTCGCGAACGTTGCTCATTGATTTTAACGGTGGTTGAAGCACCCCCGTAGGAGGCGGCATCTTCGAATCCAGGAACGATTCAACTGTATTTTATTAGTTTTTTTGACTTACACCTCTAAGTCGATCTCGCTAAGTCTGCTCATCACCTTTTGACTCACACCTAGCCTGTTTGTCGCCAACGATTTACACTCTCTCCTCTCACTCTCTCGCTCATTCCCTCTTATTCTTTCCTCACCTAGCCTATCATTCACTCCATTTCTAACAGTTCTAATTACCCATTCGTCCCTTTGAAATCTCTCTCTCCCTTTGTTACACTCAAGCACCACGTTCCCAAACCATATTTACTGAAATCCGTATGCAACCTGTTGAAATAAAATAATAATAAGAAAACTCCCCGATGAACGAACTCTTCGGGCGCAATAAAACGGTTGGGATTTTCGAGAGAGTTTTATTGCCGGTGACGTTTTTCACCCCAGTCGCACAGAGATATAAGCGTGCCTGAAAAGGTAAACCTCTTCAGGCGAAAGTTGAACACGTTGGCTGCCACACCAAAGCAATTAAAAATTCTTTTCGCTAAGAGATTAGTTTTGGCAACCAGCTTCCCACATATTCTCAACGCGACCGAACATCCAAATATCTCCAGATGCCGAACAGTCCTCGAATCGTTGCCGAAGAAACGATATTCACGCGAGGTTGCGTGAAAAGATCGACGATCGTGACCGTAACGAACGAGTATTTACTGTCGTCGAAAATTCGACGCAAGCTGAAAACGTTGTTTAGCCAACGGAACGTCCGCAGATACTTATTACCATTTTATTGCGTTGCATCCGCCACGGCCGGTCATATTTCACAGTTAAACAGGACATTTAGCCGTAGCTGGCAGGAAAATGATTTTAAGGCCGGCCATTATGTCGCTTTATGGAGGTTCCGTTTTTCGTTAACGGACCCGTTTACGCCTCGCGCCGTTCAAACAAAACTGATCGGCCAGCAATTCCCGACGACTTTAAGGAAACGTCGCCACTCGAGAGTTCGGCCAACAGACTTCCATCCTAAACAAGCAACAACCACCAGGTTCGGACACTACGGCCTTTCGGCTACGTTGTAACTTTTATCGTCGCCGGTTATTTCCACGGATCTGACTTACCAGGCGAATGCATAAGTTTTTTCCGCTTGAACTAAGAGATGGTTTGACCGAAAATTACGCGGCGTATTAATTCGAATCATACGTCATTATGTTCGCCCGACATTAAACGACAAGCACGTACAAGTTGAGTCCGCCAAAATCTAGTGTCTTTGTTTCATCGTTCAGTGATCATGCCGAATTTTGTGCTCGAAAAGGAACATTTGCGGCACGCGTTGCTTTTCTTATTCGATCAAAAGGAAGAGGCTGTTGGAAGTCATCGTTTGCTGGTAGAAACATACTGTGAACACGCTCCATCGATTAGAACATGCGAGACACGATTTCGATAATTTAAAAGTGGCAATTTCGATGTAAAAGACAGTGAACGCTCTGGTAGACCACATAACTGCGAAGACGAGCAATCCTTGGAGTTATTGGACGATGACCCTACTCAAACTCAACAGTAATTGGCAAAATCATTAAATAAAGTTCCTTGGTCTTTTATTACTGTTACGTTGAACCTTCGATATTCTAAACTTTCAAAGATCTATAATAATGTCTACACCCTTGAAAATTACGTGTCTTCTTAAAAAAAAAAAACCGGAAAAGACTTATGCATACACCTGGTAGACACTCGACAATCTCGTCACGAAGAAACTTTACGACCCTACTAATTTTTTCCTCGTACCTGTAACCTTGCCGGGACCCGGCCGTCGTTTTGTTTGACCGAAGGATCTCAAATATTGTTTCGACCCCGAAACCCTTTGTCGTTCGATTTGCTAGTTCCGTACGGCTTTCGGGCACGTCGTTACAAATCGTAATCGGAAATACTGTGTTGACGAGAAAGCTGCAACGAGCGAGGGAATGCCTACTTCCAAATAGAGTAGTCGAGGTCGAAAGCTGTGTTATGGGGTTGCGCTTACGCAAACACGGGGTCGAAGGACGGTTTTTGCGAGGTTTCTTGTTTCCGAGTCAACCGACTTTCAAATTTGTAGGTTCGAGTTTCTAAATACACGAATTTCTCGATCCTCGGATACGTCGATTCTTAACTTTTCTGCATCTGCGCATTCTTATGGTTTCGTATTACTGAACTTTCAAATTTCTTTATGGTTCCAAGGTTTTCGAATAGTCGTATTTCCCATTTCCCAAATGTTTAGATCCCAAAATTCGAAAATCTTCAGATTCCTTAATCTCCTTGTACATCTTACATATTGATACTGTCAATTCAACATTAATTCTAGTATATTAAAACTGTCAAGCCCCGACGTCCCTAATCCCTAATTCTTCAATTGCCAGATCCCATAAATTCCCCTAACGCGGTGGTCGTTTCACTGCGCCGAGAAACAAACATAGCGTCCCATACTAGCGAGGAGGTTAGAAATCGTCCACCCTAATAGAAAATATTAGATCGTTCGTTTGACAGCGACGACTCCGAAGGCGTCTATACCACGAAATATCAATTACCGCGACGAATAAACACGTATTTAATTATTCGTCGATCGAAAGAGGGGGTCGTTGGATGCAAGAACCGCGGCAAACCGAGAGAGAAAGAGAGAGAGAGAGTGGACAACGTTGACGGGTTAATCTGTCGGCTTTACAGCTCTGTTCGGCCCTGAAACGCATCCCCACGAAATACTTTTCTCCTACGATGATTATTATAATCGGCTGTCAGTGGCTCGTTATCGTGACGGTACGTGAAAGCGTTAAATTAAATTTAAATCCACGCTCGTTTCGAGCCGAGGATGTTCCTTCGTTCGAAGGGATCGAGAGAAAGGGAGAATGTGAGGAAGGAAGTGTGTATGCGAGAAAGAACGAGAGAGGGAGAGTGAGAGAGAGAGTACATAGGTGCATATGTGAAAGAAAGAGAAAGAGCGTGTGAGCGAGAGAGGAAGTCTCAGAGAAAGAGAGTGTATGTGTGTAAAAGAAAGAGAAAGAGAGTGTATGTGTGTAAAAGAAAGAGAAAGAGAGAATGTGTGCGAGTGAGAGAGGAAGATCGAGAGAAAGAGAGAGACGGAACAGAAGAACGATGGAAAGGAGGAAGAAAAAGAAAGAGCAAGGTACAAAAAGGGATTCGTCGAAAAACGAACACGCACGCCTTCAAGTAGCAAACTGGCAAGAGTTATATTGTAGAGACCCGGTGGTCCTTCCAAGATTGGACGGTAATTACCACGTATAGTGTACGCTGTACGGAAGATAAGTACTATTAATGTTGGCCAGGGAAACGATCACGACCTCTATTATTATATACGAGTCTCTATCCTTCTCTTTCGCTCTTCCACGCGCGTACACCTGCATACCGCGTGCATCGCGCCACAAATTCTGTCTCGCGAATACTTCCAAATTTCACCGAAATTTTCTAACTTTTCTTACCTACTGCTTACTTGGACTCTCTATTCTTATTTCGAGAAAATAGCACGTTTTACAAATTATAACCGATTTTGCGACGCGACTGTAACAGATACTGACATTCCTGTAGACTTTGCTGAATACAACAGTACCACGCTTTTTATGTATTCTAAATATTTAAACATTGTTAACCTGTTATCTGAGTATGACGAAATATTTCAAGGAGCACGACATTTTTCGTGATGCGACTACATTCATCGTGCGAATTGTAATATGTTGAACATTTTACGCTTTATGTAGCTCTTATCTACTCGGCTCTTATATTATGTGCAAAAAGATGTTCAACAAAAGTTTGCTACCCGGTTAAGAGGTTATACGATCATTGAACACCGACTTTGCACCAATTTTTACGTACATCTTTCAATGTACCTCGAAAAGGAAGCTTCTACGGTTTTTATAATTTGAGATTCACAGATCTTCGTGCATCTACGTATCTCTGAAGCAGTATCAGTTTTCCATGTTCGTTAAGGATACATTCTCTTTCGCGACTTCAACAGGAGGGTACTTAGAGCTTGGAGCGATTTGAAGAGAAGACAGTGATTTTGCGATATGAGAAATATTTTTCGATTCGCTGCCGAAACAGTTTTTCTGCAGCTACTCGAAAGAGAGGAGCGCAAGTTCCGGCCAGTTGGCTGTCCTAATAAATTCCATAGCGAGTGTAATTACCTCTCGTGTAGCTCTATCTGATCGATAATCGTTAACGATCCGGCGAAAGGGTCGCTGAAAGAAATCCACGAACCGAGGCCCCTCTCTCTCTCTCTCTTTCTCTCTCTTATTCGCGGGAGAGTGCATCAGCGCTCGCGATACCTTTCCGCGGAATAATGCGAATTATAGGGGCATGGAATCGGAGCCGGGGCACCGATACATCGGTCCTGGAATAATGTAAAATAAGTTTGCGAACAGGTAATGGCCCTTTACTTCACTTTGCCATCCTTTGAGATAAGAATCTCGCGCGGCGAATCGCGTTCCGTTGCACTCCGAAAGCTCGCGTCGAGGAACCTCGCAATTATCCGACAGAGAGATCGATGCCTGTTCCTGCTGTTTCACTCGGCATCCCCGTCCCAAAAAAGGATTCTTTCCCTCTTTCCTATCGAAGTACGCGACTTTATGACTCCGATGCCGCCGTGCCAACAAATAGCTACCATTTTTTCCACTTAACTATCGACCTCGAGTACGGTACCTTCGATTTACGACCTCTGCAAATAAAGTAACGAGACCGAGCTTTCTTCACCGGGATAATTTTAATGCGTTGACTGCCATGTCACCCATATGTGGGTGTCATGCAAATTCCTATACATGCAGGACCATATTTTTCAAAATTTTCAGATAAAAAGGATATTACGTGTTTTCTACTCTACATCCCTCCAGTTTCTCAGGAACATTTTAAGAATCTTAAAACTCGTGATAAAAACCTAAAACGATAAAAATATATTACTTTTAAAAAATAATTATTAAATGTTCTAACTTTTCTTGACCACTAACGTCAAAAGGAACGACACATATGTTTTCCAGCTATTTCTAAAAATCATGCAGAAAGGGGTTAAAGTAAGTATATTCAAAGTCTCGAATTTCAACACCCCCAAAATACAAAAATCCCCAGATTCCATAATTCCCGAATTCTCGCACATCAAAATATCCAATTCTCGTATATCGAAATTTGCCAAATCTCATATTTCGCAGATACTACGCAAGAGCGATACCACGCAACATAGGATTTCGGGATCGTCTCTCCGAATTCTGGAAGGTGGTCCCATGATGGGCGTGCATATAATCCGAATGCCGAAAGTAAAAATCGTGAGGGTGTCGCGGGAGGGCGATCCGGTTGGTCCCACGATGACAAACTTTTCAACGATATTACGGTTCGTCGTGGAATATCTGTTAGGTAAATTGGCTGAAACTAGGCTATCTCGTTTCCACGTGTCGGAGAAGCGAGAAAATTGTCGAAGTGCCCGGTGGGAGCGTGGATGTTTAGAAAGCGGCGACACCGTGGAACGTACACCATTATACCACCGTACGCACACACACACACACACACGCTACTTTCAGCGGCTTAGTGGCTGCCTGTAAGCGTGTTTACGTGTACATGAGGGTGGTACTCTTCTTAAGGGCTAACGATGCGTGGTAAGTGAGAGATTTAGGGCGACACCGTTGGAGGGGAGCCAGACTTTCGAAAGAGCATTAACGGGAGTGCTTAGAAAGAGCACATTTTCTTCCAAGATTTATCACCGTTATTTAATCGTAACGCTTCCACGCTATTGTTTCTCGTCGCTCGAAACCATTCCGATACCTCTGATCTAACGCCGTTTATTGCCTCGCTATTTAAAGCCCCCTACACTCGCAATTATTTACGGTAACGATCGCTACGTTCCACGATTCGTGCCTCGCTGCTTTTCACTTTTTTATCTTCGCGCTCGTTATCGTACGAAAGTTATCCAATATCGCCACACGATGTCCGGCGACGAATTCTCCCGTTTACCCTAAGTTTGCCGCTTTTCACGAGTACAACGGGACAACGAAAAGGCGCGAATTTTTGTGATCGACGTATCAAAATCGATGAAGACGATCGTTAACGAGTCCTCGGTCGATATATAGAAACGTTTCGACACGACGAATCGTAGTCCATCGAGGTGGAACACGACGTGGCTCGTTGAAAACGTCACCAGAAAATAATCGACGTCTAGCCCCGAAGGCGATAGCTATCGGAACGATCGGCTAATTGTAGCTGCACGCTGCACGACCGCCTTTAAATGCAGGAAATAGTGCATTTCGTGAAGCAGTCAATCGGTGATCTTATTATGGCACGCATCGAACGACGAGCAACTATGACCGAGCATCATCGGGTTCGACCGATTAAATTGTCCCGAGTGGAGGGCAGTTGTGCCCTATCCTCGCCTAACAAGCCGATAATAACCTGCCTCTTCGGGGTTATGCTTCGTTCTCCTGCTCTCTGTCTGTTGTTCTTTCGGGTTAATTTCGTCCTTGAAGACTCGCGACTCTTTGAGACACAGAATTTCTTTCAAAGGAACACTTAAAAGAAATATAAAAAAGAGGATGGTATGATATATGAATTTTTATTCTATTGCCTTCGTTTTTGGCTTTTTTGTTACTATAAGTGTTACGTAATAATCTACTAGCTACGTACGTTGAAATATATTTAACGATACAGAAAATAAAAGGTCTCGGTGTCGACGAAGTTTCGGAATTAGTTTTAGGTCGAAACGTTCATCCGATGATGAGACACTTCGGCATTCTCGAATTTTCCGATTTCGAAACGAGGAGACACCAAAATCCCGGTTTCGAAATCGAGCGTCGACCTCTTACAGCTCGAAAAGCCCGAATTTGAGTACGTCGTAATTGATTAATCGTTTCGTTGCGACCAACTGCTAAGAATACGCCCATACAATGTTCCGTGGCTTAGCCAAGTGGAAATATAAACATAGGCGACCTTGAAAGAGTTAGAATCGTTATTGTTATCTAGGGGATTATAGAGAAGGAGCACGAGTGGGCATAACCGTGAAGCAGGGATTTAGAAACGATGGCTGTCCCGTCCGTGAAACAGCAGGTGCTCTCGTCAAAGAAATCGAACAAAATAACGCTCTCCGTCCGCGTTTCTCTCTTCCTAATTCCGTCTTAATCAGGAGGATCGTTCGCTTTGATCCGACTATGGGAGCGAAGGAGACGCGGGTACGTTCTCCGCGTCAGAAATCGGCCGTTCACGCGTATAAAAGCCGTAAAGAGAGAAGATAATCCTCTTGGATACCTTTGGACACGTCGTCCTCGTTGGGAACGAGAACAATTCGACCAGGAAGAAGTTAGAAACTTTTGCTCCACGGCAATCGAGACCGTTCACCTTCGCCCAATCGATCTCGTTAACTTTATTAACCCCCACATTTACCGTCGGTTAATCGTAATTTGCATTGTCTATTTACAATTGCGAAAGAAATTACAGTGACAATACCTAAATATAAGAGAAGTAATGAGACTGGTAGCGTACGGATACTCTGCTACTTTCCCCTATCTGAAGAAAGGTTATGTTGCGTACTTAGCCGCATATTCGCTTCTTTATTGATCCATCGTGTCAATATGATCCCCTGTTGGCTGATCTTTTGAAACTAAATTCCACAGCTATCTGGTTAAATCAATTTTGCCCACGCGGTGACAACACGTAAACTACCCCTACCTTAAACACCCCTACAACCCCTTTTCGGGCCTCGCACCAGTTGTGAGACACCCTGTACAGTTAAAAACGCACGCCGTAGGACATCGCGCGAACGATCGCGAAAATCCGAGAAGACTTCGAAGCGAATGATTTGTAAACGATTTCGATCGGTTCGTATATGTTGCAAAGTGCATCGTGCTCGGAGGGGCAACAATGATTCGTCCATTATTCATTGCGTGGCATTTTCGATGATGGATCGCCGACGGCGTCGCGCTTCGATGGCACGCTTCGTGCGTATCGACCGTCGCGAAATGACAACTCGCAACGTCGATTCCTCCGATTGTTCCCCCGTTTTTACCTGCGGTGTTTTTTTGCGAGAACCAATCTGGAATTATGCGGAACACGGAGGAACGTTGCGACGCGCGAGGGCAGAGGGACGGACAGGGCGTAGTTGCGAGAAGAAAAATAAGACGGAAGGAGAACGGCGAGCAACCGCGGGTCCTTCTGCACGAGTATCCGTAATGACAGATTACCGCGGCATTAATTCCTTGTTTAACCAACAAACAACCTACCCGGCATACCGTTTAAGTAATAAAATATGGCGGCCCAGTTGCCCGGGGCACCTAACGACTCTCTCTCTCTGCCCTCCCCTTCGTGCGTTCGCCCTTTTACCGAGGGCCCCCGTTCTCTGCCATTCTTTCGTATTCGCGATCATCCACCCGGTTACCATTGCACGCTTCCTGCACTTTAACATCGGCTACTTTTAACCGGTTAACTCCGTTCGGCGTGCATACACGTCAATCCGATACTTCGTTCCGGTGCGGTCCACGTCAACGTTATTAATTTTTCGTCCAACTACAGCGTAATTCCTCTGTTCGATCAACATGCATGTAATCATGTCCAAATCAATGTTTGCTCTTCCGAATTATCCTAGCAGTAGCCACAAACGCCTAATATAATTTATATACATATATAAGTATAGATATATTTATTTTTTTAAAGGCAGGAACGAATGTATTAATGATATATAAACTGTCCCAATTGCATAAAATGAAATTAAATTTTAAGTTGGAATGTTTAAATAGAATTTAAGGATGACAAGACCCTATAAAATTTTATACAAATATATATTTTTGAAATAAATAATTTATATTTAATTGAGAGGATCTTTAAATTTAATGAATATACATATATATGAATCGATGATAAGTCTTAGAATATATATAAGGATATACAACATAATATTGTATAAGTACATATATATGACTTATCGACTAAGAGATACATGTATATTCTCTATTTCTATACATATATTATTCTTCCTAAGGTTATATAGGGTGTCCATAAATGTGTTCTGACAAAAATGTGACCCTTAATTGGATACTGTAAATGAAACATGAGTAAAATGTGCCATTACTCGTCAATTTTTTAACTTGACAAGAACATTTAATGCAGGTAATACGCATCGACGTTGAAATTGACAGACAATAACGCATTGATACCGCCTCGCGCGATATCACCGAACGTCGGATGCGAACTCTGCCGGAGTGCACTCGAGTTCTTTCTTTTTACATATTTCGCGTATCGCGTGTACGAAGTTCCGCGCTGTTTCCTACGATAAAAGTTATTTTGTTCGTCGATGGTTTTATCATTGTGGTTCGTCGGTTTTCAGCGCGTTCGCTAGTGTATCGTTATCAGGTTTTTCATTTTTCAAGACATTTTCATTGTCGCGTATTATCGCGTTATCGAGGTTATTAACATTAATTATTAGCATACTTCCAGGCATCGTTAAATCTTATCATCGGGTTTGTCTTTATTAAATTTTATCGAATTTATCTTTCGGTTTCAGCATATCGTCAAGTTCGGCGTTATTAAGTCATATACTATCGGGTGTACCATTATGGTGCTTTACCATATGATCGAGCTTATTATCGTCAAGTATTACAATATTGAAGGTGATCTAGCATCACCCAGTCTTACCATCGAGTTTTTATTAAATTTTATCGAGCATGTTTCTATCGCATTTTATCGAGTATGTTTTTATTAAGTTTCACCGAGTTTATCTTTATCAAGTTTTAGCATATTATCAAGCTCATCGTTATTAAGTCATATAATATCGAGCGTACCATCATCGCGTTTTATCATATCATCGAGCTTATTATTATCAAGTATTACCATATTACGGAGTCTATCATACCATCGGGTTTATTATTATCGGGTCTTGTCGTGTTATTAACTTTATCGTTATTAAATCTGGCATTACCGAGTTTATCGTTATTAATGTCATTAGTAAGGTATAAGTTTCGTATAATAGTGCGATGAAAACTCGTATTACCGCGAACGACGGTATAACGCGAAATTTACATTTTAAGTTTCTCAATAATAATCGCGAGAGAAGCCTGTACGCGTGGTAAGCACGCCGACGAGTATCGCGTATCGAAATAATTACGCGTCGTTGGCCATTTTTGGAAATCAGCTGGTTCGGTGATTCATGCGTGGCCGACGAAGTTGCCCGATGCCTTTAAACGTACGTGAAATTGACAGGTGTCTGTTACTCGTAATCATCTGCCTCGTGAATCTCTATCAATAACGTTTATTACATCCGAAACTCGTATCGTGTGACTAACGAAGGGACCGTAAGATGTCCCGCAAGATTAAAAGGTCACCTCCGACACCATTTTTCTTGGCTATTTTTGCCAACAAGCACCACGGTCCCTCGTCACGATCTGCCTGTTCGCCGATACCCTAACACCGTGACGAAATCAACGGTACTTGGTCGAATCCCGGGGACAAGCTTCTGCTTCCTACACGGAATTTTTCGAATTTCCAACCTTCCCGCTTTCCGAATTTCCAAACTTTCTGGTCCTCGATTTTCTTTGATTCCCGAATTCATCGATTGTCCGAACATCGAAAGACTTCGCGTTTCGCGATTTTCGATTCATGAACATTCGCGTTTGGCAATTGCTACGTTCTCTAACGTGCGAATCTGGAAATTAGTGCTGGAAATTGCAACGATTTCACACGCGGTATATATGTATATGTAGACAACGTATACATATAGGACAACGGAAAATTGGCTCACACTTTTATAGCAGTCTTCCTCGAATACCAAAAACTAGAGAAACTGGGAAGGTCTGATCGTTAAGAAATCATAACAAAGTTCCAATTTTATTGTATATATATAATATTGTATTTAACCCCTTGTGCTACGATTTGTTCGGTAAATGCGTCAGACACAACGAACTATTAATTGCTACAACATCAAAATGATTAAAGGAAATTTGTATATCAAGAATGTTTCGTATTTAGTGATCCTCAACTGTGCGATTTACAAATATATTCAAAATGAACATTCGATCGTATTAAAAATATAAACAAAATTGATCAGATTTGCACTGCGAGTGCGTCACGAGTGTAGCTCGTAGTTATGTCACAAGAGGTTAATTATCTCTATAACGAAGTAGACAACTATACATAGTAGTTCCGTTTCTTTGGTTACTTGATTTCGTGCGGTTCCAGGGATTCGTTTGAGATTTGTTGGGAAGTAAATCGGCTTGGGGCAAGGGCGAATAACTAGAGTTCACGATACACCTGCGCGGATGATTTAACTGCGGACTTATACCGTAATTCGTTAATGAACTCCTAATTAAATTATACGAGGGTTCACGGACCCTCTGTTCTCCTTAAGTTGGAATATCGTTTATTTTTGCGCGCTCTCGCAGGATTTGCGAATGGCGCACGAGAGAAATAAAGCGGGACGAAGTTACCGCACAAACGTTGCTCTCTGGTTAGATTGGATGGTCGCTCGGCCGAGTAATCGCTCGATGAAATTATTATAAACGAAACAGAACACGATGAATATTTCAGCTTTTAATTTTTTACCGAACGAGGGTACTTACTATCACGAGCTAGGGTTTCCTTTGGTCGTGGTAGAAACATTCGCAATGAATATTTTTTCCGATTAGCTTCTAGCGAATTGCATCGATATCGAATCGAACAGGTACTACATGGTATTAATCCGACAAATTGGCCCTCGTCTACAGATTGTTGCATTGCTTTCGACATCGATTCACCATCGAAATTGAAGTTACAATAAAATCGACGGTAAAAACAAATCGACAATCTTTTATACGATATGATTAACGTAAACAGGATATAGAGAGTATCATAAATATATGTATATAAGACACGATATAATTATCATAAATATATGTACGTAAGACACGATATAATTGTCATAAATGTATATATAAGACTCGATATAATTATCATAAACTTATAAAACACGATACAATTATCATAAGATAAAAGAGTGACTACCGATCATGATAGCACTGTTACGCGTCTCCGGGCGATAATCGTAAATGTTGAAGTGAAAAAATAATAAGAAAACTCCCCAATCAACGAACTCTCGAGGCGCAATAAAACAGTTGGGCTCTCAAAGATGTTTTATTATCGGTGACCTTTTTCACTCAGGTCGCGTATAAGCGTACCTGAAAAGGTATACCTCTGGGTCATTCCACACCCATTTTAATCAAAATATGTTATAGTCTGTGTGAAATTAGGAGGGAATGGGTTAAGTCATCATTTTGATAATTTCGAATTTGTTAAAAAATTACAAGCTTTCAAAATTTTCAGTTTTTGCCTATTTTTTTCGAAAATAGACATCACTTATGAATTTTTGCTCAGATACTGCTCGTCCGATCGAGCTAAATTTTTTTTGTTTTATTCATAAAAGATTGGGCTACTATAAAATATTTGTTCTGACTTCGTCAATTTGTTATACAATATGAAAAAGTTTAAAAAAATTCCTTTTTTATGTTCTTCAATGCAAAGCATACCTGATTAAAATTAAAAAAAATATTAAACAGTTCAATGTAAGAATCGAATTGGGTAGGACAGTACGTTGTTCCTGGTTCGTATAATTTTACATTTTACATTCAAGTTCTTTTCACTAAAAAGATTACTTTCAACAACCTGCTTCCCATATATCCTCAACGGTAAATAATCAGAGAAACTCGAGCGCGTTCGTCAAACAATTTCCAAAGAATTACTTGTCCCTATCCGAGGCAACATCTCGGAAGACGCGGTCGTATCTCTTCTCGTGGCACCGATATATCCCTGTCGTTTTTAATACCGTTTCAAATTATCGTCCGGTTCGCGCGACGCCTAAAAAAATAACTAATGAACCAATCAACACGGGCCCGAAATCCGGGAGTAATTTATATCGGAGTTAAAGATCGTTTGGCAGCGAGCAGAAGCGGCGAACAAATTGAAACACGAAAGTCGACTGCTTCCATCCGAATCCCTCGGATTACAGCGCGGAATATACGAGCCAGCCGGAGCCCGCGGACCATCTCCGACGTATCGAGCGTCCGAAAAAGACGAGAGGGGAGGAGAGAAAAAAGCGGAAAGACACTGGGGTCCGTTATATTTCATCCTGCTTTACGATGCAATATATTATTACCATTTTCTATTATCTCGTCGGGCGTTGCGTCGGCGCGGGTGGCGCCGAACACGCTTCGCGAGCACCAACCACGTGCGACACGTTGCCCCAGAAAAGGAACAGGGTGTCCATTTGTACGGTCTGGCCGACTCGTAAATCCGCCGACGGCGACGAGCCGATAAACGGACGAGGACGGGGTGCTACAGAACCCGAGATAGCATCGACTTCGATATGCACTCGCAAATTCGAGTACGCTACGAAACGACGCGATCGGTTTGCGAATTCGGGATTTTAACGATACGGAAATGTGGAGATTTCGGGATTTTACGGATTCGGGAATGTGGAGATTTTGGAGTTTGAGAATTCGGGATTTTACCAATTTGGGAATATGGAGATTTCGGGGTTTGACAATTCGGGATTTTACGGATTCGGTAATGTGGAAATTTCGGGGTTTGAGAATTCGGGATTTTACCGATTCGATAACGAGGAGATTTTGGGGTTTGAGAATTTGGAATTTTACCAATTCGGAAATATGGAGAATCTCGGGGTTTGAGAATTCGGGATTTTACCGATACGGAAATGTGGAGATTTCGGGCTTTTACGGATTCGGGAATGTGGAGATTTTGGAGTTTGAGAATTCGGGATTTTACCAATTTGGGAATATGGAGATTTCGGGGTTTGACAATTCGGGATTTTACCGATTCGGTAATGTGGAAATTTCGGGGTTTGAGAATTCGGGATTTTACCGATTCGATAACGAGGAGATTTTGGGGTTTGAGAATTTGGAATTTTACCAATTCGGAAATATGGAGAATCTCGGGGTTTGAGAATTCGGGATTTTACCGATACGGAAATGTGGAGATTTCGGGATTTTACCAATTCGTGAATATGGAGATTTCGGGGTTTGAGAATTCGGGTTTTTACCGATTCGTTAATGTGGAGATTTCCGGATTTGAGAATTTGGAATTTTATCGATTCGGGAATATGGAGATTTCGGGGTTTGAGAATTCGAGAATTTAGAGGCTCGACAATTTGAAGATTTCGGGACTTTACCGATTCGACATGGCATGAATGAAAAAATATGAAATAAAATAAATGAAAAAATATCTATAACACTATACGTTTAGTTAAACAATATCAAACGTCAACAAATATCATCAGATCTCACCAAATATTTTTGGTGACAATGCGACTACGTTCATTGAGGAAAGTGAAGAAATTATGAACAATGTAGCTGTAAAATCCGTAGAAAAATTCGAGTGTCATCCGCGTCATCGAAAATTTGAGCGACACGGCGATCAAAGTATTAATACAGGTTTCGTTCGATTCTATCGAGGCCCGTTGAAAGCTGCCGGAACGAAACGGTGCTCGTTCTAAACGCGGTAATAAAAAGTTATCGAAACTCGCGCAACCTAATTGGGGTGTATCCGTTCCGGCGAATCCCGGTGTCGGCCGGTTTTATTTCATTTTCTGCACGAGCGTGGGATGGAAAAATAAAAATAAAGAAACTGCGGAAAGTTGCCGCGCGATAACGCGTGGCCGGTCGTTGAAAAACGTTGAATACTGGCCAGTCGATGCCGGCCAGCGAACTTTCGCCGGGGGATGAAATATGATTACCGGATTTGTCAAAAACAGCTGCGCCACGGGACATTTGTTGGCCGGGCGTGAAATGAAAGTCCACGGAATTATAACTCGACCCGGCGGCGAATCATCGAAATCGGCATCGAAAATATTTCCCAACGTTTTCCCTTCCATCGAGTTACCTTGTTTTTCCCCGGCGTTCCAATGCCACGCGAAAAACAACCGGCCAAAACGGTTGCTCGAAACGGCATTTAATGTCGCTTTTACGCCACTTTCGGAAATATATATAAATTTACAGCCGGTTCATGATCGCGTCGTTCATACGATGTTTAAAATAATACGACGATGAAGCTATTTTATTAATATACAACATACATACACGTACGTTAATATACATTTAACATACAACTTAAGTACATATATCATATGTTAATATACATGTAATATACAAGATGCATATATCATATGTTAATATACATGTAATATACAAGATGCATATATCATATGTTAATAAACATGCAATATACTTACGAATCAGATAATTGTATATGTGTAGCAAATATGTTACATATGATGCTAGAGAGTGTTATCAATCTCCCTGTTATGAATCGACTCGCGTTTATTTTGCAGATCTAAATGTATCACGAATGCAAAAAGATCATCCTGTTCCAGTGTCATATGAACTCTTATTCTAATGTCATATAAACTTCCTCAAATAATGTTCCCAACGAAAAATAGATCATTAAATTTATTTATTTTAGCAGAAACCATTATACGTTATCCATCGTATATAATAGTGTTTAATAAATAAAAGCATATCGAATTTATTTATTTTAGCCTAAATCATTGTACGTTATCTATCGTACATAATGTTGTTCCATAAATGAAAGCATGTCGGATAAAAAGGAGAGGTGTGTAACGAAACAGGTGAAAGAGAGAGACGGTGAACGGCTAAATGATTTTACAGAGGCACGGCGAAAGCGTAATCGAGTACAGTTTCGTGAAAAGAGGATCAAAAGTGTACAACGGAGTGCCATTGAGAGCATATCGAGTTTCGTGGGTTTCTTGCAGGGTTTAAAAATCGAGAAAATCGCCGAAGAAAGTATTCTAAGAAGCAAGTAAAAACGCGTCACGTCCCTGCGATCTACCTATGCCTTAGGGGACCACCCGCACGCAACCACCGTCACTTTCTTTCCTTCAACTCCCACCTTCTCCACCCCCTTTTTTACTTCTTCCTCTTCATCTCCACCTCTTTCGCTTCGTCTCCACCTACGGCTCTTCTTCGTCGATCGTTCTCCGCCCCTACGAGACCCTGTGCTCTTCACGATACCGACAGAATACGAGTATATCGCGAACGGTGTCGACCCTGGGTCGAATCCTTGCGAATGAATAGCGAATATTTTTAGAGTACGTGCGAGCATGGTCGAGACCGCACGAGACAGAGTTCGAAATTTTAGGTGATTCGGGATTCGAGGATTCGCGAAGTTACGGACTCGGAAATCTGGAGATTTCGAGATTTAAGAATTTGGGATTTTATAGATTCGGGAATGTCGCGATTTCGGGAGTTTACCGATTCGGGAATGTGGAGATTTCGGAATTTTTCCGATTTGGGAATCTGGAGATTTCGGGGTTCGAGAATTGGAATTTTACCGATTCGGAAATGTGAAGATTTCGGGATTTTACCGATTCGGGAATCTGAAGATTTCGGGGTTTGAGAATTCGGATTTTACCGATTCGGGAATGTGGAGATTTCGGGATTTTACCGATTCAGGAATCTGGAGATTTTGGCGTTTGAGAATTCGGATTTTAGCGATTCGGAAATATAGAGATTTCGGGGTTTGAGAATTCGAGATTTTACCGATTTGAAAATGTGGAGATTTCGGGATTTTACCGATTCGGAAATGTAGAGATTTTCAGGTTTGAGAATTCGAAAATTTAGTGATTCGGAAATATGAAAATTTCGGGGTTTGAGAATTTGGTAATTTACGAATCCGGAAATCTGGAGATTTTGGGGATTAAAAATTCGGAAATTTACGGATTCTGAAATCTGCAATTTCAGAATTTGAGAATTTAAATTCGTAAATTCATAAATTCGTAAGTTCATAAATTTGAAAATGAACTGCGGATATTTTCGACTCCCCGTACTTCGTTCGGAAAATGGAGCGCGGACGTTATAACAGGAACATCCTAAATTGCGCCGAAGTTAGTAGAAAAGTGAAATTTCATTTTGCTGGTGTACCATGTCGCGAAGTGAACTCGAAAGAAAGAGGCGTTCCTTCGAATAGCCGGTGTCGAGGACTGGTCGGGACGTAAGGTGGTTTTCAGGTCGGCATTTAGAAGTCTCAAGGCGACGCATCTCGTACGTAAACGGCAGGAAAACTCGTTATACTAATCCGGCGTCCTAATTGTGAGCGGAAGGATGGTGGTGGCCCTTTTCAAGGGCCGTTTCCGCGCTCTTTTGTGCTAATGTCTTTTGACTCTTACCGCACACTCGGACCACCCCGCTGTGAATACGTTTGTACCGGGGCTGGTTCCTTTGAAAACGCTCTTACGTGACACGCTTAGATATTTTCTTTCCCGTTGATCCTAATTATTCCGGTCACCAACGACCCGCTACGACCAGCCGCAACCCTTTTCTTCGAGGGGCTGCCGCCGTACACGTAATCGAAATTTATCGCGCGGACGATCCGCCGGTAAATCTTAACAATGGAGAATCCTCCACAGAAACTTTCATTCTCCTTTCGAAGAATATCAACGAAATCGACTGTGGGGCCGCCGTAATGAAAACTTCGAGCGTACGCTGATTAGGGGGTCGATTAACGTGTAACTTTACGGAAAGGATATTCGACGCGTCGAATATTATTCTGATTCGTGTGTTCATACTGTGGGGTGGCGGTATTAGGAGGGGGATTGGAGGGTTTGGGGGGCGCAAGTGGATATAAGAGAAAGGGTTAAGAGTAATCAACGTATGGTCGGATATTTTTCTCTGGAAAAACAAGGACTTCCAGTTACTGATTTTTTTAGCACTCATTGATTGGCTCATTCATTGATTTTTGTACAAATTGATCTTTATACTCGTTGATTTTTGCACTCATTGATTTTTGTACTCATTGATTTTTGTAGTCGTTGATTTTTGTACTTATTGATTTTTGTGCTCGTTGATTTTCGTACTCGTTGATTTTTGCAATCATTGATTTTTGGACCCCTTGATTTTTAAGTTTAGAAATTCGGGCGTTTGGAATTGTGCAAACTAAAGCATTTACAAATAGAGAAAAATATCGGGCTTTCATCCGAGCGACTTTTGAGTTGCACTCGAGTGTGCTTCTGATAAATCAAGATCTACAGAGTAGGCACGAATCATTTAACCCCTTAACTTATCATTTCGTCGGCAAGTGCGTCAGACGGAGCGATTCAATTATCGTAGGAACGTGAAGATGGATAAACATTGCTCGAATGTTAGGGATATTTTGGATATGACGATCATCGGTGGACAGGATCAAATTAAAATTGAGCTCGAAGTTCGATCGTGGTGAAATTAGGGGCCGAATTAGTCGCGTTGCAGCGGTTGTGTGCGTCACGCCTGAGAGGCGTCATTATAAGGCAAAGGGTTAATCCGTGAACCACGAATGTTACGGATTCGCGTAGACCTCGAGATCCATCATCGTAGAAAATGGAAAGTCACGATACATAAAACTTTATCGAGGTTACAACGGTAATTCGAACGGTCCCTTCGAGCATCGAGAAGGTCCCCGCAAGAAATCGTTGGGATCGATATTTTTGCGCGAGAATGATTCGTCGTGGTCGAACGCGGAAGCGTTTTAAAAACGCGCGTAAAGAAGAAGAGTTACCCGGTGCTGTTCGATTCACGGATTAAATTGAAACGAATGTTTCGAGACGCCTTCGGCGCTGGTGTCCGCGTGTTCCAATTCTCCGGACGATCGTCGAAAAAGCGTCCTCTTCCATCTTCTTCCCGCGACGTCCTCGAAAGGCGAACCGGAAACGCGACGTCTCCGCCATCAATTTCATTTTGTTCGCTCTGTTCGAGCGTCGTCTTTGTCGCGAAGCTTCTCTCCGTCCGTGTTCCTTTGATCCCGGCTCTTTTTGTCGCGTTCGGACGCGCGCGAAAAATCGAACGCGATAAAACCGGGTCGTCGCGAGCAACCCATTAGGAACGCGGGCTTCCTCCGCAACGCCGCTTCCGGTGCACCGAGTATTACCGCCGCGCAGAATAAACCTGACGTTCCATTAAGACGTCGCGACGCCGTAGCTCGCTACGTTTGAGGAACCTGTTAAACGTTTTCGAGAGAAATTAGATTGGATCCCGGTGAAACGCTTTGTGCGCCTGTACGTTCCCGGCGAACCGGAAACGGAACTGTCAGACGGGATCGAAACGTCTGCGAATTACGCCGATCGATTCTCTCGCCGTACAGATTTCCTCGGATCGTTCCTCTTACCGCCTTTTTGAGTTTTCGAGTTATCGACAATTTACGCGATCGAGGATTTACGCAATCGATTGAAATAATTGAATTCACATTAAGTCGAGAACTTACACAATCGATTACAATAATTGAATTTATATTAATCGAGAGTTTCTCTCTAGAATAAGCAGTTTACCTTGCCCGACTAAATAGTACGTCCCTAGTTAGATATGTTACAACAAAAATCATTTTTAACCCGACCATTCGCCGCGTTTAACGTATCGAGTTATCGTAACGTGTTTATGTTGTCTATAAACGCTAGAATATCCGAGGATAAATCGCGTTTAACCGGTTATCATTAATCGTTCATCGGAAATCGATAATTGAACACAGCCTATAAAATTGCACTACGTTTCATCGTACAGTTTCAATAACAAAATTCCTCTGTAATCAGACTATTTCCGATTTTCACGAGCTCTTCCGATATTTCACGGATATTTTTCGAAAGACCGTAAAAACTCGCAGAATCTCCTCGGATATTCGAGTATCGGTCTCGGTTCGATGGTAGCGAGACAAAATCGGCGAGTCACTCTCGAGTTACCGGAAAGTCTCGGTTCGTCGAAATAACGGAGGCCAAACGAAGGAGGGTTTCGGTCCGTTTGTCGTCTCGCCGCGAATTCGAGGGACTCGAAAAAGGTTCGATTGTTGACGAAGGGTCAGCGTCGCGTTTCCACGCCGTTAATCGTCACGCTTTCCAAGTTCCAAGTTGGCCGGTCCGCGATTCGTCTCGCTTATCCGCCGTTAGCCGACCTTCCACTTTTTCAGCCTCTCGTTCAGCTCGCGGTCTCCACGATTCCCTCCTCTTCTCTTCCTCGGGATCTCTTCCAACGGGATCGTGAAACGTTCGCGACGACCACCGACGAACTTCGAGAGTCGACGACAAGATTTGACGAAGACGGATTTGCGAAGTCCGTTTAGCGATTCGTAACTCCATGGAATGATCAAAGAGGCGAGATTAATATTTCATAAATTGAAACAGAAGTTACCTCGTGACCGGTGAACAGTGTGTTACGAGTTTATCTATTACTTTCCATTGGAAGGTACAGATGACAATATTGCCAGTTATTAACTAGTTATTACCAAGAATAACTTCTGGTTTGAACCCGCAGCTTTGTTTCCAGCCATCGAGAGACACTTCGATCCATTTCACGATCGTTTCTCGCGAGGCAAACGATCGGTGGCTCGGTTCTTAGGTAACGCTCCATCGATCATTTGCTCGATTCACACAATGGTGGCCCCGACTCCCCTAATTCGCTCGGACTGGTCCGGTTTCTCATTCGATACGGTACCGGTTAGATTGTTTCCTTCCGGGAAAGTGGGATTGATCGAAAACTCGTATTGTCACGAGACCGGCATCCATTCGTTATATGAAGTTAAAATACACGGAAAGGCAATCGTGACTAAATCGAAAGCGTGTAACGGCGTTGACGGAAATCGGACGTTCAATTTTCCGAATGAAAGACCCCCGTGCGCCAAAAATACACTTATCAGCGTTTCTGCTTCCGGCTAATTCTTTATTTTATTCGGTGAACGATAAAACGAAGAGATTTATCGAATCCGTTCCTGCTATTCTGTGATCGAAATTCACGCTGTTATCGTTAAAATAAAAGACGTGAACTTAGAAAAATTTTATTTTATTTCAATGAATTTTTATCGATAATTGTTTACTTAAAATTTTCAATTTACTTTTCAAGCTTTGTAAAATTTTATTATTATTTTTATGAATTTTTATCAATTATTATTTATTTTAAAAATTTTTGAATGAACTTTCAAAAAATTAAATATTGATTAAATTTTATTCAAATTATTAAATCTTGAACAATTATACTTTCCAATAATTACGCTTTAAATTATTGATTAAATTTCATTCAGATTATAAAATCTTCCAAAATTATATTTTACAATAATTACGCTTTTAATTATTGATTAAATTTTATTCAAACTATTAAACTTAAAATATGGAATGTAAAAAACTTAAAGTACAGACACGTGACGCACTTGCAGCTTGAGCGTAATAAATCTTACTAACATTTCGAATACGTTTATACGTAAACCTGATATACAGTTATAATTTACATAATCAAGGATCATTGAATATGAAATACGCGTAACATTTTAGCTTTCTCTGTTCGTATTAACATTGTAGCTGTAAATAGTTAGCTCCGACTAACACACCAGACACATAATTTGTGTTGCAAATGGTGAAAATATAGTATGTAAGGAACTTAAAGGATGTAAGAAGTCTGAAATGAAATTTAATCTCTAAACGACTAATTAACTGGTCCGGTATCTCATCGTGCTCGGTTCAACATCGAAGCCCCTTTATCCGCGGGATAAAGAACGGCAACGCGAATAAATTGGACGCGCGCACGAATTCGCCGTGAAACTTTTAATTTCCCGTGATGGCGCTCGCGTACGTTTCCACATTTTCCCGACTAACGAGCTACGTTTCCTTCGAGAAAAGAGAGAGAGAGAGAGAGAGAGAGAGAGAGAGAGAGAGAGAGAGCATGGCAATACAGTTACAAAGGGTCCGAGAAGTTCGCGAATAAACTCCGTTAAAGCCGTAGGAACGTTTCGCGAAACTCCTCGTCAAAGGATAAGAAATTGAATAGACCGAATCAATTATCTTGATTTATAAGCTACTTTTTCCCCCGTAGAATAGTTTCGTTCAATGGCTGCTCCAAGATGGTGGTACCCTCGAGATGTCGTACGAGATAAATGCAACGAGAGGCTGATTCGCGTTGTTAACAGGATCGATTCGTCGAGATCGAGACACGAATCCGCAAAGTTCGCTAAACGTTTAACCCTTTGCACTCCCTAATTTCTTTTACCTACTAGCCCCTTAATTAATTTATAAAATAGATCACGAAATGGGTTTTCAATAAAATGCGTTGCAATAGTGCAGGGTAACAAATATATTTTTAATTCATTGTATGTCGTGAACAAATTATCATATACATTCAATCAACCTATTTATCTGAATTATTTATACAATCCAAGAAAAATGCAATTTTCTATTATTAACACGTTGACTGCCATTTCACCCATACATGGTTGACACTTAAATTTCTATACAGATTTAACAGCTATATTATTGGTATAAGAAGGCATCGTGAAAATATTTGGTAAGATTTGATAAACATTAAATATTTAATGCAATTTTAATTTGACACTCCATTGCGTTTTTTTACAGATACCGTATAGCAACAATAAAACTTTTTGATCGAAAAATTGAATGAACTTTTTATAAAGATAATTATCGTTCTATTATCAGCTGTTTCATTGTGTTTATACATGAATCTGAAACACAATAGACTTAGTTAAAAAATATTTATTCAAGTAGTTCAGATGGCGAATCTTAATCGCCGTTCGAGGCGAAGGGTTAAAATCTTCGAAGACTCGCCGATATTTGACAGAGTAACAGGTTCTCCTCGCTAATTTCACCTGAAAGCGTTTGCTAGCTGTTTTAGAAGCCGACGAACGTCTCAGCTACCGTTTTCTACGTATGAAGACTCGTAAGCGGACGCGTCGCGTAAACTTGGCACGTTCCTCGCTGCTTGGGTTTTCCTGCGCTTCCTGTTTGGGAAAGAACAATTGTCTATTTCGCTCGTTGACATCATTGTGCGAGCACGAGAACGAATACGAGATGGTAAAAAAGTATTCTTCCAACCTTTTCATCGCGCGTTCTGTTTTATTGTTGTTTAAACGATATACCACGTACCGGTCGAGCGGTAACCGAACGCGATTTTCTGTAAAACAAACGCACGGCTTTTACTTAACCCCAAGAAATCACGTATTCAAAATGAAACCACCTACGGCGAACGGACACGCGTAACTCCTGCTCAAGAGTAAAATAAGGAACAAATAACAAATACGTGAAATCTGATAGTATGTATATCGATCGGTCGCAGGGAGTAAAAGTCACTGAATTTCTAGTTTATCGGGATATTCTACATACATTAGGTCAATCGGAAACATCTGTCTAACCGCCTAAAATTATTTCAATATTATGTAGGAGCATATATAAGGAATAATACGAAATAAATTAATTCTTGCACAAATCTACAGCTTTTGCGAAATTGAATATGCACCAAGTGCAAACAAATTTTCAAATAAACGTACCCCCAAAGGGTTAATAAACCTTTTATACTAAATATGCGTAATTCAGTGGCACGTTAAAACTTGAAACGAATTTATCACGAAGAACTTTCCACCGGAGCTAATAAATACGAGTTAAGTTATCCAAAGACGTAGAAATTGGAACGAGATGTCGGGAATCGGTCGGTTTCCGAGTGAGTCGACGTAGGGAAAGGTAGACAGTCGGTGTATCCACTCGAGAGGGATCCTGAAGCGAATGGAAGCCGAAAAGCCGGGTGGCGCACAGACCCCCATAACCCGTGTCTAATCCGAGTTCGTCTCGCCCGCTCACGGGGCATCTCCCATCAAGTTTGTCCTTTTGCCTGTTCATTCCGATGTCCAAGAGATTCCAGTCGCTCGCAGATCGCTGCCACAGTCAGTTTCCATCGGGTCTAGTCAACGGAGCTCGACCTTTACTTCCAGATCTGCACACAACGGTCCAACAGCTGCTCCTTCGTGCCGCGTACTCGACTTAGATCTTGCAACACGGCGATTCTTCGATTCCATTTTGAAATTTTCCAATAACACGATCAACCTCTCGGATGTTCGCGTTTCCCAGGGTTCGCGCTTTGAAATCCGCGTTCAAACTTGCAAATTTGAATTACCGAATACACAAATTCGCGTTCAAGCTCGCAAGTTTGTATCTTCAAACGCACTAATTCACCTTGAAACTCGGAAATTTGCATTTCATATTCACAACTTTATATCTCCAAACGCACAACTCCACTCTCAAACTCGGAAGTTTGTATTTCCAAACGCACAAATTCGTGTTTAAACTCACAATTTTGTACCTCCAAACACTCGAATCTGTGTTAAAACTCGCAAAGGGTCTTTTGAACAAAATTCATACCATTGGATAGGTTTTCCAAAGACAACCCATAAAGGAGTAACAACGTTATCTCTTTCTATAAAGTTTGAATTTCCTATCTCCGCTAAGGGGGTAGTTGCGGGGTGAAAACCAGTTCTCGGTGTTTGCTTAATATCTTCCATTCTACATGACAGAAAATTATGAAAAAAAATCATGGTCATTATACCATGATGGATATAGAGGTACGTGAATTTTTTGGTGAATAGTCTGAGAATTTTTGGATACAAATTCGATTTTTAAAAAATTCCAAAATATCTTAATTGTCTTTTCATCCAATTTTTCGAGTGACATTCTTGTTTGCAATTTTTCAAAATTTATTGAAGCCGTGGAACATAGTAAAAAGGATTTCAAAATTGAAAAAAAGATATTTATATTTCCTTATTTGCGCACGTGATCATGTTCAAATTTTTACAGTTGTGGCAGAATATTGCAGTTAATGCGTAATTATTTCAGATTCACATCACGAGTGCGAAAATCCATATCTCAGAAGGGTCCAATTTCGGAATTCCCGACTCCCTATACCCTGCACTCTGCGAATTAACAAAAGGTCGAAGCTCGAAAGTGGCTCCAGATCAATTCCGAAACTGCCTTCGGAATCAATCACGAAACTGCCTCCTGTCGTATCGCGAACGGTCCGCAACAAGGGAAACGTTACACGAAGGCAACAGCAATCTAATCAAACTAAAGCGTCGCAACGAACGAAGGGATCGTTAACTCCGGCACTTATCAGAAAATCGGTTGCTCGCGAATTTTCCGAAAGGCTCGTAAAATTTCGTTTAAGCACCCGGAAGAGAGCCTCGCAATCGGGAACGTTTGGTGGCTACGTAGGTGAACGGTGTCGGGTCGTGCATGTTTAATCGACTTCTCGATTTCATTGGGTATCGATACTTGTAACGAGCTTCGTTACCAGAGGGATGCAAAAAATGTATTCCGCAGCACGTTTTCTATCCGCCGATAGGACGGGGAGAAAAAAACGAAAACGGCCGGGAAGAAAACTGTCGAGTTTTCTAATAAGCTTGTCCTTTAACAAGCGATCCGGAGTGCCATTTAATTTGCGTTATCGGGTCATCTCGTTAACGGTTGACACGTGTCCCCGTTCCCATCGAATAATTAACCCTTTGACCTCGTAATAATTTCAACCTTACCCATCCGCCGTATTTCACCCTCTTTTGCTACAGCAGTTATTATAATTGTACCTTTCTTTCGACTCTGCATCACAACATTTTCTTCTTTTTACTCTGTGCTTGAAAATTATATTCTTTTATTTATATTAACAAATATATTATATCAGGCTGTGCCTTTATATAATATATATAATTTAATATCGATCATATAATTTAATAATAATATTATACATACATAATACATTGTATTAGAATGTCCCTTTTCTGATACGACATAGAAACGCGCTTCGAGGACTATTTTGTAAATAATCTCCAGTAATTTTAGAGGGAGTAGATAACGATATTTTCTGAGGGATGAAAGAGGGTAGTACGGTAGAATAATTCATGTTCAATGCAACCAATCAACCTTAAACAGTAAATATCGTGTATTTACTTCTATCAGAAAAGGAAGAAACTTATGGTACACCCTGATATTTTCAATTTGCAATTTTTATTGAGAGGACCATCATATTAATACTTTACTATTATAATTTATACTACAACATATGGGTATCTTTAAAATCATATAAATTTATATAATAATTTGATATGTGAATTTATATAATAATTCAAATATATCAAGTCATATAATAATTTGAACACACATAAAAATATTTATATCCATATGTTATTGTTACGTTATAGAACGTATCGGTTTTTGATCGACGTAGGGCTAAAACAATAAAATGGAAGGACTGACGGAAGATGAGGGATGGATCGAGTGGCGTTTAAAGGGGAAGGAGAAAAATTGTTAATTCGGCGCGGCTTTAATTTTCTTAATTCGCGGGGCTGCAACGATGGCAGCGAGAAAAAGGGAAGAAAGCGAGCGTAAAGGCGGAAAGTAGCACGGAGCAAACAACAAACGCTTCCAACATCCCCTCCTTGACACGAGCCACGATCTATACTCTCGCGAGCCGGAGTGGCGTAACCTCGTGTTCCCCGACCGACGAGAAACAAAATATTTGCCATCTTACGGCGACACTCGAGCAATATTTGCCCGTCTCGAGTCCGCTTTGTGCGCGATTCCTAAGCCGACCAACAATCCAAGAACTTACCGTGTGCACACAAACGAGAACAGACACCGTCCATCTACTACCAACATGATCATCCACGAACGCTCGTCGTCACTCATTAACCCACTGCGCTCCGAAAGATTTTTCCTTTTTGACAACTGGTGTCTCGAAAACTTTCCAACTGGAGGCACCAATCCATTTTGTTAAAGTTATTACTCTTTACTATTAATTGCCGCAATATAATAATTTAAATATATGAATTTATATAATAATTTAAATATTATATGTATATGATATTGCATATGTACTTTGTATATGTTCTTCTTTTATCGCTTGCAATAGGGTTGTGTTAAATAAAATGTATATTCGATAAACGCTTACATTCTGGTTTTTGTAAAAAGTATTTGCCACACAAATTTAATTTAGTGTGTTAAACATCACGCGTATAACGACATGGATTTAGCTAAAAGATATTTATGTAAATTGTTCTATTAAACTGGCAAGGAGTCGCCGTTCGAGAAAAGAGATAACAAATGATAAATATACTAAAATTCAATGAGCTAACGTAAGGTTTAACGTGCCAGTGTTTGCTCGGACATGTTTGTCAAACATGAATCGGTCATTCGATACTGATAATTAAACATCATTATTGATTTAAACATGGCAATACGATATCCGATTTAATTGTACCAGACGAACACGACAATGAATTTATCGAGAAAAATCGAGTACGGTCGAATCGTTTAGTAAGCGATTGCAACGAACGACGAACGAGTTTGAACAAATTCGAAGATAAAATTCTGACAAAATTTTCATTTGCAGAATAATTCCCTATTTAAAGATTCACAATTTAAAAAAAAGCTTTCCATTATCTCCTTCAGTTCCAGAGATATTCCCGAAAATATACTTTCAATCCTTAGCTTTGAGGGCTGTTATCACCCCTTCAATGTAAACGATGGCCGATATAAAAAAATACGTGTCAAATATTTTCTCGAGAACTATCTTCCACGTAAGTTTCATTAAAATCGGAGTGTTCAGGTTGGACGTGTTCCCTCGTGAGCGTAATATGGACGTCGAAAGATGCGGGATCCCCGTACGTCGTCGAAACGTTGCACATGCAAGAAACGCGACGGGCATCGTGACAATGAGGCAGAAACGGCTGGAAAAAATGGGGCATTCCTGTCGGAATTATTCAGCGTGTCGAGCCGAAGTACAGATTTCAATGCGTCATCGTCTTGCTGGATCCCGGAGGGCCGACGGAACGTTGTCACGGTGGCCGAATTTCGAAGCGATTTCCTCCTTCACAGAACTCGCCGACAATGATCCCAGATGCACGCGTGCAACTGACGTTCCTTTCCTTTCGCCAGCGGCCGAGGTAGAGGGTGGTTCATAGAAACTAGACTCGTGGTAGTCCGCGTGGTATCCGGTTAAATTGGTCACGGACCGGAACACGTGTTGCCTGCGATGCCTAACGAATCGCTGCTCGTTTTTCCCACAGAAAGAACACCGCGATCGCGATACCTCCACCGATTCTATAGTACTTTGCTAGCTTCTACCTACAAATGACATCGTTGCCAACGTTCTCCGTCTACTTTCAACTTTCCGTTCGGGCTATGGCACTTTGCGATCAAATATTGGTACTATCGACGATTGGTAGTCTCAAGAATTGGTATTCTCGAGGATTGATATTCCCTAAATATTGGTACTCTCGAGTATTGGTACTCTCGAGTATTGGTACTATCAAGCATTAATATTCTCGAATATTGGTACTTTCGAGTTTTGGTATTTCCAAGTATTGGTACTCTCGAGCATTGATATTCTCAAGTATTTGTACTCTCAAGCTTTGGTATTCTCGAGTATTAGTACTCTCAAGTATTAGTACACCAGTGCAAAAAATATAGTACTCTATTTAAAAAAACAAAGTTGACCTTCAAATCTCCGAAACGCTTCCGCCTATAAAAAAAGTTAATGCAGTATATAGTGTATCGTTTGGAACCATGCAACTTTCGTATACATTTTGTACGACATTCTTTCGTGCAGCGTATATTTTGTAAGTTGTAACGGTGCACACGTTGTGTGAACCACCCTGTATATTATACAACACTACAGTGCTGTATATTTTGATGCATATTCTGTTCTATAAATCTGTATATTCTGATGTATATTCTGTTCTATAATATTGTATATTCTGATGTCTATTCTGTTCTACAATATAGTACATTCTGATGTATATTCTGTTCTATAATACCTGTATGTTCTATAAATGTTCTGACGAATATTCTGTTTTGTAACACTGTATCTTCTGGTACTCTCGACTGTAGCCACTACAAGTGCCGGTACAGCTCATTTTTCCTACTAAAACGAGCAAAACGAGACAGTAATTAATATCGGCAACCGTATCTTTCATCGCGAACACTGTAATAATACGCAGCGTGTTCCCACTGCTTTCGCGATAATGTTCGCGTATTAATGAAGAGAACACTCTGAAATGTTAATTTTAGAAAACCTATAAATCTTGAGGCACGTTTCCGCTTGTCATACGTGCGCGATAAAGCGTCGATCGCTTTCCCCGAGCCGTTAATCAACCGATCTAATTAACTTTCTGAAACTCCTAAGTTCCCGCTCCGTTTGCATAACATAACAAAACATCCAATAAGTTAATCAATAACGTCACGCTCAATTTCCCCCGAGTTTCATTCAAAGACACGGTTCGTAACTTTATCATTTGCAAAGATTGCAAAGTTGGTCCGCGAACGATCTAACTACGGACACGCAACGCGTTTCCTTTGCAAACGAGCTTCGAACCTCGAGCAATTACTCAAAATCTCGCTGATTCATCCGGCTCGATAAAAGTCACCCTACAATCAACTCACAATTAACCCCAATGACATTCTTACGTAAGATCTTCATACGCGATCGAAGGAGCTCAGGCTCCATCGAAGATCGAAATTCCCAAATATTCTATACTTTCGAATCTTAAAATTCGTAAATTACAAAATTAAAATAGAAAGAACATTTCAAAATGTTCATTTCCGAGTGTCCGACATGTAAGTCAATTCGCTCACATACAATGTGTATTAACAAATAAGTATTAGGTTGTTCGGAAAGTAATTTCGTTTTGTTTTACGAAAACGAAAGACGATTTTCGTCGGACACTTTTTTCCTTGCTTGAACAGCATTTTTAACAAAGTAAAACATTCAAAAAATGCGGGTTTTTGCTTTCCACATCTGATAGGATACCAACTACAAACTACGTCCTAATTAATGGATGTGACTATTTATGCATACAGTATGTGTATACAATTGACTGTTTACACACACACGCTGTGTACACAATTGGCTATTCGCACATACAGTATGTGTACAATTTAGCAATGCTAAAACCACCTATTGAGATGAAACATCCTATATAATAGCATTATAAGAGTTAAATTATGTTTATTGATTACTCTATTGAACAAAATTTCAAATGAACTTTAATGATAAAAAGTATAATTATTTATAACTGTGCAGTTATCGACAAAATATTAGTTGTGGTAATTGTCAGATAGCCACTTCCTAAATCAATACACGCGTTAATTCCTTACCTTGAGAATCAACTCGGATTCCAAAAAAGCCATTTTAACAATTATCTTAAAATTTTGACAGTTTTTGAAAGAATTAGCTCGTACTTTTTGTACCCATTGAACAACTTTACCTTTTTGCATCTATACTATGTGTATCAGTTTGGTCCGTTTGGCTGCCCGCTCAAAATGTGTAAAAATATGAAAATTTCGAGATTCCACGAAACGCTCCGCATAGATCAGCTCGTTAATCGCGAAGAGGTCTTTTGTGGCGGGGCAACTGGAACTTTTGTTTCCCGTTGGAATCCGCAGTAAAGGAGGGAGAACTCGAAAGGCCATACGTCATAATTAAACAGAGTCCTGGGACAGGACCACCCGGATCGCGGGCCACCCCTATCCATTAGGCTCTATTAAATCAAAACGGACGACGACCGAATAGTCGCGGTCGGGCGTGTTCACGAAATCGACCGTTTTCGTTCCGTGGATCGTTCGGTGATCCATCCGGAAGATCGATACGTCCGTTGAAATAATTGGAAGTTGCGAACTCGCTTGTTTTCTTCTCGCCCGGTGATTTATGAACGTTGCGCCGCTTCGACAGGCAGAAACGAATGAAAGAAACTCGCTGTTTCTCGTTTGCATCGAGATTTATGTAATCCGACGGATCTGTAATTATCGTGGTCGCGTCCACGGAACCGGAAATTGCCACCTTTCGCGTCTGGCTATTTGCCGATTTATCCGTGGATTTAGAAATTTGGACGACAGATACTTCATTTTTCCGACGGGTCTTTATCGTACGTTGGCGAGCTTTACAACAAGCTTTGTAATAACACGGCCTCTTATAACGACCATTTTTGACTTACAACAACCAAATGATTTCGCAACAGTGATTATGAAATTCTTATGGATTTTTGCGAGCTGAATACGAATCTGCAATTCGTTTTTTCCTAGGACGAACAGTTTTTGAGAAAATTAATGTTTAAACAAATTTCAAATTTTCAACTTTGATAATTTTTTGTGCTTTTACCATTGCAACTTTCGAGTGACTTTTTATGCGAGAAAAATCTGTGAACTTTCCCGAATAAAACGATATAACTTGTTATTGCATTTCTGCAGCTGAAATGTCTGCCCTATAACATACGATGATTAGATTTTCGTCTAGATTCACAGCTTTTGAAATAAATTTCAAAATATCAGTAAAAATGTGTGCTTCATCTTGATGACAATCAGCGCATACGTCAAGAAAACCATCTCAACAAATTTCGTCGTTTGAAGCAGGAAATTTGTAGAAGGGTCGTTTGACCCCTTTGGTAGTTTTAGTGTTAAAAAGTGATATGTTTCACCCAGTGACATGTGACATGTTTAAATGTTCATTGATTTAACTTGTACTCTATTAACACCTGAAGTGCCACCCTAAAACAGTTTCAATTTCTTTTAGGAAATAATTTTATTTTCGATAAATTATATTGAAAATTTTCATAATATTTTATCCTGGTTTATTCGATGAGTTTTAATATATTTACAACAATCGTTTACACTTTGTCACGTTAAATGTTTCAAGTAAAATTAGCGATAGATTTATGTATGAATTCATACGTTACCCGTATGTGGGTGACACGGCACTCAAAGTGTTAAAGGAATTACATCGAGGTCCGTTACGAATAAACTTTTCTTAGAAATACAAAACATCTTACAATTCGCAACGGCGAGGGGAAAAAAATGGTCGCCGTATCGAAACGATACGCGTCTCATGACGGCACGTTAAGAATTTCCAGCGTGCCTTATTTACATCGGCTGGCCTTACCGAGCGAAATTCTCGGTTCACGATAATTTTAAGCTGGAATTTTCGCGAAATACCGTCGCCGACGTACCTTTGTCCCGGCGGCCTGCGTCCTTACTCGCCGACCACCCCCTCGGAAATTTCCTATTTATAAGGGTTTCCCGCGTTTCCCTCTCGGCCGCGTCGTCGAAACGTATAATTGGAGACCGGTGCACCCGCGATCCGATATAATAAATTAGCCGTCGTCGACGTTCACGCAGCCGGAATCGAAGGAAAACGGAATTTCCGCCCCCGGTTAAACCTAATGTCGCCACGCTCGAAAACGCGGCGATTTCGAAGAATCTGCGCGTTGATATTCCGTCGCGTGAGAAAGAGACAGAGAGAGAGGGGTAATAAAGAGAGAGAAAGACGGAGAGAGGGATAAGAAAGAGAGAGAAAGTGCAAGAAAGACATCGGAGAGCGAATTAGACATGGGGTTGGCTATAATAACGATAGAGGGCAACGTTTCGAGCAAAGTTTCCGACTATCCCTTCTTCGAGGCAAGAAACAAGCGGCGCTCTTGCATATTTACCCTTCGTTCTCTCGCCCTTACCCTCGTTCCCGAGCCCTTGCCAAATGGTCCGTTCCATTCGAGGAGCATCCAACGAGAGCGAACGCCCTTTACTTACCCCTTTTGTCTTCGACAATTGGAGCGATAGTCGCGACGTTCACGAGTACACTTCGGGATGGAAGGCGTCTAGGGCTAATAAGTGGCCTTTCTGCGAATTAAGCGTCGTCACCGTTTTTCCTGCAGCTACGTACTAACCCTCGACCGATAATACTGTTTTCTCGAAAAGTTATTGTTCGCGGGCGCTCGCGTTCGCGTTAAATAGGAAACGAAATGATTCGACTTTACTTGTACCTTCACTGATATTTGTAGGAACGTTTAACCCTATCTCTCACGTCGATTTTAAGCTGAAACCGCATATTCAATACTTTCTTGCTCTAATTCAAATAGTATATAGTATTTGGTTTTTACTTGGTGAAACGGCATATTCAATAATTTCTTTCTCGAGTCTAAATTGCTTATGGTATTTGGATTTTACTTGGTGAACCCGCATATTCAATAATTTCTTTCTCAAGTGTAAATTGTATATGGTATTTGGATCTTACTTGGTGAAACGGCATATTCAATAATTTCTTTCTCAAATTCAAATGGTATTTGGTATTTGTATTTTACTTAGTGAAACCGCATATTCAATAATTTCTTTCTCAAGTGTAAATTGTATATGGTATTTGTATTTTACTTGGTGAAACCACATATTCAACAATTTGTTTCTCAAATTCAAATGGTATTTGCTATTTGTATTTTACTTGTTGAAACCACGTATTCAATCATTTCTTTCTCAAGTGTAAATTGTATATGGTATTTGGATCTTACTTGGTGAAACGGCATATTCAATAATTTCTTTCTCAAATTCAAATGGTATTTGGTATTTGTATTTTACTTAGTGAAACCGCATATTCAATAATTTCTTTCTCAAGTGTAAATTGTATATGGTATTTGTATTTTACTTGGTGAAACCACATATTCAACAATTTGTTTCTCAAATTCAAATGGTATTTGCTATTTGTATTTTACTTGTTGAAACCACGTATTCAATAATTTCTTTCTCAAGTGTAAATTGTATATGGTATTTGGATCTTACTTGGTGAAACGGCATATTCAATAATTTCTTTCTCAAATTCAAATGGTATTTGGTATTTGTATTTTACTTAGTGAAACCGCATATTCAATAATTTCTTTCTCAAGTGTAAATTGTATATGGTATTTGTATTTTACTTGGTGAAACCACATATTCAACAATTTGTTTCTCAAATTCAAATGGTATTTGCTATTTGTATTTTACTTGTTGAAACCACGTATTCAATAATTTCTTTCTCAAATCCAAATGGTATTTGGTACTTGTATTTTACTTGCTGAAACCACGTATTCAATAATTTGTTTCTCAAATCAATTCAATAATAAAAGAGACAGATTAAAAATCTTTGAACACACAAAAGAACAGTTTAAACCGTGATACCATGTCGCACTTCGAAAACATCGTTAGACGTTGAATCGAGGAGAATCGCGGAGAAGTTGCAGGAAAGAAAAGTACGATAAATGCAACGGGGCTGTAGAGACGTCGCAACGGCCATAACCGGTACATTCACCGTGGATAGTTGAAAACTAGGAATCGTTAATACTCGACGCTATTGTCACGGTAGTATCGTTAGCGTTCGCAGAGATGACGATTTTCGTCGCGTAAGGGGGTGAAACGAGCCCGAGACGCGTTAATAAAGATGAGCGAGCTCGTTTAATTAGTATTAACGCGGAAGGTGGCCGATGTTGCTCCTGCAGCAGTACGTTAATCGTCAGCGGCGAAATATCGCGAGGATTTGCACGAAGGATGCATCTGCGACATTAACACTTTGATCACCACGTCATCCACATATGGGTGACTCTTAAATTTCCATACGAATCGATCATCTATTTCGGTAGAATTTGTTCATTTATCTACACCGAGCAACAAAATTAGTGTCACAATAATTTTTATCAAAATTTCACTCAACTTTAAGTAATCGTAACTCCGCGAAAAATAGAGATGGTGGGAAGTGGGGAAAGGTGGATGTCATATGAAAATATGATAGATTATGCTCAAAGTAAAAACTTCAAACATGACAATAAAAAAAACTTTGTCAGATATCACAATTTTCCGCGGAATTACTGTCGCGTAAGTTTTTCCACATGTGGAAATTTGCAAGTCCATGAATGCGAAAATTTCCAAACTTCAAAATCCAAACACAGACAAGTTCAGTTAAAGTTCAACCTTCTTTGAGTAAAAGCATAAAGCGTGTGCGTGCGAAGAACGATTTACAAAGACTTTCTTTTAAACCATTTATACAATGGTTTAACCCTATGTATAATAAATTCTTTCCTTTTTTGTTTTTCTTTCTTCCTTAAACCTGCTTGCGTTTTTATTATTACTCTCAAAAAACCAACAATCTAGTTGGAAACACTGGTAGTAATCACTTGGATCTACGAATAATAAATAAAGCAAAATATTGTGAACATATTTAAAATACTATCTAATATAAGTATATAAAAAATAATAATATATGAAAATATTATCTAATACAATTTTCAACCGCGTTAGCGTGGCAGTCAACGTGGAAAGTGTAAGTTATGGTTCTCTGTTCGCGTTTAGCAGCTATGAGCGAATTTCAAAGGAGTTCTTTGCTACTCCGACGAAAACCAATTAGTGTCGATGAAACGAATTGTTTCGGCGGTTGTCTGCCCTCGGTTCTTCGCCCCCGGTAATTATACAATACCGTGACCGGCTGCGTTACGACGGATTAAGTGGAATGTTTTAGGATAATATTGATTTATTGTATACCGTGCTTCTATTAGAAGCGATTCCACTGCCGTGGATTGTTACGTCCTCCGTTAAGAACCATCGTACACTCTGTTTTCTGAGGACAGTGGATTACTACAAGTTGTTGTTATTAAGATACGGTATTTAGGAATTTCGGTGTTACTACGTTTCGTGATCCAGAATCGGGCGATTTGGGAACCTCGAAACTTGACAAATTGACGATTTTAGGATTTGCTGATGGGTTTCGGTGTTTAGCAATTCTTTAGATGTTTAGGAATGATTTAGAATTTTGACATTCGTGAATTTGAGAATTTGAGAATTTTAGAATTTGGGAATTTGCGAATTCGGGACTTTAAGAATTTTGAAACTCAAGATTTTGGGAATTTGAGAAATTGTGAGTTTAGAAATTTGGGAATTTTGGAATTTCGAAATTCGAGAATTTGTGAATTTCGGGATTCGGAAATTTGAAAGTTTAGGAATTTGAAAAGCTCAGAATTTGGTAATTTGAGAATTTGAGAGTTTAAGAGTTTAAAAGTTTCGAAATTTGGGAATTTTAGGCATTAGGAATTTGAGAACTTGAGAGTTCCGAGATTTAGAAAATTGCAAACTGGAGAGTTCGAAAATTCGAAAATTTATAATATCAAAAACTTGCGTGAAAATCTTCAGCTCCGCAGTTCCCAATACCCCACTAAATTTAATTACACTCGAAACCAGTGTCAAATCAAATTCCACCCCTCATCGAATCACCTCATAGAAGCACTAAACCCCCCTCGTGAAATATTAATAAATTAGCCGATATAGAACGTTAAGATTGTCCCGAACGTTCGATAGAACGACATCACCAGATGTCCAATCGACTCCGGCAAAACGTTAACGCGATACTCGGTCGTTTAACTGATCGAATTCGCTCATACGAGAGCAATCGATAGTAAGAATGTCTGTCGAAGGGTGAATAGGGTTATTATTAAAATTGCCTTATTAGAATCGGTCGGAATCGAACGCGTTTCTTGTTTATATTCGATATTGATTTTCTCCGGCGTTTAACCGGGTCGATAGGGGACGCTATAGTGCCAGGGGGTATACGAACCCGCATTTTTATGCTAAGCTTTCGGGTCCATTGTGTCTGCGAGCTGACATTCATAATATTTCATGGCGCGAACGGTCGCGGGGACCATGAAAATGCTTTCTCCAAATTAAATACGAGCCGCCGTTTTCCCTGTTATCCTTTCGCCTAGACCTTTTATCGTTTCTTCGCGTAATCGTGTTTTTGCCATCTTACTCGCCGTGTCGGCCGTTCTTTGTCGATCGAATCGATGGGAAATTCTTGCTCGGGTTTTTACACGCTGCGGGAATCGACTCGTTTACACGATTTGATCGCCATGTCACCCATACACGGCGACACTCAAATATCTACAAACATTTAACCCTTTGCATTCGAAAGTATTTTTATTCGCATTAAATAGAATTTCAAAAACTTTTCAGTCTAGCATGACGAATTCCTGTGAAGCTATTTGGAGTATATAATTCTTTGGAGTATATAAATGATTTTCCGTAAGGATTCAAGAAAATCAAAAGTTGTGTATCAAGAGTAATTGCAATCTCCTAACACTTGATTTCAGCAGACATTGACATTCAAAATCTGCGGTGTAAGCAGATACCAGGGTAAATATTCATGGACACCCTATAACTCCCTCGTTTTCCCACGCTTCCCACATTCGAAGAAACGAGCGTTCGAAACAAATCAACCGTATGCAGGATATATTTCGATAAAACTCACCGTGATCGAGGCTGTCTTCGTCCGAAGGTGTGGATGCAGCGATGTACGCGATACAAGGATAATCGGTTAAACGGAGTTTCCATAATCCGGCTTCCAGCGTGATCGGAGAAGAAGAGAACTGACAGCCGGGGGGGTGGACGAACGGGGGTGGACGGCCATTTCACACCCTCGGTGTCAAGAAAGCCGCGAGATAAGACGTCGGAAGGCACTCGACGAGGCTGTTACGATGCGGTTTTTCGACTCGTCAACGTTTCCACGCGACGAACACCGGGCCCGGTTTCAATCGAGTTGACGGCCGTTATGGCGTAATCGGCCCTAATAAGGTATGCGAGAGGAGGGCGACGGAACGGCCACTTAACACGGAATAACTTCGTGATCGTCGACGGAGCCGCGATGATTCTCGAAAACGTTCCTCGGTGTCGACCGAACGACAACACACGACACAATCACGATCTCGATGTCTGGCCGCTTCTTCGGGACATCCCGGTCGAAATACCTTAGGGAAGCCACGACGGGGTTTGTTGTTGTCGGGGGACGTTCGTCAATTACCGGGGTAAACGAACTCTCACTCGTAAATACGCGGACGATGTTGAATTCGCGACGGGAATCTATGTTTTTTCTTCTTCTTCTTCATCGCTTAGACGGCTAAGATACTTCTTGGAGGAATAATAACATTTATTCTAAATTCGACCCACCGCAATTTTCTTTTTGCCTCTTCGGGCAAAATTTATGCAAATATTAGGGCCAGCGAGAAATTACTTGCCGATATTAAACAATGTTTAAACGACAAAAAACATATAAAAGGAATAATAACATATCTTATGAAACGCAAAATAATTGATGATGTCTAAGGTACAGTTAGATTTAGATAATATATAATCGACGATGTCTAAGATACAGTTAGATTTAGAAAATAAATAATTGGTATGTAGATGTGAACTATGGATAAATGTAAACAAGGTGTAGTATAACTCAAACTGTAAAAACGTAACCATGTATCTAAATGTGGTCGATAATGGCTAAAAAGCTGATGCGACATTAAATAAATAAATGAAAAAGAAAAAATGATACACGAACTCGAGAGCTATTGTTCCATAGGTGCCTGGTGCTATACTCGTTTCTCGAACGAAACACTGCTGGTTACTATATTTCAGTACTGTATCAGTATTACTTCAATTTTACTTCAGATTTATTTCAGTAAATTCTTCAGGTGTTCAGAGCTCATTCATTCTTAGAATTTTTATATTGTTATCAAGTTAACTGTGTTCGACGAATATACGCATTTACCCAAAACTTCATATCGATGATCTTAACATTGATAAATTATTAATTGTTAAACGAATAAACTTATAATTTTCCTCATTTTCCTGCACCTCTTTAATGAATTAAGCTAGAATTTACAACCTAATTAAAGAATCTTCAATAAATACGCATCAAAGTGACAATAAATATATTCCTCGAATTATCTACGTTTAACACTTTGGTCGCCACGTCATCCATATATGGATGATGCTTAAATTTCCACACGAGTCAATCATCTGTTTAGTAAGAATTTGTTCATTTATGTAATTGGAAGCACTAGTAGTAATTACTTGCATCTATGAATAATAAATAAAGCAAAATGTAGTTTAGTTTCTGACCGCTCATTCGGATAGCATATCGCGAAACGAGAGGGTCTCTCGCGCACCTCGGGATCGGAAATAAGAAACGTTCTCCCTCTGGATAAAGCGAACCTCCCGTCGCGAGTTTGGCGCCTGCCATGACCGTGCCCTGCAGTTAATACGATTCGAAGATAAATTTGCAACGCGTCTCGCGCGACGATAAGCAATTTTATCGGTTCCGATGGATTCTATTAGCGAGCCCGCGGGGAACACGAGTCTTCGCCCACCTTCTGTCGAGATCATGTATCATTCCACGTTATTTCCTCCTCATCCTCATCCTCTTCCTATTTGCTACACTTTTTTACGTACCGTTTATCCAAAACAATTATCGCGTCCCGTTCGTGAACGAATAATTAGTAGGTCGAGTCATAAGTAACTTCCGTTTTTTATCAGACATTTATTTTGCTTTTATTGAATAACAAAATTATATTAATTTATTATGTATTCGCCACTTTTGTGTATGACCTTCTACCATCTTCCCGAAATTTAGTATCTTTTACCCGTGCCTCAGAAATTTGGTTTGAATTTCGAAAACGTGTATTTCAAAACATCTCAAAAACTACACGTGCTGGAGAAAATGAATTACAGTTTCGTAGTTAGCATTCGAAACACTATAATAATAATCAGTGAACGGATCTTAGAACGTCTAATAAAAAGTTAAAATTTGTTGAACAGTTATTATCGCGCCTCCTTCATTCACGAATAATGGTGCTTCCATTCACGAACAGTTATTCGACACTTCGTTCACAAACTATAAACTAAACCTATTTTATGCGCCGAGATTCGACGAATTATCGACACGTTAATGGAAGAACTTCGCCGCTCTGCGTTGGTTAAATGGTTCAATTATTTTGTCTTCGAGGTTAAAATTATTCGATACCGGAATTCGATATCCCGTAGAACGTATCGATTACGTGTAAATTCGATTCGATCGGAGGGCAAAATGCATTATCTACGGAGAAGCAGGTACTAATTACAAAAATATAATTAACGCGATGGGATAATATTCGTTGCTGGTCAGATTCTGGATGAACCAATGAAACCACGGTACGAAACAAAGAGTAAATGTTATCTGCCATCTCTTTGCGTATATATTTTGACTATCATCGAATTCTTTTTCTCTTTTCTTACCTTTCATTCTTTGTTTTTAGAATGATCGGGTTTGTTCAATTAATACGATAAATTAACGCAATACGGTAACACGATAGAATACATGAATAAGCTACATTAACGCGATAGAGATTAATGCAATACATTAATGCTGTAGAATAAATGAATGCAACACATTAACACGATAGAATGAACTAATGCAATACAACCACGCGAAAGGATAAATTAATACAACGTATTAACATGACAGAACAAATTAGTAGAATAATTGATACAATAAATTAGCGCGACAAATTAATTGGAGTTAAAAAAGGTATATTTTCAGAAGCTGTCGAATCATATCGCCGGCAGGTATAAACGCGTGTACACACCGGACATTAGTGTCTGCGGCTATATGTGTAGATGAAAGCACGCGCGAACCATGCGGGAAATAAATGAGTCTCGAAATTGTGGCGTACGGTGTACCGGTGTTCGTGATAAGGCCAACCTGTACCTGGCTATCGTGGACAACGCGACTATCGGCTCTTTCGGACCAGCAGCCGATTTCCTTTCTCCCTTTCGCGTTTATCTACCGATCCCGAACGTCCTCTATCTATTATACCGCATATCCCGTGGACCTGGCTGCACAATTCTTGTATACGGCTCCTAAAACACGAACGACCCATTGTACACGCACGAACGATCTTACAAAATAATTTCAGGGATCATCGAATTTGGCTGATGATCGAACTTGGCTGAGTATCGAATTTTACTGATGATCGAATTTGGCTGATGATCGAATCTGGTTAATCGTCGACCTTGATTACTGATCGTATCTTAATATTTTGTGGGTGCGTCGTCTGTGGACGATACTTACAAAAGTAAATATCCGTGTGAAGTCCGATAGCGATTGTCTGTATAAATTTTGTGAAATCAGATTAAAATGACGTCGATTGCAACGTCGATGTTTTAAGGTGAATACGGATTTACAAATATAAAAAAGTTATAATTTGATTATGAAACTCGGTTGTTTGCCAGATCGCTTTTTCCTAGTTTTGACTATTAAACCTTAACACTTAATTCAAATAAATAGGTTGATCGAATATATATTCATATCTATTTCCACTTATAATAATTTAAAAATATATTGGTCATGCACTCTCTATCAATAACATTTTATTGAAAACCAATTTCTTGATCAATTTTATAAATGAATTTTAAGGAGCTGCAGGAAAAAATAATTAAGGAGTGCACAGGGTTAATAGTATTATATTAACTTATATTACTTTGACGATTACTTCACATTTTTTTAATACATTTTACTTTTCTTGTCACCCGAGATATTCAGCAAAACAAAACACTCTACGCGAATGGCGACTATCTAAAAAGACCTTGTTAAATAATTTTTTAGTGACCGAATTAGACGAATTGTCTGTTTATAATCGTGATCGAGCAAGAAATTATCGGACAATTTTACCAATTAGGTAGTCTGGAAACGATCGGAATAAATTAAACCCGATAAAGAGAGTATAATGAGTGACGGTATCAGTTTCCAATTATATACCCGTTCAATTTGTTCTGGAGTTCTTTCGGGCGTGTATGGCCGGCCAGAATCGAAACGGTCGATTTTTCATTAAACTCGTGTGTAAACGATTGAAATCTCCGCCATTGTGCTCCCGATTAATTTAGAAGCTCGAAATACTGCTAAAATCACGACGGAATGTTCCTTGCACGAAATATTGCTTCGGAACACGACACGACGAGTTTCCATATCATGATTCATGAATCGAGTCTATTCGACGTTGCCGGGAACAATTCGTCACCGAAATCTTTCAACGGGCTCGAAATAAACCGATTCGTCGATTCGGATAAATCAATTTTTATCTGTTAGCCCCCTTAAAAATTCTTACATTATCGATATATCGACGTTTCGTTCGAGGAAATAATTATCGAAACGTATTTCTGAGCGGCCAACTTTTATTATTACACCGAGTATCTCCAACTATTACGGTGTCCCATTATTTACATTCTTTTTTCGTATGACATAAAAACGAATTTCGAGGAATATTTTGCAAGTGACCCCGATTTTGCACAAAAAGAAAGTAACGATGTTTCCCGAGGGATGAAAGAGAGTGATAGAGTAGAAACAAATCAACCTCAAACAATAAATACTGCGTACTCGTTTCTATCGATAAAGAAAGGAACTCAGGAGACAATCTAACAATTTACCGACTTATCAATATCCATGTCACGCTTTAACTCACTGCCGTACAATTGATTTGTCAGGTGCGTCAGTCGAAACTAACTGTTCGTAACGATAAAATAAACAAAGAAAATGAAAATGTTCAACGTATTTTATCTTCGGTGGTTCTTGGCTACCTAAGTCATGATTCGACAAGAACATCAAATTGAAAAGTATACACAATTTGAGTCAGGTTTGTCGTGTTTGAGCCTCGGGTGCGTCACGAGTCAGAGAGGCAACGGGTTAAATAGAAAGTACAAAGGCAACATCTTATATCCATATAAACACGTTTCCTTTTTGTTTCTTTGAGTTTATATGCGGTTAGAAATATTTGAGAGGATAATATTTGGAAAATATTTAGGAATATTTGTGTAAACAATACGTGGAAAATATTTAGACATATGTGTGTGTGGACAATATTTGAAAAATATTTAGAAATATTGGTGTGTACAATATTTGGAAAATATTCACCAACATTTGTGTGGACAATATTTGGAAAATATATAGAAATGTGTATGTGGACAATATTTGAAAAATATTTAGAAACGTTTACAGTACACTCTCGTTACATCGTTGTTTGGACAGACTTTCACAGTCACTTTCGTTGATCGAAAGGAGGCACCCACGATTAGAGGAAAGTAACGCTCGATGTCATCACGCAGGGCCATGTAAACGCGTGGCAATACAACATATAATAATACAAAACGCGTAGCAACATCGCGTGCGTCGATACAATACGTAATAAGATAACGCGTGGCAATAAATCGGTGAGGGGTTATTGCGTGGCCGCACGACAGCGGTATCCATGAAATTTTCTGCGAGTGCCTCTCGATAATCGCGTAATGGAGGTCGCAAAGAAAGGGTTAAAGCTCGCGGAAACGCGGTCGACGGTCAAATATTTGAACGAGCACGGGCCACGAATGCTAGAAAAGTGGCGATCACCGTGACGGTTAACGACATTACGACTTCGGTGGGACGCTCTCGAGCAAATTACATTTGCCGGCCGAGCTGTGCCGCGAGCAAATGGAATAATAATAAGAGCAGACTGATACCGGCCGGGATAGCGGGTCATGTGAACGCGTTTAATAATCAAAGTAAGCCGTCCGTGTACCGAGTGGATCGATAATTTAAAGCTGTTCGTCTTTCGTTCGGGGATGAAAAACTCTCCGCGACGCCATTCTTCCTCGATTAGAGTCAGACACCAGAATTCAAGAATTCGCATTGGGAAATTATTTGAATTCGCTATGTAGTATCTAATTACTCGCATTCGCTATCCATCATCGAGTTATTCGACTTTCTTGCTATCGTTCGATGATTTGTTTGATCACAAGTTCACTCGAATAAACACTACCTGTTTCTATAAACGTATAGTATCTATGTACAGGCACGTCGAAACTAATGAAAGGCGAATAAAGGGGAAAAATGAATTGACTGTAAATATATTCTCATAGAACTTTATATTTATGATACGTATTCTCGGAAAACCATTTTGCTTACGCGTTGTCAGAGTATGTAGTTAAAAGTTATTTATCTAAAATTTTTGAAAAATTGTACAAAAGCTTGGTGAATTTTTTTGGAATTGTTATCTTTTTGTTTACTTGTCAATATTTCACTATATTCAAACATCGTTTATATAATACCATAAATTATTGAAAATTATTTAAAATTGTTGCATTAAATATAAAGAAAATGTAAATGTAAATATATAAATTGTTACATTAAGACAAGGTCTCTTATTTCGGACTGATTTTGCACTTATTTCTGCATTAAAAATGTGTATACGATTTTCCTCGAGCGAAGAAGGTAAAATTCGATCTTTCCTCCACAAGGGTCAAATTTTCCTCAACATCTGCCGCTGAACAGGTTTTTCGGTCCTCCCAGCGTTATTTCGTGGTCCCGATCGATAGTCGGGTAATTCTCACAATTAAAATTACCGCGACAGTAGGTGGAGGCGAAGAAGAAGGGGTTAATCCAACCGTTTCGGGATTTCCAGGCGTCGTGGTTGGTTCCCGATAAAACTATTACTTTGCGAGGGTCCACAGAGAACGACCCTTTAAAAAGCCGATCCACGGCATCCTCTTACGAACGAACCGTAACTTATGCCCTCGAATCTCGCACGGGAACGTGACCTGACCGTGTAACGCGAAATTCCACCGGGCAAGAGAGCTCGTTGCCCTCTTGGCCACGTTTATAATCCGGTGGGAGTTTCAACCCCTCGCTATTCCTGGATACCGCCAGCCAGTGTCGATTGATACGCGTCCACGTTGCACGTCGACCGATTTGCAGCGATCTCGTTCGAAGCATAATCAATGGGAATGAATGTTGCAGATGTTCGCTGAAAAATGTTTATCCTCCCGCGACCACATTTCGTTACAACGCGCGAATCGATCATTGACTAGCGAATTTCGACCGGTGGATAAATCTTCGGGTGATCGAGGGGAATTTATAGTTGCACCCTTGGGAGATTTTTGAGTGTCCAGGGAAAGGTTGGGGGATGCGGATGGATCCAGAATAGTGGAAACTTAGGGGTGCGAGTATCCAGGATGTTTAATTATTGAAAAGATAGGACTCCATAGATGGCAAGAAATGTGTTTACTGATAAAAATGAATGTAAGGACGTAGAGGAAACTTGGATGAATATTCGTTATTTAGATTCAGGGCTGTCGCACGATTGATGGAGGTCCACGGAGAAACATTTGTTATATAGCCGGGGTCGCCCAACGATGTAGACCCACGGCTTTTATGATCTAACTAAACAAAAATCCAAAATACAATCCATTCTTCATAGTGAGGGGAATCGGAGAATAATTAAAAACGAAGGATTTTTTTAACACCGAAACTACCAAAGAGGTTAAATGATCGTTTCAGAAATTTCCTATTTCAGAGAACAAAATTTGCTAAAACAGTTTTCTTAAAGTCTGTGCTGATTATCATCAAGATAAACAATTAATAAGTGTGTCAATTTATGCTTCATCGTTTGTTTCAGTGTTAAGACAATTCAGGGGTTAAGATAAAATTTGGAGAGAAAACGGAATCTGAAAGCCACGAAGCGAAGCAAGGGAGAGAAAGATGGGCACGCGACCTGCGCGACTCGGTAAATAAAGGGTTAATATTTTCTCGATCGCGGGTAAGTACCATAATTTTCCGCGATATCGTGGGGATGTTTTTTCCCCGCGATATCGCGTGCGGTCCCGTGGAAAGGTCTATCTCGGTCGGTGGACCAGCGTGATAAAGCTGTTCTCGTCGTCGGTACATGTACCAACGCCGTATTTAACATTTTATTTCGCGGAAGCGTCGCAGTTTTCCGCGATACAGAGTAACGCGATAAATTATTCCGTGTTCTTTCTTATCTTCGGGTCGTCTCTCTTCGCCTAGCGTTTCCTCCGCGTCTTTCCGTGCGGTTCCTCGTCTTCTCCTTTCTTCTTCCCTGTATTTTTTTGCCGGCCCGTCGAGCTCGCTTAATGTCCACGTTATTTAGTGCGCGCCTGGGAAAAACGTAACCCCGCTCGACATAGGGAAAAAAACTAACTCCTCGAATTAACGCGGACGCGGCTTCCACTCGATGGACGATCGAAATCGCCATCGAAAGAGATTAAGTTACAAGAATCAAGTTATGTTTATCGGTTGTTTTATTGTACATCATTGTAAATGAACTTTCCATATGAACATTGTATATGAACTTAATATATGAACATTTCATATGAAGATTGTATATGAACTTTGTATATGAACATTGCATATGAACATTGTATATGAATTTTATATATGAACTTTGCATATGAACATTGTATATGAACTTTGTATATGAACATTGCATATGAACATTGTATATGAATTTTATATATGAACTTTGCATATGAACATTGTATATGAATTTTATATATGAACTTTTTAAATGAAATTTGCATATGAAGATTGTATATGAATTTTGTATGTGAATATTGCATATGAACACTGTATATCAACTTTGTATATGAACATTGCATATAAACATTGTATATGAATTTTGTATATGAACTTTAATAAATAAAAGTATAATTGTATAGTGACGAATGTGAATCAACCAATCGAGTGCAAAGGGAAAGGAAATCGGCCGAGGGAATGAAAGAATAACGAAATTCGATTTTTTTTTACAAAACAAACGTGTTTATTTTCTCATGGTTCTTTGCTGAAATGGAAAGTGGCAATTAATTTAATAATCACGTAACAGATCGTCGATACATTATATATATATGCGTATGTATATATATAGTATATGCGTGATCCGATGAGCGTATTTACAACAATACAGTACAGAATCGATAAATTCGCAAATTTTGTTCGAATAGTCGTGACACGGCTCTCGTACGAGACCAGCCCTATGTTCGTAGGTACAAGTGCCTGGCCACCTTCATGTGCTCGACAAGTGTGCGTGTGAATTATTTACAACGTTTTCTCTCTTAGATATACACAAGTATTTACAAGGAGGATCCACTTACAGACTAATAAGCGTTTGGCGACCGTTGCTTTTTCCAAGACAGTCGTTAATCTTAGGAACGAGGTGTGCTTCGTCTCGCTAGACGTCTTTTTTTTTTAATTCATTCTCTCCTCACCTTCATCTTATAACGAGAATCTCCGCTGGCGATTTTCGTCGATCTTAATCGATTTTGTACACTCGTATCTATCGAATTTCTTTCGTACGAATGTCTATCGTGTGTCGGGTAATCATAATTTCGATCGGGGACGATCGGCCGATTCGTGGAATCATCGGATTCGTAGATAGATATACCGGATAATGAAATAGTTGCGTGTCGTGCTAGGAAAATTGAATATTACGGTTAATCTGGTAGCGGCAATTTAGCGAACGGATTTTATCTCTGCGATATTCGAAATTCGAGGCTGTTACTACGATGGCTACATACGGGACGACCACGATAACGCGATTGACCGGTTTTTCGAATTTTCTACGAAATTAAATTTCACCTATCGAATACGTCCCATTACTGGAATACGCGAGATTATATGTTTCTTGAAATTTTTCGGCGAATCGAGTATCGCGTTATCGAAGTATCCCCGTCTGCAGATTTTCTAAAATTTATTGCTCGAATTTTCACGAATTTTCAAACGCAATGTAGCACAATCGCATAACATACCCACTTTCAGTTTTTTTTACACGAAAATTGGTTATATCATGTTATAACTTTTGATGTATGTATGTACTTTCTTTCGTATATCTTGTATGTGAACTCTTTTTCATACATATATTCCATATATGAATTCTTTTTAATATATTTTATATATGCCCATTTTCTCAGATATTTTATAAATTAACTCTACTTCATATATTTTTTAAATGAACATTTTTTCATATATTTCATAAATGAACTCTTTTTCATATATTTTATAAATGAAGTCTTTTTCATATATTTTATATATGAACTTTTTTTCATATATGAGTTGTTTTTATATATGATTCCAAATTCCGAGAATGTTCATTTCCAAAATACTCTTCAACCGTGCCACTACCAAATTAACCTATTAACTGACAAATTTTTATTTTCATTCCACAGTATGTGCCGTGAATTTATACCACACGTATTTGTGTAAGTTCGACGACATCGAAACACAAAATAATTTTGGAAACTATAACGTAATACACATCCTACTGCGAGTAATGAAAAAAAGAATATATGTATATAAAAATATAAATTGAAATCCGGATTTGTGCATCGTGGTAACAAATGAATTAAACGCTCCATTACTCTAATGCAACTTGCAAAATTTCAAACGAATTTTTTCCAAAATTTGTTCGATATCGTCGCTAATCTTTCCACAAATCAGTCGAACATTCCTCAAACTCGCAGAAATCTATCAAAAATTCGATTAAAATCGACGAAGATCGTTTTGTTACATCCATCGGTGAAAGCACGTCACGAACGACGTACAATCCCTTCGATTATTAAATCCTTCCTTTACCTACCTAATAAATTGACGAACGAGCGACAGGAATGAGAACCAGGGTCGCGAATGCTCCGTTTCTCGACACGGGAAAAGAAAAAATATATGTATATATGTATACGATTAGTACGAAGAAGAGTTCGTTTCGAGATTTGGAGCACACGCGACGACGTGTATCATTCTCGTCTTCTTTTCATTTAAATTCCGTTTCGATCGACACGCGAGCCACGATATCATCGAGAAAATCGCGAGCTCGATCGAATCAACGCGACGTATTAACTCGTCGAATGCCCTAGTGTTCGCCGATTACCGTTTCGACAAAAATAGCATCAACGTATCAATTTCGTGAAGCAGCTGGAACGTTTAAACTGGAAAATAAATCACCGTATTCCGTATAATTATAATTAATAGCGTATCGTGTTGCGGGCATTCGCATACACCCGGAGCATTTCACGATATTAGAACAAAATGAACGACGGGTAAATTTTCCTAATAACCGAAGCAACGTATTATCTTCGCTTTCGGATAACGGAAAATAAATCGTATGATCGCGTAGAAAGTTCGTGATTTCGATGCTCAACGTCGAAACAACCCTCGAGACGGAAAAATTATTAAAACCTTTTGTCACGATACGGAAATTTTAAGATCTCGGGGTATTATTTCTTGAAATATTATCTCTGTGGTACGAGATCCTTTCGCGAAGATTATGCAGCTAACTTCCGTGCGAATAACATCGGTACGGTATCGTCGAGATCGGTTGTTTCAACGTCAACGTTCCGTTCCATGCTCGACGGGTTAAAAGAAACGCTTTTAATCGCCGCAGGAAAACGCTTGATCGCCAAGGTAAACGATGGTCTTGGAAATAAAATTAACCTCGAAACGTAAATACACGATTCCCTCTCGCAATTTAAGAAACACACACCAAGTATTCTTCTCTCGCCGCAGAAAATCGGTACTTACAAAATATCGCCGAAGAAAAACGTACCGTTCTCCGAAATCGATAGTTTACACAACGTTCGAAAACAACGGAATCGATCGTTCAGTGAAGCAACTTTTAACGATTCCGCTCGAAACGATTCGATATCGATTTTTTCAGTGTCCCGTAAATAAAAGATGCGTCGGGAGTTGTCTTTTCGAGTCCCGTTTTCCTGTAAAATCAGCGAACATCGAATCGATTCGAGTGTCTGAAACGAGATTTTTTCGAAAAGAACGAAGTTTCAGGCGAAAAGAACGAAATTTCACGCGAAAAGAGCGAGAGCGGCGCGTTAAAGCGCGAAACAAAAATGAAACGACGAATAATCGTGGAAATTCTGGTTGAACGTAAAATAAATAACGGCATCGTCGACGAGAAAGCGAAACAGCTGACGGGTCGCGTTGCGATCGATCGATCGAGGTGCGCGGTCGCGAACGAAACCGGTGAATCGAGAAACAGTTATCCCTTTGCACTCGAAGGTGTTTTTACGAAGAGAAGATAGCAACTCCCAAAACTTTTTGGTTGAAAAGTTTCTTGAATTCTTGCGAAGTTATCGTTGCATTATTAACACTAAAACTACCAAAGGGGTGAAATGACCCCTTTCACTAATTTCCTACTTCCAACGACGAAATTTGTTAAGATGATTTTCTTGACATTTATGCTGATTGTCATTAAGACAAACAATTAGTAAGTGCATTTATTTTTCAAATTTGTTTGTAACCTCAAAGTGATTGTGCATTATACATTTATTTTTTTTTACAATTTTTGTTCGAATCAATTACACTAACTGCGTTTTTACTTACTAATTTATATGTGTGTTTCATTGTTTGATCATCTATTTTTCAACTTTGTTTTTATCCTCCAAATAATTACGTATTATTCGTCAGTAGTTTTAGTGTTAATTGCCACTATAGGGTGTGTCATTATATTCGCACATCATATGTGAAACATTATAAATTCAGTTAAAAAATACGTATTCCAAATTGTTGTATTAAACGGGGTGTGAATCACCTTTCGAGCGCAAAGGGTTAATTTTCGACCTACGATCGAAATAACTCGCGTCGATGTCGAACTATCGACAACGCCGAAAGATTCCACCACGAAAAATTCTCCGTGTCGTACATTTCCGGAAAATATACGCTGCGAGAACGTGTCTTGGACATTGATCGTGCAACAACAACAACAACGACGAAGAAGAACTATAACAATCTACTTCGAACCGGGGTCGCGTTTGTCCGTGTTAGGCCCTAACCGGCGACGAGAATAATTGAAATCTACGTCCTCATTGACTGCCATTATGTTATCACCTAAAGCTTACTCTCTTCGCTCGTGTCGCCGTTCATACGTTGGCGTAACTACGTTTCTTGTCTCGTAGCTGGCGGTAATCGTCTTCGCTTGGCGTAATCGGGTTTTATAAAAATTTGAGAGATCAAACGTTCGAAAATTTGACGTTCGAAACCAGAACGATTCGAAAATTTAAAGATCTGAGAATTTAGGTACGGGAAAGTTAGATATCGAAAGTTTAGGTACTGGAAATTTAGGTATTGGAAGTTTTGGTACTGGAAATTTAGATAACGGAAATTTAGGTATTGGAAAATTGGGTACTGGAAATTTAGGTATTGGAAATTTTGGTACTGGAAATGTAGGTACTGAAAATTTAGATACTGGAAATTGAGATATCGGAAATTTAGGTATTGGAAATTAAGGTACTGGAAATTTAGATACTGGGAATTTAGATATCGGAAATTTAGGTACTGGAAATTTAGATATCAGAAATTTAGGTATTGGAAATTTGGGTACTGGAAATTTAGGTATTGGAAATTTTAGTACTGGAAATGTAGGTACTGAAAATTTAGATACTGGAAATTTAAATATCGGAAATTTAGATACTGGCAATTTAGATACCGGAAATCTAGACATAGGAAATTCAGATACTGGCAATTTAGAATCTGGAAATGTAAATATCGGAAATTTGGTATTTGCAAATTTGAGAACTAAAATTTCGAAGTATCTATATAAAGTGTCCCACAACACATATATCACATCCCACAATCGATATCCCCGATTCTACGAGACTCGTTCCCTAACCTAGAACTCTAACCTAGAGCCCTAACCTAGAAGGGTTCAGAACATGTTTAAGCAAACCCGCCCTGTATAGTTACGCCAACGTATACGCACACGCACGCAACGCATACGTAGACGTTCGCGGAAGGAATACGATCTTCCCTCTCGTATAGTACGTAAAAATAAATGACTCGATCTGCTATTTTACAAAGGGAAACGTACTTGACCCTGTTGCTCTGTTCATTTTAACGGATCATTCGTCGCGTTAACAAAAAATTGCTTGGCCACGATCGCGTTTCCCGATATTTTAGCGACGCGACGCGATCGTTTCGAACAACCCGAAGAACCATATTACTCGGAATTGGAACAGAATTCGTGAAAAGAGAGATCGCTTTCGGGGGGATTTGACAAGTTTTCGTAAGTGCGCGTGTTGCAGCTAAAAAAATATATATCTATGTCGAGTATCGAGGAGTCGCGTAATTAGAGTTGCATCGAGATCTAAACGACTACTCGTGTTTCGTTCGCCTAACGGTCCAAATTAAATTTTTTCCAGTTACTTCTATCCGGGTTATACGAACGTAAAAAAATGTCCTTTTATGCGCGTGCTCTTTGCTCGTTTCTTTTTTTTTTTTCTTTTTGTTTCGTTCTTTATCAGCGAATTTTCAATAATCAAGGGGGTTTGCCCGATATTCCGGTGTTTCACGTTGCTATAAACGAAGAGAGGCTTAACGAACCTGTCTCTTTTCGATCGTCAATCACGTTTACATGCGTCGCGGTCAACGAAAGAGCGAAAAGCCTCGCGTCCATTCGAGAAATTTTCTCGCGAGACCAAGTCTTCGTTGCGACAACGCCTTTTAAACCTTCGGACCCGACGCGCAAATCGATGTACGCCCTTTTAAATTACAATTTTCAATCCGAATAAAAAATTACGAGGAACAAAATGTCAGCGAAAAATATTCGACACTGTCGAAAATTCGATTGTCGGACTAAACGGGCAAGTATAATCAGTTCCGAACATAATTACGCGAGAAACAAAAGCATTTTCAATGTTCGTTTCGACTTAACCCTTTTCACTCGAAGGTATTTTTACTGGTAGCAGAGCAGCGACTCTTTATTTTGTTTAAAAAGTTTGGCGAATTCTTTCGAAGTTATTACCTGTCTATTAATTAATTGCTAATATTAACTGTTTATGTTTGTACATCATGTGGCGGCTCACTATCGATTTAGTTAAAAAATACTTATTCCAAATAGCTGTGTTAAACAAAATGGTGAGTCACCGTTTCGAGTGCAATTGGTTAATTGTCACTGTTACTCATTTTACTATGTTTAACACGTTGATCGCCGCGCCGACGCAGTTGAAAATTTGACTAGATAGTACTTTTACCAAATATGTTCGCAATATTTTGATTTATTTATTCATAGATCCAAACGATTAATGCGAGTGTTTCCAATTACGTTAATGAACAATTTCTTAGTGAACGGATGATCGATTCACGTCGAAATTGAAGCGTCACCCATATGTGGATGACGCGACAGTCAAAGTGTTAAAGAGCACGCGTACGTACAATACCATAGATTTAGTTAAAAAACATTTACTCGACTCGTTCTATCGGGCCAAACGGAGAACGCGAGTCGTCGTTCGAGCGCAAAGGGTTAATTGTCACTGTTGCTCATTTCGCTTTCTTTAAAGAGCACGCGAACGTATAATACTATAGATTCGGTTAAAAAATATTTACTCGACTCGTTCCATCGGACGCGAATTAGACTCGTTCGAACGTAAAGGGTCAAGGCCATGCGGAAACAAGGCGAAGCAAAGTTCGTAATTAGCGCGAAGATCGCAGAGTCCGAGGGAGTCGAAGACGGAAAACGGTCAGCGAAGAAGACGACGAACCGACCGATTCTATCGGATTCTAGTGGAAGAGCAAACGGAACGAGCGATTCGTGGATCGGTCGATCGCGAGCAACGAACGAAACTGTACAAATAGCTACAGAGGAGGGTGTCCGGCTGGGTCCGCGACCCTCCGACCAACTTTATACAATCGCGGTCTCGATCAGAGTCCATGTACCGCGATGGTTCGCGAGAAACGACGTTCGTCGTAACTAGACGAAGTAAGTACGAGGATTCGCCGGATGCGTCAAGACCTCACCGGGAGGCGCGGTGGGCACCGGTGGTTCCGGTATGGTGCTATAAAGATGGCTGCCTCTGGACGAGAGGCTGGCGGGCCTCGCGTTTCCTTGATGCAACGCGCTGTAACCGCCGTGCTGTAGCTGGTGCTGGTGCTGGTGCTCGGCGCCGCTGTCCTCGTCCTCGGTCCTGCTGGACGCCGAGCTGACGTAGGTGGACTGCGTGGGCGTCGGCGTGGGCGCGTGCACCGGCGCGACCAAAACGCCGTTAGGCTTGGTCCATACGTCGCCGGCGGACGGGGCGGCGGTGTATCGCGCCGGCTTGCGATTTCGGTCGTTCACCTTCTTGCTGTCGCGGCGTTTGCCCGCGGAGTCGGGCATGGCGAACCGCAGCTTCTCCCAGAACCTCTTCTCGCCCCAGACGACGACCGTGCAGGTCTGCAACAGGAGCTGGAGCTCCGGGTCGCGGGCGGGCGCGTCGGTGGCGAGCAACACCACCACGCGACGTTTCCTCGAGCTGGGTCTGATGTTCTCGAGCGCGGTCCTCAGGGCCGCCCGGAACTCGGCGTGCTGCCACTCGTTCGCCAGGAACACCGGCGAGAAGATCACGACGATGCGTCTCGCGGCGGCGGCTGCAGGTGGCACCGCCTCCTGGGGCCTCGCCGGCGGCAGATCGCGCCAATGGAGGCAGAGAGCGAGACCGGATTGCTCGAGCTCGGCGGCCAGGAACCTGGAGACGAAGTCCTCGTCGCGCTCGCTGTAGACGATGTAGCCGTCGTAGAGACGGTCCCGTTCCTCGTCGGGCGGCGTGGTCATCTTGCCGAGACGGAGACCGTAACGCGCGTGCGCCCACAACCGGACGTCCTGACGGAAGGCGAAGGCGAGCGCGACGAACAGGCAGATCGCGATCACGGCGACCAGGGCGCCCGCCAACAGCGGCACGAAGTTGCCGCCCAGAAGAGGGATCTCCTGTATCCCGCGGCTGACGGCCTCGGTCGAGGGGTCGCCGCAACGTTTCATGGCCTGCGCCAGAGTCTCGACGCCGTCGCGACAGTACATCTTCTCGGGATCGCCTCGATGCTCGGCCAACCATCCGCGTAGTTTAGCCGCGTTGCCGCACTCGCAGCTCCACGCGTTGCCCTCGAGAGCGACCTTGGCGCCGTCGCCGACGCTCGGCAGCGCCTCCCACGGCCGGAAGTCGACGATTCGGTTGCTGTCCAGCCGGAGCACCTCGAGATTCTTCATGTTGCGGAACGTGGTGTTGCCGACGGTCGCGATCGCGTTGTGATCCAGATACAGCTCGGACATCCGTTCCAGCTGATCGAACTCGAAGCCGCGGAGCTCGCGCAGGGCATTGTCCTCGAGGTGAAGGACGCGTAGCGCGCCCACGCCGTTGAACGTGCAATTGTGAAGCGCGGCGATGCCGCTGTTGTTCAGGTAGAGCACCTCGAGACGACGCTTGCCGATGAACACGTGACTGCCCAGGTCACCGAGCTCGTTACCGTCCAAATAGATCTCGGTCGCGTCCATCGGTATACGTTCCGGGACACGTTTGTACCCGGCATTCGAACAGTCCACCACGTTACTCGACCAGCTGTGGTCGTGATAACACGAACAATTGTCCGGGCACGTCATCTCGCAGTCGCACGCGTCGAAGTCGCAACAATGGCAGAGGGCGAAACAATGAGCGTCGTATCGGCAGAGAAAGTCCTTCGGTTTCAGCGAGAGGAGAGGTCGACGCGGCGTAGCTCGCGCGTGCACCATCTCGCAGGTAACCGAGTCGAGATCCATCACTCGCGGATGCTGACGAAGACGGGCCATCTCGTTGATCCTGGGTAACCATTCCATCGTGCAGTCGCAGAGGATGGGATTGTTCCCGATATAGAATTCGGGCAGATCCACGTCGTCGGGCACCGGTTGCAGCGCGAGGCTGCTGGCCTCGAGATTCCTTATCTCGTTCCCGTACAGCACCACCTTCTGCAGGTTCCTCTTCTGCAGGAACGTACCGGAGGCGACCCCGCGTATCTTGTTGTTGTTCAGGAACAGAGTTTCCACGCTGTCGGGCACGTTCGCCTCGGCGATCTCGGTGATTTGGTTGTAGCTCGCGTCCAGCATCTTTATACGCAACGTGTTCCGCACAGTGTAATAATTCCCGAGCTCGCTTATCTGATTCGCGTGTATGTCCAGCCACTCTATGCTGGTCGGCAAATGACTGTAGTCGAACCACAGCAGCTTGTTGTCCGAGACGTTCAGCCAGACGAGGGTCGAGAGGCTGGTGAACGCGCCGCGTATCTCGGTTAGCTGGTTGCCGTCGAGCCGGATCGCGCGCAGCACCGTGTTGCTCGCGAACGCGCTCTGCTCCACGTGACGGATGTAATTGTTCGCCAGGTTCAGGACTTGCAGGGCCGGCAGCGTGGCGAACGCGTCTCGCGACACGTTCTCCAGCTTGTTGTCAACCAGCCTAAGTCCGTACAGCTCGCTCAGTCCGGCGAACGAGTCATTGTCTATTCTGGACACGCGGTTGTTGCCAAGGTCGAGGGTCTTCAACGAGCGCAGCACGCGAACGGCGTACGGTATCTCCGTCAGATAGTTGCCGCTCAGCGATAGATCCTGCAGGCCGGTCAGGTTATCGAACACGTGACGGTGCAACGTTCTCAGTTTGTTCGCGTCGAGGAACAGCTGGCCGAGAGCGTTCAGTCCGACCGTGTGACCCGGATCGAACTTGGTTATTCGATTGTGGGACAGAGTCAGCGAGTGGAGATTCGTCAACGAGCCGAAACAACCGTCCGCCAGTATCTCGATCTCGTTGTGCTCCAGCTTCAGTATCTGCAGGCTGTACAGTCCCTTGAACACGTGCGCGTCGATTCGGGACAGTCCGTTGAACGACAGATCGAGAATCACCAGACGCACCAGCCGCGAGAACGTGTCGCGATTCACCCAATGATTCGTCAGCTTGTTGCTGCTCAGATCGAGCACCTGCAGCTCGTCGAGGTTGTCCAGGAGTCCGGGCGCGAGCACCGTCAACGAGTTGTTACTGAGTATCAGCTCCCTCAATTCTCGCGTCTTCGAGAACAGTTCCGGCGGCAATGCGACCAATTTGTTGCTGGACACGTTCAGGGATCGCAACGCGCGAAGACCGGCGAGAGCGTCGTCGCCCACGGCGTCGATCACGTTCTCCTGCAACCTGAGCACCGTTAACCCGCGCAGATTGTTGAGCACGCGGTCCGGCAACGCGGCTAGGTCGTTGTTGCTCAGATCCAGCACCTCGAGGCTAGGCGTGCACGATTCGACCCAGTCGGCGAAGCCCAGGGGGACGATGTCCTGTAACTTGTTGCGCGTCAGGTTCAGGGTGGTCAGGCCCTGCACGGGACAGAACAGCTCGGAGGGCAGCGTCCACAGATTGTTGTCGGACAGATCGAGGTGTCGCAGACTCGATAGGCCCCGCAGCGAGTCCCCGTGCAGCTCCAGGGTCATCGCCGACCAGTCGCCGTTGTGCGTCCGCAGGGCGAGCGTACGAAGATTGTGGGCCGAGGAGAAGACGCCGGCCGGCAGGTTGCGGATTTTGCAATAATCGACGCGAAGCTTCTCGAGACGCGGCAGAGGCGCGAAGAAACCTCTAGGTCCGTCCATCTGGCTCTCGAAGAACAACACGTCGCTGCATTCCAAGGCCAGAGAGCCGATCGAGTCCAATTGAATGCTCGAGAGATTGCCAATTAGCCCGGGCACGTTCGCGATCGTCCTGACCCTACAGGCGAGCTCTTTCTCGCCGTCCTCGCCGTCCTTTTTCCACTCGCAGTCGCTCGGTGCCTCGAGGCTGGTGATGCTTCTCGCTCGTATCAACCCGCCGCTAGCTAACAGACACCAGACGATACCCAACAGGGCCAACGAACACCGTCGAGTCGTCTCCATTACGAGAACGATGTCGCGTTACTCGCGCACTTGCTTGCTCGACGATCGTTTCTTTGAACCACCGTCGTCGTCACGCACTCATAGTCACTCGACCCGACACCGTATATGCTCTCTTCGCGAACGCGATCGGATGTCCTTCGTCGATCAACGAGACACACCGTTAACGATCGAGGACGTCGCACAGATCGATCCGACGACGATGCTGCTCCTTCGAGAAACTCGAACACCGATCGGTCATAACACTAACTCGTTCCCGCACGCTCCGTGATATCCTCGTGAGAAAGCAACGAACGAGCGGATCGTGATCCACCGCACTGCGCGCGACGTCGACGTTCCACCACGAACGTCCGACACCAACTGACTCCGAGTACGAATCCCTGTCCCGTCGACGATCACGCACCCTGTTCGACTGCCGGCGTGCTAACCCCACTCCTCGCCCCACCATCGGCCAATTTTACCTCCACCACCCGCAGGATCTGTCCCTCCAGCGCTCCCGACTCCGTTCCCTCCTATTCCCAGCCGTTCCCCTCGATCCCTCGCGCGTCTTATTCCCCTCCCGTTCCCGTGGAACGTATTGCTCGTACGCCGACGGCCTCCCTGCCCCGAGACCCTCGAACGTTTTGCCGCCACGACCGAAGATGCAACGAACCAGCTGACTGACAACGCTACTTACTAGGTAAACACCAAACTGGTTCCTAGGAGTACGAGCGCGCATTTGTCAACCGCCCCTCATCCTCTCCGCCGTGATAGTTCGAATGACTCTTGGACGGACGGGGTTGTCTCGCGGCGTGCGTTCGTGTTCTTGCGCTTTCCGACGGACGACCCTCGTGATTTGTCGTCTTTGATCCCCACCGTCTCTCCCTCCTTGGACCCTTCGTAAGTACGCTCGACGCTTCCGGTCGACGAAACCGGAGCCACGGAGACAGAACTTTTTCCGCGATCGACGGGTCGAACTCGTCGTTGCTCGGATCGCGATGCTCGTCGAACAAAGTTCGGAGATTTCGTCGAGAGATCCGTTTCGACGCTATAACTACCGGCCTATACTGCCCGATTATTCTGATGTTAAACACGAAGTTGAAAAATGAACGAACAAACGATGAAACATGTATTAATACGCCTATTAATTGTGAAGGAAAAACAAAGACAGTGTAGTTGATTCGAACAAAAATTGCAGAAAACGTGTAAATGCATAATGCACAATGACTTCGAAACTAAAAAAGATGTTGAGAAATAAATGAACAATCGATGACAGATAAATTAATGCACGTGTTAATTAATAAGCAAAACATAATGCACAATTACATCGACGTTAAAAGCGAAGTTGAAAAATGAATGAACGAACGATGAAACATAAATGAATACGCTTATGGATTCTTATCTCAATGACAATCAACATAAATGTCAAGACTACCGGCTTAACAGATTTTGTCGTTTAAAGTAGGAAATTTGTGGAAGGGTCATTTGACCCGCTTTGGTGGTTTTAGCGTTAAAGAAGAGCATGATCGTAGTTCGTATGAGCGAACGTGATCGCCTGAACGATCGCGTAAAGTATAATTAATCGAAGCGGCGAGATCCGTCGTTACGGATGAACGGCCGAAGAAAGAATGCGTAAGAAATACCGAATAAAATGAATTCCACTAAACTATTCGCTTAATTGCCTAATTTCCCGTCTCGGGTTTCGAAGATCATTCTCGGGATAAGCTCCTGTGAGGTCGTAATCTATTATCATCAAGAATTTTAATGAATGACGAACGAGATTCGTCGCGATAACGTACGAGCACCGGGAACCCGAAATCGCTTTTATTTTATAATATTTCTTCCTTGTAATATCGTACCGTTCGACCTTTAAACGTCGATGACTCGTTAACGATAATTAACCCGTTTCGGTACAATTTTTTCTGAGCAACCGGTTTCTCGTGAACGGCAAAATTTTTCGAAGGGAAACAAAGTACGCGATCGGTAACACCTCGGAAACAATCTTCGAGGGTTGACTATCGTCGTGAAAATTCAAACACCGATCCGATAAGAACGAGTAGATACTTGGATGTCTCAGTTTTTGGGAAACTAGGAACATGGAAGTCCGAGAACTTGCGAGTTTAGACATTTGGGTTCCTAAGAATTTGAGGATCTAGAGATTCTCTAGAATGATGGGAAAATTTGGGAATCTAACAACTTGCGTGTAAAGAAATTTGAAAGTTTCAGTATTTAGAAACTAAGTAAGTAAGTTTCAAAATTAAAAAGTTGGAGGTCAGCGAAATTTGAGAGGTTTGGATAATTCAGAAATTTGTACACGCGTTCGGTAGTAAGGCTGGTTTTGCGTTAACGCGTTTCTTATTTGTTAGACGAGTTCTGTGAGCGATAATGCTTAAAAGTCTACCATCGGTGCTTACAGAAAGCGTTAACACCTGTTACCGTCTTCCATTCGAGGCGATCCACAAAAGATTAACACCTCTTCGTTTCCATCGCGCGATCTAGAAACTTTAACGCGTTTCGATAACGCGACTTACAGCGTCGCGAACATAAACGCTTCTGCCGTGAATAAATTGAACGTGCCGCGGTAAAAAAAGAGATTGTCGGCCGTAAAGCTTCGACTTCCTGATCAGAAATATCTCGGAACGACCGTTCGTCGAGCCATCGTCGAAACTTTTCCTCTAACGGGGGTAGTTTCGATGAATTACATTAGATACGTGGCGCCATCTATACCACGGTCCTCGAACTATACCAGGAATCCCCACAAAAACGGAAACCAGGAATTTTCATCGCCGTTCGATCGAATTTACGTAGTTTCTTATTTTTCTGTCTATTTTGATTAAACCGTATCGCTACGCGTTCTACCGACTTGCTCTATTACAATATTATGATAGCGTTGTATTTCATTTTGACATTCTTCCGCCATATTCTGCTCTCTATATATCGTACACTAGTTTTATATTTCACTATCGTGTTCTGTTATGAAATTCAATAATAATCTATTAAATTGATCTACTCTAACATATTGTTAGTGCGACTTCAACTTTCGATAAAGAGGTCAGGTGCAATGTAAGATTAGGATAGGTTCAGTTAAGGTTAGGTTAAGTACAGTTAAGATTAAGCTAGGCACAGTTAAAGTTATATTAGGTACAGGTAGTTACAGTTAAGTTACGTACACGTAAGCTGAGGTTAGGTACAGTTAAGTTTAAGGTAGGTACAGCTAATGTTAGTTCAAGTACAGTTAAGGTTAGTTTAGGTACAGATAAGGTTAGGATAGGTATAGTTAATCTTGGGTTAGGCGCAGTTGCGGTTACATTAGATACAGTTTCGATTAGGTCGGTTACAGTCAAGGTTATAATAAATCGATTTAATTCAATTAGGTTAGTCGGTCCTATTCTAATCAGTCTTAGGTTTGGTTAGGTAAGGCAAGTCGACGTTGGTGTTCGAAAACGCGTGACTTTCATCGATCGGAGTCGATCGCGTCTCGGCGTGCTCGATTCGATGAAAATATCGATACGATCGTTTGTGGATGCGTTCGTCGAGAAAAATAAAGAAAAGACGCGTAACAGTTTCATCCAGTTCGATGGTCGTCCATCTGTCAGGAGCGCGCACGTAAGACGATGAATCACCGGAGAAGTGTGCCGGACGAGCATGTGGGATTATAAATTCGAAGGCACAGCATGGCGAGCACAATGACGAATGGAGGCGTTCACGATGTCCGAGCATGCCGCGTTTCCACACTTCATTACGTATTTACGGGTTGTCAAGGTGATATCACTTCCTGGTGATCCCGGTCACAGATTAACCGACCAGACTGTGCCAATTCGCGAATCGCGAACCATCGATCGGATACTTTTTAACACTAAAACTACCAAAAGGGGTCAAATTTCAAAATTGAAATTTAGATAAAATTGATATAATATACTATCAGTATGGTTCTTCGCTCTGGTGGCTGAGAGTAGACGCACGATCGCAAAGGGTTTAAGTTTATTTCATAAAACAATGCATTTTTCTCTTTTTCGAATAACTACGCGTTCCACACGTGGCAATTCCACACACCTCGACATAAAACAACGCTTGGTCGTACACTGTTCCGAAGAAATGATGTCGTTTCACAGCGTTCTGTGTCCAAAAATGGATTACTTCGAACAACCGCGGAACTTTCGTGCTTACGCAACCTCTGGATTCTTGATAAATTCTTCCGTTCCATCCGAGGCCGGAGGTATCGCGTTATAGAAGTACCTGAATAGGTGCTTTAGGGAAATTTGAAACGGCGGTGACGTAAGTACTCTGTTATTCGGCTGCTTAAGCTAATCGTGGAGAATCGGGAACGCATTAACCAGAAATGCTTGGACTAACACGGAAGATACCCGCGTCGAGATAACAATGGTTTAGGTGTTTGCCGCGTTTCCATAATACATTCGAATTCCGGAACTCGCCGATCAAACGATTCTATTTGATCGTCACACGATGGATTTCGAAACAGGGACAATCTGACGTGGTTCGATAACGCGGGAACCTTGCAAAACTATGTACGCAATTCGTGTCGATTAACACTAAACCTACCTGCGTATAATGCACGTTTATTTTGAAATTAAGAATAAAGTTAAGGAATAAATAGATGAACGATAAAATGCAAATTGGTGTACACGTTAATTCTACATCTTCATGAAAATCAATAATTTCAAGACAGCCACCTTAACCCCTTCCCGTGCCATTTATTTGTCAGATGCGTCAGACAGAACTAACTATTCGGAGCTTTAATATTAAAACGAACAAAGAAAATTTCAATGCTATAAGTATTTTGTATTCAGCGATCTTCAACTATACGAATTATAATCGGACTTAAAGTTCGAGTTCAGGAATGTTAAAAATTTGAGAAAAAATTTGTTACATTTAAGCTGTGAGTGCTTCACGAGTCAGGCTCGTCAGATTTACAGTGTTTTGTAACTTAAAATTATAAACTTGGCAAATGGTCATTTTGACCGGTTTGGTAGGTTCAGTGTTAAAATTTGACAAAACGAATCACGGTAATCGTAAACTTTTCAGATACAATATGACCGTAACTGAGCAACAATTTAATACCCGAAGGTTACTTGTGAACCCTGGTACTTTATCCTAATAAAGTACTAGTAGGTACTTTATCCGCGGTAGAAACCTTGTATTATAAAAGTTGTTTATCGCACGAAATTGATTGGCCAATAAAAATGAACGAATTTTCAAAGGGTCCAAAAGAATGTATTTCCGAGTTATTATATTGGCTGTCTCGTTCGTTGTTAGCAACGAAGTTCAAGAGTCTCGAATACACCGGCTCGTAACGAGCAACGATTTATGCGTCGATATATTCTCTCTGTATATGGTCGAGCCAGCATTTTTTACCTCCCCGTTCGAAAACGCTTTATTGTTGCACGATCGAAGAATAGAGGCCGTGTAACGACGCGAGTTAGAAATCGTGGCCGTTCGGGACAGGAAAGTGTGCCACGAACCCGCCTCTTCGTTCGCTGTAAATCTAATGAAACTGTAAACTTCGCTGGACCACCTGTAACCGGCGTGCTCCCTCTATACACTCGTGGCACGTCGATAAAACCGACCCATTAAGCGATGAACTCGAACATCCGCTGAAATCCCTTCATCTTTTACCGTTTTTAATATTAATTTCGCGGATTTCATCCGATACCGTAACCTACGTAACACTTTGATCATCCACATATGGGTGACGCTTAAATTTCCATATGAATCAATCTTCTATTTAGTAAGAATTCGTTCGTTTATCTAGACCGAGCAACAAATTTTAAAATGCCTGAATTTCTTGATTCTTGAAGTCTTTACTTTTCATAAGTGCAAATTTTGATAATTGCAAGTTCAGAAATTGCAAATGTTCGCATCTTTATAACCAAAAATCTCCTTAAAATTTCTTCATTCCCGTACTCCGAAACCTACAGATACCCGAATTCCTCACATTCCGGGTGTGGAAATTCGAAAATTTGCGAATCCCGAGATTAGAAAATTTCCAAACCTCGAAATCCTCAAATTTCCTAATGCCCGGACTCCAAAACCTGCAGGTGTTCGAATACCTTACTTTCCACATGTGGAAATTTGGAAATTTGCGAGTCCCGAAATTAGAAAATTTTCAAACCTCAAAATCCCCCAATTTCCTAATTTCCGGACTTCTAAACTAGCAAATACCCGAATTCCTTACTTTCGATGCGTGGAAATTCGAAAATATGCGAATTCCGAGATCGGAAAATTTCCAAACCTCAAAATCTCCAAGTTGCCTAATTCCCAAGCCCATCAATCACTAATCACCCAAATTCCTTGAGGCACCCGAACTCCAAATGCAAAAATTCGCTCATTCGCGAGTCACAAAACCGGAAAATCTTCGAATCCGGTAACTCGTTGGATGATCGAGGGGAAGGGTGCTTAGGTCGGTAACGTGCTCGTCCCTCGTTTCGCGGAAGTCGTTTATCGGGCATTTCACGGGACGTAAGGATTTCCGTGGCGAGCGGGATCGATCGATCGAACGAGCGAGCCGACGTGGTCTCGATGTGCACTTTCGCTCGTGGGTCATCCGGGAAAACCGTATCGTGTCATGATGCACCGACGCATTAGCATACAGGCTGCCCTAACTCTATCCGGTAGAAAGTTCGAATAGAAGTCACGACGTGGACTGTGACCATCGAACGATCCCGTGCGATCGTGTACCTACACGTTATTGTACAACACGATCATCCACGGAAATCATTATGACATCGAAGCTGTCGAATTATCGTTTGAATTAATGTGCAAAAATAAATCTTTATACCGAGACTCGTCGGGTCTAAAGAAAACCATTAAGTCTTCGAAGTCAAAGCGCCTCGGGCTGGATTTTTGTCTAAAAGCCAATTTGGCGAACATGTTGCTGACCCAAACCGTTATGCTTTTTTTCGAACAAGTGGGTGTCAGACTTTTTATACAATTTGCACTCCTGAATTTCTTTTACCTACCAGCTCCTTAATTAATTTACAAAATATCAGGTCATCCTATAAGTCTTATCGAAATGTTTACGAAAACTTTACTCTTGCGCCTTCAAGAGGTATCTTTTCCTCTGTCTAAAACGTGTATCCGTGATATTGGGAAGGATATTTTCGAGTACAAAAATTCAAACAATAAGTGACTACGAACTTCATTCTCGGCGTTGCATGTTGTATGAATTTCGAAAAGGCAGTCCTGTAAAAAATACAGTCAAAATATTTGTGACGCGAATGGCAAGGATGTTTTAAGCGTAAGAAAATGTTAAAGATGGTTTTCAAAATTTCCGAATGGGATTCTTGACATTTTCGATAAACCGCGGTCTGGAAAAACGACACGACTTAAGGGTTGACCTGATAGATCAAGAAATTTTCAATAAAATGTATCGCAATAATGCAGAATGCGTATGAAATATACTTCTAATTTACTATAAGTAGTAAACAAACTTTAAAAAATACGTCGATGGCGATGAAGGGCGACGAGAAAAAAGAGAACGTTCGAAGATCGAAACGCTCGAACAAAAGAGCTGCCTATCTTCTTTGCGAACAAAGTTTCTTAATTGTTCCAGCAAACTGAAACGTTTTACAATAGCATTTCTCTAAAACATGTATCCGATACAATAAGATCTCGATCGAATCTCGTTCACGTCGGTCCGTTAACGAGCGAACAATCGACGTCGAAGGTGAAAGTAGAAATTCACTCTCCGGTCACGTTCTCTACAAATCGGATCAGTTACCTCCACAATTTTCAACTCGGTATATAGCGACGGCATCCTGTTGGAATTACTTCGCCAAGACAATAAGCTAGCGAACAAACAGGAAACGATAACGTGTCTACGATAACATCGTTCCGTTCAACGTCTGCTACAAGTCGGTGAGCAACGAGAATCTGGTTATCCTACATTTTTATTCTTAATCTTTTGTGAAATAATTCTGGTCGTATATGTTCGATCGAAGTTGTTTTTATGAGAATGTAGGTACGAAATGTTGATGGATTATCGATTAACACTAGGACTACTAACCAGTCAAAATGACTGGTTTCGGGTTTAGCATTTTTTATTACAAAATTTTATTGCCGGACTTTTGTCAAAATATCTGTCATGTTTTATCGAGCTAATGAATGGTTGTATATGTTAGGTGATGCTGCAATATTTAGTTATTTATTTTTCTACTTTATTTTCAGTTTTGAAGTAAGCATGCATTTAATGCCGGTACTTCTAGTGTTAACTCTTTGAGACACTGGCCGTCGGAAAATAAAATGAACACATGTTGCATGAAATTTTATTACGTTTTAAATTAAGCAAGATATCGTTTTATTAACAAAGGCATTGCATAATGTGAAAATATAAAAAAATAGTAATAATTCAATTTAATGTGTTGTTATAGAGTGGGAATCACATGGTCTGACCGTGTTACATGAGTATGCAGCTATTGCAATATTTTGAGTTGGGACTAAAAGTGTCCCATCATCTATTACCTGCTTCAAACAGTTGGGACTAACCCACCATGCATTACCACGCATCAAAAGGGTGAGACATTTTTAATCCCACCATGACCCCAAGAGCTAAAGATATTCAGTTAGAAAAAAAATGAAGACGAAGCTTCGAATTCTCCCACGGTGGGCTGTATAGCGACGGACCGAGTTATGTCAAGTTGTGTCTCGTCAAATTGATACATGGTAATTTAGAAAGTATCAGCTCGAATCGCGTTCAATTCGTATGAAATTGATACTCGTCGATATTAATCACATTCATTTGAATATGTTGGATCGAATCGAGTTCAATTAATATCAAATTCATACATGTCGATATTAATCATATTCATTATTAATCATATTCATTATTCGTTATTAATCATATTCGATATTAATCATAATAAATCATATTCATTCAAATGTGTTAGATCGAATCGCGTTCAATTCGTCTCAAATTGATACTTGCTGATATTAATCATATTTACTCGAAAGCATCGAATTAAATCGCATTCAATTCGCATCAAGCTTGCCGATAGAAATAGTATTCACTCGAATCGCGATAACTCGAATCGCATCCAATTTCTATCAAATTGATACGTGCCGATACTAATCGTATTAGCTCATGTCGCGTCGGATCGAATCACGTCGGGACGAGTCTTGTCCAATTGAATTGTATCGAACTCCGAATCGAGATCAAACCGTAACGAATCGCTCCGAATCGAATGACGTTCGATTCGATCGGTGAATTCGCAAATTGAAACGCGTTCGAATCGCGACGACTCGACTCGATTCGAGTCAGTAAATCGTGGTAGATCGAATGGTAGGAAGAACAGAGAGGAATTAGCATCCGGTCGGTTAATCCGATGGCAGCCATAGGAGGAGCCGGCCGTCACATACCAATAACCCTTTGGCGACACGTGGTCTGCATCTTCGGATAACTGAAACGTGCCGTGTCGGCGGACGCGTTTCGAGCGAACGACGGACACCGGTTCCACGGTTCGTGACGTTTCTCGTGCATATGCACCGTGGCGATGTTCGCAGGCGGAGCTTTCGCGGTCGAAAGACCGCCTGCAGACCGCCCCTGTACGCTTCGTTTCATCGCCGCGTCAACATCGCGTGCACCTCGCTACGCGCGACTATGTTACGAGCGCGTGCCGACCAGACGCGACCAATCGTCCATTCTCGGAGAGGGAAATCCTCTCTGCCTACCGGATTCGCATAGAACATCGGCCCGTAATGACAATATCACAATAATGTGATCAATGTCAATTCAACAAAATATTGTGTTCAATTTAAATTCAACAAAATATTGCGTTCAATATAAATTCAACAAAATTTGTGTTCGATTTAAATTCAACAAAATATTGGGTTCAATTTAAATTCAACAAAATATTGTGTTCAATTAAAATTCAACAAATTATTATGTTCATTTTCAATTCAACACAATAATGTGATTAATTTCAATTTTGCAGAATATTGTGTTCAATTTCAATTCAACACAATAATGTGATCAATTTCAATTCAACAGAATAGTATGTTCAATTGCAATTCAACAAAATATTGTGTTCAATTTCAATTGAGCAAAATATTATGTTCATTTTCAATTCAACAAAATATTGTGTTCAATTTCAATTGAGCAAAATATTATGTTCATTTTCAATTCAACAAAATATTGTGTTCAATTTAAATTCAACAAAATATTGAGTTCAATTTCAATTCAACACAATAGTGTAATCAATTTCAATTCAACACAATAGTGTAATCAATTTCAATTCAGCAAAATATTGTGTTCAATTAAAATTCAACAAAATATTGTGTTCAATTTCAACTGTTTGCAAATATGTTCCTCGATGTCTACAAATTTTTACGAATCCACTATCGTCATAACACCTTACTCGATTCGAAAACTATGGCATATAATACGAGGATCGGTAAATGCATATTTTCGCTACAAAAAGAGTCGTCGAGTGTAACGTCCTAGACGGTTCGAAGCGAAAATGGTCGAAGATAAATCCGTACGGGGAAGTCAGCCTGACAAAAGGACAAATATTTCGATTGTAACGAACGCGATAGGATCGAATAATTAATATTTGCTATGTAGGTGGAGGATCGGGACGCGTCGAGGATACCGATGAATCCGCGCGGAAGGCTTGAGTTTCCCTGGCGGCGAGCTGCTCGAATTCCTGGCGTCGTTCACGGATCACGCGAAGCCCCGGATATCCGGGGAGTTTCGTGTAATTTCGAGAATACTTGGGACGCCCGGAGGTAAATATCTATCGGCTATTTCGAAGCTATTCGATGCCGAAGTTGCTCGACAACGGGAGAACCTACCCCCGATCGAGTACACCGGCCAACCTAACTTCCGAAAGGTTTATCGAAGACGTACTTAATACGAGACTGACCGTCCCCCGAGTCTTCGATCGTTCGCCAATTTTCTATTAAACGCCGACCCGATACGTTCCTGTCTCGATCGAAACGTATCCCGTTCCGTGAACCGTGCGCGTTGTTGCGGTGTAACCAGGATTTTCCTGCGGGATGGGATGAACCACGCATTCGGCCACGCGTTGCGTACTTTGTAATAGTCGTACTTTGCGATTTTGGGAAGTTACACTTTGGGATTAAGGGGAACTGGGGAATTTTGGTATTTTAGGGAATCGTGCGTTTGGGAATTCGGCAATTTGATAAGTGAAAATTAGGAAATTGGGGAATTTGGAAGTTGGAAAATTAGCAAATTGGAACATTGGAAATTACGAAATTTGGGATTTTGGAAATTGTGAAATTAGGAAATCGGGGAACTGAAAATTGGAGAACTGGAAGTTGGAAAATTAGCAAATTGGAGCACTGGAAGTTACGAAATTAGGAAATTTGAGATTTTTGATATTTGGAAATTAGGAAATTTCAGATTTTTGAACTTTGTAAGTTGGACAGTTGTGAAATTGGTGGAATTCGGGAACCGAAGAATCCAAGGAATCCAAAGAAATTCGATGTTAATTAATTTCGAGGAATTTATAAAATCTATAAATATAATTTTCCAAACTTGTACAATCTACAAATTCCAGAGAATTCGTTTTCGAGCACCTAAAAATTCGAAAATATACAAAACCGCAAATTGTAACAATCAAATAAAACATTTAAACGTATCAAATCGCACATATTCGAAACTCGCGGAACTTTCGCAACCGGTGCTCACGACTGTGTAAAAATGTACTTACTATCACCCCGCGTTATATCGCCAAATTCGAAAGAACGCGAGACGCACCCCTGCAGCATACCTAGTTACCCCAACGGCAATAGCTCTTCAATGATTCGTAGATACGACAAAAACAAGCTCGCAAATTCCGTGTAACGAGGAAATCGGCCATTTTACGATTACACGACTCGCGTAGGGAAAATTGCACGAGATTAGGGGGCTCGCGTAGAGACTGTTCGATGGCGGGGATCCCTTCACGCACAATGAATCGCCTTAAATCTTTTCTCCGATGTAGATTTGTATGTTACACGCGCGCGGATTTACATTGGAGAATCCTCGAGGGGTGTTGCGTTTTGGATCGGTGTCCACGAATCAAAATGGAGCATTTGCCAGACGATATTTCGGGGTCGTCTGCGCCCCGTCGGGATGCCATTAATCCGACACTCTCGCAATCTGTGACACACACTGTGACATCCTCGATTCGTATCTCGGTTATGGACCTCTTTCCAACGATCTTTGGCCATCTCTCGAGAAGTTCGATAGCGAAACGATTGTTCGCTGCGGATCCTAGACAAGATAGAGGGTGCGACGAGCATTTACCCCAACGACGTGTTTTTACCTTCAAATTGATTTTCTCACGAAGCGAAAGATCGTTCTGCTTATTTATTTCCTTTTTGATAACGTCCTGAAGCTACTACATTTATAACATCCACAGTTTTGTGTGTGTCGCGTATTTTCAAGGAATAAAAATTGTAACACTAGAACTATCGAAGCGATCAAGTGACCGTTTCACAAGTTTCCTGCCTCAAATGACAAAAATTTGTTAAGGTGGTTTTCTTGGAGTCAAGTTCAAAAATACACATTAAAATTATTAAGATCGACCAATTACGTGTACACGCGAAGTACATAAGAAAAATGCTTTTATTGTAAATTCTAAGATAAATGCAAAGAAAAATGAGGGAAAGTTATGTTTTTATTACTTAAACAAGTAATAATTGGACTAACGTGTATACACATCGAACGTAGTTAACTTTTTAATAAGTGTATTAATTTATGTTTCATCGTCTGTTCATTTATTTTTCAGCCTCCATAACTTCAAAGTAATTGTGCATTATACATCTACATTTTTTATGAAATTTTTGTTCGAATCAATTACACCTAATTCCGTTTTTACTTGTCAATTAATGTGTATATTAATTCTTGTTTCGTCGTTTGTTCGTTTATTTTTCAAATTCGTTTTTAACTTCAAAATGAAAATGACAAAGGTAAGGGATCAATCGTAATTGCTGTCGTGTATCATCGATTCCCTGGCCACGACGACGTTCTTATTATTTCATTAACGCTAATTACCCGGCTCGAGGAGTGTGCGTTAATGCGAGACTCGTATAAAATAATGAAACGTAGAGAAACGATCAGTTAACGAGGTACGGTGGAACATATTGGCGATGCCGATAACAACCGAACGAGATATCGGTGAAATTCATTAAACGACCCGCCGATAATCTACTCACCGGCAGCTCATTGCGTAATAAACGATAAAACTGTTCGGAACTTGGTTACATCGATAATACGATGTAATATTTCCCAGTGGTTTATCTGACCCTCTAATAAAGTAAATTCATCGTTCTACGGGCGTTGCACGTGTTTCGAACGGTTAAACTTCGCGATATCGTTGCTAATTACTTCATCCTCGTGAAACTGTTTCCGATATTGCGTGGGAAAAAATCTGCATCGTCGAACAAACGGCGACAATGCATTTTCAGGTCCCGTTTACGTTTCGGTCATTACGTCGTACTTAAAACGTTTGCATCGTCTCGTTAACCCCTTGTCTAATGATTTATTCAAAAGGTGCGTCAGTCGGAACTAATCACAGCTATTATATTAACAATTTTTTATAAATAGCTTGTAACTACATTCGTGGTATTACGCACGTGATGTTTGATCGTAGTAAAATATACAATATTGGTGATTTATAACAAACAAATAATAATGTCAAAAAAGTTAGTTATTTTTTATAAATAGTTTGTAACTACATTCGTATTATTACGCACGTGATGTTGGAACATAGTAAAACGTACAATATTGGCAATTAATAACAAACAAATAATAATATCAAAAAAGTTCATCAACTTTTCAAGTGTAAAGTTTTATAGAGGTGATTTAGAAATAATGAAGATGCTTTCAAGTGCAAAGGGTTAACCCTAAGCACTCGAAAGGTGACTCACACTCACATTGTTTACTACAGCGAATTGGAACAGTTATTTTTTAACTAAATGTACTGAGTGTTACCTGTATAGCTACTCACGATTTTTCACCCCCTTGCACCCACCTTACAAAAAAAAGTTTACAACAATATTTACAGGATGTGATGTGCACAATGCAATGTAGATATAAATAGAGCAAATTTGGAAAACAAATTGTCTTATTAGCAAAGTCGAGGTGGCCTTGGTTTTTTTTTTTAAATAGGAATACTTTTATAATTGAACACGAACTCTAAATCGAAGAGTATTAAAAATTCGAGTGGTTGCTCGAGATTGTCGTGGATGTTAAAAAATTCGTTCATCGAACGCGTTTCCTGTCAACCGGAAATCACGTTCCGCGTGATGTTTCGACGGATATCGAAAAGGTATCCCACGAACCGTGACCTTAAACACAAAAACTGATTAACCCGACTCGGTGTTTCAGTTGAAAAGAAGCACCGTGATTGCCGGCCGAATAAAATTATTTCAACGGAGAGATCTAATCGATATCGGGAAACGGGCTCTCGATCGGAATAAAGTTTACCTCAAACACTCCCTTTTTATAAAATCAACTGCACGTTATTTTCGTTTAATTTCGCACTGGATATTAATAATTGAAAACTTACCCGCGAGCCTCGTTCTGTCAACAAATATTCGATTCGATACGTAATATCGACAGGACCCTACTTTTCAACATGTCTTTTCTCATCGAACATCGAAATGAAAACACATTATAAATATTCGTATTAATCCAATAAAGGGTAGAGACCATTTCTGTCCGAATTATTGATGCCAAAATGTCATGTCTTCTGTTATGAAATAATTCAAGACAATTATTATTATGGCACCTGTTAATTTACAACTTTATTATATCTATTAAAACGAGTGCAAAATACTTTTTACGTTTATTCGATGTGCATATAGTTGTCACTTTTATTCGATGTACAAATATTTTTCACATTTGTTCAATGTTCAAATATGTACGTTACACGTTCATTCGATGTATAAATACTTTTCATGTTCATTCGATGTATAGATACTTCTCACGTTTAGTCGATGTAGAAACACTTTTCACCTTTATCCGACGTACAAATTCTTTTCTGCCTCATTGTACACAGTTTAAGCATTACGAATGATTCTAAGTATGTACATCCTGTAACATTCGAGTACGATTAGCATAAACGAAGAATGTCGATCGCTTTGAAAAACAGACTTACCAGAAAAAACTGACTAGCCGACTCATACTTTGATTAACAGTCGACGTGTACCAAAAATGGCGAGCGTGTCATTCTAACGGTATCGCCTGTACCGATTTCGCAGCGATCGAACAACGATCAAATATCGATCAAGTACGACAGAGAGACACTCGAAAGCGAGACACCCGAAAGGATACACGAGGTACATAATAGCAAAAGCACAAAGAGGTCGTCGAGCGTGAAAAGCTCCGAAAATCAAAATAGACTGGCGAGATACAAAAGCGTGTTTCTTAATGGCCATTTTTTTACATTGATCGATCGGCTATCATGCGTCACGGGGCTGTCGGGTTCTCGTTATTCGCGCAAACACGATCCATCACGCGATCGCGAGTGTCTCTTCGAGCGTTTTCGAGCGTTTTCGAGCGTTTCGAGGTAAGAAACCGCGGGGCACCGATGCACCGCTGTGAGCTACAAGACGTCCCGCGGTTCTTTAAGGCGAAACTCACCGACAACAACCGCGGGGAACGTGTCAAAGTAGTTATAGAACAAGCACCGTCGATCTCGACCTGCTAGACAACCCCGAACAGAGATTCGGGCACACCCTTCATCGAGTCGAAACACCTGGATCAGCGCCCTTTCGTCCGCGGATACCGAAACTATACGTTTCATGCACAAGAGCGTTCGGTACTTTCGAATAGCCCGTTCGAGGTTGGGTTTAACCATCTTGAACATTAGATATTTGGATATTTTGGGACGTAGGGATCTGGAAAAGGTGTAATTTAAGGAAACAGAAACTTTGGGGTTTCTGGAATTAAAAAATTTGGAAATTTGGGCAATTGGAAATTAGAGATACGAGAATTTTGGAGACTCGGGAATTTAGAAATTCTGGAATGCAGGAGTTGGGGAATTTAGAAATTTTGAAATGTGGGAGTTGGAGAATTTAGAAATTCTAGAATGTAGGAGTTGGGGACATTAGAAATTCTGAAATGTAGAAGTTGAAAAATTGGAAATTTAGGAATATAGGAATTGGGGAAATTAGAAATTCTAAAATATAGAAGTTGGGGAAATTAGAAATCCTGGAATATAGGAATTGCGGAAACTAGGAATTCTGTGATATAGGAGTTGGAGAAATTGAAAATTCTGGAATACAAGAATTAGATAAATTCCTAATTCCGTAACATAGAAATTGGGAAAAGTTAGAAATCCTAGCATATAGCACTTCCGGAATTTCTAGAATCACTAATTTGTAAGTACAAAAATGTTAAAATTCAAAAATCCAAAAATTCAGTAATTTCGAAAATTAGGGAACCTCGACAGCAAAAAATTTGCAATACTTCCAAACCAGACCAATGGTCACAAAAAAATCCATTAGTCAAACTATTACCGCACAATAGCGTAATCGATCGAAACATAATGATGGCACTAAACAAAGTCCAAATAGCTTTATGTCGCTCGTAACTATAATACCACAAAACGGTTTTTTACGAGACCGAGTCATCGATCAGAATCAAGTTAGGGTCGATTCTTTGTCGAAAAGTTGTCGATCGCTATGGTAAATTCATTATCCAGGGCTGAAAGTGGTGAAACGATTAAAGGATAGTTTACTGGAGGCTGCTACGAAGACAAATCGAACGGGATCGAGCGTCGGCCCATGATCGTTAATCATCGCAACTGCCACAGTCATCTTCATCATTATCATAATTGTTGGCTGCCACGGGCCGGCCGATTGATTCGTCGATTTTCATCGATGCATTCTATCACATTCAATATTCAATCGGGAATTAAATCGATTTTATAATCGTGCTCGTTAGACGGGATTCTCGTTGTTGCGTCGATCGTTGTTACAGCACGATGCCGGCTAATTTAATTTTCCATTTCAATTATTTTCAATCTCGCCTATCCTACGATACAGGGATTTGAAATACGGTTCGCCCTCACGGAAATACAATTTGACACCGTGTTCGATTTCTACGATATTGATTAGATAACTGTAAATTCGACGATGCAACGCTTTGTTACACCACGCGATACAACGTGCTCTAAATTAACCCTTGTGTTATTAATTATTATGAAAAAGAAGGTTTTAATATTTTCTAATAAAGACTTTCTTTAACGTGTACGTACATATTAGGTTGTCCCATAAATTTCTTCCTTTTCTGATACTAAATGTATATACAATATTTATCACTGAAGGTTTATTTATTGTATTAAATATGAATTGGTCTACTCTATCTCCTTTCGTGTCTCAGGAAAACTCATTATTTCCTCTTTCTAAAATTATTGAGGCTTACTTGCAAAATATTTCATCTCAAAAAGGGAAGGAATTTAGAAATTTAGAAATTCTGAAATGTGGGAGTTGGGGAAATTAAAAATTCTGGAATGTAGGAGATGGAGAATTCAGAAACGCGTGGCAGTGTAACGTTTGGACATGTAACACGCGGTAATGTAATATGTGATAATATGTATAACGCTTGCCAATCTAACGCGTGCAAAGTCGAGGTATACCGATATAACACGTGACGATATCCCATGTACTAACCTAACATCAATTGTCGATGGAACTAACAGCGATACAAGAATCATCGATACACGCGAAAATCCACGAAAGTTGTAACGCAACAGGAGCTCGCTGAAACGGCTTCGAGACGTAACTGTATCTCTAATAGTTTCTCGTCGGACACGCAGTTAGATCCAGAAAGACAAGATCCATCGATAGCCGTTGTTTCTGTCCAGGACATTTTGGTGACCGTTAGAGTCACAAAGAATACTCGATCCTTTAAACAGTTTGCCTCGGATCTATCGTGGCCGGCACGCCGAAACTATGTCCCATCAAATTTAATGGCCGCAATAGAGGACACGGCACTTGTCAAATAAATTACCTCGCTTCTTTCTTCTTTTTTTTTCATCCTCTTCCTCGTTTTTTCTTTTTTTTAACGACCGTCCCCGTCTTAATGTTACAATAAACGTCCGCGCGGTGACTGATTGATACTCACAATAGAAACTGGCTGCTAGTCGAAATGATCGATATCGTCTTGCGCGGACAATGTGAGCACGGTTTACAACCGATCCCGGGATGAGGGTCATTTTTTAACCGGCACGTTTCTGCCGGCCATCGTCCATAGATCGACGTGAAATCACGTGGATTCGAGATATTTTATGAGCAGAACCGTTGTACACCGTCCGAGGAAGAAATCGATCATCCACCATGCGGCTAAGGTAAAAGTACCAGTAGTTGACCATGTACCAGTAGTTGATCATTTTTTAAAAATCATAAAAAGATAAGGTTTTTATAAGTTGTCGACTTTCGATGAAAGTAAGCTTCAGATACCGCAGCATCTGCCGATGAAATTTTCCAACAATCGCATGCGAAGCATAGTACGTTTATTAATAGAACAATTTGAATGAATATATTTTAGCTGAATCGATAGTTATACACGTGACGTTCAAACGTAATAAAATGTCCAACAGTGACAATTAATAATAGAAAATAATAATTTTCAAAAGTTGATGAATCTTTTCAATGTCATAGTTTCCGAGACACCGCTTGACAAAAATACTTCCGAGCACAAAGGATTAACATTTTGCACTCAAACAACAACTCGCATTTGTCATTTGGTTTAACAGAGTAATTTGAACAAATATATTTTACTCAAATGTATAGTTACACATGTGACGTGTAACCTAGCGAAATGGGCACCAGTGGCAATAACAGAAAATAATAATTTCCAAAAAATCGATGAACCTTTTAAATTAGAAAGATCCCAAGACACCACTTGACAATCACAAAAATGCTTCCGAGCACAAAGGGTCAAGCAAATAACGTTCGAGTACATTGTGTCCCTTTATCATCCCCTAACGTCGGAAGCAAAATGGCGGGAGGCTAAAGAGGCGTAAGCTGCCAAGTACACGCAACATAAAAAAACGAAATAAAGGATTATTGTGAACGGAGCGTGTCGGCATAAAGAGCGAACGTTCCATCATCGGCAGATAATAATTGTCCGTGATGATTAAAGCGCCGTGACGGTACGCTCCTGGATCGAATGCGGCGCGGACGAATGTTAAACAAGTAACAACTCTTGGCGATGAAGCACGCCCTACTGTGGTCCCTTTTTTCTCTCATCGACCCTTCAATTTAATCAGCCTCATTCAGTGTACCGCGAAACAACCTGCCACATGGTGGCCATTGTAACCCGTCGGATATTATTAACGACACACACACACACACACACACACACGTACACACATCGTTTCGTCGATCTCTCCGCTCCTGATCGTCTCCTCTCCTCTCTTCCTCTTGTTCTTTCTTCTCGTTTCGCGTGTACAATGCGGTATCACCACCGTGAATAAACACCGAGACCGCCATATGCACTCTTGTGCAGTCTTTGTTGTCGCATTAGCGTCATTTATCCATCCTGTGCGGTCGCGTGACCGAAATTTCTCAGGGATCTGCCGACGCTTGCAACCCCATCGACACGCGTCCCGTTTCGAAACGTCCGATGTTTATTTTTTGTTACTTGTTCGAACGGATATCGACACATTGTGCCGTGCTCGCCGTTCGTTGTTTGATTATTGCGGTTAATATTTGATACCTGCTCGTTAATTCTAACGAGTTTGATACCGTGGCTTCGTTCGCGTTAATTGTTCCGGGTGGTTCTATTTTATTTACGACCCGGGATTCGCGTTGTTACGTTGGTAGATCCGATCGAACTCGTTCGATCCAAGGAACTGGGAAATTTGCGGATTTACGAATTTTCGAAACACTGATTTCTCGAATTTCAAGGTCTCCAAAAATAGACCAATTTTGTTTAATTTAAAACGTGATAAAATTTCTGTGCAACGCGTGTGTTTGATTTCCCGAAATTCTGTGCCCCAAAGGGTTAACCGACACATCAAATCATCGATTCGTTACAATGCAATTAACATTAAATTAAATATGAAACGGTATTCCATTAAATATCGAGCACATAAATTTGAAACATCTGGCAAGGCGTTTTTTCAACGTTCTAACCTAATAAGACATTTAAAAAAAAAAGGTTCCCGTGAAAATTTATTACCGAGATTAACAAATTATCGGCATACTAAATCATGGCATTGGGAAACGATAATTATGTACCGTCCGTAGATATTAGGAAACGTTCCGTATCGGGGCACGTAGAAGAGAATATATCAATTAGCATGAAACGAGTTCTCCGTGGGTCATCGATGACTCACGACGCGATAAACGAAACGCCCCACGATAACCGTATACTAATTAACTATATTACGTTGTAAGCAAATTCGAGCGATACTTAATAAAAACACGTTCGCTTGCGTGGTTAATTATCAACGAGGCGTTGAGTCAAATTAATTGTACCGTTCATTAATTACGACGCTCTTCGAAATCTTTGCCTTCGTACGTGTTGCGGTTAAATTTATTGGCAATAAAATAATTTTGATTTTTTCGTGTGACACAAAACTTAATTTTTTCTATACAAAAATATAACTTTGATCAGCCAAATATCTTCCATTCTCTTCGATGACCTGGTTTCTGGTAACAAGGTTTAAAGCCATTATTCTTGTAACTTCACGATTCTGCGTTCATAGAACTTACGGGCCTTATCAGCAAAATACTCAATCAAGAGCGATTAGAGGTGATATTGTTATGAGTGAATTTTTTCCCATTTACAAAGTTAAAAAAAAATTAATAATTGTAAACTAAACTATACGGAATTTGGTTTCATAGCAGCCTAAAAATGACAAGTATTAAATCTCGCAAGAAAAAATTCTAGCATCGACAGAAGAATAACGAAATAAACAAACTTTCATACCAACCCAATACTTTGTGAAGATGAGGCTATATAACACATATAAAATAATTAAATACATTAATGAAACATATTGGATAATTAAACCACGAGAACATATAATGAATAAATAGTGGTACGATCACCCGAAACGAGTACAAAAAGAAACACTAATGTTCCTTAATTATATCGTGCGTCCAGTTGGAGACATTGGTACGGGGTGCACGAAGATTATGGACAATCGACATAACGAGGCATTGCCGGAATAATAAGGAGCAGGCATACGTGGTAAGTAACTTCGCTGTCACAGCCAACTTCACGGTCACGTTAAGAAATAAATCGGCGTACCGTGTAAGATAATGGACGAAATATAAGCATAACTGGTCTCGGAATCGGGCAGCAGCCGAAGGTCAACCGCGGCTCATCGGTATGGGCAACGAAAAACTTTGCCGCTTTCATGCGCGAACAATAATCCCATTATTCCATAAACGTTAGAGAGGTACGCTTAGAATTCGAAGAGAGCGGTACCAAAGGTAACAATTACAAATAGCATGATCCAAGGAGGACGGAGCTGGAGAAAAAATAGCCGATGGTTCCAGGTGACGAAAGCGTTTGTTCGCCCCGCGGTTATTCATTATCGCGGCGTTCTACGTCCGCGTTTAACGGGGTCCCGTGGTGGCCTACGCGGAGGACGCGTTAAAAATAAAGGACGAGCAGTCGGAATGGCCATTGTGAATATTCTTTTGAAGACGGGAATTGGCCCCGGCGTGTCGTCACGACTCGTTTGCCACGAATATCGTCCAAATGTTGCCGCGTGACAAAACGCGGGGACTTTCTTAAGTCCCGTGAACGTTTTGTCACGCTTCATACGTATACCCGCGGAACAAAGGACGGAATACGCCACCGGCCGTACAAGAAGAGGCGACGTTTACCAAAGAAATACTATCTCGCGTCCGTCACGCCGCTAACGCGCGAAGAAACGAGACGGGAGAGCACAAATAATGAAAAGGGACACGTATTCTCTTCGCTCGATGAGCACGATTCTCTCGGATAATATTTTAACCCGTTTCGGAACGATTTCCTCCACGGACACCCTCCGTACTTTTCTTTCCCCTATGGAAATCACCGTGCGCTCGCGCGCACCGTGGATACAGTCGTTCCGATACACGTTCCTCTAAGAAACCGACGACTCCTCCGTTTCCTGTATTCGCGGTTACAAATCTTCGACTTTTAGCATCTTCGAACTTTCAAATTTCCTAAATGGTCGAGTCTCTCGAATTTCGAAGTTCCAGAATCGCTGGATTTCTAGGTATCAATATCCCCAAAAATGTCTGCATTCCTAAATATGAATATTCTCAAAAATGTCTGAATTTCAAGATACGAGTATACTCGTATAAGACAGATGTCATAAGACAGATCCGCTGGCGACTGTACCAAAAATGACGAATCGTCCGTTTCGAAGGGCCGCGTGGGAAACCATCTTAAACAGACGATGAAGAATGCCCCGTAACGAAACTTTTGTCGTACGTCCCGTAACGCAACATCGTTCCCGGCTGTTTCACATTTCGTATTTCCCATTCACGATCGCTCGTATCGCAACGATTGTGTTCCGACTTCGACGGAAATGTTAACGACGCACGGTGATAGTCATCTCTCGGGCATTTTCCTTCAGTATGTAAGTATGTACGTTTCGAATTAACGACAAACGACGGAACATTAGGAGGTCGGCATCTCTTCCCGTGAGTCATTGTCGCTGGAAACGATGCTCAAATTATAATTTTCTACGAATTTCAGGAATACCCCGCAGGCAATTACGCGTAACATGGCGTCACTTAGGGGGTCGTTAATTAGGCGTCAAAATATCAATTAGCTTCTGTATATCTCGAAGGAGGTCTCGGACTCGAAATCTCGATCCTTCTCGAGGAAATTCGTCCCGTTCGATCCGATATTAAAATGGTTGTGCTATAAATTATTTCTACAAAATATTGTGTCCCTTAGAAGAATTTTTGTACGATGTAATGCAAGATAAGCTCAGGGGAGACTAAAATTGCTTGAAATAAAAAGTAGAAGAATAAAATGGTTGATATATTTTCAAACAGTCCACGTTAATTCACCCAGCAGTGTGTCTCTATATTCCTGTTCGTGAATCTCATCGACTAACCTCTTGCACTGTAATTTCTTATAAATCGGTTAAATTGAAATAAAACATTCGACCGTATTAACCCCATCAGACCCGAATTTTGTTCGTTTAAGAAAAAATTATTTTATACTAAAATTAAACTTAATTCATGTAAAAACACACACACAGAAAGAACAAATGGCGTTGTAGATGTTATTTTTTCATATTAGATGATCACTGATCAGGTTAGGTTAATGTTCAACACATTAGGTGTTGAAACTAAGTTTCAACTTATATGTAATAAAATACGGGACGAAAAGTATTATGTACGTTACAATGTGCACACAATGTACATTAAAAATATAAACAAGTGCGTACGAAAAATATAAACTGTGTAATTACGGTGCAATGGGTTGGTGCTCTCGGATAGTTTGTAAACTATTACACGAGATTTAAAAAAGCGTCGTTACGGGTAAGATAAACGGCGACGATATTCAAAGGAGGTGGTAGAACAATTAATTTTCCCGGCCGACGAACGGGAAAAGTCTTAAGCCGGGAGGCAATAAGACGCCTTATCGCGGCGCGTTATTATTTTTTCTTTTTTCACCTCTCACCGTCTCCTAGGAATTCCAAAAGACGCGAAACGACGCTAAAAAGGGGCTCCATAGAAATCGCTTATCGTTCATCGTTTACAAACGTCCCCTGGCAGACCGCAAACTGCCGGCCATAACCGCGTCGCGGTCGAAACAGTTTGGCCGAACGTACACACGACACACCTGACCGTGTATGTACATATGTACATCGTCTAGCGTTGACGTTTCTTGTATCGTGCGGCGAACAACAAATATCAATTACTGGGACGAGCATACCTCGCTCGTTCGGTGAGCTTCCGCGGCGAACATCGCGTCTTCATCTTGGTTGCCGGAGGTGTTTGTCGAGTTCCTTTACAACCATTCTTTTTCTCCTAAATTACTCTTGTAATTGCCGACGTTACGGCCGAGGGAAATTCTCCCGCGGTGAACGACCAGGATAATTTATTAATTTGTATATGATATTCGTTCAAGTCATACAAATATCTTGGTGGTAAAAAATGAGGAATTACAAATTTATGAAAAAGAAATAAAATAAATTATAATATATATATATATATATATATAAATTAATTAACTATACTACAATGTATACTACAATGTGTACTATAATAAACTATAGTCATAGGCATATGTAAATTGATTAACTTGGATCCTAGAAATGAATTATTAATCGTCGGCAAATAATGGTATGCTTCTTGCGGACCTAATAGGACGTAAGAGAAAAGAATAATTAATGTAAAGCAAATAATAGTTTGCTTCTTCTGGACATGTCCTAATCGAGCGAAAGCGTAACGTTGCGTCAGGGTGTCCCATTGTATTCTTTGAGACCAGCATCGACATCGTGCTGGGACAGAAGCTCGAATCGTATGTACCTGTATATATCCATACATATCTATGTGCATGTACATTGTACATACGTATAGATATATGTATTTGCATATGTTTCTGTATACATATATAGATATGTATGTTTATATTTACATATGTGTACATATGTGTATATCTATGTGTATATGTACGTCTGTGCACATTTTTGTGCATATATATTTGTATATGCATTCGTCGCGCGACGAGTGCAATGTGGAAAGAGGTACGCGTTCAGCGATTAATTACAATTAATATAGCGGGGGCGACGCTAACGCGGCACGATAACTATTAATAAGGCCGCGGTATCGTAATTGGCTCGGAAAGCCAAGCAAGTATCGTACGGTGGATTCGGTGTCGCCCCATCGCGCATCGATGAAACCTCTTTAGGGCAATCATGAACTGGTCCCCGCCATAAGCGGCTTCGCTAAACGATTCACGCTGTTTGCCGCGAGTATTAGCCGCATTAAACGCGGCCACGTAGGGTCTCATCTGCATGAACCATCTGACATACGGCGCGATCGGAAAGATTGCCGCCCCATCTGCCGCCGTTTTTCACCCCGTTCTCTCATCCCCCGTTTTCGAGGATCGCCAGGAGCCGTCTGCGACGAAAGCATGATCAGGGACGTACACGCGAGCCGATTCGCATTCCTCGTTTCCACGCGCTAGCATCGGATTTCGCTCGCTTCCGTCCGCGCATACGATATTTCACGTTCACGGCGCGAGCCTTGGCCGAGACAATCTGGACGACGATCGGGACACGTGCCAGACTGCATTTTTTTTCCTTTCGGATCACCCGCGAATCTGTTTCCTTCGTTCTTGAAATTTCTCGTGCTCGTCTCAGCCAGTTGATACTTATTGAAACGATCGGGAGCGACGTATCGTGAACGCGCACGATCGACAGAAGTTGAAGGGTCTCGTTTACGCGTCATTCCATCACAGAAATTCCGTGGCGAGAAACGTATGGAAAATATTTGATCTACCGGACAGTTCTGTCCGTTTGTGAACAGGTAGAAAAATATGCTGTCTTTAAAATATTTAACAATCCACCGATATTAGATCTACCAGAAAGTTGTGACCGTTTATGAACAGGAAGCAAATGATTCAGTTTTTAATACATTTAGCAATTCACTAATATTATATTGTCGTTAGGGTCGTCACGCGTGTTTCTATCATAAAAACCGATTGTCTGTCGCTCCGTTACGGACATGACCGTATTACGTTTTTTAAGGCTAGATTCACCGACGTTCATAGACCACTAATGTCTAAATTGAAAATGAACTGGAAAAACAACTAACCAATGGATAATACCTAAAGCATTTTATAAAAAGGTTCCTTATCTCGATGAAGGTTAACAAGTATTTTAACGCAAGCTTTTTAATAATGTTCGTATTTGAAAATAAGAAATCTAAGATCCGTCATTTTGACGGGTTCCGTGAACCCAGTGTCAAGAACTATCGACTCCGAGACAAGGATACAGTTTTTGAGCGGAACAATGTACGTGCGTGACTCGAGTGGCATTTTTGTAGCGAAAAAGGTCAATAGACTGTCTTTAATTTTCAGGCACGATCATTCATTTATCGTATACAGCTTAGAATCGTGCGTGCAGCCTTAACGTGTCTCTTCGCATGACAATAACGCGAATTAAAATGCTCTTTTTGCACGAACAACGTCCGTTCGTGAGGAGACAATGATCGCTGAACCGTTACGTACACGCGCGACCGATGTGGCGAGAATGATTGGCACACTGCACGTACGTAACAACAAAATCATAGTGTGAGTACGCAATGTTCCTACCCCATCAAGTGTACTAGGAACAATAGCTACTGTACGAGAGAGTATGATACGCGTATCCAAGCTCCTAGGCCACTGGCTGCGAACTTGATCGATTATTTAAAACAAATCGGAGATCTGTACAACTTATACGAGTATTACATATTCCATAAAGCATGTGAATGAAATTCAAACGTAGAGAACGAAAAGATCGAATTCGAGAATTTTTTTATCTTTAAATTTCTGATCATTTTTCTTACAATCTTTTTTGAAGTCAATTACCATTTCGATTTTTAGACACTTTCTAATGCTTATGCAATCGATTCTTCGTTAAAAAAAGCACATACTATTAGGATGTCCCTTAAATTCCTACCTTGTTTAATAGAAATATATACACAATATATATTGTTAAAATTTGTTGTATTAAATATGATGTGTTCACTCCTAATTATTTATTCCTTGATTACTTGCAAAATATTCTTCGAAGTGCGTTTTTATGATACATCAAGAAGAGAAGATACGTATGGGACAACCTAATAATAGACTAGATTAGGACAAACTATTGTGTACAAAGATTTCCGAACAATATCGACCGTAATATTAGTTGTTTATTCGAATATCATTCAACATTGCTCATTCAAATTTATTTGAGGATCGCTTCCGAACGTTTCATGTTCAAGGCCGTGCAAAGATCGCGGTGCGATAGGTTATTGGATCGGTGTTGGCCTATTATAGCATGCCGATACGAGTACGTAATTCCACTTACGAAAGCAACGATTAATTCGTGATCCCAAAAAAGATGACATTGAGAAAAAGTTGCGTGCCGCGATATTTGACCCTCGAAAACGGAGCGATCAACCCGTTCGGCACTTACGTTAAAAATAACAGGGTATATCGATTTGTACGAGAGTCGATGTACAACAAAGGACGCGAAAAGAAGGCAGGTACCATTTATCTTCTGCCCATATGAAACGATATAAATTGTTATTACATTGTGAACGTTTACATACGTTTAACACTAAAAGTACCGGCTCTTTGCCTTTGATTTAAATAGAATTTTAAATAGGGATTTTCAATAGAATTTAATGCAACAGGCACTGATATATAAATATAAAATACACAAAATAGAAATATAAATATAATTATTTGATAAGCTTTAATATATCTACAAAAATTTTGTATACTTTGTTATGATAAATGTTTCAACTAAAATTAGCGATAGATTTATGTATGAATTCATACATCACCTCAAAGTGTTAAATAAGAAAGACCCCAAAAACACATTAAGTTTTGGTGATATTTTCGAATGTACTTCAAAAATCATTGGTGTAGGGAAAAATCTAGCAGACATTTCTGCTGCAGAAAACATTTAGAGAAGTTACAAAGTCACTTTCGTTTTCGTGTTACGCGGAAAACACACTGCCAGCGGCACTCGACGAGAAACGACGTTGAACGAGAAAGATTTCGGATTCGTATTCAGCTGGCAAAAAATGCGTAAGAATTCGCGGCGGTTACGAAACCACAAAAGAGTGAAAATTTGTTGCAGAGTGAAATCGGCGCGAATCCGTGAAGCACTTGGTCGTTACGGGACAAAGATCGGTAGTGGAAGATCGGGAAAGCGGGAACGGAGGTGAAAAAGGATCGAGGAGACACGCGTTTCTGGAAGAAGGTGGGAAGCTCGTGGGGAAAAAGTCAGGTCGGGGCATGAGACGAGGGCACAAAAGCCGACTCGATCCGATCGACGCCAATATTTTGACAATGCACCGGCCATCGAGGACACACAGGGGCGGAGAGGACGCTTCTAACCATGGAAGTCCCCCGTGGGGTGGTGATGGTGACGCTGCGGTGGCGCCCCTATAGAAAGCAACGATCCCTGAATGAAACCGCTTGGCGGAGGGTAAACCGTCCAAAGGCGACGACGACACCCGATGTCGTTCCTGCTGATGCGACGCTGCTTTTATTGTCCGAAATCCACAAAGTATCGGGCTCAATACCGACACGCAATCTGGCGAATGTGTCTCCCTGGCCAACTGCACCGTCTTCCGTCCTCTCTCTCTCTCTTTCTCTCTTTTTCTGCCTCCGCGACGTTGCCTGTCTGCCTGCCCACCACAATGGCTTGTTGCCGTTGTTTATGTAATCCTATTATTCCATATTGTGCCTTTTAACAAACGAAACCAGCGATCCTCAGCCCGATCCAGCTACCGTCGTACGTTTTTTCGTCGAACGGAAAAAGTCGATGATTCTAGCATCCGCGGATTCGAGGGGTGGTTGTGTTCGGAAGGTGAACTTTTAGAAAAGGGAAAAAGAGCAAGGTTTGATGAAAGAGACTTTAACGCATTGCGTACGGTGCTCCCAGGGTCTGCACGTTTTTGAGCGCTCCAGAAGCATGTATAGCAAGCGATATACAGAGTCATAAGTAACTTCCGATGCAACTAAGTAGAATCTATTATTCGTATCCACCTGTTATGTGTTACTGGAACAACGAATTTGTTTTTCACTGTATAGATGAAGATTCAGTTAATCCTTTGTCAACTGTTTCGTGTGATGCACGTTACGTTAAACTGTTTTTGATGAACAAAACATTATAGTTTTTTCGCGAACAAAATTTATTGCACCCTGCAGAGCGCAACAAAGTATGCAAACTTTATTAAATAAAACATGACCTCGCATTAAAGGAGGTGGCGGGTGTGGACAATGGCGGAAGTCAAATTTGATAAATTGTGCTCAAAGTAGAGACTTCAAACATTAAAATGAAAAAAGAATTTGTGAGATATGACCATTGTTCGAGGAGTTACGATTACTTAAACTTGAGTAAAATTTTGATAAAAATTCTTGTTGCGCAAATTTTGTTGCTCAGTGTATATACCACGGTTCAGATTCGTATTCGACTCGTAAAAATCTATAAGAATTTCATAGTGACGGTTAAATGTAGCATTAGTAAATGCAGACTTACTTTAAAATTGAAAATAAAGTACAAAAATAAATGAAAAATCTCTGTAGCATCACTTAACATATATACATCCATTCTTTAGCTCGATAAGACACGACAGACACTGACAACAGTGCGGCAACAAAATTTTGTAATATAAAATGTCAAATTCATTTGATTCAAGTTCAATTTCATTTTGACTGGATGGTAGTTCTAGTGTTAGTATCGTTTATGCTCGCTCGAGGTACGAAAGAGAGGTAATCGGTGGCGAGTACACGGGAAGGCGATAAATTTTCACCGGCCAATATCTCACCTATATAATTACGTTTCCAAAGATGTCCGTTCACGCGTTAATAACGATCTCCTCGCCGGTCCGGCTATTAAATTATAGATTTTTGTCACGGTTCGACGGCCAGCCAAGCTTGAGAAACTCTGTCCGTGCCGGGGTCAGGTATGTTAGGGAAATATATAAATGGGGTTCCCACAAAACGCGCAAGTCCATCGGTTGACAGGCAGCAGGGTGCACGTTGGTTCATTGTTGGCTCATTGTTGCGGATTCTTTCTCCTTTGTACGCCCGTATCCGTGTATCTTCTCTTCGCCGAAGGCCCAGAGAGAGAACGAGAGCCACGAATTTAGCTCTCATTGTGAAGCAACTCCGAGACTGGACACCCCCACTGCGACGGAAATGCCCTCGAGGTAAATAAAACCAGAAGAAACGGGAGGGATATATAAAAAAAAAAGAAAAGGGTGGAGGCATCCGTAAGAAAAAGAGACGCGTAACCCTTCTTCCGCGACGTCCTGAAAGGAAGCACCGTGTCCGAGACGAATCGTTCGTCTCGAAGCTCGTGATGTCTCGGAGAGGAAACGGTTATGTTTCCTATTAGACGATCGTGTGTAAAAACCCGGGTGCACCCACTGTGAGTTACGAGAAACACGGACCAGTTAAGAGGGGACTAACCCTCGATCGTACGGCAAATTGGAGCGTAATGAATGGAACGATACTTTCTCCGTTTCTAACACGAAGATGAAAGAAAACAGACACTTCGTCTATGTTGCACGTTCGAGAGCTGATTCGTCCGATAAACGCGCACGGCTGCAACTCGAGGCTTTCCTTTCGTAACAATGACCGTAGCGAATCGACGGATCTTCTAGGAACCTACTGAAATAATTCCGAAAGTTGTACGTAACTGTACGAAATTTTTCTGAACGCGATACACTTGGTGCTCGAGTAGCGACTCATGTTCGCCGTTTGACTTTATGCAACGTTCATAAACGAGTAACTTTTAAGAAGGAAATTTGCGGTATTATACAAGCAGAGACAAATGATAATTTCTCTTTTGAAAAACTTTTTAACAATTTTGTATAAACGACTTGTCACTCGTACATTTATGGTATTGTAGAAACGATGCTCGAATATAATGAAACAGACAATATTGACGAGTAATAATAAAGAAGTAATAATTCAAAAAAATTCATGGAACTTCTGAAGAATTTATCAACAATTTTAAATAAGTGACTTTCAACTTATACAGTTATGGTATTATACAAACGATGCTTGAATATAATGAAGCAGACAATATTGACAAGTAATAATGAAAAAATAATAATTTCAAAGGAATTCGTCAAACTTCGTCATCTAGAATGTTTCACAATTGCTATGTGTCAACAGTAAATATATTTTCGAAAGCAAAGGGATTGCAGAGATATTCGGAAAAAGAAATTACGAATATAGAAATATAGAGATTTTAACGATACTTTAAGGAGAAACCATCGTTCTCAAATGCTGAAAGCAGCGTTTTTGCTAAAGTTTTCGTGTATCGCACGAGATACGCGGCTGCCGCGGACATTTTTCTAGTCCAGTCGCGAGCATGGTCGTGATACTTTCATGAAAGAGAATTTCGGAAGAACGACGGAGAAAAGGGAATACAGAAACGCGTTCCCGGATCGTGTAATGGTATCTTGCGTTTGTCTGGGAAGCTAAGGTAACTTAGCTTTGCCGTTCAATATTTTAAAGTCTCAAGGCTACCGACATCGTCGGAACGTTTCTCGAGCTAGTATCGAGTGTCAGTGTCATCCTAGAACCCCGGTGCAGCTACCTGCAATGTTGGGGAAACTTTGCAGCCAGCCTCGGCGAGCATAGAATACTGTTTACATCCAAAATCCTTGACGCGTGTAAGCGGGAACCTCGTGGCTCAAGAATACCTCGGTTTTCGGCAAATTATACGTGCGGTCCCGAGCTGCTCACCTAAGCTAGGTATAAACATCTTTAAAATCCTGCTGAAGGAAATGCACATCGAATGAAACCGAATTTTCATGTTCCTACGTCTCTAGGTGGAATTTGTAAAATTCACGGTTGTCCCATCACCTAATTATAGCGAGGGACAGAAATATTCGTACTAAATGCACAAATAAAAAACAACAATATTTTCTATACTATTAAATATATTTGTACATAGCGAGGTACAGTGAGAGACAAAAATATTCGTACGCTAAGTATGTACAAATAAAAACAACTATATTTTCTATATTATTAAATATATTTGTACATAGCGAGGTACAGTAAGAGACAAAAATATTCGTACATTAAATATGTATAAATAAAAACAACAATATTTTCTATATTATTAAATATATTTGTACATAGCAAGGTACAGTGAGAGACAAAAATATTCGTACATTAAGTATGTATAAATAAAAACAACAATATTTTCTATATTATTAAACATAATGCACACAATTTTGTTTAACACAAAATGCGATAAAATTTCTGTGTAATATGGGTCTATTTTTTTTCTGAAATTCTGTGCCTCAAATAGTTAAACGAAGTAACGTTGACCGAGACAGTATACGGTAATATGAAACGCGAAGCGTTTCCCATGAAACGCTTGTTAAGGCTGTAATAAATTAATTGCCCGTTCACGGCGATATCGGGGGGAAGAATCAGTAAGTATTAATTAAAAAGCTTGTCGAATTAACGAAAACAGGTATCTAACCGATTATACAACGTCAAATTTTAAACGTCGCAAACTCGAATCGAATCGAAGAAGAATATCATCGAATGGTAAACAACTCAATTCGCGAATTCATAAACTCTCTTTCGGCGAAATTTATTCGGTTGTCTGTCATTCGATAAGATTAAAACGAAATTATGCCCGGCTACCGTAATAAATTTCGATTTTAAGGAGAGTGGCGGTCCGGAAACGCTGTGTTACTTTTAAATCGTTTGTGATATTAGCATGCAACTTAACACTAGATTCACGAAATGAACCAAAACGACTCATGACACATTTCTTGCTTTAAATTACAAAAACTATGAAGAAACTTTTATCAAAATTTATGTTACCTTTTCTCAAAGTAAAGGATCATTGTATGAGCCAGTTCGTGTATCATACTTTATTTATTCTCTTTTTTACTTTAGTTTTAATTTAAAAATAACTTGAGCAAATTACGGCGATTTCCTTATAAAATCGCGTGGCAGCCAACGTGTTAAAGTATATCGATCCGTGAAAGTTGATTTTTTGAAGAAACATCTCACGATTTTCCGATCTGAACCGGTATGCGTCGTTTCGCGTATCCCGCGACTCCTTCAATGTTTGCTTTCGTTACTTTGAGCGTTCGCGGCATCGATTCACAACAGGCAGAAATATTTGTTCGCCGTTTGAAAACGCGGACAGTTCGGAACCGTGTTGAAGATCGACTGTGGCTGGTTGCAACGCACAATGTTTCCCTTTCCATTCTTCTCTTCACGCATCTGTGGGCCCACCCAAGGGGCCGAAAGTGGCTATAGCACCCGTACACCATAAACGCGAAGTCGTTTCTCTGACGGAGGTCTATGGTTACCACGAGCTTGTTACTTAAGCCGCTGCCACCAGGAAGCGAAGCGTGCTCGAAAAAAAAAGAAAGAAAAAAAATACGAATTGCTTGTTCGAGTGAATCCCGCGTCGGATTCGTGGATATATCGCCTGTTGCGCAACCACGCTGATGAACAGAGTCGAAAATTTTGATTTCACGAATAGATATTCACGAATTATGGAAATTTAATATCGAACGCCTTCGGAAATATGCTTATGACTCGCTCGGACGTAATAAATTCAACCGGTGTAACTCTCGCCGGAGAAACAATCTACTTTTTGTGTCGGCGATGCCGTTTCGACCGTACCGACGTTGATATTACGGGAAATTAGATACATAGAAATCGAGGCTTCGAGCGTGGAAACCTCGAGAACTATCTAATAAACCCGATAGAATGTCGACAATCTGAATCTCGCTTCGAAACTGAAACGTAACGGAAACTTTACGGATTCTGGGCGAGAAACGCATCTTCCGAACCTGTCTTGCGAGCACCCACTGTAATTAATAGTGATTTATGTCATTCATGATTAATGGTCACCTATAATGTAATTCATAATTCATAGTGCCTTATAGTGTAATTCATAATTAATAGTGACATATATTGTAATTTATAATTGATAAATGACTTATAGTGTCATTCATAATTAATAGGACTTATAGTTTAATTGATAATTAATAGTAACTTATAGTGTAATTCATAATTAACAGTGACAGTAAATGTAAAATTTATCGGACGCATTCGAATAAACCAATAGAGAAAACTAGCTCAGAAAATAAATTCGAAAATACGCGGTCTTATTAGCGTCATCCATAAGTTACTTCCTTTTTTAATATTACATAAAAACACGCTTCGAATATTTTGCGAGTAGTCCACAATAATTTTAGAGAGAGTAGATAACGATGTTTTCTTAAAGATGGAAGAAGATGATAGAGCAGAGCAGTGGAACAAATCAGCCTTGAACGATAAATACCGTGTACACGTTTCTATTAAAAAAGGATGAAACTTATGATACACCCCAATATAATCTCATGCGCGCACGGTTATTAGCGTTCCATTTTCGCTTAATATCCGAATCACGGTATCCATCGGTCAATTCCACGTGTGCGCCATTTTTTACGTTAAACAGAAAATACGGTATTCAACGGCACATTATTGACAGAATATTATTAACAGAATATTATTGACAGAATATTTTTGCGAGCAGCGTTACACAAAATAATGCAAGAAATTCTCGGCTCTCGAGAGACGAACGCCCAATCGTGAATAACATTCGTGTAATCGTTATAAATTACATCGATTACGTATCTGGCTTACTTTTTCCGCGAGATGAACATTTCAATTTTATTTGCACGTTCGCCGTTTGCCGGCCAAGACAAATATTATACACGAAACAGCGAAACAAAAAGAGCAAGGAGATCAAGTTTATTACGCGTGCGCACGGAAAAATGGTGCCAATCCGAAGAACTTCGATGCCGTTGATTTATATCTCGAAAGAAGGCAACGGATGCAACGTACAAGGGACGATGTAAAAACAATACGCTTTGTACCGAACCCCGTGTACCTGTCAATTTTTCCTTCGTTCAACGTTTCACTTGTATTTCTTTCGCCCCCCGTGTTCACCCTTTTCTTGCTTCTTTTCCCCTCTCTGTTTTATCGACGATACTATCTTGAACGCTCGCCCTGTCTCGCGATCAATTTGCATCTAGGTCGATATCGCGAAAGGAAACTTATGAGAGCTAACAGGCACGATAAAATCTTTCTTTTCCCGTCCTCTTCGTTCGCGATCGAAACGATACGTTTTCTCAGGGTATTCTAATGAAATACGAAAGAAACGAACTGTCAATGATGACAGGATTTTTAACGATACGACGTTACATACCGTACGATCCGCGTACGCTGTGAGAAGATTTCTGGAGGACACGCGTTGACGGACGGAAAGAGCAAAAGGTCTTTATCATTTAACATTCGGGCGATGAAATGTTCGACACGGGTAAAGAAAAAGAAAGATTTCGATTCCCGGATCGTAGCACGCGAAACAGAAGGTGTGGATGCCTAATCGACCCGATAACGTCCACAAAAGATATTCACATTTCGGCATTATAAGGAAAACTAAATTAAAAATATGTGGGTTAGGTGCATTGTATAATCAGAATTAGTAGTTACATCTGCAAAAACACTCTTCATTTATATTTTGTAGTTAACGAAGGAAAGATAAAGGGTTTTTATCATTAAACTCATTTGCTTTATAAGAAAATATGAAAAGAATGTCATTACTACCAAATGTTTTTTATTATATTTAAGTACAAAAGTGACTACAAGTAAAAAAAATTCATATTTCGGCATTATAAGGAAAACTCAATTAAAAATATGTGGTTTAGGTTTATTGTATAATCAGAATTACTACTTTCATCTCCAACAACACCGTCCATATCTATATCTTAGCAAACGAATAATGATAGCGACCACTAATATTCAGCGTATGCATGTGGTTCCAGTGATAGTCACCAGAAAAATTGAGCACACAAAAAACATACATATAAAACATTTTAACATTTTAACATTTAACACAAACGTGTTAAACGAGTTTGTTAATTTTTTAACATTTTTTTACGTATAATATTGTATATATATTTACGCAAATGATAAAAATGGTTTAATATTCGAGGAACAAAATGTTCAACTCAGGTAAAGAAGAAGAAAGACTACGGTTCCCGGTTCGACGCGGACAAAACGGAAGGCGTGGACGCCTAATCGACGCGATAACGTCGACAAAAGAGCGACCGGTCGAATAGGAAGAGAAACGTCGAATTATCAGGTATCCGATAGTCGCAGAGGCACGCGTCTCGCGAAATCAATCGGCGCGAAAAGCATCGTCGTTCGGGCAAATTGTCGGGCAAAAAGATATCTGGACAGGAAGAAGCGGAGGCGGAGGACACGGTTCGATAAAAACCGGTCCCCGGCGCGAATCGAACTGTTCACCGTGCGTTCCCATCGGTGGCCAGGGTGAAATGACTCGCCTGGATGCCGATTGATCGGCAGAAAGCGAATCGACCGATGACCGACGCTGTTTTATCTCGCGTCTGATCTGACGCGAGTCTCAAACCTGTTTAGGATCGTCGACGATTTTTCGAAAGGTCCGCTCGTAAACATTTCCTTCTTTTTCTCTCCCCCTGCCCTCCGTCCGTTCGACACGGGCGAAAGGTTATCGAGAGCTTGTTCGTTTTCGAATGTCTAATTTATTCACGCGTCTGTCTCGCCGACATACTCTCGCGACGATGACGCGACCGGCAAAGCGTCCCGTCGACGACCGTAAATTATCGTCTAACCGGTGTTTAACGCTAGCGCCAATTTCACCAGGGATTTCTTATGCCGTCGTATGACCAACGGGATTAGACGTATATACCGATGGCACGTCCGTTATCCGCGTAACGAGATCATATTACGTCTCTATCCACGATGTAATGAGACACCGTGTGCTCGATCGATTGTCGAAATTTTTGATCGTCGCGAACGGCTACCCGCTGGGGAAATATCGACGCCACGGTGTGCCCCCATCGGCTAACGGGAATTTCCTTTTTGTCCGGATATACCGATGGACACGTAATAAGATGCAGCGCAACGGGATCATATCGGCATCGATCGAGGGAAGATTGATTATTCGCGCGACGGTACGATGGAATTTATGGCGAATGAATATCGTACGGCGAAATCGATTACCTGACTTTATTCCACCGAACAAAACGACGAGTTACGACTTCCGACGATTATTTGGAAATTGCTTTATTACAACCCGGTGTCCACGTAATTTCGATAAATTATTTTTACGCATGTACGAACAATATTTATCTTTGAACCCTTCCGCTTGCGTCGGTTTCACGGCGAAACCGCGTATTCGATGATTTGTTCTCAAAAAATAATTTATTCTACGTTCTCTTATTTGTTCTTTTAGTTCTGTAAACAAAATTATTCAAAGACAAGTCACTTTTCCACGGGACATCAGGTTTGCATTATCATTAATTTATTAATTACCGCATTGCTGACCGGCAGTTCTACACAGAAATCAGCTCATGTCATCGGCCATTATTTCGTAATTAAATTTGAATTTAAGGTTTAGATTTCATAAATTGAAACAAAAAATGCACGTGCAAACAGGAATTAACTCGCGACCGGTGAACAACATTCGGGTCATAAAAACACGAGTCAACCCGTGACCGATCAACAATGTGTTAAATATATTTTCATTCGATAAATATTAAGCCCCATTTCCCGCTAAAATATTCATTACAGGCAATTGGGTCGCGATAAATGATTATTCTCGAAAGTGGGTCTCGATCCATGAAACTTTAAGAAGCAGTACCATAATAAATCCACGAAACTAGCTCGAACAATTGTCTGATAACTCCGAACCGGCTCCACGGCGTCCATTTCCTTCGACCGTGTCAAATAAACCAGTCGCAAATACACGGACTCACGAAAGTGTTGGAACGATATACTTCTAACTGAATCGGCCACAAACTATACAACATACAAAATAGTTTAAAATCGTCGTATGTATTGTGTGTGGGGAATATGCGAGGATAATATGTATACAATAATGTGTGTACATTAGAATAGTGCAATATGTGCATACATTATGTGTATACATTAGAATAGTGCAATATGCGCATAAATTATGTGTATACAATAACGTGTATACATTAGAATAGTCCAATATGTGTATACATTATGTGTATACAATAATACATTAGAATATACATTAGTATATTCAAGATAATATTACAATCTGCCTCTTTCAATTAGAAATACATGTATATCATCCATTGGAACAGTCCGTATAAAAAGTACATAACTTTTTATTAGTCCGTATGAATGACAAAATGAATAAAATTTATGCAGTCTACGAAAACGTATGAGACAGTCGCTATAAAAAGTGTACGCTTCCTTTCAATTAGAGATATATGATCGTTCGAATGCTTTCATGAGCATGTGTACCAGAAACGCGGTACAAAGAAGGTTTCTTTCTCGTCCGGCTAATGACACGGTGTACCTGAAAGGATTATACAAACGATACCTCCTTTTGTCGCCGCGTAATCGCATTATCCGCTTCTTGCGGCGATACCCCCGTCAGAACTTGCTACGCGGATCTCGTACACCGTGGAAATACCGGATCTATACCCGTTCGATGAAATCGAGAGGGATCGATACAGAAAGAAACAACGAGCGCGCCGTTCGAATACAGGAATTCTCGATAGAACGTTTTATCCGGCCCGCGTCCAGCGATTTTGATGAAAACGGAATAATTGCTGTCCATCTGGACCGGAACGTTTACCATAATATCCGGGACATCCGATTTAAATTCGCCGTGGTATGCCGAAGGGAAGATCGGTTTTTAGCAAAGCACAAAGGACCGATTGGCAAAAACGATTGGACGACGTGGAATTTCGAGGGAACACGTAGCCGGATAATCGGGTAAACACTTGGAGGATCGGACAGAAACGATATTTATGCGCATAACGCGTGGATTTCTACGGTAATTTATTCGATGCACGTTAAGCGAGTAACGCGATCGTGCACGCTGCGCTCGATAAACCGAGATCCTCGAATAAACGTTGAAATCGCCGTATATAGACTGATGAACCGGTCCGCGAACCTACAAAGAACATTGTACGACGGGAACAACATTTTTTCACCCCTATCGCGACGTTCGCCACGTATACGTACTGGGAAAGGTTACTCGAATTTTCGAGCTCGGGATTCGTCTCCGATAGCGAGGAGATACTTTGATATGTAATTGATCTTTCCTCGTTGCTTCGTCACTCGAATAGTCATGCAAAAATAATGCGCACGGTTACCAAACTTGTTTCAATTAGACACGATGAGTCAACGTCGGTCTTGAAACGTTGCTCGCATAATAATTCTCCTATGAATAGTTTGTCCCTGTTGCGAAGTGTTCGAATCGACCTGTGGAATTATTCCATACAGCAGACTATGTTTTAATAATTATTGATAAATAATTTTTAACTTGTAAATTTATGGTACATATATACTATCTACGTTCGAACATAGAAACACAGACAACACTGACCCCGTGCACATTGTAATGTACATAATACGTGCTGTATTTTATTACGTGTAGATTTAAACTTAGTTTCAACACCTAATGTACGTACCAGCGATCATCTAATATGAAAAAATAATATCTGCAACACTATCTATTTTTCTGTGTGTGTATGTGTTTTTTACATGAATTCATTTAATTTTACTATAAAATAATTTTTTCTTAAACGAAAAAAAAATTCGGGTCTGAAGGGGTTAACGTATCATTTGCTCATACGACACGAAGTTTTGTTTATTATTATCGCGCGTCGTGTACGACGCGTTCCCTTTTTCTCGAGAAATAAGGATTCATAAAATTCCTACGTAAGCCGAAATTTTGTTTCAAGGAAAAATGAGACGACGGTGAAAAGGGTTGCTCGAAATCCGGCGATTTTTAAAACGAATTTCGACGAAGAATATTTGACAACGTTGACTCGCTTTTTTTTCCTCCGCCTTCTTTCCTAATTAAGAAACGCGACTAAAAACATTCAGCGGCAAACGACGAGCAAGGGACCAGAAATGGAAATGCGCTTTTTTAACGAGTCGCGGTTCAAATTATAGCTCTTGACGATCTGTTGAAAAAAAGAATGCCCGCTTTCGAGACAAATAAAGTTAGAGATCGAAATACCGAGATCTTTGTATCGATAACGCGTGTCGCGATCGACACGACATCGTCGCGGTAAGTATTAATAAAATTTACATTTATTTACGAAAACGATTGCCAAATTTTGCGACGGAATTAACTTTCAGAGACACCCTACATGGAACAATCGAAGACAAATGTGCGGATCGAAAGAATTCGTTATTCTAATGAAATAAGACAAAAATAAATCGTCGAATAAATGCTTGCTTTTATCCTCCTAAAAGTAACACTGACGTTACATTTTTGTAAATTACTTTGACAACAGAATTTACAGTGTACGCTGGTTAGTTAAATAGAACTTCATATTTTTATCTTAAAAATAATTGTACATTATACGTCGGTAGTTTTAACGTTAATAAATAAATAAATAATTGTTATGATTCCGACAAATTAATTTTAATACTAATAAAGAAATTGTATAATTGACTAAACGTTTTATAGGGGAAGTTAAAGTTTCATTAGTTACTATCAAAATTACGTGTTATGACAAATTAATTTTAATACTAATACTAAAAGTTTCATAATTAGCTACAAGTTTTAAAAGGGTAAGTGCAGTTTTATTAGTAGATGTTATAAAAGAAGGTGTTTGCTAATTCGAGAAGGAAGAAACGATTAAAAAGGGCGCAGGAATTCATGCTGTTTCCACAATTGTTTTCCTCGATTTCTGGAAATCGCGTTTTAGGGTAAAAATATTATCGAACGACTGCAACGGTAGTATAGGTAATCGTTTTCGAAATTCTTTCGTCGAGATCACCCCGTATACGTTGCCGAAGCGTGTCCATCAAAGCCGGAAGCACCCCTCGACCCGTTCATTTGCATATTAAAAAGAGAAACGCCCAGTGTTTCGCCCGCAACACGCCCCCTCGCCAGCGAAAATATCAATCAGCCCTGTACGAAAGGTCGTACGTGGGTCATCGTTGACCCACGCGGCCCGTTACCCGTCAACCGATCCACGGGTTTAAGCCCTTCGCTTCGGGAGGATCCCAACCAAAACCCGAAGTATATTTATTGCAACATTCGAAATACGCTACCGAATTAAATTATCGAGTACGCGCACGCAAGGTTTCTGTACGCGATTCGTTCGGATTCGTTCGAATTCACAGGTTCCTGAGCTTTTTGGTACTTAAGGTATTAGGAAATTAGGAAGTACGGAATTTCGAGAATTTCGGAATGGAGATTTTGGAGATTTGCGAATTTTGGAATTCGGAAGTATGGAAATTCCGGAATGCCTGATTCAGGAGATGTGGGAATTTGAGAATTGAGGGATTAGGAAACACGAGAATTCGGGAACTCGATATTTGGGGAATTTGAGGAATTGAAAATTTGGGAATTTCGGGTACTGAAATTTGGAGAATTTGGGAATTTCAGGTACGGAAGATTTGAGAAGTTGGAAATTTTAGGTACCGAAGTTTTGGGAATTCGGGAATTTCAGGTACCGAAGATTTTTTCGGGTTTCCAAACTAGCAAATTAGTAATATTTGACAATGTTTTGTAGGATATGAAAATTTCGAAGCACCTCGAGTTTTTATCGTGTACCCAAAGTAGCAAATTAGCAATATTGGTAATATTTTGTAAGATTTAAAAATTTTTACGCTTTGCAAGTTTCGTCGAGTTTCGAGGCCAACAAATTGGCAATATCGACGATGTTTGATAAGATTGAAAAATTTATGTTCCTTCTTATTTTCTGGAGCCGATAATTTCACATTTTACCAAGCATCGAGCGTCCGTCTTTTCGAATTTTCAGAGTTCGAAGTGCGGGGGAGTCGGAGTCGAATAAATCGTGCCGCGTGGCAGCGTTATTTACGTACCGCTTTTTCCGAATAATCCTTAAAGTGCCGATCGAGATCCGGTCGGGTATTAGATAATCAAGAGTGCATTACTCTGTAAGCGAGCGAAAGATTCATTTCCGTCCGTGGCTCTTGAAGCCATTATATCACGCAGAAAGGATTCACCCTCGCCTCTCTGTCTCTGTCTCTGTCTATGGTACGTTCCCTCTCGGCAAAAGCGATTCCGAGCACCGGGATTGCGGGTCAGCTGTCATTTCCCAGCCAGAGCAAACATCCCTCACGGCCGTCATGACCTCCCCTAAACTCGTTCACCGATGCTTCGTTTCCGAGACCCTTCCAATATATATATGCGTATTTACTTGAATACTGTTTGTCGATTTATTTCATCGCTATTACTCGCAAACAGGTCCGTTTATGCGAACGACCCTTTATCGAGTCTCGACCATTTTCGAAACTCGCGTTCTTGGTATTTTTTCGCGATCGGGGACTCTTCGTTTAGGTTCTTCGACGTCTCGGAATTTTCTTGTCTCGCAGTTTTTTTTTATTCGCGGAATGAGATTTTTTTTTACTTAATTTTGGTACCTCGCCGATCTCTGTTGCTTTAGGATTTTGTTATTTAACCGGAACTTAGAATCACCATACTTTGTGTCGTATTACACTTCAAAGTCAATTTGTATCTCCGTGGGATAAGTGTGTTACCAGGCCAAGACAATAAAAGAGACGAGCAGATACATATAGCGATGTCAGCAAGATATGTATACAATATATCTTGTATTGCATATCATACGGCATGTATACATACTTACAAGTATACTGTTAGTATAATGTATTTCAATTTGCATTCAACCAAAAAAAGAGATAGTAAACACGGATGGAATATCGCGACACGATATTTTATTCGCGAGATGCCTGTTCATGATCGGAAAGATTATTCTTGCGTAGCCCGAAGAAAATGATATACTTTCCGGAAGAATTCAGACAGAATTTCTATTCAAGAATTTTCTGCGTCTTACTCAGCCACGTTTTCGCTAAGTAGTCGGACGGTTCGAATCGTTTCGCATTCCCGACGAATACTTTCGAAAACAATGCACTCGCCGGTAGCCTGGCTGGCCAACTTACATAAGGACATTTCGTGATAGCTAAATCGCATGGAATATCGTTGCATGTAGAGAACCGTCTCGACGCACACGCTATTCCGACAGGAATTTTTCGAGGAAACGATCGTGGCTGCTTGACGAAACAGGGACAATTTATTAATCGTCCCATCGAACGCAAAATTGTCGAATCTAAATTCAATTACGATGGTTTTCAAAAATCCGAAAATTGGTACGGATTAGTTTTTGGATCGAACTCTACGTTCATAAGGTTTCGCATTAATTAATGGTGAAACTAATAGCTGGTTGCAGAATCGTAAAAATGTGGTACGACGTTTACGAATATATTCCTTTTGTAGTGATTATTTGTATCTTTAGTGTATCGCGAGGAGTAATCACTTCCTCCATAATGGTGGAGGTGTTAAACACGTTTTATTTCAAAGGGTGCAACAGGATCTATCAAGATGTAATCAGAGTGGATCAAGAGGCAATCTAGATCGATCAAGGTGCAGTCAAGATCGATTAAAATGCAATTAAGCTCGATCAACGTGCAATTAAGATCGATCAAGATTCAATCAAGTTCGATCAAGACGCAATCAAAGTTGATCAAAACACAATCAAGATAAATCAAGACACAATCAATATAGTTCAAGATTTAATCAGGGTCGATAAAGATGCAATTAAGGTTAGTCAAAATGCAACCAAGATCGATCAAGATTCAATCAAGGTCAATCATGATACAATCATGGTCGATCAAGAAGCAATCAAGGTCGATCAAGATTCAATCAAGATCGATCAAGATGCAATCAAGATCACTAACTGATTGATCAAATTTTGCGACATACTTCGACCACAATTCTTTCGTACGATTTTAAAACAGTCTAACAAAATTCTTCCCAATAACTGGATGACACGTTAACAATTAAAAAAAAATGTCTATCGAACAAAAATGAAATTTTGCGATCGCGTTTCAGGATAATGATTATGTTTAGTCGGACGACGTCGTTAACGCGAAACGTACGATCAAACAATTTCTTTTCCCTCGTCCGGAACTTCCTGCGGGAGGTTGTTACCTGCAATAAAGTCTTAACGAAAATTCCGCGCTTAGTATGCGCCCCGATGAAACGAAATTTCGCCGGGTTTCCCCTCGTTCGCCGCATTTTAATGATGCGGATTGTTGACCTTCTCGACGGTGTTCACAGAAAAACGAGAGGAACGATAAGACGGCTGAATTTTTGTGATAAATACGAGCGATCATGGAAATCCGAGAAGCGATCGCGGAACGTACTATCGACGTTGGTCCTTTCGAGAGTTCGAAACCGGGTAAAGTGGAGAGACCAGAAACCTAATTAAATGTATACCGGAAATGTATGTGCACGCTGCTCGAACTTCACCCACTCCCGATACGAAAATTTCGAAATTTTTGAACGTTCAAATTATCACATTTCCAAATGCCAATTAAACGAACTTCTCGATTTTTTTATTTAAAAATTGTTTAATTCCAAAATTGTCAATATTTGCAAATTAAAAAATTTCTAATTATGTAGGTTCTTAATTCCTCAGATTCTCAATTGCGTGGACTTTCAAAGATCATAGTACTCCAATGTTGAATTTCCTAAATTTCCATTTCCCTAAACTCCCGATTCCAAATTTCTTGAACTATCAATTCCCAATTCCCTAGATCCCAGATTCCCAATTTCCTAGACTCTCGATTCCCAAATTCTTAGACTGTCAGTTCCCAATTCCCTAAACTCTCGATTCCAAATTTCTTAGACAGTCGATTCCCAATTCCCTAGACTCTCGATTCTCAATTTCCTGGATCCTAGATTCCCAATTTCCTAGACTCCCGATTCGAAATTTTTTACACTGCCGATTCTCATCTCTAGGCACAGAATCACCCAGCTCTCTGATTCTCAATTTCGGAGCTTCCAAATTCCTTAGATTCCCACTATCTTGGACCCTCAACACCGTAACTTCTGAGCTCCCTAAATTTCAAATTTCGTACACCCCTGATCATCGGTTTTCGAAACTTCCAACTTTCGAAAACGTCAAATCTCGAAATTCTCGAACGAAAAAATATCGAAATTCTCGAACGGCGGAATCACGAAATTCCCGAAATCTCGCGTGTCGAAGAATTCGCGAAAATCGTCCGACAAACGTAGTTCCCCATCCAGCGTCGCCATTTTCCGTGTGGGATGCTTCCATGTATACGCCATTGTACATGCTTACAATCGCATAAATCTCGACAGTTGTAATATTTCAGCCGTGTTTTTTCTTCTTTTCGTCCGGAATGTTCCTGTCGTCGACATTATGCGCCGCGTGTTTCGTGACTTCCTCTCCCTTTGTTCGTTTTCTTTCTTTTTTTTCTCTCCTTTTCTTTCCGTCTCTTTCCGTCAGCCGTTCCACCGTCGTGCTCTGCACTTGTCCTCGGCTCTCGTCGAAACGATGAGCCACATATTGCACATAAATTTCGCACGCAACGTCGTAAAAAAAAAACAATGTCCCCGAGTCGACTCTGTTACATTATATCCCTATAATAGTGACCAGGAAGGCGTGGCGTTTTTCCCCCGTCGCTCGGCCATTAGCCGGAAAATAAGATTCGTTTTTGCATAATGCCGCTCGTGACGACCGGCCGAATGGACTTCATCCGAGCCACGTAGCCGAGCAACGAGCGTCTTAGAATTTTTAACAGCCTCCATCGCCGAACGTGTTCATTAATTTAATATTCCCGCGACGACGATGCCGGTAGTCTTACCCTCATCCTACCCTCTATTCTATGTATATCAATTTTCTCTCTATTATGCTCGCCGGATCGTAACTGCTTGCTCGATCGTTCGACGTCCCTTGATGGCGCAACGCGACTTTTTTGCTTCGGACGAACCGCTTTCTTTAACGGCAAGCTATATTACCGCCCGTTGTACATGCAGAATTTCAAATAATTCAGTTTCTTGTTTAATCGAGTTAACGAAGTTAATATTTATTTATATAAACATTTATAAATATATAAATATAAATATAAATACATATTTATATGTTTATATTTATATTTGTATATTTATATTTATATATTAGGGGGTCCGGAAAGTAATGTATCTGCGCATGCCGATATTCATTTGCTATTTATCAGATTATTGTGTACTCCAAAGGCGGCATAGAAAATGTTTACAATAGAATCAAGTTCATTAACACTCATTGATTATTAACATTTGTTCAAGAATTGCAGCGACTGCCGAAATGTTCGAGTCTCGGTCTCGCCCGCCGGTTTCAGTTCACCATACACCTTGACCAGAGACACACTCAAAATTATACCACGCATCATCAATTCGATTTTCAAGACGTTCATTCATTATATCACAAAGTATATAACTAAATAATTATTTTGTCTTAGTTACTTGTTAATGTTTAATTGTTAGTTACAGTGTTTAAATGCTTTAACATTTTCATTTCTACATGCGCGACTGTAATATCATAATAATCGAATAAATAATCGATGTTCACCGAGTAAGTAGCTTCGAACGTATGGTAAACAACGTCGTAAGTGCCATAAAATGGTAGGAACGTTTGGTGGCCGGAAGAGGAAGAACAGCATGGTTAATCGAGTCGCTGGCGCAGCGCATCTGCTTTCCCACACAAAGAGGTCCCGGCTCCTTGTTTTCTATTTCCTCTTGCCACCTTATCAGCGGATCGCTGAAATCCGGCAGCATCTGCCGTCGCTGCGAAGAGGAGCCCGTACGAAGACGATGAAAAGAAAGGTTTCAGGAGGTGGAGAAAGAAAGGTCGCCGCGATCCGAGAGACACGCACGTCTCGTTTCGGGAGGGCGCAATCTTGCGGTCCAATCGCGGTCGCAGCTTTTTCTAAGCTCAGGACACGACACTGAAGGAAATTCGTGGCCACGTTGTGGAAAACGGACGCGTTATCAGTCCCGAGAATCGCTCGAATCCGCGGACGATCGATGCGATCGATCTGCCCCAGTGGTTCGCGACGGACCGAACTCGATACTTGAACCGGTCGAAGATAAAAGGGACGGTTTTCCGCGTGGATTGAGAGAACCGAGGGTGAACTCACCCCTTTTAATCGTGGGTGGTCGATGAAAAGTTTCACGGGACGGTGAATAACCCGACGCGATAAATATGCAAATGCCAACTTGTTCGATACCGAAATCTCCCCGTTTCCGAACTTCGCCGTTTTGCTATCGGAGAATTTTGGCGAGGGAAATTTTGGAATTGCGAAAATGTCGGAATTCGGAGAGGGTTAAATCTCGAAATTTATCAAACGCGAGGTTGCATTTGTTGATTCGAGGATTTGGGGAAATTGTGCTTGCACGTTTGACGATATGGAGAAATTTAGTTTGGGAATGCGAGAACTTGCGAAAATTGAATTAGAAAAGGGCAGAACTTGAGAAAAATTGAATTAGAAAGTAGTAAAACTTGCAAAAATTTAATTGTAAAACGACAGCACTTGCAAGAATTGCATTCGATAATGGCAGACTTTGTAAACTTGACAATTTTAAGATTCGAGTAGGATGAAAAAATTGCGACTTTTGCTAATTTGAAAATATAGAAATTCCACGAATTCAAAACCTGAAAATCTAGAATTCAATAATTCGAAAGATTGACGATTTCGGAATTCGTCTCCATGTTTTACTATCGAAAATAAACAGTACAGACGATGCACGACACGAATTTTCTCTTACGTGCAACAAAACAACCGCTATGTATTAACGCATCCATCTAAATATTTTAAAAACAAACGTTTGTTCGATCGATGAGCTATTAATTACGGAACAACTAACAGTTATTCGGTGAGTTCTATATTTATTATCGGACATCGGTAGCTCGTAAAAGCCGTTTTTAATCGATTTACAAGGGACAGATGTAAACATAGATTCCATTTTTTTTATACCTTTCAGTCGAGAGAGGAGGACAAATTTTATTTATTTACCGACTGACGTATCTCGCGGTTGAAATACTTCGGGTTTGCTTGATACAAAGAATCCCCCTTCAGCAACCCCGAATATGGATCCGTATGACCTGCATTTATGTTTAACGATGATTAAGGGGGAAGGAAGTTCACGGGAATCCTGTACGATGCGATTATTTATTAAGCAACCGAGCTTTGAGGTCGGTTTATGCATCGAAACATAAATATCGCAGAAATACGACGGGGCGCCCCGGTATTTCATATTTTAAACGAAATGGAATCTTGATCTAGTTCTTTTTTTCTTTTTTTGTACGCGACGAGTTCGTGGCAAGTACTGGAAAATATCTCGCGAAACCACCGAAAATATTTACCTTCAATTTTTAATTCCTCCGGAACCGGGCCACATTTAATTCCCCTGTTTTTTCCCCCCTTACGATTCATACTCCGAAATAAAAATGCGACGGAAGTCCCGAGCGCGTACATCGGATAAAACAATATTTATTTTTCGATCCGTTTACACTAGCCACAAGCCAGTTCGAAAGCGAGCCCCCATTCCGACGTATACGAAAGTAACCGTATCAAAAAGTTCGCGAATACGACGCGAAACCCGAATATTTATACGGACAGTCAAATCGCGAAATACGTTCTCGCGATAATTAAATTTCCACGAAATGAAAATGTCGCGTACGCGATTTCTTCCCTTTGCGACCGGTTTAGCCCTTTCGCTTTTGTAGTCCAATCCGCCGAAATGCCGTCACTGAATACGTTTTATACGGTTTTTCGTATTAAATTATCGTCAAGCTTTTATCAAAATGTACGCTAACTTTTATCAAGATAAACTGTGTAAGCTTACGTATCATACTTTATTTTTTTTCTTTTCTACTTCACTTTTAATTTAATAATAAATGGTCATTGTGCTACCATAAATCTAATGGTAAATCACAACTGTGACAAATAAAATCGTTGTTCTAATACGACAAGTATAGTGTACATTTTTAATATGAAAAGACTTACAAAATTATAAGTAATATAATTTATGTATTTATAAAACTGTACGATGAAATGATTTTCGACGATGTCGTGCAATCTCAACATGATTTTAATCAAAGACGTAAAAATGTAATTTTTGACCTCACCATATGCGATTCTGTTTTTATCAAAATATGTTATAGTCTATGCGAAATTAGAGTGGGTTTAAGTCATCATTTCGCCGATTTCGAATTGGTTAAGAAATTACGAGTCTCCAAAGTTAGCAGTTTTTGCCCATTTTTACGAAAACAGTCTTCGCTTACAAATTTTTTTCGCTGAAACTACTTGTCCGATTGAGCTAAATGCTTCTTTGTTTTGTTCATAAAAGATTGGACTATTATAAAATATTTGTATTAAAATACTTTTTTGACTCCATTCGCATAGAGGTCCCCCCTCAATAAAGCTAGCAGGAAGTGTAGTGCTATGTGCATAAACGAACATTCTATAGAAAAATTGTAGTCCTTTTTCGATGAAAGGAATGTTTATTTCCTTGATTTTAACTTAGTTTCAGGTTCATCCGAGAGACATTGCTACCATTAAGTGTGTACAAAATTTCAGTCCGATCGTTTAACATTTTCAACAAACAAAAAAAATGGCTTTTTTGACTCCATCCACACAGAGGTCCCCCCTCAATAAAGCAAGCACGGCCTGTAGTGTTATGTGCAGAGCCGTGAAATCGAAGAAACCCCTGGTTTACCCGAGGCAACCTATCGCACGCTAATTATCATCCCCTATCTCGGGTCTCGTAACCGCGCCAGATTACCCTGTCCCGGCATAAATAATGCACCGTTCGATTCCGTCTAGTCGACGACTGTCAGAAACGACGCGGACGAGCAAAAACAGAGGGGAATAGAAGAGAAAGAAGGAAGGATGGCTGCGTGGGTATGCCACGTGAAACATCCATGACGACGGTCGAGCGTGAAAACGCGGCGTTATCTGCTGCGAAAGGAGGGTGAAACGCGACGTATCGTTGCCGCGGGTATTACGAATAAACGACGCCGACGTCGGCGTCGCGTTCGTATAGTTCGCGATGGGTTGGGTTGGATTGTGGAAGTCGTTTCGCGCGTGACTCACGTTTACGTTGGTCACGCGACCCTCCAAAACATCGCGCCACTTCGATGCCCGATATTACGACGCTCACCCCCATTTTCCGCTTTCGCTATCTCGACGGGGATTCGAAACACCCTCTTCCGTCGCTACGAATATCTCTAAATGCTTCTGCATCGCGATAACCGGACTACGACGAATCAACGAACGCTACGATACCATCCGCTGCGATCTGGACGGGGCGAAATTGACCGTACGAATTTACTTCTTGGCGGACTAACGAAAACAACACGATTAGTGAAAAAAATAATAGAAAGAAAACTACATAAGGAAAATAAAATGAGAAAACAATGCAATGTGAACAACATAAAGAAAATAAAATAAGGAAATAATACAATGAAACAACATAGAGAAAATAAATTAAGAAAATAATACAATGAAAACAACACAAATAAAATAAAGTAAGAAATTGAAACAATGAAAACAACATAAAGAAAATGAAATAAGAAAATAATACAATGAAAGCAGAACAAATAAAATAAAATAAAAAATTAAAACAATGAAAACAACATGAAGAAAACAAAACAAATAACCAATACAATGAAAAAAACATAAAGAAAATAAAATAAGGAAATAATACAATGAAACAACATAGAGAAAATAAATTAAGAAAATAATACAATGAAAACAACACAAATAAAATAAAATAAGAAATTAAAACAATGAAAACAACATAAAGAAAATGAAATAAGAAAATAATACAATGAAAGCAGAACAAATAAAATAAAATAAAAAATTAAAACAATGAAAACAACATAAAGAAAACAAAACAAATAACCAATACAATGAAAAAAACATAAAGAAAATAAAATAAGAAAATAATACAAAGAAAACTAAGAGAACGGCACAAAAAAATAACATAATTAATATTTTATTTTAAATAGATCAAAAGTGTCATTTCATAAAGTTTGATTTTAATTTCGGAGAAATACGAAATACGAGATACTGTCTATCCTCTTCATTCGTCGTTTCATCCTCTACCGGTTGTACCTCCAAAATCGCTACACCCGCTTGCTTCCTACCTCCGTTTATCAAATATTACATTTAAATCGTAAAGAAATATCAATTTCAATGGAGTTCAGCATACTGTTCAAATACGAAGTTTTCGAGTTGCTATCTATTGACACAAAAAAAAAATACTTTCGAGTACAGAACGATAAACGATGAGATAAAATATTCAAACCTTAAATATTCTGGTTCTCCTTTATAAATCTTCGTGTTTCAAACTTAAACAAATGATAAATGATTTATATGATGTTTGATGACCAAAAAGTGCGTCACGTGTGAGTCAAAGCACACGAACAGATAAAGCAAAAACGATCGATGCAGCCGAGGGAAGTAAATACTTAAACGAAGCGTGAGTTAATCATCCACGGATAGTAAAGTATAGAATATACGGTCGTAAAATTTATTTGTTTGTTTATTTCTGTATGCAAATCGAGCCGATGAGCAGGCATTTACGACCCGCCCTGTAAATATCCGGTACCGTACCAATCACGAGATACCAGTCCGTACTCTTTGAAAGCGTTCCACCCCCACAGGAAGCGTTTTAACTTTACGTTGCATTCAAATGTTCCATCAAGCGTTGAAGAGGAAGAGAGGATCCGCGAAAAAGTTGACGCATCCACAAGTTGGCACACCTCCGAATAATTGCGAACCGCGTCCCCCGGCCTCGTATAGAGGCTTATTTATCGTCGATTGTTGTCGTGGCGGGATCAGACGTTCGCGTTCCCGTGTTCCCCGGCTTTTTCTTACCGGGCGCATTAAAATTTCGCGGAGGCCCGACTGGAGGAGTGGCCGTCGTTCCTGGACGACGTGTCCGCTTGAAATACATGCTCGCCTAAAAGCTATCGCCTTTTCAGAGAGGGGCCACCATTTTTATCCGGACGCCCACCGCCTCTGCCTTCCCTAATTTCGACACGAGAACCGACTGATCTACACGGTGTTTCTTAATTATACGAGAAATACTGTGTCGATCTGTGCGATTGTTTATTGGGTAGACACACTCGGGGGTAACTTAGGCATCCTTCGAATAACGACGACTTCTAAATTCACCAATTTCTGTATTTGGAATTTCTCGACTTTTTAATTTTTGATTTTTAGATTTACGTATTTACAAATTTTCGTATCTGAACGTCCATGGATCCCCACATTCTTATCCTTAAAGTTTTAAATCTTCAGGTTGTTATGTACAAATACCTATTACTCCAAACTTCTTACGTCTCAAAATTTCGACACTCCCAAACTTCCCAAAGTTCGAAAGTTCTACATTTTCAAATTCCGTCGTCCCCAAATTTCTGTACCCTTAGATCCCTAGATTTCCATATCCCAGAACCCGTCGTTCCAAATTCCACAAATTCCTATGTTCCTAAGTTCCCACATCCTCAACTATCAAGTTCTTCCAACCGCTACATCCCCAAATATCGAGATCCTAAACACCCAAGAAAGTAATTACAACATCGAACTCTATATTAACGAATATTTAATATAATTTTTCTGTCGAAATAACCCCGATACGTAGAAAGTCGAGTAGAAACGGTCCGCGGAATATTTAAGAAACGTTGGTACGCTCGAGTCGCCATTGAGCAAACATTTGCAGAAGCGAGAACATTCTCTGGTCGTAGGATATGGGATAAGTAAATCGAAACGTGGGAAAAAAAGACGCGTAACAGTTCCAGAACCGACAGAGACAGTACAAACGCCGCGATAAATGCAAATCGTGTTCGTATTTTAAAAAGACGAACGCACAGTACACGTTCGAAATTGTTAATACTAAACGTACGAATCGACGAGCAGCCATTGTTTTTGCTGCCGTCTTCTGCTGTCGTTTACAATAACACAAACGACGATAGTAAATAGCCTCATCTGCAATTACAATGGCCCATTTATCATCGTATAAATCACAAAGTGGTTGGCCGGGGATAGAAAAACTTCTTCCTCGTTTCTGTCCAATTCCGGTTGGATGTATTCAGGAAGTTGCTGCTCCGCTAAAGGGACAGCCGGAATTGCTGGCTATTTAATTAGCGGCTTCGAAAGAAGACGAGTTTTCGCCATTTCGTCCGCTTCGCTTACGGTCTCGTTGCATGCACGAATATCAAGTGATACGGGGGGAGGTTCGTTGGAAAATTGAATATTCAGTTGGTAATATCGTTTTCGGACGAACGGGTGTATTTCCAGCCGATGTAATTCGAAAATATTGAAACCACGCTTTCGAATTTCTCGATTTTTAGATTTTCAAGTCTCTCACTTTTATATCGCCTACTAGATATTCTCAGCTCGTAATTTTTATTCTATTTTATCTGTTAAGTACAAATCTAAGTGTTGCATGATTTCCAATAAAGTTTAACATCTTCGGGGAAGAATTTTTAATTTTTGTTACGACTAAGAAAATTATTTTTATTTCTTTTAAAATTGCTTTTACTTCTCTTATGGCAATTAGAACATCGTTTGTATAATACCCTAAATGTACAAGTGAAAAGGTACTTATTTAATATTGTTAAAAAATTTTTCATACGTTTGATGAAGTTTTTTGAAATTATTATCTTTTTATTATTACTTGTTAATATTGTCTGTGAAATTATATTCGAACATCGTTTGTATAATACCCTAAATGAACAAGTAAAAAGGTATTTATTTAAAATTGTTGAAACATTGTTGAAAAGTTTGATGAATTTTTTTGAAATCATTTTTTAATCGTTACTCGTCAACATTGTCTGTTTCATTATATTGAAACATCGGTTTTATAATATCGCATCTTCGTCGGTTAAAAGTTATTTACTTAAAATTGTTGCATTAAGACAAACGACGAACGTGAGTGGCCACTCGAGTGCAAAGGGTTAAAACGAGCAACTTGCGAGCTTGTTATTTGACCCGTTTGTTCCGGTGCGAAATTTACGCGATTTGCTTCGTCCCAGAATACGTCCGCGCTTTACGACCGTATTATTCGTACAGTTCGTCGAATAAATCGTTCGAGTCGCTGATAAATATGTAGTCGTAAATCCATCGAGAGAGAGAGAGAGCAGAATTCCCTATATAGTTGAAAGGAACATTTCGGTGTACAGGGTTTTATAAAGTATAATTTCATCGCGTATACCGGCAGAGCGCGCTATCTCGTGCACGATGTATGCGCCGTCATGTGACACGCGGCCGTTTAACTTTCAAACACCTTTCTAATATCAGATATCCGGAAAATCGATAACCGTCTGCCCCCTTTTGACTCTATTAATTGCTCGTAAATGTTGGAAATTGATTTTTTTAAAACTCTTCGCGCCGCTGCTGAATATGTTCGCGCGTGCATGTGTGTGCGCGCATACGAAACGCCGGAAACGACGTTTAATAAACGTACGGTCGCGAAACTTTTCACAGTTATGAGAAAACATCGTAATGCGGACAGTTATGAACCGAATTCCGGTTACGTGTTTTAACCACCGTGCTGCGTAATTCGAAATAACTATTCCCCTCGATTCGACGTTCAATTAAAGTAGTAGCGATGTATATGAACGATCATTGTTAATGTTATTACTCTATCTCATAACTTACCGTCGTAGTTGGCGTTTCGAGGGAAATCAATTTGGTCGACCATCACATCAGGGTTGGTTCTTGAATTTCTATTCCACTTAGGGACAGATGCTATAACGAAACGTAGGATTGTCAATGAAACTGGTAGTAGTACACGTTCGTTATTAATTATACGCATTTTTTAAATGTTTTACGACGGTTTCGGATGAAATCGCGCGCGTATATTTCGCTCTTTCGTCGAGAACGAAAATTGAAAGTGGTGGCGCCATCGGACGAAGATATCGCGAACTCGAGTGTGCTGTAATCGGCTGTAGAAAAAGTAAGTTACGTTTGCTTTGCGTCTACGGAATATGGGTATTTGATTCTAGTTTATTAAGAAGTTTGTTTAAATATATTACCATTATTAAAACATTAAATAATAAGATATTTCACTAAATATATTAAATTTATTATTAAATAAATATTATTAATATTTCACTGAATATTATTCAATTCATTTAATCATAAGTATTGTTAATATTAATATATTTAGAACTATACAGATATATTATTAACATTTTATTCAATATTATTGAATTTATTTAATAATAAATTTAATATGTTTAACGTACAGTTTTACGTAAAAGACGCGTGTAAGAACAATTTCCACAAAAATTAGATTTTATTAATTGCATTTTTACAATAACACGAGTTATTACGTATCTGTAATATGTATAAAAATTAATTTACATACTTGTTACACAGAAACAGTGAGAAATAATATTAAGCTCGAGTTATAGTTTATTCCGCGGTAAGAGGAATGCGAATCGAGTGAAAGCTTTCTTACGCAAGCGTCGTTACAATTTTCAAATAACAACAACGACGGGGAAATAATAATATTAATATTACAAAAGTTAACAATTATATAGCCTTTAACGATAGAAACAATTTACGTTCGCTTTCGCCGTAACTCGTGATCCTTACGCTATTAAAAAACGTGGAAATTCCAAAAACGTTCGAAAAAAAGTCGCTAAAAGTTACTAGTATCACTAGCATCGATACTGATACGTATACGATAGTGGTTGCGCTTTTAAAAGTAGTCTTCGAAAGATCTACAGAGAATTTAGTATTTCCACGCCTTCCTCGTAGGATAGTAACTAGAATCGTGCAGCTAGTAACATATAGCACCTGAACTCGGAAAACCACCGTAGTCGCGAAATTGTACACATTTAAAAGCGTTCTAAATCTTAACGGACCTAAAATCGTCCCTGGAACATCGCGTATCCTCGACATATTCATAGACGAAACGATCGTCTTCATTAATGAGAAACGATGGTAATTTTTCGGCGACGGTCATTAGCGACGGAAGAGGAGGAATGCACGCGAACGGTGATCAAAGAACGGTGACGGACAAATTAATTTGTTAAACTAATTAACTTCATTTTTAATGCATTTAATTAATTAATTTAATTTTTACGATTTCGTTGTTTTGGATATTCAGCATTTTTGGAGTTTACCAGTTCGGAACTTAACATTTCGACACTAGGGAACTTTCAAATTTTTGAGATTTTGGAACGTAGGAGTTTGTAATTTTGAGATTTCGGTGCGTAGGAGTTTGGAATTTTGAGATTTCGGAACGCAGGACTTTGGAATTTTGAAGTTTCGGAACGTAGGGTTTTGGAATTTTGAGTTTGGGAATGTAGAATTTTGGAATGCAGAACTTTGGAATTTTGAGATTTTGGAACGTAGAAGTTTACTATTTTGAGATTTCGATGCGTAGGAGTTTGGAATTTTGATATTTCGAAACATAGGAGTTTACTATTTTGAGATTTCGATGCGTAGGAGTTTGGAATTTTGATATTTCGAAACGTAGGAGTTTACTATTTTGAGATTTCGATGCGTAGGAGTTTGGAATTTTGATATTTCGAAACGTAGGAATTTGGAATTTTGAAATTTCGGAACATAGAACTTCCTAATTGAAATTATTGACTATCGACAACCTTCGATCTCCAGTATTTTGAAAATATGATCTTTCAAGACTTTGAATCCTTGCAACATCGAAATTCCAAGGTTCCCAAATATTAAAATTCCAAGTCCCCAGAACTTTGAGACACTGGGGTACTTGTACCGTTCGATGACGAAAGACCCCTCGGAAAACCCCAGAAAGGAAAGAGGACCGTTCGTCGCCGTTAAACGCATAAACACAAAAAACATCAAGCGCTATCGCCGAAACGATAGTGCGTAGTCGAGAAAATTGCGAAAAAAGGGGAAACGATAAAAGCGAAACGATCGCGTGCATAATTTCTATACACAAAGCACCTCGCGCGCTAAAATAAATCGTTGATCCGATTTCCGTGCGACCACTCGAGCGAACGGGACAAAACGGGATTGCCGGGATTGGATTAAAACGAGCTCGGATAATTGGGATTAATGGTTGGAGCCGGGGCGAGAAAGTTTGATTAATTCGGTCAGAGGGAGCCGCAAAGCCGGTTAACTTTTAATTGCCAACTTTCTCGCGCGAACAAACGCGAACGACACCGAACGATCGTGGAAAAATCGACGACCGATTGAACGAGGATCTCGTTAAACATAATTGTGATTATGCTCCTTGTATCTCTCTCTCGGCGTACACTTCTCGATCATTTGAGCCCATAATTAGGAAAGTGGTCTATATTTTAAACTTCGTTAATTCAATTTTTACGATATTGTTAAAAATCGTACATTAGATAGACGTTGTTGTTTCGACGTTATATGGAATTTATTTAGTGCTAATTATGAACGTGGTCATGATATCCGATATCATGAAATCCATGAAATGAAAAAAAAAATATATTGAAGATAAAGATATTATGTATTAAAGCTTGAAACGATAAAGGCGAATCACATTATAAAAATAATTAATAAATGTTCATGAATTATTTCATTAACATTATTGTTTCTAATAAAAGTCATAGAATGACAAAAAATTTCCTAATACGATACTAAAAAATTTCAAACTTAAAATGTTGCATACACAAAAGTACTTTTTAATTTATTCACAAGCGATCCATGATATATCTCGAAACAAGAGATACATGATTCAGACCACTTTCATAATTACGGGCACATTTATCCTCGCACAATGGGCTTATCGTTATTAACCTAACAAAGAACTTGGAGGTAGCGCGTCAGCTCGTAACAGTTCTTGTCTCTTTCGAAGTTCTTCGCACCTTTCGAAATGCAGAAAAAAAGAAAAGAAAAGAATCAACCTTCTCCTCGTAGGCTTTGCTTTCATCTCGAACACCGGCATTCACGATCATCACCTTCAACGCATATTTACCGGCAAGCAAAGGCTAATCCCGCGGATTAGTTCTTGCGCGTCACTTTAGATCCCCCATAGTCGGCGGAGAAAAAGAACTTGCAGCACCTTTGAGTCCATAATCACGCGAGACGATCTTCCGCGACCAAATATCATCGTGTACTCTTCAAACGATTACCGAACTTGCTAATTCCTGTTGCTGGAATTGATCAGATACTTGCAGCAGTGAGTGAGCAAATGTTTTTCGCCGGTGATGTCGTGCGGGACGTTGGTAGGACTGGTCGATTCTCTGGTGTAGATGTCCAGACCGTATTGTCCCTCCTCCGGGAAGTTGATGAAGAAAGTCACCATATCGTCGTCGGCGATCGAGTGTGCCACGTATTTGGACAATCGCTTCTCCTCGATCCCGTTTTTGTGCAACGTCGCCATGAAATCGGTTAATGGTCTCGACATACGGAATTGAATCTCCAGCTCCCGACCGGCGAACACCAGTGCCTCCTGCAATTGTTCATTCACCATAGTCATTATTATACGATTTACTCTTCTCTTAGATGCTTTATTGTTCAATCACGCGTTCATAAATCGCGTACGAATACCACGTTGGCCGAAAAGTCTCTATCGTTGGAGCTACTCTAACTTGAGTCAATTTTTGTCACTCGAAAAAGACAGAAAAATTAAAACTGTTACATATTTCTTATACAAAAACCAAGACATATATCTTGTACAAAAATCGATTGAACGAATAGATATATTTATTGTATAAAAATCGATTGAACAAACAGTCCCACATATATCTTGTACAAAAATCAATTGTCCAGACAAACGTATTTCTCGTATAAAAATCAATTGAACAAACAGATATATTTCTTGTATAAAAATCGTTTGAACAGATATATTTATTGTATAAAAATCGATTGAATAAACAGAAATATTTTTTATATAAAAATCGATTGAACAAACAGTCATACATATATCTTGTACAAAAATCAATTGTCCGGACAAACGTGTTTCTCGTACAAAAATCATTTGAACAAACAGATATATTTCTCGTGCAAAAATCAAACGAACGGACAAACATAGAGTACATAGTACGCGGCAGTATAATACACGCACACAACGTACTGTTTGTTATTTGTGTAGTATGATGGAATGATTTTGAGTGTTTCGTACCTGATGAGTAACCGGTATGAGGCCAAACAGTCTGGTAGCTTTGGTGGGTCCCCATTCGCCGCTTGCACAGTCTGGTAATGGCACCATGACTGTTTGCAATTCCTCGCAGGCGATCTTAAATTTGCACACGCTCTTGAACTTCATGGGCTCGCCCGTTAGGTATTCTTTGGGCGTTACCGCGTTTGCAAATATATCGAGGAGAAAAGCCCCGGAGCACGGGGCGTGCACCCGAAACGCGACTATGTTACCAACCACCGACTGCGAACAGATATTTTTCATACGTTACGTCTTACGAATTATTTAACGTTACATCGACGATCGCTGTTCGTTGTAACAGACAATTCTACAGGACGAACGAAGATCGCGAATTTCGTTGACTCGATAGATGCAATTTTCTAGGGTTTCGTTATTAAATATTTGCATGAAAATTTTTAGATTCACTGTGTTTAGATATCTTGAATCACTGTTCAAACGTTTCAGGAAGCAGTATTATTATTATTGTTATTATTATAAATTATTATTGTTGCAAGCTATTATTATTATTATTACAAGCCAGTATCATTATTAAAAATGATTCATTGTTAAAAATTATTATCACCATTAAAAATTATTATAATTTACAAATTATTATTATTATTATTACAAAGAATGTATGAAGATCGAGGGGTAGAATTTTCCGCGATTCAAAATCTCGAGTAAAAATTTTTAGGAAAAGAAACGTAAAACGAACAGAAGTTCCGTCCAACGTTGAAAGTTTTCGAGTTGCTCGCCGTTCGAACGTTTCGTTTAAGATCCCGTTGAAAACCGATATCGGGAAACATTATTATTATTATTATTATTATTATTACAAATACTAAGCGGCAATGATCGACCGTTTGGCAAGCGGTTTCGCGAGTTTCCCTCGTTGGTCAATTAATTTCAATTTCAGTGCAATTAATTAGTGGCTCTGACTCTTAAAACTCTCCCATCAAGGATCTCCTCCTTTCACGGCGTTTCCCTAATTAGTTTATCGTCGGCACGACGTTGCACGTGTAATTAACCGTGGAAACGTCGTTGGGGGAAAAAAAAAGAGAAAAACGGAAAAGCGCTATCGAACAAAGACCTATCGAACCGTGGCACCACCTACCTGCATGACGAATCGCTTCAACGACACGCCGTCGTATCCGTCGCCGTCGTTGTCGTAGAACTTCAAATTGTAGTGGAAAATCAGGGACGACTGCATATGTGCCGGCATGGCTATCCTAACCGTCGCTGCGCCCGTCGAGTCCGTGTACATAACGGCGTTCGTGTTCGTGTCCGGAAAGTATAGCCCGTACCTGTCGAATTTACGAAAATTCTCTCTTTCTTTTACGTTCGACGATGAATCCAGCGAATAATCGCCCACTTTTGGTCAATTCTCGAATTTAAATGCTTCAAGAGGACCATTTGTTCGTTTAACACATTCCCGCTGGCACATTTCTTATTTATATTATAGTATTTTGAAGTAACTGTGAGCCACCGATGGTGCATGCAGATATGAATGTGTTAAATTAAGTGCTACGAATGTGATTTGAGATATTTACAAGTTTGGTAGGTACATGTAAGAAGATTGGGGTCGGGTTACAATTCAACTCGACCAGGTTAGGTTTGAGTCCACTTGGTTGATGTTAAAAATGATTAGAATCGGGTTAGAATTCAACTATGTGCAGGTGTGTCGATTTCACTTGATTGAAGTTTGAAAACATTAGGGTCGGGTTACAATTCAACTATGTGCAGAAGTGTTGAGTCTAGTTGATTGACGTTAGAAATGATTAGGGTCGGGTTACAATTCAACTATGTGGAGGTGTGTCGAGTCCACTTGATTGACGTTAGAAATGATTAGGATCTAGTTGCAATTCAACTTTGACAAGTTAGGTGTGTCGAGTCCACTTGATTGACGTTAGGAACGATTAGGGTCAGATTACAATTCAACCGTGTCAGGACAGATCAGCTGAGTCCATATGATTGACATCATAATTTGGTTATGGTCAGTTAGAATTCAACTATAATAGGTTAGGTCTGCTGAGTCCTCTTGATTAACATCAGAATTTGATTATGATTTGCTTATGGTTATTTTAGAATGAGATTATGTTAGAATAGGTTTATGTAAATTAGCTTAGGAGGTAGTTACGTGAGGTTAGGTTCAAGTTCGATTAGTATCTGGTTAGGTTACATACAGTGGTATTAAGTGAGGGTTAGATAACGACATAATCGGAGCTACGTCTGGATTAATTGAGGCGAAACGACAGATTGTGCGATAGTTCTGACGATATTTCTTCGAAGATGCCTAGCAAGTTTACCTGAAGAACAGCGATCGCACGAAAGGTAATTCCTCGAAGTCCTTCAGCGAAATCGGTTGTTTGAGCAATTGCCAATCTTCTTGAAGCGGGAAGAACTCGTATATGAATTCCCGTGGGTCCGTCAGGAAGTAATGGTCGTCGTACTCGTATCTGTAAATATTTAACAATTATTTATATAATTAAATTTCGCGCACATAAGAGTTTGACATCATCATATGATAACAAGAACATCTAACATAGTGGACTTAAATGAATACCCAAGGAGTGTTTCATCGGATTTATTATCAGTTTCTTCGGTTAACCGATATTTTGATCATTAAGAAAGGGAAATTTATTGATAGAAAAGTTATAAGTGTATCGTATTATTACAATTTTTTATTTAAATGGGTCACCTGAGACTGTCGTTCTTGGCCTTTGGTTGACCGGGGCGAGGAACTTCTTTGGCATTGACGAGATGTCGTGCCCCCCAGTTGCATTGAACGAATCTCCACGCACCGGCTACGTAAACCGCGTTCCAACTGTTCCGGAATCTGTTGTCCTCGAAACAAACGCCTGGTTGATAGCCGGCCGACTTGCTGTAACCCTTTATCACCACGCAATGCAGCCCTGCGTAACTGTGGGAACGACACAACATTACTCTCACTGCATCTACACCTTCCTCGAGTTTCAGTTAGCATCTTCGAGTTGCAATTAGATTCTTACTGATGCAATATCAATCCATTTTGTAAATTATTTTTTATTATTTCTGCAAAATAAATTTTTCAAATTGCAAGGTAGATTATTCGAATTGCAAAATAAATTGTTTAAATTGCAAGATAAATTCTTCAAACTGCAACAAAGATTCTTCACATTGCAATATAAATTCTTCAATTTACAAAATGAATTCTTAATATTGCAATATAAATTCTTCAAATACCAAGATACATTCTTAAATTCCTAAAATAAATTCTTCTATTTACAAAATGAATTCTTCAAATCGCAAGAAAAATACTTCAAGTTCAAATTACAAAGCCAATTCTACAAATTACACAATAAACTTTTCAAAGTGCAATTTGGACTACTCGGATCGTCGATGTGAATACTATCTATCGAGGCAGCAGAAAGTCAATATTAAAATATTTATTTTGGATGAAGCAGCTGTCGTTGCGGTTACGTCGGAAGAAGGATCGAACTGGTACCTGCACAATCGCTTGAACAGGACATGGTAACTCTCGGTTCCGTGTTTGATCCCCCTCAACAGACCCATAGGCGTGTCTCCTCGCAGATTCTCATCGAACTGCATGGTGTTCAGATTCTTCACGGTGATCCATCGGAATATCGTCCTTGCCTTTTCTATATCGGATCCGCATCTGCTCACCAACTGTCGCACCAGGTCCGTGAACGTTTTCTGGTCTTCTTGAGCTACCTGATTTATTGCAACGAAAACAACGGATGAGCGTGACCGAACAACCCTTCACGCGTTAAACGGTGCCACTGTTCTTACTATACTTAGCGATAAATTAGCAAAGTAACTGAAAATAGCAGACAAAAATAACAGGGTGCTTTGTCCCTCCTCGTTCGAGCTGCCATCGAACGTAATCGGCTCCAATAAATCGTGGGTTAACCCTTTGCACTCGAACTACGTAAAATACGTAAAATTGATGTATAATTATAATTTGAGTAAACAAACTTTGAATAATATAGCTGTTAAGTATGTAAAGAAATTCGACAATATCAATTAACACTTAAACTACCGACACATAATTCACAATTATTTTGATGTTAAAAATGAAGTCGAAAAATAAATGTGCAAACGATGAAACATAAATGAACACACTTATTGATTTTTCATCTCGCTGACCTACCTACTTGATGAACCGCCTTCGGTGGTTTTAGTGTTAACGAAACAATAATTTCCACGAAATCGATTAAACTCTTCAGTCAGAAAGTTTTCGCCGATAACAAGAATCCTGTTGAGTGCAAAGGGTTGATCGCGTAGATTCGTATCGATAACGAAAAAATCGCAAGAACCAAGTGTCCTCGTATACGAATAAATTCTCGATTTCTTTGACCCAAATTATCGGAGAAAAGTTCGCGATGCCTCCCCCCTCCCCCCGGCTCGAATCCCTTAAACAGCTTGATCCTTCGTAAAAAAGCTGCCACGACTCGAAGTCGTTGTCGAGCATGATCGTTGATAGCTCTCGAACGAAAGGGAGGTCATAAATCGATTACAGGCGGCCTCGTGGTGCACGCAGACCGGATAAAGACACGGGATATATGAAAATATCGTCGCGGCTACGAGAAACCGTTTAAAATTCCGACATTGTAACCACCACCACCTAACCCGAGGGTTAGGCTGATATTACATTTACAGCGTGGATTCACCGCTGAAAGGGAGATCACAGGGCTTACCGAAATAGCTATCTGATCCATGTCAGCAAACTCGAGAGGATCATTGTAGATGTGATACTTGGCGAGGGCCGGGGGCTGCGGGGGCGGTGCTCTCGACGGATAAGGCATAGGCGGCGCTTCCTGGGTGTAACCGTCCCCTTCGTCGAGATACAGGCTCTCCTGACGCATATATTCGCTTCTCGCCTCGTTGATCAGCTCCAACATCTCCGAGCTCTGTTTCTCCACAAGCGCGGCGGTCGCGGCCCTGAAAAGAACACGGTACCGTGAATCGCCCCGGTTATGGTTGGCCCGGGATCCAACGATGAACCTCAACAATATTTCGCGAACGAGAATTTTCTCCCGTTCAGGTTGTCGCCGATTTCGAGGATTTAACTAGTTGGAAATTCAGCAGGGATTCGGGAATTCGAGGATTTGAGAAGTCGAGGATACCCGTTGATCTTTCGTTTGGTGATGCGAATGTTTAGGAGTTTGGAAACTTTTAGTGTTTGGGGATTTGAGTTTTGAGATTTGATAATTTGGGCGTCTAATTTGAAATTGATCATTTTGGCAGCTAATAAAATTCCATTATTTGACTATTTGAATATTTGACAAACTGACAAACGGACAATTTGCCAATTCAATAATTGAGAAATTGAGAAGTTGAGAAGTTGAGAAGTTGAGAAATTGAGAAATTGAGAAATTGAGAAATTAAGAAATTAAGAAATGGAGAAATAGAGAAATTGAAAAATTGCGACTCTGAGAAACTGAAAAATTGAAAAATTGAAAAATTGAAAAATCTGATAATGTGACAATTCAACAATATGGCAATTTGACAATTTAGCAATGTAAAAATTCATACATCCGAAACTTCGACCAAAATAGCCATTACGCCAGTGAATCCGAATCTGGAAATTCCAGTACAAAGCTGAAACTTGGCATGCGGTTTAAATAAATAGCCTTGGGCAAGCATGGTTGAAGTTCGTGGATGGTTTCGACGAGGAATCTCTAATCGAGGTAATTGTGTTCGATTCACGACATGACCGGAAGACAAAGAACATCGGAAATGGTTTAATTTGTAACGACCTTGCGTTTCGCTCCATATCGACGCGTGAAAAATTGATTTCGCTGAATCGGAAGCCGAGGAAGCTCGAGAGAACGAAGAACCGTAGCTGAAAATTTGATTCTCGTTTCAACCGGATATCCCGGTTTCTCTTGGATATTTCAAAATGCCTGCAGGTTCATTCTTTCAACGGTTTTACTTTCGTGTTCGGGATCTTTGCGAAGAGGAACGTACAAAGATTTTATGTATGAAGATTTCGTGCATACATCGTGGATTTATAAAAGAAAGATCACTATCTAAAGTGTACAGAACATACGCAAGGATTCTCGAACTAAAATTATACGTCCAAATTTAAAAAGAGAGTATTTCATAGTAGTTTTCAAATGAAGAAACAGAACGGAAGAGACGGAATTCGTACAAACGACGAAGCACAGAGAACGAAATAAAAAGGGACATTAAAATAGGACGAAAATTTTGCAATTTCAATCGTGGTCGGTCGTATACCGTTTGATTAGAAGGGTCACGTTCCCGAAGATATTACGATCGGCATTTTTTAAACGAGATCATATCACCGGCGATAAAAAAGATATTCGAAATTCCAACGGGCGATGACTCATTCTGGATCTTAAATTCCGAACGATTTATTTAACGTCGAAAGTTTTACGATCGGGCAACATGATCGTATTCCAAGCCATACTCCGTTAAAAATCCGTTCCGGTACGTAAGAAACTTATGTTTAACCACTTGCACTACAATCTTTTCTGCATATGCGTCAGACATGACGAACTATTAATTGCTACAACATTAAACTGACTACGAAATATGCAAAATAAAATTAGACTTAAATTGAACATTAAATAGTATTAAAAATATAAACAAGGTTTAGTATGTTTGAACTGCTAGTGTCTCAGAAGTGTATCTCGTCATTATAGCACAAGGGGTTGAAAGCCAATATAGTCTCTTTCACTATGTTCACCCAGTGCATAATACCAGAAATTTAGTTGAAATCTATGTATTTAAAATTGTCGTTGTAAAATAAAGACATTCATTAAAAATTGTTAAGTAAAATGACAAAACGTGCGATCCTGGATTGTGCAAATTAAAATTAGACTAAAATTGAATATTCTACTATATTAAAAATATGAACTAGTATTACTATAATCGCGAGTCCCGTATGTAGGCGTCATTATAGCGCAAGTGGTTAAATAAAAGATGGTGCTAAAACAAACAGCAGATTAAGGGGTTAACAGTAGGTCAGTCGAGGCAACGGCATTGACCCCATCTTGAACCCGACATGCACTTCAAGTAGTACAGCATAGAATAGGTTTAATTAGGTAACGAGTACCGTTCGTGCTCCAGCATTTTGCGCGTGAGACTTTCCTTCTTCTTGTCCCTGCGCAGAGTCATGTTCTTCTCCAGGTCCTCTTTCTCCTGCTGAAATTGTTGGGTCCGTACTCTTCCGCCTTTTTCCCGTTCCCATCTCGCCGATAGCTGTTCCAATTCCTTCTCCCATTCGTCCTGCACGATCAAACGCCTCCATTTCAGTCTCTGATCGCGCTCTAATCACGACGATATCGTATTTATAGCCATCGCAATTACGTACCCTGAATTCCTCGCGGATTCGTCTGTCTTCCTCCTCGCGATGATGAGCAAACTTCCGGTACAAATCGTCCTCCTCTTTCCGATGCTTCATCTCCAAACGCGTTTGCTCATCTCGATCCTGATGGTTGAAAAAATATATATTCAAAATTATTATACTTCTGCATTTGGAATATCTTAGCAGTTAACTGCGGAATTTAGTTTCAAAGATAGACTTGCTAAAATTATGAACCCTAATACGTGTTACAATTTATTATACATTAATTGGGAGGTAAAATTGAATTCGTAAAAGGATTATTATAATAATGATAAAATTTCATTCTAACGAAATTTAAAAGAATTATTTTCAATTAAGTAATAACTTTTTAAATTTTAAAAGGAAAAGTATACATTATATAAATATAATATATATATATATATATATATATATATATATATATATATATTTATTTATTTATTATTAAATATTTATTGTTTAATTCATTGTACTCAATATTTATTGCTTGAGATCGATTTGTTGCATTAAATACGAACTTTTCTGCTGTATCACACTTTTTCGTCACGTGTGAAACATTATTATCTGTTTCTAAAATTATTGGGATTTCTTGCAAAATGTTTCTCGACGTGCAGTTTTATATCTTGTCAAAATAAGAAGAAACTTGTGGAACATCCAAATGTGATGTATAATTACAATATAGCGTCGTCACACAACTCGTGGCGATATAACAAATTATACACCCCCCTATATAACAACGATGTAACAAAGCATCAAACGCTTCGCAATGGAACACGGAGCAATAGAACGATCGGAAAGAGTGAAACTTCACTCGAAGGAAAATACAATGAAATGTTAAAGTCTTGTTCGTTTATCAAAAGGTCTAGGCCGTTCCTAAACGCCCGGCAACCGTCGTTCGTCCAGTTTTTGTCCGATTTACTTTCACGCGACGTTTCCGCTTTCGTTCTGGCGGGAAACACGCGCGAGGAGTAGGCGAACGGATAGCAAACGTGGACGCATCTTTCGCCTACGAATTCGTTCCCACGATCCCGGTCCGAACGGATCGAAGCGAAAAAGGGCTTCTTCGAGTTTGGTGTCGCGTTGCTCAATCGATTACTTCGGTCGCTCGTCTTGCGTTATGGTTACGACACGACGGTACGGCTTGTCGCGCGAAATAACCGTAAATAAGGATTAATGTTGGAGATCGTTGACGTTCCTGCGTGTTTTCTGAGTTTGGAGAGATCTACTCGTGACAATATGGCGATTCTGTCTGGGAGAAATTAATAAATTTAAATGTTTGTGTTAAGCGAATTTTTTTCTACTTCAGTCCGCATCTGTAATTAATTTATTAATAATCTGTTAATCATTTGCATTATTTAATTTCTTTTATCTACCAGTTCCCCAATTAATTGACGAAATAAATTATAAATATATTTATATATATATAAATATAAACATTTAAAAAATATGTACACATTCAATCAACTTATTTATCTTAATTATTTGTTCGATTCAAGAGGAATCCGATGTCGGGATACGATCGAGAGTTAACTCGACCAACACGACTACTTTGAAAATATGCAGTGAAAATCGTTAACAGAAATTTACGAGATGTAAACATAAATTTTATCTGGCTGTTACATCAGTTTCATTCGTTATTAACATAACTCAAAAACGTGGTTCGACGAATATTTTGCAGGTAATAATTAATAACATTTCGACTTTCTTTACTTATTTTAATACTGTAGCTGTGATTACTGACTGACCTGGAAAATAAATCATAAGGCAAGGGATTAACCTACAATTTTCTAGGTAGATCAGTCATTCGCAACCAATCAATTATTATCTCAATGTTAAGACAAATAAATAAAGTTATACTGTTAGTATAGTTGCATAGATTAACACTAAAACTATTGACGTATAATGTACTATTACTTTGAAGCTAAAAATGAAGCCGAAACACAAATGAACAAACGACGAAACATCAATTAATTCTTTTTCTCGATGAAAATCGGCATAGTTGAAAATGTAGTTGAAAAAGAAATGAACAAACGGTGAAACAACAATTAATTCTTTATATCGATGAAAATGGGAATAGATGAAAATAACGTTGAAAAATAAATGAACAAACGGCGAAACAACGATTAATTCTTCAATCGATGAAGATCGGCATAAATTTCAGGAAAACGATCTTAACAAATTTTGTAACTTAAAATAGGAGATTTGTAAAACTGCTTTATTGTTAAAGCGTTGTCCATCGAGGTACAAATGATCGTTTAAACGATACCCGAGCATATGTTTCTGTCGATTTCAACGAACGTTCTTGAAAACAAGAACTGTGCAAGCGCGGAATGTCGATCACCCAGTCGGTCCGTGGAAAAAGTCAAAGGAAGTTACTTCTTCGATGACACCAGTAAACAGATTGACCGAATTAATCCAGTCGGAGTGCTTTCTCGTCGTCTCGCGGGCATACGAGACTTTTACCAGGCTCGAAGATCGCCAACTCGAGATTCGCGGAACGAACGGCGATCATCGATTTCAAAATAGAAACTTCTCGATTGTTCAGAGGAATCTTGTCCCGCGAACAAAAAGAAAGAAAGAGTAATTGCACCTGTCGTTGCGACAGCCCGATCCTCGTTCAAGCAATTTTACCAAACTCGACCGCAACATTCCCCTTTGGTACAGGCTGCTTCAGCGAACATGTTCGAATTGACCCAACTATAATTTTAGCTTACTTCCAATATAGCAAATGAACAAACATAGCTTCAAATATTGCCAATAAATAAGCGTAGCTTCAAATGTTGTCAATTTTGTATTCGGCAAACTTTAACCGTGCAAATTATAATTGAACTCGAACTCTAAATTGAAGGTAATAAAAATTCGAATAAGATTTATCGTAGGTGGAGTGCTACATTTTAAAATATAGCAAAAGGATTAAGGGGTTAAATAAATTAAGCTTGCATAAATTCGAACATGGAATTATCGAATCTCGTGTAAATCAGAATTACCTCGAACATCGTAGCAATCGGTGAGGCATCTTTCTGTTACGCCGACATTTTCCCTAGGGAAACCTCTTTTAATAGAGGACTTTCCAAAGTCGATGCGTTCGCTGTAACTTTTACGACGAACGAGTTGCTAAAACTCCGCCATCATTAAAACAATAAGAGAAACTCCGCTGCCATTAAGACAATAAGAAAGTTCGCCGGCGAGATTAATTCGGTTAATCTGGTCGCTAGTAATTTTCTTCGGTACTTGTTTGCGCGACTAGTTAACCGAGATCGCATCGGGAATCTCGCTTCTGTTCGTTTTTCCGATAGAAAAGCTACGTTCTATTTGCGACGCGAATCTGTCATACAATCTCCGATCAGAATCGATAAAAGTTTGCGGTACACAATCGATTTTCAGAAAAGTCCCCCCGTTAGTCCTTTCGCCAGTAAACGGTCCAGGTCTTGATTAAATGCAAACACCGTTCCGCGAGATTATCCTCTTCCTGTCTACAATAGTGAACCAACCAAATTTTTCTACGACCCGAAAAGTACATCCTTGTTAAAATTAACGACGACCATCCCGTTAAATTAAAATCGAAAGCAAACAAACGGAAGTCCTTGCTCTATCTACGTCCCCGTACACCGAATCTAAAATTCCCATAAATTTCTAATTCATTCCCGACACGATACGACGATAGGTGTCTACGGAGCGTGAAATATCGCGCGAGGAATATTCGGTCAACGGACCGCGTAAAAGGAAGCCGTACAGAAAGACCCGCAACCTAACCTAACCCCGTTACCAGTTAACGCTACATCCCGGGTCATAAATCGTTCGATCAAAAATCTCGACAAAAAGCAACGAGGAGAAAGTAACAATAAGATCGATAGATTTTGGAAGCAACATTGACCGCGACAGTGATTATAATTCGATAAAAAAAATCTTGAAAAAAGACAACATGGAGGAAAGTAAAAATGAAGCGATAGATTGTGGGTACATCATTGGCCGCGACAGTGATTATAATTCGCTGAAAAATCTCGACAAAAGATAACGTGGAAAAAGAGTAACAATAAAATCGATAGATTCTCGGTGCAGCATTGACCGCGACAGTGATTCCAATTAGCATCCGTGGGTTTGTTCGTTCCGAAAGACGCGTGAGAGGCGAACAGCGATTGTTCCTTAACAGGATACGACCGCGGTAAAACGTTCGTTTCTCTCTCGCGAATGTTTTCCACGATTCTCTAATTAACTATCGAGCGTGGAGTACCGCAAGCGGAAATGATTCTTTCCTACGAAGCTTTCGTTCGCGCGCACGCCATTCTAAAAAAGACGAGCGCTCTTCCGCGTCTCAAGGAGTGTTTGAACGAATTTGAACGAGCTAATCGAGAAACGTGATGGACGGAGCATTCGAAAACGAAGAGTGTGATTGGCAGGAATACACAGTGGCGGACATATACTTATGAACATAACCGAATTAATAACATGAATTGTACATCTCCAAATACCAAAGTCCCTAAATGTCTGTACATCGAAACTCCAAACCCGTAACAAAATTTTCGTATTCCCAAAAATTCCTAGAATTTATCGATCATTCTCTTTTTCCTTGACTACCGTACGTTGACGGAGTTCGAGGAACGAACGCGAAAACGAGAGATCGACGAATCGATTTTTGCGCTCGTTTACGCTTCATGGCGCCACGGCCGCGATTTTCTTGCGATCTAGTGGTTCTCGACGAGCACAAAATTGCCCGCTAAAACGACTCGCGGCGATCCTACAGGAATCCGCGGTGCTCCGTTCCGCGAATTCTAGAAATCGACGCCCGTTATTCCAAAGATAATCACCTCTACTTTTACCCTGACTATCCTAACTGGAACGGTTGCATCGGATTTAGTCCTTTGTACTCGAGAGGCGACTCACGTTACACAAATAAATTCTATTTAAATTTATAGTATTATACGATGTTTGAACATAGCTGAACAGACAATATCGACGAGCGAGAACAAGAAAATGATAATTTCCAAAAAATTCATCAAATTTTTGAAGAATTTATCACAAACTTCAAGTAAATCACTTTTAACTTATAAAGTTATGGTATTATATACTAGATGCTTGAACATGGTGAAACCTTTAATATGGACGATCCATAATGAAAATTAATAATCACAAAAAAATTATCGAACTTTGCTATTTACCAATAGTAAAAATGCCTTCGAGTGCAAGGGGTTAGACTCCCAGGGTAGTAAGATCGGTAGACTTAAGTACATAGGCTAGCATAGATTAAGGTACTTTTACAACAGGGTCCTAGAAGCAACGCTCAATAGACTGAAACTGTGCTTATCTTTTTACACTACTTCGTAATAGGGACTAAGAAACTAAGAAACTGAGACACATAGATACTTAGAAATTTATAATTATAAAAACTTATAAATTTTTTAATTTTGTTAACTGAATCATTAACCAGCACCTTTCCTCGATCAAGATGATCGACGGACTAAAGAGTGAAAAATTGATGAACGAATGACTCCCAGAACCATTTAAAACGGAAAGGGAAATATTTGACCGGTATCCTCAGCTGTACACGAACCACCCGGTCTCCGTTTCGTAATAGCGTACAAGCAGGTGGTCCAACGTTCGCGAATTACTAAAAATAACGCGTTACAGCAGCGGGAGACGCTCAGCCGGACGCTAGGGGATTCGCGAAAGCGGATCGAGGAGAAAACTCGCGAGGATAGTGGAGCGACTAGCGGCTCGGCCTTCTTATTATTATGCCGTCCCGATGGGAAAAGCAACGGCAATCTCATTTTCATGTGGAGTCAGTTTTCGCCGCGTTCCACGATCGTCGAGCGATTTCGCGCACGAAAGTCGCCGCCGCGGAATGCCGACGAGTTCTCTCGCATTCCTTCGAAATACGCCACGGAAATTTCGGCTTGGACGAGGATTTTCCATTAAAATGCATCTGTCCCGCACCCTTCCAACTAATCACCGATCGTGACCAACTGCGAGGATTTCTACGCGTCGTTGAACACCGGCGAAATACCTGATTTTATTGTTCCACGATCGAGAACGAGATGAACGGGGACCAGATATTTCGCCGGAGTCGTCTATAATCGTCCTCGTAATCGATCCATACGAGGTCGATTAACATCGCGATGGCTAAACTCGTATCGTTACACGTATACTCCCGCTCGAAAGTTAATTCGATGTAATTTTTAAGATATTGTCAAAAATCAACCATCGGTGGTTGGTATTTGAACATTATATGGAATTCGTTTAGTGTTAATTATGAAAGTGGTCTAAGTAAAGAATTAAAAAAATTGAATCTTTCACCCGAGAGAAGAACACCGAACATATTCGAAAATGTTAAATTACACCTCTCCAGTTTTTTCAGAAACGTTTTAAGATTCTCAAAATTCATAATGATAAAAGCCTAAAATGATAAAAATGGATTACTTTTATATTCGAGGGTCCTTAATTATGTAGATTGTAATTGAATACGTGCTTTACATATGAGTGTATTCAAAATTTTAGCAATGTTTGTTACTAAATCTCTACCTTATTCCTAGATATCTACGTTCCTACGTTTTTCTGTGAATGCATAGAATGGTACACAACGCCGGATGCACGTTCCTAGATCGAGAAACGTGTTTAGGTCGATGCATCGATCGCCGGAACGCGTTTAACGCGTCCGTCGATATCGCGGGCAAAGCGAGTTTGCAATAATTTCGATAAAACGCTCCCGAGCACGTCGATAATTAACCCGCATCGGGTTAATTGGCGCGGATCGGCGTCGGAATAGGTAACTCGCTCCTAATATGGCGATGACCGTGACGAATGATTTCACCGACTACGCGAATGACTCACCAGATAATAATCGATGGGTTTCTCGCGTGCCTTGCTGTAGCCCTTCTGTAGCTCGGTCTGCTTGAGGGCATGGGCGATGTGAAGGGCGCTCGCGTCGAATCTTCCGTACTGGTAGCTACCGTCGCCGGAGTAATTATGGTTGTACGGCGATGATCCGCCGCCCGTCGAATTCCCATGGACGTCCCGTTGCGAAGAATTGGTGGCCGGCGGTGAACCGTGTCCGTTCAGGTGCCTGGCACAATTAGGCGAGTCTACATTATCGTAGCTGCAACAAAACGATGCAACGGGTCTTCAGGGGAGGGCTAGGGATAATCTAGGCGAACGGATTTCTCGCGACACTTCTTCTCGCCGAGAAAAACGAACTGAAAATATCCGATTCTTGAGGCTCAACGTTTCTTTACATTTTGTACGCTTTACATTTCCGGATCGTAATTGGCCATAATTACCTTGCAGTTAGTTGTATATGATTTATATACATATATTATGATTTGTAATATATATAATTTATAGTGATTATAATCTACAATATTTATAATTTATGTAAATTATATAAATTATATAAATAACTTATATAAATTAGAATTTATAATGTACGTAATTTATATAATTTATAATAATAATATATAATTTATGATTTTCCATGTTGATAATGACGATATAATTTTATAATTGTATATAATTATATGGTAATTAGCTTATAGTATAATAGTAATTAGACATTCGTCCCTTCGCGATTTTATGACCGATTCATCCAATATGTGTTTTCACCAAGTAAAATACAAATACCAAATGTCATTTAAGTTTGGGAAACAAATGATTGAATATGCTGTTTCACCAAGTAAAATACAAATACCAAACAACATTTTTATTTCAGAAACAAATTATTGAATATGCGGTTTTAACCGCGAAACCGATGGAAGCGAAAGGGTTAATCCCCGTTGCGGAAGAACCGAGAAATGCCCGGGTAACCGTGATTCCTCCGCGTGCTCGCCGCCACTTCCGGTGTTTACCATGCAAATGCACCGATTATGCGCCGAGAAAAAAAAGAACTGGGTCAGTGTTTTCAGCGACGACCGCCTTAAGACTTTAATGGTCGTTTCGTTGCAATTGCTATGATTATCTTTTCTCCGAAATCTCTGGGTTTAAGGGGTGAACCGCCCCCGTCTTATAAATCTTCGGAATGTTACCTATGAACGTTCATAGCAACGATTTTTGGTTGTAATTTCCAAATGTGGAAATTTCCAAATTTGAAACTTCTTAAAATGCAATTTTTAGGTAACGATAATTCGAAATGGAGAGTGTTACGTCATTTTGACACAACGAATGTATTGTTTCGAGTTTCGAGTTTGATTAATTTGTACCTATGTCAATCATCGAAGGACGCTATCACATTGTAGAAACATTTTTTAACAAACACAGGATGCTTCGTTGTTTAATCCTACTAGAACAATTCGAATAAATATTTTTTAGCTGAATATACAGTGTTACAAATGCGATGTTCAAACGTAGTGAAGTGGGCAACAGTGGCCTATCTAATGATAGGAAATAATAATTTCCAAAAAATTGATTAAATTTTTCAGTTAGAAAGTTTTCGAGATACTACTTGCCAATAACACAAATGCTTTAGAATGCGAAGGGTGAAAAAAGAACGTGCAATCATGGTTTCAAACGGATAAATCGTCACCCGACGAAATGCCATAAGAGCAAAAATGCTATAAAAGTAAAAATGCCACAACAGCAGAAATGCCATAAGAGCAAAAATGCCATAAGAGGAAAAATGCTATAAGAGGGCTCGCGTATCGCGTACGAGAGTAGCATCGGTTACGAGAAAATCCAGAGTCTCTCCGGTTAAATGAATGTGTTACACCTCTGGCTCGTTCTCTCGTTCGGGGTTCATTCACTCGCGACGATGCTTCACCGCCTCCTCTACGTCTCGCGTGAACGCGCGCTCCTTATGTAAGCCGGAGGCAGCACACGAAACGCGGCTACGAGAAATTCTTCCAAGTTTCTTGCACGTTGCACGCCGGAGAAAACGATACGAACGATAAATCAACGCACGGCGATTTCGGCAGCCGTGCACAAACGACTTTCGAAATGCCCGACCGACGATGCTGTTACACGTTCGTACTTTAACGTCGTGTCAACGGATTTCACGCGTTCGCTTTGCTCACTTTTTACTCGTTATATCGCTACCCATTCGGATTTTCTGATTGAGAAATCATACACTTTCGGATTTACACATTTACAGATCTTTTTGTTTCCTTAATTTTTCTATATTCTGATATCTCTATGTCTCAGTGTCTCAATGTCTCAATGTCTCAATGTCTCAATGTCTCAATGTCTCAATGTCTCAATGTCTCAATGTCTCAATGTCTCAATGTCTCAATGTCTCAGTGTCTCAATGTCTCGCTATCCCAATATCTCAAATGCTTCAATGTCGCAATGTCTCAATATTGATTTTTCAATATCTCAATGTATCAAAATCTTCATAATTCAATGTCTCAATGTTTTAATTTTTCAATGTATCAATGTCTTAATTAGTTGATGTATCAAAATCTTAATTTTTCAATATATAAAAGTCTCAATTTTTCAATGTCTCAATATGTTAATTGTTCAATGTATGTTTTGATTTTACACTGCCTCAATGCTTCGATGTTATAATATTTCAATGTCTCAGTGTCTCAATGTCTCAATATCCAAATTTATGGGCATATCAATATCTAAATTGCTGTATTAAATGATGAATTCTATCGAAGTCATTATCTCTCTATTATCAATTGCCACTATTAGCTGTTTCATTATGTTTAGAAATCATATGTACAATACAACAGACTCGGTTAAAAAATTCCTCTTCCTTGTTGTGTTAAACAGAATGGCGAGTGTGTCACCTTTCGAGTACAAATTGTTAACAATATTAACATAAGGTAATTTGACAAAATTTCAACTTCCTTACACGATTTAATATTGTGGCTCCAATTACTTAGTTCCGTCTAATGCAATTGACAAACAAGTCATAATACAACTATTTATTGTTATCGGAAGTCTCGGTACGCGAATTATCGAGACATATTTTCCTTCCACGCACGAAACCGTGATTTTTCGGAGGATTCAAACGTTTCGTATAGCTTATTTCCCGCATGGTGCAACAGGTCGTCGGTTGTCTCGTTTTTTAAACGCCACAAGACGCGATTGCGGTAAAACCTGGTTAATACCGAGCTTCGTTTAATTCGGAAACAAGGTGCCTCGTCGTAGAATTAATCGGAATCGAACGAACGTTTGCGGTTTCGGTTGGGTCAAACTTCATGGGAACTTTAATTCGATTCGAATCGTCCCGGATTAATCCGGATGGGGGATCTTTCCCTAAATTGCTGCGCTCGAATCCTTCGAGTATTACCGTCGAGTCTCGACGAATTGAAATTTGTTAAATTAGTCACCGATGAACTTCACCGTCGACATATTTCGTCACTCGTAGTAGGTAGATTACGAAACCATGATCAAAGTAGTCTCTTCCAAATTATGAATTTTGTGGTTCGTTTCGGCTCGTGAAAGGACTGGTCGATCTGAATCATACTCGAATCCGATTTAAAATTCTGTAGCACACGTAGACCACGGAGTGAATTCATGATGGAATAAAGATTCTACTTGGAACTCTTCTATTTTTCTATTTCGGGAAGCATTTTCTCGTTGATGAGAAAGAAGAAATCCAGGAACGCCAGTCCCGCATTTTGTTAACCCCTTGCCATACTTTGACGAGTCTGACACATCGCATTCATCTGGCACTCACAGTCTAAATATGATAAATCTTTTTATAATTTGGAGCACGTTCATGTGTACAGTTCGTGTCCAGTTATAATCAACATAATCAAGAATGATTGAACATAAAATACATTTTAATTCCCTTTATTCGTATGAATATTATCACTACGAGTTATTAGTTTGTAACTGATCCGACAAATAAATTGTATGGCGAGAGTTTAACCAATTAACTAAGTTCAACGTGTATACACGTCAGAGCAAAGCTTCATTTTAATGCTAACATTAATAAGTTATTAATCGTTTATCGAATAAAAATGTACCTTTTCCTCATTTTTGTTACTTTTGTAATAGAATCATTTGTGTGATCATTTGTAGGATCATTTATAGGATCGTTTGTGGGGTCATTTATACCGTGTTCGTCGTATATACTCGTCACTGATTGATTTTAACCGTTTTAGTGCTAGGGGTTTTAAAAAATCCGTGTCGAATTGTGCCATGAAGAGCGATATCGCTTCCTTCATTTATTATTCAAAGTACACCTTGGGACTCAATGTGTTAAAGGACAGCTAATTATGCGGATTGTTTACGATTATTTGAAAGAAAATTTATAATTACGAGAGGAAACTCTGACAGACTCGCGACAAGATACATTTTGAACTAATAGAAAAAATAGCGTCACGGTTCACCACAATATGCGAACAGCGCGATTACGCTGCGTGGCACTAAAACGCAGTTAATGACTGTAATAAGTTGATTGTTAAAATTAAATTCCACAGTGAACTGGTTAATCGCCGTAAGAATGAACTCAGTTCGAAACGAGAACAAATTATTCGATACACTGTTTGTTATCGATTAACGTTCGATACGCGTTCACGCGGGCAAACGATGAATCTGCCAAGAACGGGCTAGTTATTTCCGCGAAATCGGGTCAGCCATTGACATTCCGGTCGAAAAGCAAGTGCAGTTCTCACTCGCAGCCGCGGTTTCCGACTTTGTTCGAGGCTCGCTCGGATTAAGGCCAATGTGGCGATGCGTTATGTAACGAAGATGAACCAAGTGGCTCGAGGGACACGTACGTATGTATTATACATACGTATACATACATATACGGGACACGAGGTACGCCGCGGACCAAAGTGTGTTTGTAGGAAATAATTGTCGCCAGACGTTCGTGAGAAAAATTCAGCACGGATAGTGGACTCGTAGAAAAGTGTCCGACATACGTGAGCGGTTTATTAATTCGTACGTGAAAGGGGAGGAATTATTTTGATCGCGCTCCTTTCTGGTAACGTGCGTCAAACGTACATCTTCGATCGACACTTTCAAATAATTCGCTTTTTAACCAGTTAGTTGTGGCAGCCACTTTTGCGAGTATTCTCGTCAATTTTGGAACAAGTGTCGCTGTTAAAGTATGTGGTCAAAAAGATGGGTCTATTTTATTAGGTTGTTTGGAAAGTAATTTTGTTTTTTCGTTTTGAAACGATTTTCATCGGATACTTTTTGTCTTGTTTGAACAACATTTTTAACACTAGATTTACGGACGTTCAACGACCACCTATGTGCGGATTGATAATGAAGTATGGAAACAAATAAATAATGGATAATACATAAGCCAGTTTATAGAAAGATTATTTATCTCGATGAAGGTTAACATGCACTTTGCAATAATTTTTGTATTGTAAATAAGAAATCTAAGACCCGTCATATCCGCAAAATATTCCAAAAATTCTGTTTTTCACTTTCCATATTTCATACGGAACCGATCACGCGCTACTGCGTAAAATTAGTCGAACTTTTTCACATGTAAGCCTGTTGGGAAAAAATAAAATCACTTTCCGAACAACCCAATATATGCATGATTGGTAATTTTATTACTAATATTTACTTATTTGGTTAACCAGTTAGCTGTGGTCGCGGATTATACTCGTTATGACACAGAATCCTACCAGTTCCCCGTGACGAGTATACTCATCGAACACAGCTAACTGGATAATCGTTCGACGTTCAACCAAGTTGATTATCGGATATCGGAATGACGGAGACTTTAATGCTAGCACTACTAGCAACCAGTTTCGGTTTGACATCTTGTATTACAAAATTTTGTTGCTGCCATTTTATCAAAATGTCTGTCATATTTTATTGAGATAATGGAAGGTTGCATATGTCATAAAATAAATAAATAAATAAAAGAATATATATGGCTCAAAAGAGCACGCACAAATTTGAAACGATGTTTTCGGACAGAACTTTCCGGTAGACTTAATAATAAGAGACGAGCAATTTTTTTGCGCGAATATCTCGTAAAAGTGGTATTAACTCGATCGTTCGGCATAAAAAGCCGATTTATACCCCGCGTAAACGACGTCGATTTAACAGCGAAGGGAAAGTGGAGAAACCGAACGCGTCGTAAGTCGATCGACTTTCCGGAGTCTCGTTCGGATCGCATTAAAAAGCAGGAAACGTAAAGGAGAGCCGTTAATTTCGTCCGATTGTAGTAATTTACTTTCAACGAGTTCGTGTACGCACAAAAACAAGATCGGGGTCCTTCGATCGTGTCGAAATAAAATGGAAACGATCTACCGAATCGATTTCACGATCGTTTCTATGAACGCGGATGAAATCGTTGTCGGTCGTAACACAACCTCTAACCTTTTGAACAGCTATACCGGTTACGCGCGATCGGCAACGTCCTTGGAATCATCGAACGCGATTTAATCCATTTGCTGCCACGATCCCCAAATCGGGATCCGAATATACACTTTTATCTACATTTTTCTTTTGTCACTCGCAACAACGTTATATTAAATAAAATTCGTATTCGGTACATGCTTACATTCTGGTTGTTAACACTTAATGAACGACAGCATGTTTCTACAACAATGATGAAAAAATCCCTATCACAATTTGCTGTATTAAATGATGAATTCTATCGAAGTCTCTAAATTCTATCGATTGTCTCGCTATTATTAACAGATCGACGGATATTTTAACAAATTAATTGCTTTTAAAGGGGTTTAAGAACGCTTAATTGTTTACGTTCCGCTCTTTCGAAAATTACACGTTCCATCGACGTGTCACGACAATTTTCCTATTAATACCGACGTCAAAGTGTTCATGACTCTCGCTATATCGCCGCATATTTTCATCCACGCCATCGACGCAAGTACTTACACGTTATCGTACAACACGATCATCTACTATAATCAACATTATGATTAACACGATAATAAAGAAAACCATTAACTGTGTCTCCGGAGTCAATGCGCCTCGGGCTAGATTTTTGCCTAAATGCCAATTTGGCGAACGTGTAGCTCACCCAGACCGTTACCTTTTTTTTCAAACTCGTGGGTGTCAGACTTTTTATGCGCTCTGCGCTCCTGAATTTCTTTGCCCTACAGCTTGTTAATTAATTTAGAAAATAGATCAAGAAAGAGTTTTCTAATAATTTTAATTTATTATAAGTAGTAAACAAATGAAAATATACATATATATGTGTGCGTATATAATTTCTCGATGTTGAAATGATAAGGGACAATAAATTCATTATCGGAAAGATATCAAGTTCTATTTAACAAGTTGACTGCCACATGAAAAAAATGAAGCATTTTTATTTTGAACAAATCTTACCAGATATTTTCACGATATTTTGTTATATTTATTTTCCATAGTTTCAAGTAACTATTGCAAGTATTTTCAATTAGAAAAGTGAATACATTTTGAATAATATGTTAAATCTGTGTAAAAACTTGTGTGTCGTTCATATATGTATGAGTGACATTTGGAGAAAGTGTTAATTTCATGATGTCAAAGTTTTAATTTAATGATGTCAACGTTTTAATTTAATGAAGTCAAAGTGTTAATGCAATGAACAACCACCCCGTATCCCAAGAGAGGCAGAAATCTACGATCACGCTTTTCCAACAAAATAGACCATCTTATTTCAACAAAATGGACCCTCCCACGATCAAGCAAGAGAAAATACGACGATGCAAATAACCGACCCGGTTTCCGACAGGCCCCCTCGAGTTACGTGCTGCTAATTTCCTTATTATGGTTACTGTTATTTAATCGAGTTTCCATTGCTCGCCAGAAGGCTGAATCGTTAGACCGGGAACGCAGAACGAATACCGATCGTAATTTTTTGCTCCCTTTTCGCGATGCAGCCACGATAACGAGATGGAACAGCATCGAAAGAACACCGTGTCGCGCTAATACAACGATCTTCCGAAAAAAAAAACAAAGGATCGATTCCTTTCTTATTCCGTGTGCATTGATGCGGTCCGGCTACGAGGATCGACGGAAACACGATCGAAACGCGCAGTTTTTTAGCGAATCTCGAGGTCGAACGGGCGGCTCGACAAGTTTGATCGATCCGTACGAACCAGACCGAACAGCTTCCGGCTAAAAGTCTATTCGTCTATCATTTTGTTAATTGATTCATCGAGACACGTCCAATTTCTCACTGGACCAAATTAACACGCTCTACTGACTCCCACCAGCAATTAGCGGATCCCCGACGCGGCACATTCGACTCTCGAGAATGAAACCCATATCCGAACTCGAAAACGCTTTTCTCATATTTCAGCAGAAATTCGCGACCGATATATCTATGGCACGTACAGTGGGGAACAAAAGTATTCGTACACTCAGAATATTATTAAGTATGTTTAAACATATATATACACACATATATGTATTGCACATACGAGTGCTTCTATAAACACATATGTATATGTGTCTGTGATACAGCTACATAGATGTATATGTGTACGCACATACAGTATGTATGTGCATGTGTATGTGCATCTATAATTTGACACATGTATATCATATGTACATTATACATAGATGTATATTATACATGTCATAACACCAAACGAACATGACATATCGTCAAGTTACTACATGATGTTGCTGCCTCCATTTTTGGCTTAGATATTGTCATAAGTGTCATGTATAATATACATCTACAATGTACATATAATATACATGTATGTATTTACGTATACACATAAACACATATGTAAATGTATAGCTGTATCTATACATCTACACATATACATATAAATATGTACATCTAGGTATATGTATACGTTCAAATATGATTCATAATATTAACTGAAATCTCCTCGACTTGTTGCAAAACTCGCTAATCCTAAAAAAATTGGCAAGCGAGACTTAGCATTTTTGCTCTTTGATATTCTTCTCCGTACTATAAAAAATCGACCCCTGTCGCGTATTATCCATGCCGGATGAGCTGCCGAATGAAATATCGGAAGTAGAATAGGGTTTATGGATTCTTTTCGCAGTTTCGTTCGGATAACATGATCGAGCAAAATCCTCGAAGTCGCGTTTGAACGTTCTAGCGTTACCGCGATAAAATATTACGTTGTTCGGAAAGTAATTTCGTTTTTTCTTTTTAAATAAAATGAAAGACGATTTTCATCGGACACTACGATTTTGTATTAAATTAAATCTGTACGATTGCTGTATTAAATGATGAATTCTATCGAAGTCATTGAGTCTCTATTATCTGTTTCATTATGTTTGTACATCGTATGTGCAGTACTATGATTCGATTAAAAGAGTGCCTATCCAAAATTGCTGTATTAAACGACGAATTCTATAAAAGTTATAGCGAAAGACAAAGGCCGTTGTTAAAAATACGAAATCAGTTATCGGAGAACCGAATAAATGAAAGGTACGGTTCCTCACCAAGGCGGATAAACTCCTCGAGGTGACGCGCCACCGGCTCTGATCTGTTCGTTGACGTAACCGCTCCTGGGCACGTTCAGAGCGCTCCTGATGCCCACGCAGGACCCGTCCAAGGTCCCCGGGCCCGGTTTCGGTACGTGGCTGCTGCAGTAAACCTCCTTGTCGTTGATCGTGTGCTGGTTGTTGTAATAGGTCTTCAGGGTCAGCTTGGTGCCGCAGATCGCGCACTTGAAGCAACCCGCGTGGAAGAACGTGAAGTCCTTCAGCGGGCCCACTCTGTCCACCTGGTACACGGTCTGGGCGCACCTCAGACACGTGCTCTCGTAGAAGTTAGGCCGATACATGGTCTACGAACGGGGCTGTACACTTCCTCGGCTACGTTCCACCGCTCGATGAGTGTCGATCGCTGCCCTCAGTCCGCTCTGCAAGCCAGCACGTGCGACCTTGTACAAACGAAACGACGCGGAGTTAGAACATGGATAGGAACGACCTCGAGCCAGACGGTTATATAAAGGATATCGGCGAAATACCGAGAGCGAGATCGGTCAACGACGGGGAACGCCGGCGACCCGCTCGACCGGATCGTAAATTTTCCTCCGTTGCAAATGCCATTTTGGTATTCCCCGCGTTAGCCACTTGCCGGAGTGACGGCTGTTTCGGACTTTCGGGAAATTCGCTTGTTTTCGGCTTTCTATAGTTACGACTGTTTCGGATTTTCAAGAATTTCGGGAGTTTCGGCTGTTTCGGACTTTCAGGGGACTGGGTAGTTTCAGACTTTTGGAAGTCTTTACTGTTTTGGACTTTCTATAGTTTCGACTGTTTAGGACATTCTGGTGACTCGGTTGTTTCGAACTTTAGTGAATATCAAACTGAGATTTCTCTAAGTTCCGAGCTATGGGGGTTTCTGATCCCTAGGACATAAGGGAATATCGAACTTTGAGATTTCTTTAAGTTCTGGACTTTGGAAGTTTCAGGTCCGTTTAGATATAATCAATTGGAAATACTTTGAACCGAGTTCGAAATCTTCGTCCGAGTTACAGAAACATGGAAGAAACATTTCATAAATCGAACGATACTGGTTAAACGCGTGCCTTAATTGGAAGTAATTACCGTAATGCAAAAGTCTCGCGCGAATCAGACCGAGGCTGTTTCTCGACTCTGGATAATTACGTTTGCCAGAATGCCCAGAAAACAGAGGGAAACGTGCATACACTACCGGTCAGAGATATTTGCTCATCTTGTTACGTACTCGCAAAGTATACAGTAGCCCATAATTTTCTTACTTTTTTGGTAACCCATAAAAAAGCACACGAAATATTTCACAGATAATCTCCAATAATTTCAGAAAGAGTAAAGAGGGAAACGGAGATACGCCGCGTCGTTTTCCTGCTTATTGTGACATAAATTTTCGAGGATCCATCGTTCTGAAAGGCTCATTTCAAAAGGGAAGCTTCAAGAAATATGACATATTTTTTTTTTAATTTTAGTCAGGTATGCGTTCTATTGAAAAATATAAAAAAAGAATTTGTTTAAATTTTTTAATATTATATAACAAATTGACGAAGTCAGAAAAAATATTTTATAGTATCCCAATCCTTTATGAATAAAACAGAAAAAAATTTAGGTCCATCGGACGAGTAGTTTCTGAGAAAAAAATTCTAAAGTCTATTTTTGCAAAAATGGGTAAAAACTGCAAACTTTGAAGGCTCGTAATTTTTTAACAAATTCAAAATCGGAAAAATGATGACTTAAACCCCCCTAATTTCACATAGACTGTAACATATTTTGAGTAAAACAAAATCACAAATGGTGAGGTCAAAAAGTGATCGATTCAGCGTGGAATGACCCTAGTAGTTGAAGAGCTAATGCGTCACGTGTCAGACACGCTAAATTATGGCAAGTGGTTAATATCTTCGATATTTATGAACATATTCGGTGTCACTCGAACGAGTAAGTATACAAAAATGTTGTCGATCGGTTCTGCGGTAATTTTTGCAACATCGTGTGTATAATTACCGATGACCAAACGTTGGCTGTGTGTATTAGTAGAAAATCCACGAACAACGGATAGCATCGCGATCGCGAGCGATTAAAGGATCAACAGTAAACGCATCGGTGTTGGCAAAAAAAGTGATCGTGACGCCAACACTTTCCTGCCGTTGCTTTTGCAACAAATTGTTGCCAATACTTTTCACAGTGGGCGACCTAACGGACGCGGATAATTGCAACAGATTTCACGACCTCGTTTGCACGTATAGACCATATTACTGGTTTACGATACGTTCGAGTATCATAAATATCGTGAAGTATCATTTGGATATTCGTTAGACTCGCGAGTGAGTGATTTACGAGATGAGAATTTAAGAGGCGGGAATTTAAGTGATGGGAATTTAGGAAATTGAATTTATATGAATTTGGGAATTGGGAAAATTTGGGAATTGGGAAAATTTGAAATATGTGGAATATAGATTCTTGGGAACTATAGACTTTGCGAATTTTAGGCACGTAGGAAATGCGGAAATTTGAAAATTTGTGGTTGCAGGAAATATACAAATTTAAGAATTTCAGGTTGCGACTATTCGAGGATTCGAGAATTTAGGAACTTGACAATTTGAGATTTTGGGAATCTAAATATTTGAGAATTTGAGAATCTAAAGATATGTGAATTTGAGAACCTAAAGATTTCGAAATTCGAAATTTAAAAATTGAATCCATACCAAAGAAAACTAGAACGAGATACAGGTCCGAATTTGATGACTCCTGGAAATTCGAAATTTGGAGATTTAAAAAGTGGATATCGGATGTCGTAAATTCGTACCGACGTAATTACGAGACCTCCTAAGTCTCTAACTTCGAAAAAAAAACGGTAAAAAGAAGCGAACCGTACAGGAGAGCGTGCAGAATGACTCGAATCTCGTCGGTGATACAACTCCATTGACATTTCCGCGCGTGCGAACGGACCGTGCGTCCTCGTTAACGCTTCGATACTGTTCTCCCGTGCCGGCGATGACCTCCGTTCACAAGAGAGAAAAAAAAGCATATTTCATTCATACTGGTTTCCCGTGTTTCTCCCGTTCGCGCACGCCTCTTCGATCTCCTTTAACGTCCACAGAAATTACATCATCGAGGAGAAAAGCTCGGAGACGAAAGTCCGAGCGTGGTCGTCGTCAAAACTTTCCGTACGAATTTAATAAATTTTTCAAATGTGTATCTCATAATGCATCGTTTGATAGTGGTTACATATGCGTCCATATACATATGTGTATCTTACAAAGAATCTTTTAATAGTAGTTACATATGTATTCATACACATATGTTCATCTTACAATGTTCGTGTTGATAGTGGTTACATATGTATTCATACACATATGTATCTATATTTTATAATGTTTCTTTTCATGGTGATATACTAATGTATATCTTACAATGCACCTTTTGATAGTAATTACTTATGTACCCATATTCATATGTATCTTTTGATGGTAGTTGCAATGAGTCCATGTACATATGTACATCTTGCTATACATCTTTTAATAGTGGCTACATATGTATCCATATAGGCATGTACATCTTACAACGTGTCTGTTAGTCCAAATGTGAATCATTCAGTCTTTACCTTGTTGCGCGTATATGTAGATTCAGTGAAGATAAGATTTGTTCAGAAATATAGGTTGAGCCAAAGATTACTAAAGAATTCGTTCGATCAATTAGTAGAAGTTAAGTGTTAGTACATATTCATTACGGGCGATGTACATCGGACACGTATGATCCGGACTCTCTCTTTTTTTTCTTCTCAATCGTTTTTAGATCCCGGGAACCGACGAATTCTGCGTGGTTGCGCGGCCACAATGGCTCGCGTTACGTCACGCCGTCAGCGTGCACAACAATACCGTAATAAACGCAGGATAGTCCCTCTCACGCATCAACGAATCCTGCTTTTCCGCTCGCCACGACACGCACTGATTCTTTTTTTCAGCCGTTGCTCCTCGATCGCGATGATTTTCAGCCCGGGACAAAATCCCTGGCGAGGATACGCGCTGGTTAGCTTTTCTTACGGAGAACGGGCACAAGTGTCTGCACGGAGAAAGCTTTTTGTTGCGTGACAGGATATTAAACACCGATTCCTACATGTGCACGCTCCACGTACGAACGCCATTTTTCCCGATAATCTTCGTTTGGTTCGCCCGTTAAATGTTTTTGTGCCACTTTATCGCTTTCCTATTCAACGAGAGAAAAGGCTACCATTTCTAATTTCTCCGTAGTGGGTACCGTTTCTCCTTATCGAACATTTTGGTCGGTAGTCTTTAATCCCGAGACTTTAAGAATGTGGAGCTTTAGAGATTCCGACAATGTAAAATGAAGAAATTACGCGAATTTCAAGATGTAAGACTTTAGGCTTATCGAAAGGTTCAGTCCATTTATGAACAGGAAGAAAATAATGCAGTTTATAATACTTTTAATCACAGAATGCATACAGTTATCAATGACACGAGGTATCTTCACTGTAATTAATTTCATAGGTCACGCGCGTATAAATACAATTATAAAGAATTCCAAATATGGCTGACAAAATCAGAAGATCGAGGAAAACGAAACCATACTGGATAGACAATGAAGGAAAAGGGAGTGGTAATTATCAAATTTGCTGGTTATGTCACCTGAGCTAGTTGTAAATATAAACTAAATAAATAAAAGAATATATATGGTTCAACAGAACACGCATGTTCAAACTCGAAACGAAATTATCGGAGAAAACTTTCCGGTAAACCTAATATGTCTATATCGAAATTCTTTAATGATTCGCTATCGAAACGATAAGAGATTCGGGTTGTGCGGTATTAAGGTAAACGTTCCGTAGGCGGAAGCAATTAGAGACTTCATACGGGCTATATCGCGTCCATTGGTATCGTCTTGTTAACGAAAAACGGGGCATGATCGATTCGTGTCCCTCGACATACCGGTAGTCGCGAACGCGCATGAACGCTCGTCAATTTCCTGCTGGTCGTCGATAGCTCCATTTACTTTCCGTACTTTTCCGACAACGTATTTTTCCCGAGCACGCGAACGAATCAGCAATTTGAATTTTAATCGTTCCGCTTTACGCAATATCTCGTGAGGAAATCGTAATGATCGTTGTAAAACACGACACTTCCAATTACGGATACTCGTCGGCTTTTCATTCATCGGACGCTTGTCTGGTCACGGCGATCTTACGCGACATTTTGCCGAAGCAATATGCTCTTTTTCTGATTGCTAACGCGACCCTCGTCACTTTTATTTCCGTTATTCGGGGCCCGACCCTGCTTATCGGCCCATTCACGCTCTGCTCTGTTCGTTCGAACACTATTTAGAATTGTTAGTTAGGACTATTTTCGATACTGCTTACATAATGTACATATACAATATGTATATCCATACACATATATTTGACAATGTATCTTTTGATAGTGGTACACATATGTATATATACATATACATATATATTCACAATCCATCCTTTGATTGTGGTACACACATGTATCCATATGTATACATGTATCTTGCAATGCATCTTTTGATAGTGATTACATATGTATCTAACATATGTTACAACGTATCTGTTAGTCTATGTTAATATGTAATTCGTTTATGTTCAAGTCATCCATTTGAAATGTCAAAATCTCGAATGTCCACCATTTTCTCCCTCGATATCTACCCCGATCAGAAAGAAATTTACATGACTAGTGTACTTGTCCAAGCCATAACGAGAGCGTCAATTCATCGAGGTATAAACTAACCCGGTATAGTAGACGATACTCGATTGAACATAGAGCAGAACGAATCGATAGCATGGATCTGGCCTTATTCCCTCGTGGTGAAAATGATATGCATCTCGGCCCGATGACACGAACCGTCGAAAATCCGCGACGTCACGCGCGTGAAAATTATTTATCGCATTCCTCGCGTCGTTTATCACTGGATAATGCTCGCACGGACACCGGTGTCCCCATTCTGGCCCACCTTCTCCTAGGTATTTGAGCTCGCGCGAGCGCGAGACAACCGATACACGCATTGTATAAAAAAAAGGGACACGCGTACGATCACAAGCACCGCGTAACTTGCGTGTACCGAGAGTCAAACGCACGAGAGACTTTGTCGACACCCGCGACGACGTGTACGTTGGCTTTCTTTTTGGGAATTTCGCGATTTTGGGGACACGGGTTTGGCTGGTCGAACGTTTCGGGCGTTTTGGAATTTTGAAAATTTCGGAATTTCAGGTGTTTCGAAGTTCTGCGAATTGAGAATGTGGGGTTCGATGGATGTAGCGATTTGGGGATTTCGATATCCTGAGATTTCGAAATTGTGAGATTGTGGGATTGTGGGATTGTGAGATTTCAAGATTTCGAGATTGTGGGATTGTGAGATTTCAAAATTTCAAGAGTTTGAAATCTCGACATTATTAGATTTGAAGATTTTGAGATTGTAAGATTTGAAGATTTTGGGAATATAAGATTTCGACATTGTGAAATTTCAAGATTTCGAGATTCTGAGATATCAATATTGGGAGGTTGTAAGATTTCGATATTGTGAGATTTTAAAATTTCGAGATTTTTTAATTTTATGACCGAGTTACGAGTCATGACATGCTGACTATTAACTATTTCCTTCTTTCACTATCAATAATGTTCCACCCAGATTCCAAGCTCTTCCAGAAATGTTCTACAGATTTGGTTCACTGTTTTCGAACTTGTCCGGCAATGTAATATGTAGTGCATGTCTATATTGTATAAAAAACTTTGGATCCCATAGTTTTTTTATGGGATCCAAATGATGTGATCTAGCCAGGCATATCATCGTTTTCAATTTAGAGTTCTCTCGTAATCGCTGTTAATAATTTCCACATATTTCGGAGGCGTACTTCGCATTGCCATCGTGTATAAATGTGAAGTTGTTTGATTAATTAGCGATATTACATATCACATTATATATATCACAAATTCCATGAACAAGGTAGGTGTCCACATACTTATGATCGGCAGTGCACATACGTTGCATCGAGGAGTACATGGACATACTCGAATCCAACGTACACGAGTCTGCCGGGTTAACGGCATCGTTGTCCCGCTGGAAAAAAGGCGTGTTCCCGTGTTTGCGACAGTTTGTCTGGTTACTTAACGCGCGAAAGTACCGGTGAATAACAGGCATTCCATTGAACGGGGACATCGAACGTGCCTGGTACTACTTGCACGGTTCTCCGTGTTCCTGAGATTTCAATTCTCCTCTTGGCATTGATACCGGCATGACACACACCGGTCGAACGATTTCAGACTTTTCAGCCTTTCGCGACCCAGTTTCGGACTCGTCACACCGTACACCGGGTCCTGGGACCATGACGCAGCTACTCACGGCACTGCCGGAATATTCACAACTATTTCTCTATTATACACCTTGCACGCTTGAAAATTTCTCCGCAGAAACTTTCGACCGATGTACTCTTATCCGAAAGTACGAGCCAAGACTCATGAACCAAGTACATCGTTCATGCTTTTCGAAAATGGTAGAAGAACGCTCAGAATTCAACAAATTTGGACCATTCAACAAGTTTAAGATACGAAGCATTGTAAAGCGCATTTTTTTTAATTCCTTTGTTGCTTTTCATCCAGATAAAGAATTAATATGAACATTAATTTGTGTCACCGTTCGTTTGTCTGTTTTTCAAGTTCACTTTTAATTTCAAAATGGAATGCATCGAGATGTATAATTAATGTGAACCTTAATTTGTGTCATCGTTCGTTTGTCTGTTTTTCAAGTTCACTTTTAAATTCAGAATGAACATGCACTCTACGTCTGTAGGTTTAGCATGAAATAGAAGAACGGTGAGCGATGAACCTTAAAATATTGACCAAACACGTACCGATCGTCCGAGATCCATCAAAAATCACGATCTTGCTCATTTTTACACGAACGATTTCCACAATCTTCGATTCATTCGTTAATAATATAGAATATTAAGATACACCGATCACGAGAACCTTAAAAGAGTGACTAGACATGTACCGATCGTCCGAGGTTCATAAAAAATCGCGACACCTTGCACTTTTTAACTGAAACGATCTCCACGATCTTCGATTCGAAGGATAACATAGCGCGTTCATATAAAATCGCCTCGACATGTCGTTGTCATAAAATCGTTTTGATATTCCGTGGACGGTATCGATGCCAAGAAGCGAATCATTCTATCGACGCTGGGAAACCAGTTCCCGGAGTACGCATCGGGTTTGTCAAACACGTGTACCGATCGCGACGGAACACGAAACAAATCGTATCGTTTCGAGGTTCGCTAAACGGCGTGCACGGGACAGACAATTCGCCGGGCAAATATCGGGCGGACAATCGTAGCGAGATCAAAAAGGAAGAAAAAAAAAGGTCGAAGGCAAGGCCAGATTCCCTTCTTTCCCGGTCGGGTTGCTGCGATACTCACGTTCTCATTCTTCCATGCCGGACAGCGTGCTCCGGTTGAGACCTCGATGCTGGTCCGTTCTTTGCTCGGTCATCTCCTGGCGAGAGTTCACGTTGTTTCCGAGTTTATTTCTGTTTCCGCGTTTATTTCTCGTCGTTACACCGTCCACGACGAATTACGATGATCCCTAGGAACCACGACACTGCGAGAAATCGTGCACAATACCGCGAACTCGTTTGCCCGTTACGGTCACGTCCTCTCCGTGCATCGAAGTCACCAGGTTGTCGACGATTTACCGCGGCGAGGACCTCGTGTCAGCGCGCGTGCGCTTACAACGCGCACCGTGTCGTCTACGAGCACAGAAAATATCCCGGGAAACAGATTCACCTGCCAGGTAGCCGAAGGCCGAAAACTATGATCGACGCTGATCCGAGACTGTACGGTTTTACGATGGTCACGGTAGCTGCACAACGCGGGTTCCGGTTATCGGCGAGTTATGTATATGTATATTCCGGTTGTCCGCGTACCGACGTTTCCGGCCAACGTTTTCGTGTGTCCGCCACCTGAAATTGGGTCTCGCCACCAACCGAGGCGGCCACGCGACAGCTCGAACCTGAATATCGCCACCTGCTTCCTTCGACGTTCCAGGAAGATCTGAGGTGAGAGGGACGGCCATTTTGAGGGACCGAGCTGGCTCTCAGGTGGCGCTATGGTTGGAGAACCGTGGCTGAACCGGTGTGTAGGTATCACTGTTTTACGTGAACTCACCTGGCGAACATTGGCGTAACTCGACACGAGCTTGTCTACGAACGATTGGCCATCATAATTCTATCGGTTGTGACCATCGACGGCTTGAGACGTTGTGACTTCCAAAAGTATCATACCTATCATAATTATTTCTATAAACGAGAAGAATCTCGTGTCGTCGCAACACATTCTGAGACATGGATGTAAAAGAATGATACCTATCACAAGTATTTTCATAAACCTGTATAATCTCGTGTTTTTGCGACACATTTTGAGACATTGATCCAAAAATAACAAGCCTATCACAATTGCTTCTATAAACGCAAAGAATCTCGTGTGACAATTATTTATATAGACGGGAAGAGTCTGTTCATCCATCTCAAAGATTTGGAAATGCGAGAGGTAGAGAATCTACGATTTGAAAATCGAAGATATGGAATTCTTATATTCTACGATATAGAATTTGCAAATCCGAGAATTAGTGATTTTAGGGTCGACGATTTACAAATTGGAGAATTGTAAATTTCTGAATTCTCAATCTGAGAATTAGGGATGTTCAAATTTTAATATATTGAAGTTGGAAAATTGTAGATTTGGATTTAAAAATTCTCCAATCTGAAAACTGAGGGTGTCGAAATTTGAAAAAATTGAAACTTGGCAGATGGAAAATTTAGACAATAAAGAAGTTGACAATTTTTGTTTTTGGACATATAAAAATATCCAAATTAAGAATTTAAAAATTTAATAAAAGGGAGATTGGAAAATTTTGAAATGTGAAAGTTTGATAATTTTATAATTCGAAAATTTTGAAATGTGGAAAATTGGAAAATTGGAAAATGAGAAGTCAGGAAATTTGAAAATTTTGAAGTTTGGTAATTTAAGAATTCGGAAATTTGAAAATTTGAAAATTTGAAAATTTGGAAATGTGGAAATTTGAAAATTTGGAAGTTTGGAAATTTGGAAACTAACAAATTTGATATTATCGTCTTTCGGAAATTCGACACTTTAAAACATCAGAAACTCTCAAACGCTACCATCTACAACATTCGATACCTCCGCATTTCTACTGTACCGCATACCCTAACTATCCCACGTATCTGACCTAACATAACGATACGACGAGAATCAAGGCCTCGCATCGATCCCGTAAGGCCCACCTAAGGCATAGGTCCGGTCAGGTCCCGGTATAGTTACGCCAATGGTGTCGATGTTCTGTCTCCGTCACCTGTGCCGATGCTCGCACATGTTCGTTGAGAAACGTTTTGTTAGAAACGCGTTTGCTTTCTTTTTTTTTCCCTTCGGCGGTACACCTTTTAATAATGGACGATTATTCGAGGGCCTAGTAACTTCTCGTGTCCGATGGAACGCGGTCTCGATTCATTACTTTCATTCGAGCGTCTGATCGATACCCGATGGGAAAAAAGAAAGCTGGGAACGTGTGGTGGGTCTGTTCGCCGAGATTGGTGGGCGCCGTTTTAGGATATGCTCGACTCGATCACTATTAAATCTTCAACAGCGTGAACCACGCTCTCGGTCACCCGTGCCTTTTTTCGATATCGTCGACGCTTCTTTCGATTAATCGTGGCCAGTGCACGCTCCTGGTGTTCCCTTTGCTTCGCCGTCCTTCTTTCATCTTGCCTTTCTTCTTTACTCGCCAACTTTCACTGACGCATTCGGTACACAATTCGGTGGAATGTGCGTTGCGACTTTTGCCGTTAAACGCTTATCGATCCTCAAAATCTACGGTATCCCAAAACTGAGACAAATGTGTCTATCAGCCACAACATACACGTTCATCGAGTTTTTGTCAATTTGATCAATTGCTTGTCACGTTTCGAGGACCGTTTCAAAATGTCGAAGTTGCAAATATTTTATTCGCTGCTTCAAACGTTATGAAAAGACATATGTATAGATTTTAATAACAGATGTGCACATATACATGAATATATTTATTAATTTAATATTTTATATTATAATATTAACACATTATACTAATATACATATTGTCATAATATACATATATGTATGTATGTACATAATACTTTTTTGTTAAATATATAATATAATACAATATAAGAATGCAATCGTTCAGGAACAGTCACCTCATAACCTTTTTTAATATACAATATGTATTATATACTATATTACATATATTTAATAAAGAAAGATATGTAATATAATTTAATATGTACACATTACAAAACGTTATAAAATGACTGTTCCTAAACGATCGTATTCTTATAAGGTGATTATTTAATTTATAGAATTTAATTTAATTGAAACTACGTATTGTCGAAACATCTGATCTTAAAAATAAAACGTACGAAACCATTTTTACCTATAGTGCCTCCTCTGTTCGCAAAATTTTATTCAAAGTTTGCCCGAAAAGTAAGAACGAGAATGAAACACGGTGCTCGTTAAGGAACCAATTAACAATTTCACGAACGAAATGAAAATGGCTAACGATGCAATTTTTTGACGGCAATAAACGCTACCAAATCGCTAATTATTTTTTTTCCGGCACGAACAGACGAAACCGGTATAAAAGATTCGTTTATGCGAGTCTCTTAAAAACGATCCGAAGGGACTATTAAGGCTTCATCAAACTGTTTATGGTTGTTTTCATCCAACGTTCCGGGATATCGGGCTTCGATATCTTCGAATGAGATCATTTGCCCGTGAGAGTAGACGTTACAACGTAGGTGTACCGATGAACTTTTTTTTCTGATCGAATGAGAAGCAGGTAGATAAATTGTTTAAATGAATTGTTAAGATATTCCGCCTCTCCTTCTCTGTACCTACGTATCGAACCGACTCTGTATACGGTACGTCCGGTTTAAACATACGCGTGCCATTATTTCTCCGATTATTGAAAATGTTGCGAAACTTTTTATGGAATCGAAGGGAGTTTTAGTTTTAGTTTTCTGTACGGAACTTAGGTATGAGGGACGGTTGAGGATTCAGAAATTTGGAAAATTAGGGGGTATGGTAGTTAGGTTTGAAGTTTGTTTGGAAAATTAGACTATTCGAGATGTGCAGTCTCGTGTATTTACGACATTTGTTATTACTACATTTGTAAACTTCCAGTTTACGAACGTTCATAGTTTCAAATTTCCTAATTTTTAAGATTCCAATTCCCGAATTTTCAAATTCTCAAATTTTGCAATTTTTAAATTCGAAAATTCTCAAATTCTCAGATTCTCAGATACTCAAATTTTCCAATTTTCAAATTCTCAAATTATAGATTCTCTTATAGTTCGCATTTCCAGAAATTTTTCGATAAGTATGGAGATAGTTATGAAATGATTAAAGGATATTTATAAAACAGTTATGGGATACTTACAAACTATTTATGAAATAGTTGTGAAATCTTGACATAACATTTATAAAATATTTGTGTAATACTTACAAAGTATTTATGAAATATTTATAGAATCATTATGAAGTATATACATACGTAGTATTGACGGAATACCATAGTTATGGAATATTTACCGACCATCGATAAAATGGTTATAGAATTCCGGTAAATTTGCGTCGACACGTATAAAATCGAATCCAAGATAAAGATCCGAAAAGTGAAAAACCGAGTAGAACGATAGAAGTTAAAGTTGTAGCCGGCATTTGAAGCCCACGCGATCTCTCGCGTTTCTACGCATGTGGGAAGTAAGTTGTAAGCGGTGATGCAACCACGATATAATACAGATGCAAATATAAGAACAGACACAGTTACCGTGTAATTACACTTGACTGTATTTAGTTTTACGACTTCCAGCCCGTATGTTCCGCCTCGCGATCATTCTTTGCGCTTTTTCTTACCACGTTTCATCGCCGGCCAACGAAAATTACCGTCGATGGAATGCTTATAATTTGTATCGTTACCCAACGTTTGTTTCTTCCTCGTAGACCCGATCATTTGCCAGTACTTTACGAAGCGAACGATATTTTTCCTCGACTATACTCGCGCTAGTGTTCGATCATAATTCTATCGCGTTCCTCTTGCACTTATTTTTCTCCGGCTGAACTATAAATAACAATTAGTATCGAATGACTGCAGTCGCTCTTAAAGTGCGTTTCTACGAGTGCCTCTCTTACACGGAATTTTCTAAATAAAAATAACACCATTTCTACTTATAGTCTCCTAGAAATAAATGCTTCTCCTGCACCTGTGCAATTAAGAATATCCCAATTACCGCGATCGTTAAACTTCTATTTTTTACGTTTTTCATGATCTCCGCAATAAAAATCGCGGTATGTATTGTACATATTTGTGTACATAATAAACGAACTCTTCGTACCGAGTCTAGCTAACAATTAGAATGCACGAATTTAAAAAAGAGACACCTAGATATGTTATACGGGCACGATTCGTTACATACGCGTCTTCGCTGCGTGTTTTGAGACATGGAGACACATCTCGTGTCTTGGCGACACATTTTAACACGTGGATCTAAAAGAATCCTGTCTTTTATAATCATTTGTATAAATGTGTTGAGTTTCGTGACTTTGTGATACACTTTGAGACATTGATACAAAAGAATGATATCTATCACAATTATTTGTTTTAACGCGAAGAATCTCGTGTTTTTGTGACAAATTCTGAGGCATTGATCCAAAAGTATCGTACCTATAACAACTATTTGTACAATCCCGTAAATATTCGTGTTTTTGTGACACATTTTGAGACATTGATCCAAAACTATCATACCTATCACGATTATTTATATAGACACGAAGAGTATGTTCATCCATCTAACATATACCAAAAGCGAATATCATAAAATCAGCGTATAAAGCCGTCAAAACAAAAGGGGTTCGGGCAATCGTGCCCGCGGGCAAAGTTTCCACGAATACGTGGATCATCCCAATTTTCCCCGAGGTTTCCCGCGGTATCCGATCGAACGAAAAACAAGATCAAGATCCCCGTACAGCGCCGCTCAAAAGTGGCATGGCGGCACAGTATGCCGAGTCTCGGCTGTTCGTCTCCGATATATTTACGCGAACGGGGAGACTCGGTTAAAACGGTGGCATCGGTCCAGCAGCCACGTTACGGAAATAGATTTCGGCTGGTGGCGATGCAACCAGCTCTCCTTCGAGACGTGGCAGCCAGTACCGTGACGACCAGTTCCCGAGGAAAATCGGAGAAATCTCCTCCGTGTGGTCCCACATGAATGTGAGTGCGATATTCCTTTCACGAGTGCATTATACCCTAACGACAGCACGGTTACGACGCGATACGTGCGTCACGGCGGGTCCTTTGTTTTCTTCTGTTCGATAAACGTGGTGCATCGGCCTCTGGAAACACGCTCGACCGCGTGGACAACGTCTCGAGGAACCTCCCGTCTACTATCCTCCATTTCCTGCCACCGTTAAACACTCTTCTTTAACCCGTTACTATATCGCGTTAGATCACGTTTTCGTTCTACCTATTCTACATTCGCTTCGCCTCGATACGTTATCGAATTATTGCTCGCTCGCTGATCTTTACGCGGTTTATCCGATTTACGAGTATCTCGTGCGAACTTCCGTTTTACGAAACGTCGCGTCAACCATGTTGGAGCACTCGGCCGAACGAGTGATTAACATCGCGGAACTTGAGTGCTAGTTTTCGTTCTTTCGTGGTTCGCTAATCGGGTATTCTTTACGATGAGGTTTGTGAAAAGTTCGGAAAGAGTATCAGCTTAGATGGTTCATGTATGACGTTTATATGTCCATGGAAACTCGGCTCTAAATTTACTGAGCTTAATATCATGTCCGACCTACATATTTTGGAGCAGTTTAGAAGCATAGTGTCTCGCTTTTTTTATCGACTCGAATAAGTGAACCGCACTTTATGAAAACTGCAATACAAATTTTAGTTAATATATAATATATATGAATACTAAATAATATATTAAGATTTGTATTTACCGTTCAGTAGTTATGATCAATTTTCATTGATCAATATTCGAGATGGACATATAAATCAAAACATCTTGTATATCACGACAAATTCTTGACCTTAATTAGAAACACACATATTAGGTACTTTAAACGTTCAATATAAAAGCCTCACATTTTTCATCATAAAAAGACGTTCATGAATTTTCTAACTCTCAATTTCAAACACAATGTTCAGTTTTTATAAAATACCAAATGTTTCAATTTTTATGAAATACCAATAGTTTCAATTTTTATGAAATACCAAAGGTTTCAATTTTCATAAAATACCAAAAGTTTCAATTAAAACATATAAAAAAACCACGAACGTGATAGATGAGACTTGTTGAACATACAAAATAATAACCTATAATAATATGTCTACACGCCCGTTGCCATAAACAATTCGACAAGGACAGGATCTGCCCGCCACCGTCATAGATTCACAATTTTCATTCATCTTTCTAATTTCGTGAGACGAAACTAGAAAACACACGATATTTATAATATCGTTCTGGTTATATCGAGAAAAATTAGTAATCCTCCAAGATTTCGAAGTTCGCGTATTTTATCTCGTGCACGATGTATACCGGAAACGGGGATCGGAATCGGTTCGTTTGTGAAGAAGACACGCAACGATAAGTTCTGCATAGCTATACGCCATTTGTCATTTGTCACGGTGAAAGTCTTGCGCGAATGTGCGAAGAAAGGCATAGAAATTTAATTTACTTATAGCACCTATCAAAACTTGAGTGCTCGTTGTCACTTTTCTTTCTGTACTCAAATCCAATAACGAAGATGATTTCAACGAGTCACGAAGTTCCTGATCCAAAAACATTCGAAGCAATTTATTACGAAAAATTTGAATTGTGAAATTTGTTTACAATTCTTGAGTGTTCGTTTTCAATTCTCCTTAAAACCCTCATCAATTCGATTTAAATCTGACAACGAAGATAGTTTCATCGAATCACGAAGTTCCTGATCCAAAAACATTCGGAGCGATTTATTACGAAAAATTCGTAATTGTGAAATTTGTGTACAATTCTTGAATGCTCGTTGTCACTTTCCCTTCAAACTATCATCAAGGGTAGTTAAACCTAATAACGAAGATAGTTTCATCAAGTCACGAACGTGGTGCAAAATCGTGCGAAGAAATTAATTACAAAATATTTGTAACTATAAAATTTCTTTACAATTTGTTTACATTTTGAAATATCTTTAGTCGTGTTTCAAAAGATAGATGACAACCAATATTTACGAGTCTTTGATTTTTAGAATAAGTCTTCAGCTACTTCGGTTTCGTTCATCTTTCGCGACGAGCAAAAAAAATTACCCAAAACTTTAAATTTGAAGATGAATTTTTAATGGAAGTCCGTTCGATCGTTGCTCGTTATCCAGAAGTACGATGAAGTTTCCGGGGCGGTATTATTGGTTTAAAAAAAATGTTTATAGAAGACAGTCTGGTGGGCAGTGGCAAGATGTTGGAATCCGTCCAGCGTCTCTAGACTTTAGCAATTTTCGCGAAATAGTTAAATTCTAATGAAGCGTGTGTCTTTCTATCGTTATTAATTTCGTTTCGCGAATGAACCCGTTAGCCTAGCGACGATATAGTCGTAATTCGCGGGGTTGTTGAATTATTGAAACACGCCGTTGCATTATTGAAATTCACGCGATCTGCCGTCATAAAGACCCGTTGCTATCGCGGTGCAATCTAAATTTATAATTCTTGGAAATTAGATGGTTTGTTGCCCGCATAGTAGATCGGACAGCAGCATAGAACAAAAGAGTGTGAACCGCCGTCAAGACAGAAGGGGCGAACGTTCTAAAGATACGTATGGCTCTAATTCGAGATTCTAATTCACGCGCGTGGAACTCGGCTCGACTGGAATCGCGAAAATTAGTTTTTCATCGTTTGAAAACGACCCCTGTGACGCGATTTCAACCCCTTGAGTTACTTTGACAAGTTTCACTCGTCACGCACTCACGGTTCAAATACGATCAATCTTACTATAACTTTATAATACGCTTACATATAAAATTCAAGTATACACCACTAGATTTACGAACGTGTAATGATCACTTATGCCTAAGTTGAAAATGAACTATAAAAATAAGTAAATAATGAATAATACATATATCAGTTTATAGAAAGATTCTTTATCTCGATGAATGTTAACATGCATTTTGTCATGAACTTTTTCATAATTTTCGTAGTAAGAATTAAGTGTTTTGTCTAACATTTTTTTGTTTCTTTTGTCAAGAGTTGTTAATGTTTTTTTGTATTTTTTTTTGTTTTTCTTTTCACGACTTGTTAATGTTCTTTTGTATTTTTTTAAACATTTTTTTGTTTCTTTTTTTTCCAGACTCGTTAATGTTCTTTTGCATTTAAAGAAAATAGAGCATAAAAGAATTCGTGTAAAAATGATCGCATAATAAGAGGTTAGATTAATGAAATCTTACTCGGGTGTAGTCCGTTCAGGCGAACGAGAACATAAAACGAGACACCCGCGACGCAAAGTAACGAAATCGGTACAAAGAAATCGCCAAGATCCAATGAATGATTCCAGCATCCGTTAATAAACCGAAGTTATTCCCCTGTATCCGTGTTGACGCGAGATATAATCGTGTCGCGTGCCATTCGGCTCGATTTTATTTCTAGACGCGGAACACGATTTTTTATCGCCGCAAATAGATCCGATTTTGGCCGCTTCCGGCCACGGTGACGTCACTCTTTCTCGAGGATCCGCTCGAAAAATCTCGATTGTACGTCCGCGTAAATTGCTCCACCTTAGTCCAAGGTGCGATGACATGAATTCACGCATTGCTTGGCAACCGAACGCTGCTCATCGAATGCTGCCAGCTTGTCACCTCGATACGAAATTGCCTGTAAAAATGCGAGACGCGCCAAACGAAACGTGTTTTAACAAACATGGTCGAGTCCGTTGCAAAAATTCTTCTACAAAGGTACAATTCGATCGGTAGCGATGAAAATCAACACCTTTCGTTCACGTTTTGAGGCGTCAAAACAAAATCTTTTATCGAAGATGATTAGCACTTGAAGGTGCAGAGAAACTTCGGTATTAACCCTTGGCACTCGAGCGACGAGTTACATTCGCCATTTGACATAATAGAACAATTTGAATAAATGTTTTTCATATATTATATTGTTGTAATGATATATTTTAAAATGTAAACTAAAGTATAATGTATTTTTAATATTTAAACTATAACATAATATATTTTTAATATATAAACTAAATGTGTAACGCACTCTAATCTATATACATGTGATGTTCAAACATAGTGAAACGGACCACAGTGACAATTGATAATAGAGAAAAATAACTTCCACAAAATTGATTAAACATTTGGCTTTTAAACTTAAAAATCCTTTCGAGCAAAGGGTTAAAAAATCTGTCAATTCTTATGAGCGAAAAAGTGCAAGGTGCGAAATCTGTTGCAGAACCCGGGAGCTGAAAAATGGCGCCCGATGGCCATCTCGAACCCATCGACCCGATTGCGCATGGCGAGGTCCATGCCTCACTGGGTACTGGTACGTATAAATATTGTATATTTTGTATATTTAGCCAACTTATTTTTTTTAAGCATTTTAACATAAAATTTAATTTCATTTTATATAATTGAGACAGTTTATATCTGATTAATTCATTCATTCCAGCCTTCAATAAAAAGACAATCGATTATGCTACCTTTGTACAATTAAAATACTGCAGCTATTTAATTAACTCATTGAGGAGAACCTACTTAACCCTTTCCACTCGAGAGGTGACTCATACACACCACTGTTGTGTAATACAGCAATTTGAAATAGGTAATTGTTAACTAAATCTATAGTGTTGCGTACATGACGTATAACCATAATGAAGCAAGTAATAGCAATAATTAATAATACAAAGGTTATAACTTCAAAAGAATTCATCGAACTTTTTAACTAAGAAATTTTCGAGTTGCTGCCTGTTACCAATAAAAATACCTCCGAGTGTAAAGGGTTAATTCGATCTAAGAGAAATACGACATAGATCCACGTGATTCTTCGTCACAACGATAAATATTAAAGGTTTTTTGTCCAAAAAGGCGCAGCAGCAGAAGGATGCGGAACAACAACAACGACGAGCACCGACCCCACCGAAGATCCCTCCACCGTCGCTCTCCGGGGACTGTGGTGACCCGGACTACGAGATCATCGAATTTCCGACCCGACCGCAACCTCTAAAATCCTCGACAGGCATCGGCAAGTGTGCCCTGTGCGGCACAGAGAACGTGTTCGCCCGTTGCGACACCTGCAACGGCAATTACTGCGAGGCATGCGACGACATGAACCATAAGCACCCGAAGAGAAAGGGCCACGTGCGACGAAGAATCCTAACGGATTTCGCGATGAAAACGCGTCCACCTCTGCCGCCGAAGGGCGAGAAGATGTCGAGCCCTCCGCCGATACCACCGCCCAGAAGAAACCGCAAGAACGCTCAGGTAGGATGCAACCTGGCCTGAGGCTTTCATCCCTTTTCGTGAATTTTCTTTCAGGCTGACCTCGCTACGTCGACCTTAGGTAACGTGCGGCTCTTCGGGGCGATCGCGAGCCGATTCAGGGGCTCCCTACGAAATTCGATCGGGATCACTGGAAACCAGGTTGCGAGGCTCGCGAATCCCACCTTTTCCTAGAACGACTATGACCAGCAAATAGTATCATCGTCATTTCCCTCCCCTCTGTTTAGAATAGTGATTGCGATATCATATATGATCACTTTACGGTCACTCACTGAGTGGTGAGGTTGAACTGAAACATATCAGGTGTATGCATACGTTTTTTTTGGTAAAGAAGACACGTAATTTTCAAGGGTGTAAACATTATTATAGATCTTAGAAAGTTTAGAATATCGGAGGTTCAACGTAGCAGCAATAAAAGACCAAGGAACTTGATTTAATGATTTTGTCAATTACTGTTGAGGTTGAGTTGGATCATCATCCAATAACTTCTACAATTGCTCGTTTTCGCACTTATGTGGTCTACCAGAGCGTTCACTGTCTTTTACATCGAAATCGCCGCTTTTAAATTATCGAAACCGTGTCTCGCATGTTATAATCGATGGAACGTGTTCACCATATGTTTCTACCAGCAAACCATGACTTCCAACAGCCTTTTCCTTTTGATCGAATAAGAAAAGCAACGCGTGCCGCAAATGTTCTTTTTTGGGCACAAAATTCGGCATGATCACTGAACGATAAAACAAAGACACTATATCCTGGCGGACTCAACTTGTACGTGCTTGTCGTTTAATGCCGGACAAACATAATGACGTATGATTCGAATTAATACGCTACGTGCTTTTCGTTTAAGCCATCTCTTAGTTCAAGCGGAAAAATCTTATGCATACGCCTGGTATTATACAACAGGTTACTCAGAAATTGACGCATGAGGAGGTTGAAAAAGTCTGACACCCACTTGTTCGGAAAAAAAGATAATGGTCAGCAACATGTTCGCCGAATTGGCTCTTAGGCAAAAATCCAGCCCGAGGCGCATTGACTCCGAAGACGCAGTTAATGGTTTTCTTTATTATAGACCCACCGAGGCTCGCTATAAAGATTTATTTTTGCACGTTAGTTCAAACGATAATCCGACAGCTTCGATGTCATAATGATCTCCGTGGATGATCGTGTTGTACGATAACGTGTATAGCCGGTTACCCAGGAATTGGCGCGTGAGGAGGTTGAACCGAAACGTAAAAAGTATGCCTATCTCCACATTCCGATATTAACTTTTGACGCGATGAATATGGTTTTTGACATCGCACTCGATCTCTTGTATTTTTAAAATTGAAAAATTTTTAATTGATTTTACATTTAAAAAATGTTTAATTTGAAGAATTTCAAATTAAAATTTAAAATACTTTTATTATTTCTATTATAATTTTTATTTATTATTTTTATTATAATTTTTATTTATTGTTTTTATTAATTTTATTATATTGAATTTTAAATTTTAATTTAAAAAGCTTTCAAGTAAAATCTTTTTTTTATGTAGCTTTCTGTGTAAACGTGACTAAAATTTCTTCCTAGACCCCCTCGAGGGATGCGTAATTTTTCGAACAACAGGCAATCGCAACTTTGTCTCCGGTGATCCTGTGCGTCGTATTCGTCATGTACTTGGAGAAGTGATTTGTTAATCGTTGTTAGTTGTACATATAGCGTAGACGTTTTGAACTTCGCCCGATCCGTTTCTAGCGGAAAAGAGAACACGTCACACCGAGGCAACGATGATTGTTATAGAGCGCACCCGCCACTCAACTCGCGTAGATCAGTCATTATATAGTCGTTTAAGTTGTTTTCCGCTGACAGATTTTATTGTATATTGTCGTTGTTTCTTTTTAATACACCACGTTACCGCAAAACACCACTGCCGTATTCACTGAACCCGTTCACTCTTTCACGTTGTCGCGAGTCACCTCGAAAAACGAACTGTTCGGAGGTTCCTGCCTGTTTTTTTTTTTTTTGTATAATATCACACCTAACTCGTAGAATAATTCTCGAATCGATTAACACGACGGTGAATATGGCAGGAGAAATGATCACGGTGAACAAGATGAACCCGTTCGTTCCCGTATCATTTATTTATTTTTTAATTTACTTTTTTTTCTGTCCGTTTAACATGCACACAGTGTACATCAGTTTCAGCTTACAGCGTCGCACCGCAGCTACATTAACAGCTAGAAAACCACCGCCACGTTTATTTATACTTTGTCACCGTTTTAAGTTGCCGGTGATCCCGATTAATCGTCGGGACCACCGTCGTCTCGTTTTCTTTCATTTTATTTTGTCCACTAACGCTTTGTTTATCATCGATTTAGCCTCGCACGTCGACGCAATTTAATTTTAGCGCCGCCACGTTGAGGACGCTCCAACCCTTTTACTTTCGAATACCTTCCTCTCGCCGTCGTGCTAAGAAAGAGAAACAGAAAAAAAAAAACGACACACGTTCTCAAAGACGATAAAGACGACGAGCGTCCGATAACGGTTCGCAGCCCCCCGAACGCGTAATAAAGCTCAGGTTTCGCGCTTAGGCTAAATCGACGCAAAACCAGGGATCCACGAATCTCTCGCTGATCGAGAGAGTGGGCAGTTTGAAGCGAAATCCACCGAATACAACCAGGCCGATCTCTGCGACCCTAGACACGAAAATCGTCTCGAAATCCATGCACTCCGTCAACTCGCCACCTACGGACGGATCCGCTTCCGGAACCGGCACCGACAAGATGTCCACACTTCAGGTAAACTTATGCATACAAAAATACTATGTAAAATATGAGAAAGGTTCCATTTATTGTGATCAAGGATCGTGTGAGTCGCACATATGCTTTTAATTGAAAGGGACTGTGCAATATACAAAATGTTTTAACACGTTGATTTAGTATTTTAGTATTTTTAGTTGTTTTAATATTTTTATGATTAACACTTTGAATGTATTAATATTAACACTTTGTATGAATTTGTACATAAATCAATCGCTAATTTTAGTCGAAACATTTAACATTACAAGGTATAAACAATTTTTATTGAAGCTTATCGAATAAACCAGGGTGGAATAATATGAAAATTGTCCATAAAATTTATCAAAAATAAAATTACTTCCTAAAGGAAATTGAAACTGTTTTAGGGTAGCACTCAAAGTTTTAAATAAAGACTTAAGTAGGAAAGAAATGAATGAAGAATGATACGTAAACTGGCTCGTACAATCATCTTTTATCTTGACAAAAGTTAACATAACATATTTTAATAAAAGCTCCTTGTAATTTACAATAAGAAATGTATCACGAGTCGTTTTTGCTCGTTGCGTACATCTAGTGTTAATTCTGTAACGTCGTTGGACATATGAAACATTTATGAGACATAACCGGACATACGAAACATTTATGAGAGAAATATCGTTGCGAATGTTCAGGAGAGGTACAGAAAATACCAAGAAGCAATGAGGGCGCAGGATGCGAACAGAAGAAGACACGCGTCCACCGATGTTCCCAGAGACACACTAAACACAAGGCCAGTGAGCTTAGGCAGCCCGAAACTGGCACCTCCGGTTCCGCCTCCGCCCCCGCCCAGATCTATGATGCAGTCAACCAGCGTATGCGATTTATCGTCCCCTCACGTGTGGAATCCAGGAATGCATCAGGTAATCCACGCTTATACATACATCGACAACTTGGACCAGAAACTTTCTAAAGTGTTTGCGATCTTTCGACGCTACATCATTTTTATGTTCGGATCCGATTATGATTCGCTTACTACATACTTACTTTGCCTGCTTCTTCTTTTAAGAATCACAGAAAATTTTGTCGAATTTTTAATATATATATATATATATATATATATATATATATATATGCCTACCATTTTTGAACATGAATTTTGTTAGATGACCAATATAACAAAGATCATAGGATGAGTCTATACTCATCCTCATCCTGATCCCGTCCTCATCCTGTACCCTATAACCTTCCTTAATCATAGTCTCCCTTAACCAATGTCGTTGCCATTCCTCGTCCATAGAAAAGTAATATAAAAGCTCAGGAGAAGCCATGAACTATGGCATTATGCAGTGTCATAGTGCAGATCATGACTGTATAAATAAAACCTTTAAGAGTTTCCTTAAAAACAGTGTTGTTACTTTCCGTTCGGGATCCATACATTTTCTTTGCACTCATTTATTTGAACGTGAATAAATTGTGGTGCAAAGACGTGAATTCATATGGTGTATACTATATGTAGAGTACGTAGAATTGTACAGTTATTTGGACAATGTTTCAGGCCCAATCGATGGCACATCTAGGGCCAGGTGGGGTGCCCATGATGTGGTACCCGCCGAATCCTCCGTGGGACATGTCCATGGGTGGTTCCACCATGAGTCTGAACCAGGCGATGTGGGGCTATCCCGTGGGATACCCTCCGTCGCAAATGCTTCCACCTTACTATCCAACATCCCTGTCGAGACCGCACAGTCCCGCCAGGAGCTTGAAATCTACCAGAAGATCGAGGGCTACTTCGCCTTCGCCGAGTATAAAATCCAGGAAATCGTTGGCCTCCAGATCGCGATCCAGAAGATCCCAGGGATCACCTTCCGACGCCAGCTCGGAGGACTCGGGAGAATCGGATTTCGATGACAGACTCTCGAGGAGTTCCAGAAGCAGACGAGGGAGCGTGTCCAGGAGCGTCAGACAGAGAAGCTACCACGAAGATGACAGCAGCAGGAGCTTGTTACCCAGAAACCGTCGCGAGTAAGTTCACGTTTCGTGTGTTCGAGTTGGATATGTTCCCTTATAAATATCACGCTTACTATCGACAAGGGGATGACCCACCTAACAGTGCATGTATCGGTAAAAAGACACTTGCTCCACAACTTGAGTATGTGTTGTATGAGTAAAGAAAGGTACTTATTCCAGAAAACATAGTAGCATCTTGTAGCGTCTAAATACGATCATTACGTCTCTGCCTTATTTAGTCTAGCTTTAAGATTGCAGGTACGAATGAGGTGGGTAAATAAGTCGATCGCGTGAACGTTTTCCGAGTGGATGCTCGAACTGTTTGCGTGAGAATGCTTGTTCAGTTTATTTAGAAATTCATTTAGCCACATAGTCAGCCACTGCTAGCTGTAAGGTCAGACCTGCAGGAACAACGAGTTCAGAATTGTGAGATCAAGTAAAGATTGTCCTTGTACCCTTATCCCAACCCACAGTCTAATCGATAGTCTCGGAAATTGAGGAGTAAAAGAAAATTTTACTCTTTTTTCATTTACTCGCGTCAAAAGACGAAATAAATGTCACACGAATGAACAAAGATTGCAAAATAATCAAAATTCTTCACAGTAATAATTGTATTCGCAGACGACTGATGTCGGAAGAGAGGATGACGAGCACTGAGGATCAGTGGTCCGAGAGTCAACCGGCTAAACGATACCCTCCATCGTCGCGAGGTTACGACGACTTCCAGAAGAACACCCTGAATTCTCGACGACGCTACGACCAAGAAGAACGCAGGCTGTCGAAACCCGACTCGCGATTGGATCGTGTGCAAAACGGCAGCTATCGTCGAAGACGAAGTACCGACGAGGAGTCGTCGGATCGACGCGCGACATTACCGATCCGACACAGAGTCACCAGCTCCTCCGACGACCACTTCGACAAGACGGAGATAACTTCTCGAAGAAGAGAGGACGATGTTCCGGCGAGAAGAGCCTCGTCCGTGCGCAGGGATGCGCGTTTCGACGAATTCGAGAGATCGTCGCGTCGGGATTCTCGAAGATCCTCCATCGACAGCGACGCTCAGACCAGGAAGACCCCTTCGAGAGATCCCTCGGCTAGAAGAAATCAGGAAAGCAACGAGCCGACTCGTCCCGCGTCCAGAAATCGATCGAGTCCCGCCCGAGAACCAATCTTGAAGAGAGAATCTCTTCGAGACACCCCCGTTGATGAAATCGAGAGATCTCCCGTCGGACGAAGTTCCACCAGATCGTCCCTAGATTCCGACAGTCAAAATGCCAGGAAAATACCGTCCCGAGAACCAACCTTGAAGGGAGAATCTCTTCGAGACACCCCCGTTGATGAAATCGAGAGATCTCCCGTCGGACGAAGTTCCACCAGATCGTCCCTAGATTCAGACAATCAAAATACCAGGAAAACACCGTCCCGAGAACCTACCTTGAAGAGAGAATCTCTTCGAGACACACCCGTAGATGAAATCGAGAGATCTCTCGTTGGAAGAAGTTCCACCAGATCGTCCTTAGATTCTGACAGTCAAAATGCCAGGAAAACACCGTCCCGAGAACCTACCTTGAAGAGAGAATCTCTTCGAGACACACCCGTGGATGAAATCGAAACATCTCCCGCCTACGTTGTTAAAAAAATTCGCGACGACGATCGACGAGTCTCGAGACCCGTCAGCAGGGGTCAGGAAAGCCAGGAGATCGTAGGAGACGAAGAGAGTTCGAAGGAGAGAGGAGTTTCCGGGAAAACGGAAGAGAAACGCGAGGAGGATCGTTCGAGGGGCAGAAACACCGTCGAGAGGGTCGCGATGGAGATACCTGAAGAGGAGTGGGCCTGCGAGCATTGCACCTTCATAAACGACGTGAAGGACCGTGTTTGCGTGGTTTGCTGCAAAACGAAAAGCAGCGCTCTGCCGCCGAGCAACCCCGAAGAGGACGTCTCGAGCGAGCTTCCAAAAAGCGAATCGGCGATGTCCAGCAATCGGAGCGATCCCAGTCCAGATTTGGAGAAACGAACGAGCTTGCTGAAGATTTCGAACAGCGAGGAAAGCGGGGACAGCGGATCCGCGAGGAACAAAGGTAGAGCGCGGCGCAAAATCAGCTTTTCCTTTGGTACCAAATCGAATAAGTGATCAGGGATTATTGTACCTGTTGTCTTGAATGTTTCCTCTTCCCTTGCTCCACTTATGGTCTCCCTCTCTATCTTTTTTTTTATAAATTGCCCTGTGTCGATGTATACCCTTGGATGAATAATAAAGAGACATGCCAAACTGTTTCGTACACTCTCAGTGGAAACCAAATGCATAGTCGTATTTGAAATGAAGCCACTCTTTCGTGTTTTTTTTTTTTTTTATTATTGTTTTGTGTTCAATCATGTCTGGCGTACTTATTATTCATTCAAGAGGAGCTAGTTTCAAGCACGAGCGTGCATTTGGCTGCTGTTCTTTCATGTCGAATGTCTTCCTCGTGCTACTTCGTTCTGAAACCTTCGCGATTTTTTGTTGTTCGAGGGATTACTGAGGGTGGTTCGATGATTGTGGGACACCTTTGTTAGTTCACTTTTGAAATTTTTATACGCAGACTGTAGTACATGGTCTACTACGGAATATAAACAAATTAAAATTTGATAATGAGTCCAGATACAAAAGTATTAAAGACAGAAAACTGTGGTAATAGATAGAGTGGGAGAAGAGTGTGACTACATATGACCCTAATTTATAGCATACGAAATGATCATTTGTTCCTTGTAATTTAACAAACCGTTTTAAAATCCTCAATAAGTTATGATCATTAGCGAGGAGTGCATGGATCGGTCGAAAATTTGTCGTTGACAATATGTATATTTATATAACATATAAATATTTATACATATAATTAAATATTCAATGAAATAAATTATTTTATTATTTATAAATAAAATACATATAATATGATTAATAAGTAATTTAATTATTTAAAAATATTTGAATATTAATTAAATTATTATTATTTTTATAAATAGTATTAAAAAATTAAAATTTTATTAAACCGAAATCTTGGGGGAAACATTTTGGAATAATGTTTTTTTTAAAGATTGGATAATTTGAATGAAATTTTATTAATAACGAAAAATACAATTATTGCAAGACAATTTTTTAAAAGATTTCTTGCTTGGAATGGAATTTTATCTGTAATAAAAAATATTATCGCAAAATGATTTTTTAAAAGATTTTATAATTCGAACGAAATTTTCTCAGTAATAAAAAATATTATGATAAAATGATTTTTTAAAAGATTCGATAACTCGAATGAAATTTATCAATAATAAATCAGTATATATCGAAGAATCAAAACGCGTTTAAAACGAGACGAACATTCGCCGAAGGAATCATACGATTACGTTTACAGATACGCAAGAAAATTCGCTCGATGAATCCTCGACGATAACGAAAAGCCTCACGATAACGAGTAAAAGTGTGTCAGCGTCTACCGACAACGTCGACGCAACGAATAACGCAAAAATAAACGTCGAAGATCCAACAAAACGACCGATGCTCGGAAAAATTGCGAAAAGCCATTCGGTTTCCACCGGAACCTCCCCGCCGCCACAGAACATTTCGACTCAAGTAAGACGAGAGTATTTTATTTCGCGAAAGTAAAAAAAATATATATATATCTGTCATTTCGAGTAAAGGGAAGAGGGAACGAAAATGTTATTGGACACGGAATATGCTTTTACAGACGTACGACTATCTACCAGTCAGAGGAAGCGCGGGTTTCGTAAGAGCTGCATCCGCCTCGAAGGGATTATTGTATTATGAGGACAGCGACGCAGAGGTATAACGAAAAATCAATACGTAGATTCATGAACTACATTTCATTTAAAGCTGAACTTTTCGCACTCGAATAGTTCTCGGCGAATCGAAAATTAGAATTTCAACGCCGAGCGCTGATTCAGCGTTGATCGGTGATAATCGTGTGTGAACACCACTTGTAACTTAAAGTCGCATTATATTGCCGTGTACAGGTAGTAGATTCTTAGAGTCGATAATATAGGGATAATTGTCTGTGAGAATTCAGAAGTTGATACGCTTAAAATTTCCGGTACTCGCGAATTTCAAATTTTGAAGTTCCTACATTTGGAAATTTTTAAATTTCCCAGAGTCCTAAATTTACATATTTCAAATCTCCCAGTTCCTGATTTTGAAAATTTCAACTTCCCAAGTTCCTAGATTTGGCCATTTCAAGTCTCCAAATTCCTAAATTTAGAAATTTCAACTTTCCAAGTTCCTAGATTTGGCAATTTCAAGTCTCCAAATTTCTACATTTAGAAATTTCAACTTCCCAAGTTCCTAGATTTGGCCATTTCAAGTCTCCAAGTTCCTAGATTTGGAAATTTCAAATCTCCAAGTAGCTCCAAGTACATTTAGAAATTTCAACGACCCAAGTTCCTGAATTCGAAAATTTCATCTTTCCAAGATCCCAGATACGAAAATTTCAAACATCTCGATACGGTCGATTAAAAAGCACGGTGCCGAGCGTCTGTTCCAGGAGCAAAGCAGGTTCGTAAACAGCCCAGAACTGTACCCGCAAACGATCCAGGAGCAGTATCTTCAGCAACTGATCGGCGGGCCGAGCAGGGACCGGACTCGGCGCAACTCCATCGACTCCACTCACCTATATTATCGTTCCAGGGTAAACTTGACAGCTATCCCCCGATCATCGATTTGATTTTCTATCGATCCCAGTCGATCCTGATCATAATTTTCAACTCTACCATAACGACGAGTCTCGTAGCCTCGGTGTGAACGTAGGAAGGACACACATTTGCGACTCTGCGATCTACCTACGGTCCCAATGTACCCAAAAACACAAATTGATCATTAATAAAGCCCGATTGCTCCGCAACAGTGTGACGACATTAATCGATTACCGATTTGTTACGTTAGTATTAATACAGTAGCCTTAATATAGTCTGTAACGTGTTCATCGTCAGAAGGTACATCTTGCGACGATCGTATCCTTCTTGTTCGTCGATCCTGCATCGCATTTTATGTTCTACGTCACGATATTCGTTTCGACGATCAACAAAACGATCGCTGTTCCAGGAATCCAGCCAGCCGAGGCTCGTGGAGGCTGGTCCCAGTTCCCAGGGCGTTTCCACGTTGACTCGTCAGGGTCTGGAGATCGTGGAGCTGCTACGAGACGCCGAGAGGCTCGGTTACTCCACGGACGACGTCCAAGTGGCGTTGTCGCAGGGTTCCAGCAACCCCATCGACTGGCTAAGGACACAGTGGCCACATCTCGTGGAAACTGTTCAGGTTCTGGCGACCTCGCAAGGAAAAGAGCTGAAGGAGAACAGCATCGGGGTGCTTTCGGCGAACGAGGCCAAAGAAGCATTGAGGCTGGCCAAGGGTGACGTTTGGAACGCCGTCGCTATGGCGATTCAACGGAGGCAGCTGAAGGTAATTTCGGGGATGGAGCCGCCATTAAAAATTGCGAGACAATTTTTGCTTGAAAATTTTAGCGTGAAAATTTTTGAGTCATAATTTACGTTATTAGGTAATTTTTAATATCGTATCCTTCTAAATCGGTCAATATTCAGATCTCGATACATGTTGAATGCTGGTGCCATGCAACAGCAGCGTTTATAAGTTGAAACATAAACATTTCAGCACAGCCTAAAAGAGGTTGTTCGGGAATTAATTTCGTTTATTTCATGAAAATGAAATGAATTTTCATCTGATACTTTCTTTTTTGTTTGAGCAACATTTTTTAGAAAGTAAAATATTCCGAAAATGCTGCTTTTCAATTTAGCATATTTGATAGGGTACCAACCACAAACTACGACTCGATCGAACTTTTTCACAAACCAACCTGTTGAGAAAACACGAAATCACTTACCGAACAATCCAATAATATTTTAAAAGGAACATTCAGCGCTATTTATAACAAGTGTAAAAAATCAGGTACTACTAAAAAGTAAAATTTTAATTACGTTATACTGGGGCTATCTCTACTAAAAAGGGTTTAATATTGCTTATTTTTATTCTGGTATAAGCCATTGTGTCTTATATATGTATGTACGTACAGTCAAGTCCGCGATAAAGAACACAGTTTTTGAAACGAACGATGGTTGAGAATTTGATGGCGGCACCGTGCAGAAAACGATGCTGAATAGGCATTGGACGTTGATGAGAAAAATGGAATAACTTTGTACAGTGCGAGGATATCATGAAAAAGGGCAACTTCACGATGGCGGAGGTGGTGAAGGCGTTGGAGAATAACGCAGGTGCCGAGGACGCGGCTTTGTTCGAGCTGCAAAAGAATCAGCTGAAACCGTTCTTGATGAGGATTTGGGGTCCTCCGGTCGGGGTGGAAAACGACGAGGCTGCACCGCGGGAAGGTCAGCTAATATTGCCTGTTCCTCTCATCTGACGGGCATAGTTTTTTTCTGCTTCCATATTCCATTACAGTTCGGGCATTTAAATAATAATTATTATACAATATGCATTGAGAGAATTGTTCCCATCTTCGTTGAGTTTTATTTCGAATCATCTACAACCTCGTCGGGCATTCAAATAATAATTACTATACATATAATACAATATGCATTCAGAGAATTGTTTGTTTCTTCGTTGAGTTTCATTTCGAATCATGTCCATGAAAAACGAATTGCAAATTCGCAATCGGTACATGTAACTCTGTATTAATGTACTGATCGAATTTTAGAACATCGAAAAGAAAAGTAAAACTTTGTCGAACAGCCTAGTAGATAGAATGGGAGATATTTCGCCATAATCGTGTTCGATGGTTGCAGATGCGGCAGGTGCGGTCGGTGGTGTACAGGGTGTTTTCGAACAGGTTACCAACGTGTCGGACTCGGAAGCCAAGAAGCAGGTAATATCACCAATCGTTGAAAATTTCGTCGCGTTGCAGGCCGACTTTCAAAAGCAACTGGCAGCCCTCAGACAAATGACCGATAACTGGCAACACGACAAAGACCCCCTTAACACGCTCGGTAATAAGCCTGATAATCAGTATCGAAATAACGCTGACGATCGAACCGTTCTAATCGATAAAAATCTGGTCCCAAGCGCCGCGCAACAACTCGATGTAGCCAACGACGTTCGTGTTCGCACGTTCGACAACGAGAACTCGAGGATGCTCGTCGAAAATCGTGTTAATGCTCCGATAGTTCGTGACAATGGCGTCGTTGAAACGGTGAACGCCGTCCGGATCGAGGACGGTATACGAAATAACTCATTGACGAATTTGATCGAGAAAGAGAAATCGAGACTGTCGGAAAATTTGTCGAAACTGGATTCGAATACCGAGATCGCGAAAGACATTTCAACTTCTCAGAGGAATGATCGGATCACGACGATTAAACATGACGATGTGTCCCTTGTAACTAAAACTGCACACCCGATTGATGATTCCGTGGAAAGTTCAAATAAAAAGATAGAACCCTCAGGAAATTTGTTAAAAATAATCGAAACTTCTAACGTAGGCAAGAAAGTGGAGTCGAAGACGGTGAAAGAAATAAATGCTTCCAAAAGCAGTGTCCAAAGTGCTTCCAGAAACAGTATCCAAAATGCTATCGCTACGAACACGATCGAAAACCTCGAAAATCGAGAACCCTCGTCGGAAGAGTCGTTGCAGCAAAATCTGCGAAACAAGACAGCGGAGGTGTTGTCGATCCTGAAGAAAGATATCAAGGACACAAAGGATATCGATCGTAGGGAAAATTCCGGAGAAAAAACCGTCTCCTCCGACCTCGAAAAAGATAAGTCGAGGACTATGCTCGGTGCGAACGACGCTGTATCGAAATCGAATCTGGATGAAACGGTAGAGAACGCTGAAGAGCATCGAGGAGAAGACAAAGAATCGCGCGTTGAGGAAGACGAAACCTTGTCCCGGAAGAGTCTCGATCCTTCGGGAAGCGGCGTGTCGATAGATAAAGCCGCGTTCTCGAGTTCCTACAAAGACGAAACGTCCCGAATGGTTTCGGATCCTCGACAAAGGACTATGAACGCGGATAAACATCCTTCATCGGGTATTCTTTTGCGACACGAATCGCGTGCGGCGGAAAATTCGTTACAGCCCGAAGGATCTAATTCGATAAACCACGAGATGGCGCAGGACGAGTCTACGGACGAGGAAAGATGGAGGAAGAAAGAAGTTGGAAAGATCGTGGGAGGACAGATTGTTTTTTCCGAATCGGACAATCTGAGGAACGAAAAATCAGAGGAGACCGATAATCGAGCTTCTACGAAATTGGTTAGTGAGACTGTTTCTTCTTCTGGGACGTTGGACGTCGAGAAAATCGGCAAATTAAATGTAGAAAAAATAGGCGGACAAAATGTGGAGAATATTGATGGATTAAAGGTCGAATCGAGTAAAATAAATTCGAGCGTAAATATAAAAGGGAAAGTGGATTCGAAGAGAACCGATCAAGCATCGAACGCAATTGCGGATATCGAATCGTTCGATTTGAAGAACGAGAAATCGAAGAAGAGCAAAGAAAACCCAGTTTCCACAAAATCGGTTACTGAGACCGTATCTTCTTCCGGTACATCGGATGTCGAGGAGACAAACAGGTTAAAATCTGAATTGGATTCGAGCATAAATACAAAAGAAAAATCAGATTCGAGCATAAATACAAAAGAGAAATCGGATTCGATCGTAAACGCGAAAGGGAAATTGCATTCGCAAACCGATGAAGCATCGCTTACCGAAAACGATGACACGATGCAACAAGATTCGGAATTGTCTAAAACCGAGGAAATCACCCTGAAAAGCAACGACACCCAAGCGGCTTCAGTGGATGCGTTGATATCGGCAGTGAAATCGTTGCCGGAACAATTGCTGGGTCCTTTCATATCGGCGATGCAGATGCTGTCGCCGAGAAGGTCGAACCTCGAAGCGGAACCCGTTGAAATTTCCGCCGAAACCCGAAGAAAAATCGAAACGGAAGGGAAGAAAGGAGACGAAAGGACACAGGGATCCGCAACGAGCGCGGAAGACATCGAGAAACTGCGAGAGCTCGAAACGGTAGGTAAATCCGCGAAAGACAATGGCGTTTATGCTAGCGTAGAAAAGGGAACAATGGCGGAGACGACGCTCGATGATGGCCGAATCCCGAACGATGTTAAATTAACGCGACACGAAGAGATCGAGAAAGCTGAAGCGTCGAAAGTAAGTTCGTTGCAAGTCCGTTCCCAGGAAATTACCTACCGTGACGTTAACGGAGAAAGAGCGTATAGCTGTCGGAAAAATGGCACAAAAGTATCGTCGGCGAAGAACGACTCGTCCGACGAAAATTCCGTGATTTACTCGCAGAAAGATCGATCATTCTCCAAGAAGGAAACGCACGAGTCTTCCGTGAACGACCTCGAAGATTCGCGCGATCATAATGCATCTTTCAACGACGTATCATTCGCCAACCATAACGCGATGAGACGCTTCGACGACGAATCATTCGATAACGCGATCGGACACGACGTTGCTGCGCAATCATTATCGAACGAAACGTCATCCTGCGCCGCTGAATCATCATCGTCATATAACATACGAATCGTCGAGCCGCCATTAATCGATTCCGCTCGACCCGATCGTTTCATAACCGATGCCAGCTCGGTTCCCGATAACCAACGCCACGTACTCGCTTCGCGGTGCAAATTGCTTCATAGTAATACCACTAATTTGTTCAAAAGTTTGCCGATGGTTGATCGAACTTCTAATACGAACCACGAGTGTCGTTCCGTAATTCAGGGCATTTGTAATGAACGTACAAACGTTATGGTATCTAACGTTGAAAAGATAGATTTGGAGAAGGGTAGTTGCGAACCGATCGATTTTCAGGTCGTGGAACATGATTTGCAGGATGATACTTTGAGGGAAAGAGTCCAGACTTTGATCTCGGCCGAGGGAAATGCTGTTGCCATAAATGGTTCGAGGGACGACAAAAAGCTTGTCCACAATGTTTCTGTACATCTTGAAATTTCGGAGGATTCGAAAGTAGTTACCGAAGAAGTTTCGAAGGGTTCTCGAATTCTTGAAGACGAAATAAACGATTCCCAAATCCCTGTTCAGGTTTCTAAAATCTCTGTTCAAGTTTCCAAAAAACCAGAGAACGTTTCTTGCAAAATTTTCGACGACTCCGAAAGAGTTGCTGAAGAGACCTCGATGAATCCTGAAACCCTTGAAGACAAAGTAAACGATTCCACAAACCCTATTGAAATTTCCAAAAGCAATATTCAAGTTTCCATAAAACCCGGCAAACTTTCTCGCGAAATTTTCGTCGATTCTGAAAGAGTTGCCGACGATACCTCGATGAATCCTGAAACCTTTGAAGACAAAGTAAACGATTCCCCAATCCCTGATGAGGTTTCCAAAATCCCTGATGAAGTTTCCAATACCCCTATTCGAGTTTCCAAAAAATTCGACAACCTTTCTCCCGAAATTATCGACGACACCGAAAGAGTTGCCGAAGAGACCTCGATAAATCCTGAAATCCTAGAAGACGAATTAAACTATTCCACAATCCCTGTTCAACTTTCCAAAACCACTATTCAAGTTTTCGTAAAACCCAAGAACGTTTTTCCCGAAGTTTTCGACGATTCCGAAAGAGTTGCCGAAGAAATCTCGATGAATTCCGAGAACCTTCAACTTGTAATCGACAAAGATTTCAGGGTCCACGAGGTCGTCGGAACTCTCGAGGACGATCCGGAGATTTCGGACGACTCCGAAGTTTTTCAAGATTGCACCCCTCACATTCAAGAAACTGTGAATTCCAGAGCAAGTACAGATATAACAATTGTTTCCTCCGAAGTTTCGAAGAACGACAAAAATATTCCCTTCGCGAATACGATCCTCGAAACGTCAGGTTCCGAAAACGAAGAGCTTTCTACGGATCCGAGAATATCGCTTCCCGAAGTCCCGGAGGATTCTAAAAGCGTCTCGCGCGTTCCCAAAAGATCCCGCAAGAACGACGCGTTCCTCGAACAATCGAAGACAACCGAACATCCGAACAGATCCAAACCGATCGTCCAAGAAAATAAAAGCCCGTTGCACGTGTCCGAAAAAGTGGAGCAGCCGATCTCAGTCGCGTGCCACATCCCCGACGAGAAAATCGATACTCGTCCGATAACTCGTGGAAGCAAGTCCCTCGATTCCGAGACGAACCCGCGGCAAATTAATGTTCGTTCGCGAGCAGAAGCGAATGATCGATCAACATCAACGTCCGCGGATAGAATCGACGTGCCGACAAAAAACGGGGCCAATAACGATGCCTCGACGATCCAGATTTCCAGGGAAATAATTGAAACGAACGATTCAAAGGAGGAAAAATTCCTTGGAAATAATCGGAGGATTCCGTCCTCGATATCGAACGGATCGACCAATTTAACTATTTCGAGTGGCTCTCGCATTACCGATCCCTCGTCGAACTCGCATACTTTGACCACTGAATTTCCCTTTAATCGGAATTCTACGAACGATGAAATTCTGGAAACTCCTGTTACTTCAGGTAACGTTATCGGTGTGTCTTTCGATGAATCGAACTCGATCAAGAGTGACATTCGAAATCTTAGATCGGATTCGGATCTTACATTCGGATCGAATCAAGATTATGATGCGAAACGCGAAAATGTTAATGAACTTTCCAGTAATAGCGAGAGCATAGCGAAAGATTCGAACACGAATCTGTTACTTGAAAATGGAAAAGAGTCGATCGAACTGGGTCGGTCTAAAGATAATCTTGATATAAATGTACTCGAAAATTCTCCTGTATCAAATTCTCCAGTATCGAGCTCGGCTATCCAGGAAATTTGGTATCCCATCGTAAAAACTGTTAGCGAAACGGTTGCTACAGTGCCTGAAATTATAGAAGTCGTGACGGAAGAATCTGTTACCCCCGTCGAAAATTTAATAAATGTCCAAGAAATTGAACGTACTGTCAGGAGAAACGTTAACGTATCTCGTCCAGGGATACCTGAAGTCACAGAAAATGAAGTAACGAAACCTGCTACCTCTATCCTAAGGATAAATTCGATCAACAGCCAAGAAATCGAACATCCTATCGTGGAAACCGTTAATGAAACCTCGTCGACAATACCAGCAATCGCGGAACTAAAAATGGATGAATCAGTCGACACTGTACCGAGTTTGACCGATTTTCAGGAAATTAGGTATTCCACCACGGAGAGCGTTAACGAAGTGCCTCCGCGAATGGCAGAGATCATAGAGATCAAGATAACGGAGTCGCCGATGATAGCAGTGAACGATTGCGCACCGATTAGCTTCCTGGAACGCGAGGAGAATAAAATAGATCAAATCGGCGAGGAATCGATGAAACCGCGAGCAGAGAGCGTAATGGCGGAAGCTATCGCGTTTTCGGGAGAAAGCGCGGTGAACGTCGAAAATAATAACGAAGCCGATGCAAATGATATTGGCAAGATGGCGGCGCCGAAGGAGAGGTCCAAATCACCGGCGAAGAAGGTCGGCAGAAGGAGGTCTCCCGTGAAAGTGGTGAAAAAACCGACCGGTATACCTCGACGGAATTTCGGGAAGATCAGCCCGAGAGGTAAAACGATTATCGAATCGAACTCGAAACGTATCATCGAATCGAATTCCAAACGTATCGAATCGTCGAGGAGGAGCCCGAGGGAGAAACTCGCGAACACCTCGAAGGTCCAGGTGGCGAACGTCTCCTCGATTATGGCCACGAATAAATGTAAACCATCGTCCGCTAATAATCAGAGACAAATTTCAAAGGTTCGAGACTCGGAAAAGAGATCCACGATCCTGAAAACGCTGTCGAGAGGCTGCGAGCAGATCCGGAAATCGATCATGCAGTCTGGAGACAAAAAGACGGAGCGTGCGAAAGAGAATGCGAAACCCAAATCGTTCCTGTCGAGGATCCCCGTGTTCACCGCAAGGTTCCAGACTTCCGGAACATCCAAGGTTCCACAGACTTCGAAAAGTTCCGACAGAGCCAATAACACGAACAACGTGAAGAAAACGACGAGCAAACAGCCAGCTGGAAGAAAAATCGAGGAGCGAAGTGTTCAGAAGGTCGAAACCGTGCGCGTGGCTGCCCAGAAGAAGGCAAACGACGGTTCCAGGAACAGCAACGTGGACAACGTAAAAAATGCGAGTATCAGTATTTCCGCGGGCATGAAAACCGGAAACGAGACGAAACCCCAAGCGAAGAAGAACGTTGGTCCACGTATGATCGTGGCTGACAAGGATACGGCGATATACAGCGAGGACTCGAGCGATTCCGTCGAGAACTCGATCGTTTCCGAGGAATACTCGTCGGAAACGGACACAGCATCGGATTTCGAGAGCGTCGCGGAGTCGGACATATCCGGAACGGACATACGATGCTCCGACGACGCTTTGGAAAGCTTGGATGACCTGACCGACGCGGAGATCCTCCTTCAGGAAACCATCAACGCGATCAAGGCGAAGATATCGGACTCGGAGTTCGAGGGATCCGACAGCGAGTCTATGAGCGATATAGAGAACGTTGCATCCACTTCCAGCGAAACTTATGCGAACGTGAAAGACTCCTCGCTGGATGAGGAAGGATTAGAGGACGAACAGAGTTTCGACGAAGAAACGTCGGACGAGGACGAGACATTAATTGCTGACGAACAAAAGACTCGCGAATCGAATGAACTTGCTGTTGAGAGGATTTCTTCGGCGAGGTCCAAGGTTCGATTGATATCGAGAAAGGACACGAAGGAGAACACGATAAAAGGGAAAGCCGTGCGAACTAGTAACAACGAGGGGAAGAAGAAAAGCACAGAATTAGAGAACGAACAGAGTTTCGATGAAGAAACGTCCGAAGAGGACGAGACAATAGCGAACGAGATAATAGCGGACGAGACAATAACGGACGAACAAAAAATTCGAAAGTCGAATAAAGTCGAGAGGATTTCTTCGGCGAAGTCCAAGGATCGACTGATATCGAAAAAGGAAACGAAAGAAAACACGATGAAAGGAAAATCCGTGCGAAGTAGTAAAATCGAAGAAAAGAAGAAAATCGAAAAATTGAAGAACGAGCAAAGTATCGACGAAGAAACATCCGAGGAGAACGAGACAATAGCGGACGAGACAATAGTTTACGAACAAAAGACTCGAAAGTCGAATAAACTCGAGAGGATTCCTTCGACGATGTCCAAGGATCTATTAACATCAAGAAAGGAATCGAAAGAGAACACGATAAAAGCAAAACCCGTGCGAACGACTAACGTCGAGGGTAAGAAGAAAATCGAAACGAAGGGTGAAACAAAGATGGCGAAACGGGCGAGCGATAAACGATTACGAGCGAATCGTAGAGCGAGTACGGGCGACAGGGGGTCGGATCAGGGAGAAACGTCGAAAAAACGATTCTCCCTGGTAGCCAGTTGCATACGTCGTTTCGAGGGTGAAGAGAAAACGGAAAGGAAGTACGTGGAAAATAGAAGCGACAACTCGAAGACGGGGGTTGCTCCCGAAACGGAACGGGAGGTCAGTAGACGCGAGATGTCAGAAAAAACACCTGTCGATTCCTTCACGCTGACGGACCAATGTCTACAAACAGCTCGAAACGTATCGAGACACCGAAAGAAACACGGATTAGAAACGGCTGACACCCTTTACGGTTTTGTAACCCTGTTTTCGATCGTAGTTTTAAGCTGAAACATTTTTTTCTTTTCTTTTTCGAGTAGAATACGCCTGTGCGCGAGGTAAGTGCCGCCATTTTGTTTCTGTTTTTAAGTAGATCGTGGATAGTGTCGCTCGTTGCTTTGGCGAATGTTTGGAAATGATGAACCACGAAAGTGTACGGGGATTTGTAAAACAAATCCTGACAATAAGGAAAATTTCTTCTTCGTCGGGCAAAGAAAATGTCCTCTTCTTTTGATGAAGAAGATTTCTTCTTCTATTGAGGAAGAAAATTTCTTTTTCCTTGGATAAAGAAAAAATTTTCTTCTTTGGTCAAAGGAAATGTCTTCTTCTTTGGACAAAGAAATTTTCTCCTTCATTAGACAAAATCTCCGACACGAAATAAATTGCATCGAAAAAATTTTTGTGAAGAACAAACAATTAGATAGATAAATTTGCGGACAAACTAAAATGTAACAGCCTGTATTCGTGGTTTGTACGTTTCTATCGCGAAGGAAATTATTAGGTTGTCCCATAAGTATCTTCTGATTTTTATATAACAAAAAACGTACTTCGAGGAATATTTTGCAAATAATCCCCGATATTGACAGAAAGAGGAAATAACAATGTTTCCTAAAAGATGGAAGAAGGTGATAGAACAAGAACAGCTCGTATTTAATACAACGAATCAACCTTAAACAATAAATATCGTGTATTCGTTTCTATCAAAAGAGGAAGAAACTTCTGTGACATCCTAATAATATCGCGAAACACGACTTTTCCAGTTACTTCATCCTCGAAACGAAATATTCGCTTTGCATTCTTCGTGTATCCCATTAACATATTAACGTTCGTTTAATACATGCTCGCACGGCCCGCGTGTTAACAAGCAACCGCCATATTAACATTTCGATCACGATGTCATTGTCAACATGTCGAGAGCTCGTTTCTAGACGTTGGTGTAGTCTCATCGTCTGTCGTGCATGTCTGTCCTCGTATATCATTGTTCGCATCAATCTGTCCTCCTAAAGGACACTCGAATTTTATCCTTCGTGTTTCTTCGAGTTCATTCACGATTGCTCCTTGTTCGTACTGCGACTCGAATATGTTACTACGATTCAATATGTGTTATAATTCATGCAGGGTGCATCGATAATATATGTTCGTTATAACAGTGTTTTTCTCGTTTACGATAAGCATTTGTTAATTGCAAATTTAAGTCGAATTAACACTTTATGGTGTTATATATTTGTATCACAATGGCCTTTCACGCAACATGTGTCGATAGTAGGAACAACTGTTAGGGCCTGCTGACACAACATATGTGCCATAATTATGAAAGTGGTCTGTGTCATACATTTCTTGTTTCGAAATACTTAATGGATTACAATTGAACATATTGAAAAATATTTTCACATAATGCGATATCTGAAATTAGAAGTTTATTATCCTTGATTAATGAAAATTTATTAAGAACGTGTTTTGTGCGATTCTCATTAGAAAATGTTGTTTTTAAAGTTTGATTTGATATCGACCATTTTGAAGATTAATCGAATGACCTATAAATGACTTCAAGAATGATGATGAACATCTTGACTTAGACCACCTTCATAATTATGGGCACACATGCGTGATGCTACCGAAAGTTATTGTCGTGTACAGGAGAGAAAAACACTGCTCAAAATGTTCGGTCTCCGAAAAGATATAAAAAAGTACTTTCTTATGTATTCATATCTAGTACACTGTTATTACTATCGAGTCGTTTTTTGCTTGGTTGTTACCGATTCACCCGGTACGTTTTTCTTTACGAAGTCGTTCGTTGTTCGAATAAAATTTCCGAAGCCATTCGTTTCGTTCACAGAGAATAGCGCGGCGCTTGTTAGCCGAGGGCAAAGCATCGAATTACGATGAAGCGGAAGTGGCCGCTAGTTTGCTTGCCCTGAAATTCGGAGATGTCGAGGCACTTCAAGCGGCTAAAGAATGCTCCAGCGTGGAATCGGCGTTGGCTTACTTGCAACAGGAATGCGAGCTGTGCACCGGTCGCTTTGCTATGAGTCAGGTAAAATACAACTATTATATGTATATCTAAAAAATTAGGCCAACAATCGATACTCGGATGACCGCTTGTTTAGTACAATCGATGACTCGAACTGATAGAAAGCTCAAAAACTCTTCTATGTTCTTGATGCAGGGTTCCTAAATAAAGACTACAACAATTTTTCAACACGAACATTTAACTTCTACTAATTAATCGAATAAATTCTCCACACCTCTATATTTATTAAAAGAGATCTCGTTATAAAGAATTAAAACTTCTATTGTATTAATTTGTCGCATCGATGTACTTACATATGTATAAGTATTCATACTCGAATTTAGTTCAATCGTTGTATAGAAATAATACTTATAAAAATAAGTGATTTGTTCAACATTTTTTAACCCTTTGCACTCGAAGATACTTTTACTGGTACCAAATAGCAACTACAAAATTTTTTGGTTGAAAAGTTTGATGAATTCTTTCGAAGTCATTATCTCTCTATCATTAATTGCCACTATTAGATGGTTCATTATATTTATACATCGTATGTACAATACTATATACCGAATGTAAATCAAATTGTCTTAGTAGAGGAGCAAACTGTCTACACGGACAAATTTCAGATGGTATCGATGCTGAAATGCGTTCACCGTTGCTGCAACGAGTGCGCGAAGAACTATTTCACCATCCAAATCAGCGACAGGAACATCACGGACGCCGTGTGCCCTTTCTGCAAGGAACCTAATCTCAGGGACGCGAACGAGGACGAGGTGCTGGAGTACTTCAGTAATTTGGACATACAGCTGAAGACGCTGTTAGACCCGCCCATTCACGAACTGTTCCAGAGGAAACTGAGGGACAGAACGCTGATGCAGGATCCCAATTTCAAGTGGTGCATTCAGGTGTTTCCTTTGTGCTGGATAATCGATCCTTTCTACACGATCGGACGAAAATAACCCCGATGCGTGTTGCTTTCAGTGTTCGAGCGGATTTTACGCGGATCCGGATCAGAAGCGATTGATCTGCCCCGATTGCCGATCGATCACCTGCGCAAAATGTCGAAGACCGGTATGTGCGCGATGGTTGCCCGCTAATTATCATTTTCGTTTCGAAGACGCGCGTATACAATTTTAAAAACGGGTATACACGTTCTTGAAGACGTGTATATACATTCTTCAAGCCACGTATATACATTATTGAAGATGTGTATATACATTCTTGAAAATATGTATGCACATTCTTGAAGACGTGTATGTACCTGTTCATAAGCGCGTCAAAGCGAAAGGGTTGAACGCGAATTACAACATCTCGAATAATCAACATCACTTTCAGTGGGAGAAACAGCATCAAGGAATTACGTGCGAGCAATTCGCCGCTTGGAAAGACGAGAACGATCCGGACAATCAAGCCGCGGGCTTAGCCAAGCATCTGGCAGATAATGGGATAGATTGTCCTAAATGCAAATTTCGCTACTCTTTGTCCCGAGGAGGTAAGTAAACTTTGCGGGGCGGACTCCTTCCTCGCTCGAACCGAATTCATTTCTCGATAGCGCTTGTCTCGTTGCAAATTATCTGAAAATTTGGAAGTTTGGACGTCGGCGATTTGGAATTTTGGGATTTGGGGATTTACAGGTTACGGATTTAAAATTTGGGGAGTTACAAGTTGGATATTTAGAATTTGGAGATTTGGGATTTGAGGATTCTGCGATTTAGAGGTTGGGCATTTAGAAATTGGAGATGTGGAATTTGGGCATTTAGAAGTTGGGGGTTTGGAATTTGGTGATTTAAAAGTTGGGGATTTGGAATTTAGAGATTTGGAATTTAGGGATTTTGCAGTTGGTGATTTGGAATTTGATGATCTAGAATGTGGAAATTCAGAAATTGGAGAGTTGAAATTTGGGGATTTGGAATTTGGGAATTTAGAACTTGGGGGTTTGGAATTTGGGAATTTAGAAGTTGGGGATTTAAAGGTTTGAGATTTGGAATTTGGGGATATAATAGTTGGAAATTTGGAATTTGGGGATTTGGAATTTGGGAATTTAGAACTTGGGGGTTGGGAATTTGGGAATTTAGAAGTTGGGGATTTAAAGGTTTGAGATTTGGAATTTGGGGATATAATAGTTGGAAATTTGGAATTTGGGGATTTGGAATTTGGGAATTTAGAACTTGGGGGTTTGGAATTTGGGAATTTAGAAGTTGGGGATTTAAAGGTTTGAGATTTGGAATTTGGGGATATAATAGTTGGAAATTTGGAATTTGGGGATTTGGGATTTCGGGATCTAAGGCTTTAGAATTTGGAGATGTGACAATTTGATGTCAAGAAACAGGATTGAAGATTTTGGAAACTCAAGTCATTTGTGTTGATAATGTTCAAAATGAAATAAATTGATGGTGAATTTGTAAATTTCTGAACCCGTCCATCAGTTCCATCGATAAAGTATCATAATTGAAACGAGAAAGTTCCTCTCAATGAGATGACGTTGAAGTTATCGGTGAATTTGGTAGTAAGTATATTGCAAGCAAGCAGTATCGACCGAATTTTGTCCAGGTTGCATGCATTTCACATGCAGTCAATGCAAGTACGAGTTTTGCTGCGGCTGCGGCAAGGCGTTCATGATGGGAGCGAAATGCACGGTCAGTCCGTACTGCGCGAAGCTGGGTCTTCACGCTCATCATCCGCGGAACTGTCTGTTCTATCTACGCGATAAGGAGCCCGCTCAGCTACAACAGCTGTTGAAAGATAACGGAATCGAGTACGATACGGCGGGTCCGGCTGGAGAACGCAAGTGCAAAGTGCAATTACAGAAAGAAACTCCCACCGGTGTCGTTGACGCGATATGCAACTCGGACGTGGTCGACGGACACGCCGGTCTCTGCAGGTAAATCGATTTGAAGAAACTTTTTTCTTCTTTAAACAAAGAAAATGTCTTCTTCTTTGAGCAAAAACATGTCTTCTTCTATTGATGAAGAAAATTTCTTCTTCTTTGGACAAAGAAACTTGTTTTCTTCTTTAGACAAACATAAATGTCTTCTTCTTTGGACAAAAAAAAATTGCATCTTCTTTGGTCAAAGGAAAGGTCTTCTTCTTTGAACAAAGAAAACATCTTACTTTTTTTTATTCAATGAAAATTTCTTCTCCTTTGGACATAGAAAATGTCTTCTTCTTTTGATGAAAAAAATGTCTTCTTCTTTTGATGAAAAAAATGTCTTCTTCCTTTGATGAAAAAAATGTCTTCTTCTTTTAACGAAGAAAATTTCTTCTTCTTTGGATAAAGAAAATGTTTTCTTCTTTGAACAAAAAAAAATTACATATTACTTATGTGACGTCCTAATAATATCGCGAAACACAACTGTGACTCGGACGTGGTCAACGGACACGCTGGTCTCTCTGCAGGTAAATCGTTTTGCGAAACATAAGCGGCTGCACTTATCGTTTACGTTATCGCACGTCGCGATAACGGGTTCAAAATACAATCGGGAGACGAATCGGTTTATCTCGGTACATCGCTTCTGGCCGAGACGATGACGTAATTTCTTTTGTACTCTCCGCGCATGATTCAGCTTCGCGAGAACAAACATGACCACCGAGTAATTAATGATACGGTTATTAATAATGCCAGTGTACTTTATTACGACCTTGAGCCATCGCAGAGCGAAATAAAGTGTGCACGAGGTTTTATGAAAAGTATCCGTATGCGACACCTTCGTGAAACGTTGCCTTGTTTGCACAGTCATTGCACGGAATAATTGAGACGTTTATTTTGAAAATGGACTGATTGTGAGTTCATTTTTTAAGAAAAATTCTGTTAGGCTCTAATCTCAGGCAACTGATTAATAACATATTTAAAATCATTAATATTTTGCAACCCGAAAATCTTCTGGTCAATGAAGTGATAAAAAAAGTGTATTTTTAAATAGTGTCAATTATGCTAATCAGGATGATAAATTTGACACCTTCAGAAACCCAAAAAAAAATTATTACCATGTCATTTGTAACCCATATTTCTAAATTTAATCCAACACGAACCCTTCGATATCTCGATTCGAAAATGGATTGACGCTTTCAAAGTAAACGGCTCGATTGTTTCGACGTCTTCGAGATCGTTCTGCTTCCGTTCTTCACCGTTACCCGGAAGATCGATCTACCAGCACATTTATAATTACGATCCAAGTACAAGGAGTATGAGACAACGGAGAGAAGCCTCGAAGACGTCGAAAATCGAATGATCTTTTATCGTAACGTCCTGTTAACGTGTCCTTCGATTATCAGGATCCACTATATAGAGTATCTAGTCCGAATGATTCGTGAGACCCGACTGGAACCGCTGTTGTTGCTAAATATAGACGATCTCGAGACATGCGTGAAACGCGCCGGTATAAAATTGCCGGCCAACTGGTACGGCCGGGATCCGGAACATTACAGGAGGGACCTGATCGAGGTAAACGAAAGAGAATCGTGCGTGTCACGACTAAATTTCTGGGTACTTTTCCCCGCAGGCAGCACTACATTGAATACTTGGCGGGCCTGGTACTGAAGGGCAAACTGGATCCCGTGGCGATCTTTGACTTGAACGACGCCAAGCAAGAACTGCGCCGCCGGGGAAAAGTTCCCCCTGCGAAGGACCAGGAAATGTCCGAGCGGGATTATCTTGAGGCGTGCATTCAGGTGACTAACAACTCCTCTTCCTCCCTTCTCTTCACACGGCATCATTGGCGTAATTAGATATCGCGACGGTGCGATCCTCTCGAAATCAGACGATCCTCTCTGAAGAATCACGTCTACCTGTGACCTAGAGCAACTCGTGTTACCAATTTTCCAATTTTCAATTCTTCGACCCACGAATACCTAAATACTAGGGTCCCTAAATGCATGAATCCCTAGATACCTAAATCTATAAATACCTAAATACCTGAATCCCTAAATAAAATCTCTAGATCGCCGAATCCCTAATTCCCCAATCCCAAAATCCTAGAATCCCTGTATCACCGGATCCCTAGATCCAGAACCACTAAACTCCGAATCCCTAAATCCCCAAATCTCTAAATTCCCGAATTTCTAAATCATCAAATCGCTAGATACCCGAATCCCAAAACCTCGAATCCTAAAACCACCGAATCCCAAAACCACCGAATCCCAAAACCCCCGAATCCCAAACCCCCGAATCCCATAACTCCCGAATCCCAAAATCCCCATTCCCAAAACCCCGAGTCCCTAAATTTTCAAATTCTCAAATATCCACATCCCCAGAAAAAATCTCGATTCTTCCAAAAATCACTCGATCGCGTCCAGTATGGTTGATGGAGACCGAGTAAAGGTACCTGGTTCATCCGGGACATTCTGGTTACGCCAATGGTCGACACACTGACCGAATTAACACGAAATGCATGAAAGTAGACCTTCACGCATGACTTTCACAGTCGAAAAACGTGCATTCGTGTAACATCGCCGAAAATGGTCGAGAATTGTTAAGTTAGAATTCCAGCTTGTGTCCGGCTCAATCCCATTAACATGCACGAACAGCTGTCCCGCGGATACATTACATCTTTAATAAGATATAATCCCTTCGATGTATAACGTTTAATTATCTTACAGGTTGTACGTAAAGAGATTCCGCTGGAGTAAATGGAGGAACGATTAACACGCGACTTTGTACGATTCCCTCTTGATGCATGGTGTATAGTGTATTTATTTTATTATATGGATAGCGATGTAGAGAACGGTTTATAATTAAAGTGAATAAAAATTGACTAATTGTCTGATGTTTCGTGTACAGCGAATTTCGTCGATTGTCGGGATAGGAATTTTGGAATTACAATAAAAGAATGTTCTTTGTGTTTTTTCTTTTTTATGTAAAAAAAAAAATGTGGAAATATTCCTTACGTCATAAGCAACAGTTTATAATATTCTAGAGTTTTTATAAAGTACTTTGATAATAAATTGATTTCTAGCAAAATTCCATTAAAAAGCTATGTAGACTTTTTCTCTTTGGAGGTGTTACACCTTGATTCACGATATCTTTCAACTTATTTATGTTTAATTTTTTTAACTTCGGAGTCGGTGTAACAGACTTTGAAGCGGCTGCTAATTTTTTCATGTTTATTTCTTTTATCTCTTCCTTCTCATTCTCTGTACTCAAATTCGAAATTCCAGAAATATTCAAACCGGCTGTTCTGTCTTTGGTCCTTTTCTTTTTTCGTTTTCGCTCGCTTTTGGTACTATCAAAACTGGATTTTTCTATTTTTATCCTTTTTGGCTTATCGAAAAATATTTTTGTACTTTCTGAACAAACTGAACATTTCAGTATCAATTTGTTCCCTTTATTTTTTAAACATTTTTCTACCAGATTTTTACGAACTGCAGGTATCCTTTTATCGCTATTGTTTATAGAGTGCACAATTTTTTTAATAGACTTAGACAGAGGTTTACCCTTTGCTAATCGCATACTGGGTTTTGTCGTATTCCAAAGTGATCCACAATATGGACACAATGCGGATCGACTAAAATTTTTGGACGGTAATAGTATTCCTTTGCTTGACTTTTTACATTGTCCCCTAAAATAAAATAAAGTTATTTATTATGTACAGGTATACTGGATTCCATCCTTGTTAGATTTAACCCTTTCACGAGTAACTTATAGGCGGATTACTTAAATGCTACAACATTGTTATTACATTGTGAAGTATCAACGACTTATAGATCTTAAGCATTGTTTACGTATTGTATCGTACTTTGTAAAACGTATCAATAAAGTTCGATCGTTGAAACCTGGAATTCCCTATATGCGAGACAAATAAATTCTAGATAAACAAAACTTATCCTGCAAAAACCGCATATGATTGAAAAAACTGCACACTCGTGAAAGGATAAGGTTCTAAAAATCGGTTATGTGAAACTTACATATAAAATGTTTGCAGGTTCGTGCTTTGTGAGCAATTCAACTTTGTAATGAATTGATTTACATTCCATAAATGGGTTATTTTTTCCATATCATTTGTTTATGTATACACGAAACAAGTTTAAAAGATACCGTAACACGTTGTTTATATGTATTATCAACGCTTACATAAATCTGTATACAAATATAGATAATACATACGTAACTTATAGATAATACAACTCCAATGATCGAATACTTCCGCTTTAACGAAGTATAATAGCAATCAAACTTTTGAAAAGCCGTGTAAACGTTGGAGTAATGCAGTTGCGAATGGAAATGATAGTATCTTGTTAAAGTGTGTCAGTATAACGTTTGATAAATGTGGTATTGTGCCTCATAAACAGATTACGTTAGTTCTCGGAAGAATGTTCGACTCTTAATATAGCGGTTCAACTACTCGCGATTTTTGTTGTTATTAGAAAAAAGAAAAAAAAATAACCTCAAAATACATTCGCCTCGGAAACATTGCTATTATTGAGTAACAGGGCAGCCAACGTGCGAAAATGTCAAAGTGCTCTTAGAATTCCTAAACCAATCTATTGAAGATCGACAATGTATTAGTACGGAACGTATCTATTGTAGGGGACGGTTTCTGTTCTACAAACAGGCAGAACCGCGGAAGGTGTTAGAAAAATTTGTATTTTGTCATCCTTGTCATCGGAGCACCGGGAGTACTGTCAAACAATAATTGAAACAAATCGCTGTCGTTAAAGATAAATTAATAGACCGACATGGGTGACGGGCGGAAAGGCGAACGGCAACCGTTATTAACGAAAGAAAATGTCATTTACAATTCACAGATCAGCGACTTAGGTAAATAATATGTCATCTCGAAAATGGAATGATTACATTTTTGTTAATACTTTTGCTTGTTTTACCTGTCTCATATTTCACGTTAGATGAGACACAATCTACTGTCAGCACAGTACCTGCAATAGGTCCTGATGAGCTACCACCTCCGTATGAATCATGCAATCAATCAGGTGGTATGCCTATGGTTACCTGCAGAGTTTGTCAGGCTATGATAGATATATCCGGTAAAAAAGATCAACATGTTGTCAAGTGTTGTCAATGCAATGAAGCTACAGTATGTTCATCAAATGTTTCGTCGTACCAAACAGTAATGTATCAAAAATAATAGTGTTAATTCTTTGTCTAGCCTATACGAAATGCACCACCAGGGAAGAAGTATGTTCGCTGTCCCTGTAATTGTTTATTAATTTGTAAGAGTTCTTCACAACGTATTGCTTGTCCAAGGCCAAATTGTAAACGTATTATTAATCTTGCTCCAAGTCCAATTACACCACCTGTTCTTTCTATGCCTGGAATGTGTAGGGTATGCTGTGCTCATTGTCATGATACGTTTTTGGTAAGAATTCACTAAGAATATTCTTTGTGTATAAATATATTTTAATTAATGTTTGTCATGTTTTGCGCTTTAGTTCAATACTTTGAATAATGCTTTGGCTCGATGTCCACATTGTCGAAAAATATCTTCTGTCGGCCCAGACTTTGCTAGAGGCCGAGGTATTGCATTCATTATTGTTGGAATAATAGCTTTAGTAATTGCGGTAGCTGTAACTGTAAGTACTTTTCTCGTATGTAAGTATTGTTAATGCGTTATAGGTACACTTATGTGTTCATGAAAGTTATTTAATAAATTTTTTTATTAAATAATAACATTGTATTTTTGTAATTGTGGTTGAAACTATTCGCGATTATAGGAAAACTGTGCATATTAGAGGATTTCAATTAATTTTGCTTTATTCGTTTACAGGTTGGAACACATAAATATGCGAAAAGTAGTGGTGGAGTTTATGTAGCTTATGTTGGTAAGTATAGCAAAGTAGTTTTACCTAATGCATTGTTCGTAAATTAATTATTATAATATATAGTATATTAATACTATTCAAATTCTACTTATTTTGTTTTTCTTGTCTCCAGGTGCATTTTTACTGGCAATTTTGTGCTTTGGACGGAGCATTTATTATTGTACAATGAAAATTAGTATGATAGAAGGTCCCATGTAGTCCCTTAAATGACAATCAATTGCTAATATTTTAAAACCGATTCCTCTAACATCTATGTCGTATAATAATATATTTAGATCAAATGTTTATAGTAATAATAATGACATACAAGTCCTTCTTGGACAATACTTGGTAGATGTATACATTCTTAAAGATGCATATGCGAGTTTGTGTTGTTGATAATACGCAAACTTTCTTACATATGCATATACAGATGTACATGTATGGACAAAGAGAACGTGTATCTGATGTATAACATTTTCGCATGTAAGGTAATATATTTAGAAATACTAGCAAGTGATGGGGTGTCCATTTTAAATATAAAGGATTGTTCCTCTGCACTTTTATATACAAGCACAGGACCAATAAAATATCCCCATTGTATTGTTTTCATATCTGAAATAAATTACGCTATATATGCTTTCTATATCTACAGTAAACATATACATTGCACATAGATATATACACAAATAAAATAACTCCGCATGATTGTTATTCCAGTTGCAACAAGCTATACATACAGCTATGTATATTGTGTTTCAAATTCCTTACTTGCATTGTCCTTCAAATATCTTTTTAAAAAAAGGAAAGCCCGAGTGAATATCATTTAAAAGACACTTCTAGTGTTATGTATTATTTGACAAGCAAGTAAAATTATATAAAATACACACATTAAATATTATTGTTCATTTTATTACTACACAAATTATTTGAGCGTTTCCTTTCTTCGATCAATAAAGTAGTAGAAATATTATTGTAATTGAAAAATATCAGTTTAGATACATTTTTTTAACAACCGTCAAAACGGTAGTTTCGCATTTTACCATCAAATAACATAGTCAAATTACAGTTTCAATTCCCGACAATAGATGGCGTAAATGTAACTAGAATAATTTAATTACTAAACTGATTCAATAGAAAATTATTTTTATAACTTGCGTTACATGTTAACATTAATTTTAGGTATTGCATATTACACGTTTGTAATCTTCTATGTATATAAAAAATGTTAGTTTTCTATTGTAAATTTGATTCAAGCTTTTACCTAATCTAGTCATTTTTCTTGCAACGAATTTGTCCTTTACATGTGATGTACACGCATGGGTGCAACACAGTGTTTGCCGCCAAAACAATCAGTATGATTATACCCATAAAAAGGTATTATAATTCGATTATACAAATCTTTGTATTAAATAAATTATATGTATGATAAATTTCTTTATTTTTTTTAGAGATGGCGAACTCGAAGAATGGGCAATTATTGAATTACAAGGTGATTTAAAATTTGACTCCCCAGATGTCACAAACAAATACATTGGAGATTTACACTTTTTGAAAGCTGGTACACCTATATTTATAATTGGTATTCATGTGTTGCACGGTAAAGAAGTACCACTTCCAAAACCATTTGCGGTCTTAATAAAGAAACACACAGAACATGCTTCTGAAATAAAAACTGAATATAATGTGAAAGCTATTGTAAAAAAGAAATTAGTTTTTAAAACAAGGCCAAAACCTATTATAACAAATGTTCCACGGAGTAGTTAAATTTACATACACATAGCTTGATACAACATACTGAATTCACCAAATTTGTAATACGATACTTTATCATAATGTACATTATTAATAAATAAATTTGAATGAATTGTTAAGAACCAGTTTTATTAGAGTTACTTAATCATCTTATTTTCCTTAATAGTAAAAAAATATTAACCTAAATTGGTATATAAATATTTGTGCTAACTAATCCTTCATCTCTCCTTCTTCATCTTCTTCTTCGACACCTCTTATGTACATTACATTATTACACCTGATTAAAACTTCACCAAGGTTCCCAGTACAATTTCCATCAATGTGTTCTTCTGTATTAGCCAGTTGCAAATTCATATATCCATCAACAGACACAAGATAACCTTTATATTCATGACCCCACTTTAGTTTTACCATAACAGGTTTGCCGGTTAAACCATTTAAAAATGGTTTAGGATTTATTGGCATTGTTGCAGCCATTGTGATGAGTTTATTAATTACCTGTAAAAAAAATATGTAACGTAATACATAACAAGATATTCTTAATACGAAATCAGAAATGAGGTTAACTTTACGGATACAAAATATGATTCAAATAAAAAACAATTATACTTTACATGTGGTATAATTAGAGAAAGATATATACTCATAATAGTATACATTATACTTACTTATTTGTAAGAAAATATTAAAATGAAACAAATTCAATTCTGGCAAATTCGTACTGAACAGAATGCCACTATTCTGAAGTTGTCCGTAATTAAATTCATGAGAATATTATGGTCAAAGGACAAGTTTTCGTTTAGTTTGCGCATGTTGGTCCTATTTGATTTAGAGCACTCGATAGTACCCGTATACTTTACAATATTTTTTGCAGCAAATACATATATACAGTAATCTTTTATTTTGTATACTTTCATAAAATCAACATTTAAATTTTTAAATCTTCAAATTACAAAATTTGTACATCTGAAAAATTGCTAACCAAAAACCAACGAATGTGAATCGTTCATCCTCAATGTTATGTTCTTCAAGAACAAATTTACCGTGCTGGTCGATATGCTACTTTCGCTATTCTTATGTTTTTTGTCATCTTGTATATGACCATGAAGCTAGAAGCAAATGATAGATTAGCAACCCATTAATGATAAAGGTTTCCCTGAATTGAGCCGTGATGCGTGGAATCATTGCAGTTCTCTCATGAAATAATAATTGAATACTATGTGTATAATAGTACAATAACCTTAAACCTGTCAAAATCATGTATTAATATGTGTCAGTAATAATTATGCAAAAATATATTACTAATTCTTAAATTCTTACTACAATTTTATGTAAATTTACAATTATTTCTTGTTAAAATATATATTATTACAATTGCATAAAGAGATTTTTAAAAAGGCATTAATAAAAGTTTGTAAATATACAACTTATATTTATAGTTTTATTTTTTGCAAAAAGAGATATTATATTTCATCAAATATGAATATTTTACCAAAGAAGAGGTACTATTATATTTTTTGTATGCAAATATTCAATATCATTGTATATATACATATATAAATTGGTTGTTTTAGATGGCATGTACGTACAAAGGAAAATATTGCTCGTGTACGTCGAGATGAGGCAAAAGCAGCAGAAGAAGAAAAAATTAAGAAAGAGCGAGCTCAAAAAGCTGTGAGTACTAATAAAAATCAAAATGTAAGTAAAGAATCATGTTATAACTAATAAAACTATTGTCTTTCACTAGGAAACTGAAGCAAGAATTAATTTCTTGAGAGAAAAGGCAAGAACAAAGTATGACGGACGAGCAGAGACACCAAAAATTGAAACTGAACCATCTACTTCTAAATTAGATCATGTTAATTTCTTTGCCGATCTTGAACAAGGAATAGTTGATTACAATAAACCTAATATAGAACATGAACAGGAAAAAAAGGAAGAAAAAGAAAAATATGAAAAACAAATTGGCTATCTTACTTATCTTGGACAAGATACTAATGAAGCAACTGGTAAAAAGAACTGGTATGAGCAATTACCCAAACGGTTAACAGATACAGATACAGAAAAAGACGTAGAAGTAGAAGCGAAACAAAAAGTATTAAATGATCCAATTCATGATATTAGAAAATATTTAAGCATTATGGGAACAAGTTCAGCAGAAAAAGCTCCAAAACCTAAATCAGGCTCTCTTACGCGAAAAAGAGATGTTTTGGAAGAAAGTGATTCAGGTAATGAAGGTGGTAAACCCTCCAAAAGGCATAAACATAAAAAATCCAAAAAGAGTAAGAAGGAAAAGCATAAGGATAAAGAAAAACCGAGTATTGATATAGAAAAATTGAGAGCAGAGAGATTGCTGAGAGAACAGAGTGAAAAGTTAAAGGCAGAAGCATTGTTAGCCAAATTACGAGGAGATCCTATTCCGACAGTAAAACCGGACACACCACCTAAAACAGTTATCAAACAAAAATATAATTCACAGTTCTTCCCTGAAATTGCTAGACAAAATGCTGAAAGAACTCCTATTGTGCATTTAACAAAGAAATAGCAAAGTGCAAGCTAGTACTGTTTCGTGATCATGCAATATATTTTCCTGTGTCGATATTTCAAAAAGTGTTGTATATTATTATTACATAAATAATAATTTACATGAAGGATTTTGTATTATATATCATTAAATAGATTAATCATAAAATTAACTCTATATAATGCAGTAAACTATTACGTTTATAATATATTAATTATACAAATGAAAAGAGTAATGTTTTATTTACTACTGAATGCAATTAAAAGGATTTATCTTGTAAGTGCATAAAGTATAGTTGATTATGCTAGATTTTGCGGTATCACGTGATGCAAGATGGTGGAATATCACGGATCTCATGGATAATACATTAAAATTTGACGTTTATATCATTTTTTCAGTATTCTTATTCATTACATGATTTAAATTCTTTGCTTGTAAGTAAATCTCTTCACTTCTATGAATATTAAGTGACTTAGTTCGGTGCTTAAGGTTTTGTTTCCTATCTTAAACAAGGCGCATCTAACGCGCGAGTTGTTTTTGTAAATCATGATTTTCGAATTTGAACAGCTGTAAATATATTTAACTAAAAAATTATGGCAACTTATAGAAAGTTTAATTTCATATTAATCAAATTGAATAATTTCATTTCGGATATTATCGAAAGAGTTATACTTTTAAGTCATAATAAAAATTAACCATAAATAACCTCTTCACTAATTTATACGGGTACGTTTTATGTTATAATTACATTTTTTTATTTTATAGGCTTCAAATGTAACAATACTTACAATAATTGTAACAACATTTATTAGAAAAAAGTAATGCATAATCTAAATAAATATGAATGTTGAATTTGTGCTCAGCATGATGTCCTATATGCACTTTTTATTTATGCCAGTATTTATTATTGATAACAGTTCTATCACTTAGCTCCATAGTGTTAAACTTTTATTTCAAAGTAATATTTCAAAACCTTTTATAATATAATAAATTTAATATGTTGTTTATTTATATTTAATCATATCTATTTGCGTTACAGGCAAGATGTTACTTTTGATTTGAATATCAAGCATTTATACAGATATGATTTAATTAAACATTATCACTATGAACGAAGAAACAAATATTGAAGATTCTTCATATTTAAGTTATGAAATAAATGGTACTAGATATATTTTGCAAACGATATCAGATCCAGCTGTTGACATAGTAAAAACTGCATCAACTAATCAAGAGGAAACTGCAGTTGATATTATAGATGAAACACAAATAGAAAAAGAAGAAGAATCAATTTCTTTAGTTTGCTTGGATGGTCAAGTCTATGCATTTCAAAATGGTGAATTACAAGAATTAGATTTTAGTCAAATTATAGATCAAAATGAATTACAAGAAAAAACAGTTTTATTATCTAAAGATGATGACAATTGCGAAACACAATATATCACTAATGAGGATTTAATCATTGACAACATCAATGAACATGCTCAGGAACAGTTTGAGGTAGTTACAGGACAGAATGAAAAGAATTTTATCGTGGAAAAGCATAATGTAAATGCTAATGATTTTGTAGAAGTTGTAACAGCATTCAAGTGCAAAATATGTACTTATACCACTCAAGATAAAACACAGTTATTACAACATTTTCAGAAAACACATGTAAACCCAAAAATAGATGTAGAAGTAAGTTTAAAAATTAATCTTTTATGTAATAATATCACACCATAATAATTAAATGGACTTACTTATTTTATAGGTAAAAGAAGAATCAAAAAATACGGACGAAGTAAAATTGCTATATATGTGCGGAGAATGCTCTAATTGTTTTCCTTCTATAGAAGACTGCAAGGAACACATGATAAATGTAGTTATTTGTAACATTTTTATTTCTTTCTTGAAGAAAATTGCATTCCCCATATGTTCAATTTGAAAATATCATGTCAGTAACTTGGGTTTTAGGATCATCAGTTGACAGCCACAGGAGGTAATAAAAGTGGAAAGGAAAATATAACAGATGACTCAAAGAACACTGATTTATTGGATGAATGTGTAAGACAGAGTGTTGAAAACAATGATATAAAACGTCAAGTAAAAATTCAGAAACCTTTAAATTCTGAATACATGCTCAATAAAAAGATGATTGAATTAATGGAGCGGAATATAAAGTATGTAAAGTCATTATTAAATTTTGCATTTAAATTCTTTCAGTTATTTTTAACTAATACATTTTATAAGGTGTTCTTATCGAGGATGTCCATACAAATTCTCTTCAGAGGAAACAATGCAACAACATGCACTTTGTCATACAGAATCACAAAATGGAACTGCATTTAAGTGTACTGTTTGCCGTGATATAAAATTCACCAAATGGAGGCAGTGTAGTTTACATTTGTGGAAAAAGCATCAAATTGGTTAGTGTTTGATATCGATATTTGAATGAAAAAATTTTACAATGTTTTCCCTATTAAAGATCATTTTTCACGTAGACATAGGTCTGTTCACTTGTAAAATATGTAAAGCATATAAAAGTGCAACAATGGTGAAACTTTTGACTCATATGCGAGTACACAGCGAAACTCGAGAATATGAATGTTCAGAATGTGGTAAATGCTTTAAACAAGCGAGTCAGTTACGTAATCATAGAGTCATGCATTTAGATCGTAAAACACTGGAAGTGACACGTTGGTATACTTCCAAAAAATGTGATATGTGTGGAAAGACTTATGCCAACTCGAAATGTTTAAAAAGTCATATACAGGCAGTACATTCAAAGTTGCGGCCATACGTTTGTAATGTTTGTGGACATTCTAGCGCTAGAAAAGCTATGTTGCAAATGCATTTACGTCAACATACTGGTGATAAACCTTTTAGTTGTGAACTTTGTGAATATAAAACTGGGGATCATAACACATTACGCCGTCACATCATGCAACATACGGGTATGTATAAAGAAGAAGTAGAAATAATATGTGCATGTACTTAACAGTACAAACACAAATAATTTTTGCAGGATTCAGGCCTTATAAATGTCCACATTGTTCGTATACGGCGATACAAAGTAGTAGTTACAAAAATCATTTAAAATCCAGACATCCTTTATTATCTGGTTTATTTACATGTGACCTGTGTCCATTTAAAACTGTGAAGAACGAAAGTTACATACAGCACATAAGAGATCATGAAAAAGGATTGATTAAAGCAAATATGCAGAAAAAAGGTAAATTTCAATTTTTATGTTGTTTAAATTGTTTGTACTGACGCGTGTTATAAAATAGTATGTTACTTTTTCAGATGGTGAGAACGTCGAAGTTTTTCCGGGTAATATCGCAGCGGCGCAATTGATTTACAGTTGTTTGGGTGCTTTCTCGAAAGTAGGAGATACTTTAGAAGCAAATTTAATGTCTTCCTCAACGTCTGCAGATGGTACATCACAAACAATTACTATACAGATACCATCAAAACATCTTGAGGGATCACTGCCAACGAGAGAAAGCGAAACTAAAAATGATTCAACGATCGAACAAGAAGATGAAGAAACTATGCATTGCTTTTTGAAGATTCCGAGGGAAGAAGAAGAAAGTATAGACACAGGCGGTATAACTATACCAGCAGAACCCGAGGAATCAGGTGTAACAACAATTAATGTTGATACATGAAAATATAAAAAGTTAAGTTACTCAGAAAGATATTTCTGCATATTTAGAAATACCAGTAAACAACTTTTAAAAAGCAAATGATGAAAAGATACTAGTCACGCGTTACTTAGATGATACGAATCAATTTCTTTTTTTCACAGAAGGTTAGGATTAATGATCTAATTTAAAAAAAAAAAAAAAACTTAATTGTGATAATATTTTTGGGACTGTATATCATGTTTACGACGAGAAAATTTGATACTTCGTTCTATTTGAAAAAAGTTGAACAATTTTTGTATGTTATTTAAAAAAGAAAGAAAGGGAAAATTTTTAAACAAAATAAAAAGTTTTCAATTATTTAATCGAGTTAATAGCTTTGCGTTCACGTCAATTTGAAAAAAATTATATTTCGTTCGCAAATAATTCATGGCTACAAAAAATTAAAATAATTTTTGATCTTTTTATTCTATTTTCATTACACAATTCATGTATCATATTAGAAGAACACGTTTAGTATTTTTAATGTATTTATTGATAATTAATAGGAAATTAGTAGAAGTGTACATAAAAATTGTAAAATAATAGTTTGGAAATTGTTGTAAAATGTAAATTACAATACTTCGTACGGTTCACATTAAGATTAAAATAATATTTTACACGATGGGTTAAGAAGTTTTCTAACATTTTTGACTTAATTAGCCATCAGGTAAAAATAACACTTATTACTATGGAAGAATGAATTTAAAATCTTTTTGTTTAAACGTTCACATATTAATTATCAAGATTCACAAATATGTCCTCACAAATTGAAATTTTAGTATCAATTTGCTTAAGTGCAAAATTTGTGAGAATGGTAACTGTTGGAGGCACAAACAAATTAAGAAAAAAATAATGGTAATAGAAAAATTGAAAAATACACCTGTAAATGATACAGTATAGTAGTTGTCTTTTTATATGCATTTTGTAAGAAAACATTAAATGAAATAAAAAATACTGCTTTCCTCGAAAATAGCCTAAGCAAATTGATACGAATTATTTACAGCTAATGATTCGAGAAATATGAGAAGTTCCTTTTCTCAAGCAGCTGCTGTGGATCTTCTCTGAAATTACACATCGTATCACAACTAACAATCCCTGGTCAGTTCACCGTAATAAGCCGTTATAGCTATTAACTTCTTGTCAAGGAAGTTTTGTTCCACTTCTACACCACCACCTACTCCAGCTAACATGGCGAGCTATAAATTTGTATATACGTATAGATAAATGTAAGGCAAATAGCGAATTGTGCTAAACGTTATATACTAGAATCGAGACTTTTCTGAATTTTCATAAATCGTGAAATTTTTACCTGCATAGTATCTACATTTCTAGGTAGAAAGTAGGCCACATGATCTGTGATTCCTTTTGCTATTTCAAATAGACTTGTCCCACCAACAGGATGCATAATGTTATTGAGATCAAAAGTTTCGTTTTTAGTGTATTCAGGTCCTCCCCATGGCGGGCTTAGAAATACAACATCCGCAACTAACTTTGGTGCGAGTTTAAGAAAATCACCAACAATAAATTCTATTCTGTCGTCGACACCATAAACTCGCGCATTGTTACGAGCAAGTTCGATCTTCGTTGGATCTATGTCTATTGCGAGCACTGTAGGGAAAAATTTTGTGAATTTGACTGTATACGTATAATTTGTATATAAATGTACCTCTTTCACATGTAAAAGCAAACTGGATAGCATTTCCTCCTGCACCACAAAATGCATCAATTATGGTATCGCATTTACATCTTTGTGCTATATGTTCGGCAATTTTTTCAGGTGTTACAGAAAACCAGCTTTCTGTACAAAAATATTTTATTACACGAACTTAAAGTATATATAAACGACGAATTTGTACCGTTTTATAAACAGCATGAAAAAACATACCTCGATCCATTTTAATGCCTTGATCAAACTTGCTAAATAGACGATATCTTTTCAACCAGTACTTCAATAAAGTCTTATCATTATCTATTTCTACTGGCAGGCTTATGTTTCTTTTAGACTGCTTCTTTTTCTTCTTTTTCTGTGTCTTCTTTATACTATCTTCATCGGATAATTTGATACTTTGTATTTCGTTGTAATTATATTTTTCATCTACATCCATATCGTTATTTAATGTATCAAAGTTCTCATTATCCTTTTCAGGTAATGGATCTTCTGATGCATTTATTATAGAATTGCTCGCTTTGTTTTGGTCAAACTGTACCTTATCCTCTTCGATATTTTTAAAAACATTATCTTGATTATCAGATATATTTAAAACATCATTTGTATCATCTATTTGCCTTTTGTCTATCCCTGATTCGATTGAACTTGTGCTCGGTTTACTAAATACAAGTCGGTTTTGCAACTTTGTCTTAAGGCTAGGATCACATTCGTCATCAGAGCTTGATGTAAATTGTGCTGTATAGGAACCTTTTTCAGAGGGTTGTAATTCTTTTTCCGCCAATGGTAAAACTGGACAATACGATAAATACTGTTTTACCTGGAAACAAACAGAATAATAATAGAAACAATTACCAACATATTTTCATACTTAATCTAATAATATCCAACATTCAATTTACCTTGTCTATAGTATTTGTAATTTCTACTCCATTGTCATCGAAGTAAATGTGTTTGGTCATAGATTTAGGTTTATAGAATTTCATTTTTAATTGTCTATTTTGTAATCTAATGTTCCTTTTTCTGTATACTACTTCTCCTTGTAATTTCGATTGCTTGTCATTTTCGTTGAACGTATACCCCATCAATGAAAATGCCTTTTTCACCGTTTCTAACCCTTCTCCTGTATCGTCATAATCAGCTTCGTGGCTAAAATAAAATATAATTACTTGTTTATGTTGATGCACCGAAAATAAAACTTTAAGTAAAAAAAACAGAATACTACAAAAGGTACGAAAACTGATTTTTAAAACGTAGTCTATTCCATGAAAGTTAGAATGGCTAAAAATCGTCGCGTGCCACACGACGCAGTGACGTTACTTCTTTCACGAAGCCATTACGATTTCAAGCAAAGTTGTAAATGTTCCCGCTTTCGTAACTGTAATCATCGAATACCTATTTACTACCTACAAAGTGTAATAAAAAAAAATTAATACCTTCGTTTTAACGTTACAGGTTTATCTTCATTGGGTTTATCTCCATCTCCGTCATCTGAACATTTTTGTTGAATACTACGGTCGCTAACGTTATTAGAAGTAATTATACTACTTCCATTTTGTGTAACCGGAGTATGGCCATCCTGTTTATGGTTTCCTGAATGTTCAACTTCTTCAGCATTTTCGTCTTTATCTACAACAGACTCATTATCCTCTGATCTCATTGTTAAATTTTGCATGAGCATTCCTACCGATTCGATAATCAATCGTTTCTTTTTAGTCTTTTCTCTCTTTGAATAAGTCACACACTTATTAGACGCGTTTTTATTTTCAGATACATTAGTTCTATTGGAAGTATCTGTTCCCATTTGTGTAAAATTTTCGTTTATACTTTCATCGCTTTCTTCTCCCTTTATGTTTGCTTTGTTACATCCTTGGCTGTAACGTTCACCGCTGATTTCAGATTGTTCCCTTTTATACCACTCTATAAATATTTCATAATTCTTTTGGTACTGTAACTGAAAATTCTCTTTCCACAAATGCTGCCAATATTTATCATTGTCTTCTGAAATATATTCATTGTCTTGATCCGAACTGGTACTCGTTATATTGCTTTCAATGGAACTTGTCACAGAACTGATAAGACTAGACGAATGTATAGAAATGGAGTCGCAACTAGAACTAGTAAGGGTCATCTTTGTAACGTTTGTCATAGAATCTGATGTTGCATTCGTTTTTGCTATTGACTCATTAAGTGAATCGCATCTTGTTAAAAGACGTTCATCTTCCGCATTAGATTGTTGATTATAGCTTTCTTCCATGCTAAAAGGACTCAATGGATTCCATCCGTCTCCAGTCTCGGGCGAAGTTTCAAGATTTAACATCTTTTTTCTATTTTCCAACGCATCCGTATCATTTATTTCTTGTTTATTTATATCGTCAAACGTAAAATTAACATTGCCCGTATCTTTTGCTTTTATTCCAGTATCACTCGCGTAGTTATTTTTACTAAATATTCCTTCAAAATTTGAGCGATCAAGTTCACAATTTAAGTGCGCTTGATTAGGAAAACACGTATTTTGTTCCGAGAATTTTTCCACACGTTCTTTTATTACTGGTTTCTCATCGTTTATTATACGAGCATTATTTTGCAAGTATTCCGGATTTATGTAATCAGCATATTTTGAAATCCAAGATGCCCAAATTAAATGTTCTCCATTTTCAGACCAATATCTGTCCCATGCTATGTTCATTCCGCTCTTAGTTTTAGAATATGTAGAACAATATGGATACACATTAGAACTACGGTCATCGCTATATGTAAATACATCTTCGTTATAGATCTGTGCATTATTCGACGAGGCATCTTTCAATGTGCTATGTATTTCAGAATCTTTATCGCCTAAGGTGAACAATGGACTTTCTACATGAAATTTCTTCTCGTTAAGACTGGATGGATCATAACTCGAAACGTTCACGTCATCTGCAAGATCACGATCTACTGAACGAATATTCAATGCATTGGATTCAGATTCTAAATGTTTGTCTTTGTGATGTTGCACAAGCATGTTCGCTTTTTCAGATCCATCTCCTGCTTCGGTGTCCGTAGTTTGAAAAGTTTTTCCATAAGATGCCAACAAGTTTTGAATACTTTTAGCCTCGTGTTGGTCATGGTATTCGGAAAGGTCCGCTCCAGAGTCCGACTGGTGCAAACCCAATTTTTGCGTGAGGGAATGTGCAGCAGGACGATGAGCCGAATCACGAACAGAGTCATGTTCATCCGTGGAATAATTGTTGTCTGTATGCGACGCGCTACAGTAACAGCTCACTGGTTCTTCCTAATTATAAAAGACAAAATCGTATGCTCATTCAAACCTTGTTTAATAAACCTATCGATATCCCAAATAAGAGAAAGATATTCTTACATCGTGTTTTTCGATAGACTGTGTTTCTATGATAGACCTTTTATGAAGGTCTAACATTTCTCCTATACAGTCTGCATCAACATCTTCGCCGTCGCTAGCATCTTCTAAAGTAAGGACCGTATAAACCTCTGGATTTCTAAAAATAGACATAAAAAGGTTTGTATTATAAGCATTTATTGAAATAAACATTATTGCAACATATTAACATATTCGTTCTTTAGTGTTAGATTCGTAAATTTCATAGATTTATCATTGCCGAATAAACACTAGGAATTTAATAAGATACAATTTACAATTTTTTTTAATTTTGTTCGTCCGCACGTGGTATATATTGTTATGATTCTACTTGCTATAATGCTTCATGAAATTAAGTGAAAAAATGACGAAGAAACACTACCATTAAATAATTTCTTTACGAAACAATGATCGGAGAAAAAATTGTCGTATACCGAATGTATTTTTGATGAAAGAAAATGTTCTTTTTTGGTTACTAAAAAATACTGTGACCTAACATATTCGAGTGGGTGTCAAGGTTAGGTCATGTGTCACACCACTGATCGATAAACGTACGAGATTCCCTTCATTAGGCATTTTAAACAATAAAACTACCGTAGACAGAAATTGCACAAACGAAATTGCGTTGTACAATAGAATAAAGGAGCCATTCTTCGCGAATGTATTTACCGAACAAATACTCTGCTGCAAAGGCAATAAATGTAACTATCAGGATTAGGGGACTCGGCCTGCTTCGCGATGTACACTTCGGCTAAAGGTTCCCAAAAGTGGTCGCTCATGCCGAAAGTAGTGTTTAATTGACTACTTGCTCGTGAATCGTCACAACATCCACATGCCTCACGCTCAAATTTTTACAACACCCCCCATGCAAAAACAATCCGCCATTTCTTCGACGGCACACCATCGTGAAGTTGCTTCTGATTATCGTCATGTTAAACACAGACGTGGTATGGGATAGAGCCATCGCCTTATGGGAGCTGCGGTCGAATTATCTGAAATACCGACCGTTGTTTTAGATTACAACTCGAGGTTGAGAATGGACACACAATACACGCTTTTCCAATGCACGCGCGTTTAATGCACGAACACCGGAAGCTCCGATATTTAAAACATAAAAATTCACTAACTTATTAGTACATGATACCTTCTTGTCGCACAAGTTGATCGCAAACGAATGAAAGGAACACAAAACAAATTGTATTTTACAAATAAAATGTTGGACAATTTATGAAATTGTAACGTAAGCGGGATTGTAGCATTTAACTCGTTACCATACTTTGACGAGTCTGCTCGTAATAAAACAATAAAAGTAACAAAACATACTAACATTTTGAATACGGTTATTATGTAAAGCGGATATAAAATTATAATTACACGATCGAGGATCATTGAATACAAAATACTCCAAATATTTTAACTTTCTTTGTTCGTATTAATATTGCAGCTGTAAATTGTTCTAACGCACTAAAAAAATAAAATGTACGGCAAGGGATTAAGTTACATTGTAACTTGACATCCTTCTCCATAAATCATTTTCCAGAAATTATTTGGAAAAAATGAAACTCGGGAAAGACGAATTTTTTCAAAGAGTACATTAATTGAGAATTAATATCTTCGTTGCAAAAGTAATTATAAAAAATATTGGAACATAAGCGATGTCCCAAATTAATGCTAGATGGTAGCTCTTAGCTCGATAACGTTTTCTAAACCTTTCGAAAAAGTATTTCGAGAACGATATCGATTACCAGGTCACACCACGTGGAGGTGGCTACGAAAGTGACCCACCCTATCTCCAAATCCCAACCACCCTCCAATTGCAACTACCTCATTTATCGGAAGGATAAATGAGTGCTTACTCTACTAAGCCCGTAGGCTCGCGTAAATATACAAGTTCTTTACTCTTAATTAGCAAACAACCTGTATCTCACGCACGCAACTTAAAACTAAACGCCCCCGAGTTCTAAGTTTGCACCCGTGCTATCTAAAACGGTATACCAAGCAAAGGGGAGAGGAAAGTTAGAAGAACTTTCGCAAATCAGTCAAAAAAGAAAGTTAGAAGAACTTTCGCAAATTACTAAGAAAAGAAAGTTAGAAGAACTTTCGTAAATAAATTAAAGAAGAAAGTTGGAAGAACTTTCAAAAAAGGGTGGAACAGCGTTGTCAATCGAGTGAACCTCGCCCACGCGAATGAAACGGTGATTGCATCGTGACTTACGTGAACCTCGGGCAGAATTGGACCAGAAATACTGATAAGAACCAGTGAGACGTCCGAGGTTTAGCCTAGGGAATACCCTAGACAGTAGATCGAGATGGTACATCAATCAATCTACCCCACTAGACGCCTCCATGGCGCTACACCAGCATTTTCAGCCCAAAACTTGCAGAATTGAACCTCGAATACCGATAAGAACGAGTGACACGTCTGCCGTCAGGAAACCCAATCATTCCTGCCCCCGTTGAAAGGGGGTCTAACAGAAAAACATGGAATACCCTAGCCGTCAGGCAATAGATGAGATGATGAGGCATCATTCAGTGCTATCCACGCAAGACGTGTCCCACGCGCTTACCAGCATTTTCGGCCCAAATCTTACCCGGATTCACCGCATTATACAATCCACGTTCCATCCACGCGAGTCCGGAGCAATCGACAGACAATCACCGTGAATACTACACTCTATCGCGGGAACAAATTCACGACCGGTCGTGAAAATGGGTGCAAGTTAGAAACGAAAGCGCTTCCGCACGCACTTAACACTAATACAATGGGGCCCCGCGCTCTATTTTAATCGCACGCATACTTATCCTAAACGCGAATGTACCTCTTGTTCGAAAATTGCACTCGTATTGTTTACGATGAAAAATAGCAAAGGGGGTTGGGGCGAGGGAGAGAGGAGGAAGAAAGTTAGAAGAACTTTCGCAAAAGGGTAGTATAAGCATTCTCTGTCGAGTGAACCTCGCCCTCCTGGACCAAAAGGTGATTAAACTTACATGAATCGTGCACAGAATCCAACGAAGAGTCCTGGTAGTCCGAGTGACGTGATGGCGTTCGGGTTCCCATTTCTCCACAACAAAAAGGTAGAGAGGACACCCTAGTCCCAAGGACGGCGGATGTTGCATTCAGGTTCCCGTTTCTCCCCCGCCACCGGGTGAGGGCAGTCTAACCAAGGAGAGGATCCCTATTCCTCAGACAACGTTCGCGATCAGGCTCCCATTGCTCCACAGCCGTAAGGGTAGAGAGGCCGCCTCAGTCGTTATACGACAGCGTTCGCCAGCGCACCGCCACGCAGTCCACATCTCAGGAACTGATCAGTAGTCCTAGTCCTCATCTGCCTCATGGTCCCTGCAATATTCGATCACCCATGGCCAGTCGGGTCCGGAACAATTAACAGAAAATGACTGGGTGACTCTATTTAAGTGGGTGACTCTATTTAGCGCGAAAAAAAATTCACGACCGGTCGTGAAAAAGAGTGCAACCTCGAACAAGAGGCACGGGGACCCACCCGCCCGCCCACGAACTTAATACTATGGTACAATAAGGTGCGCATCCCACGATGATTCCTCGATGATCCCTCGATGATGTATTCCTCTATCTTCTTTCTTCGTGTAAAACCCACACTGCAACATTAAATAGAAATTACTTGCAACCTGAAAATACAAGATATTAAGAACGGACTTTCGAGGAGAAAGAAGCCGGATCACTTGAAGTGAAAACCTGTGAGCTCCCATCCACCCGCCCACTAGCTCAATATTAATAAGTGAATCCTGAAAGTAAAATAAAAATTTGGAGCGAGATTCATTGAGAAGGAAGCCGGATCACTTGAAGTGAAAACCTGTGAGCTCCCATCCACCCGCCCACTAGCTCAATATTAATAAATGAAACCTGAAAATAAAATAAAAATTAGGAGCGAGATTGGATGAGAGAAAAGCTGGATCACTTGAAGTGAAAAACGCATGAGAAGGAGAAAGCCGAATTCACATGAAGTGAAAAACCCATGAGCTCCCATCCACCCTCCCACTAGCTCAGTATTAATAAATGAAATCTGAAAATAAAATAAAAATTAAAAGCAGATTTCCAGAAGACGGAAAAACAACCGATACATAAAGGTATCTGAGAAAACCGAAAATACGAAAACCTGAGCACTCCAAAAAAAAAAAAAAAAAACAGATACCTTCAGCACAATCTCGGAACACAAAATAAAATTATGATTACGTTGGATAGATCGAGGAAGCTTCGCCATAGGAAATGAGATCTCGAGGTTTGAAAATGTAGTGGTCTCCTGAGAATCCCACGATGGTCCTACGTTAACATGATTAAGTTCTATAATTACGCTTCACTTGCACAATCACTCATACTTACGCTTTCGTACTACACTCATACTTCAATATATACTTCTCTAGACATTGTATATGATCCCACGATGATCCCACGATGATCCCACGATGATCCCACGATGTATTCAGCGTTCGCAAATATTGTACGGATATACTTACGCATACTACAATCTATCGCTTTTCGGGCATACATACGCTCGTATTATAATCGCATACTCCCGCATTCTCACGCATACTTATAAACACACTACTTGTTCTAAACGCCGCAAATGTACCACACGTTCTAACATTGCACTCATGTTATCTAAAACGAAACTCAAAGCAAAGGGGAGAAAGTTAAAAGGAATGAAAGGTAAAATGGAATAAATATCTAAAACAGAAAGTTGGAAGAACTTTCGCAAAAAGGTAGATCAGTATCTTTTGCCGAGTGGACCTCGCCCTCCTGGACCAAAGGGTGATAGAATCCTGACATACGAAGAACACAAAACAGAATCGGACTGAGAATAACAACCAGAACGAACGAGACACCAGCGAAAGGTTCGATCGCAAAGAGGATACTTTTGTATAAAGAAGACATATCTATACCACGCAAGACATATTCTAAAAACTGGCCAGTATTACCACCCTAATCAGCCTTATGCTTTGCATCATACAATTCCCTTTGGCCATTTGGGTCCGGAACAACCGACAAAAAGTAACTGAATAATACTACGATCTAACGCGTAGAAAAAATCATGTTTTGTCGTGAATATGAGTGCAAGTTAGAAACGAAAGCGTACTCGCACATTCACTTAATACTAACACTTTAAGGTCTCGCACTCTATATTAAAATCGCACTCACGCTCTAATCACGTACGCACTCATACTTATATTACATACCGCGATGTATCTCCTGTTCTAAGATTGCATTTTTGTACAATCGAAAAAGATGTAAATGTAGACAGCGGTACGGAAGAAAGTCAGAAGGACTTTCTTTTGGATTTGTACCAAGTGATACAAAAAATGACAAATTATTGCCACAGAATAATATGACAAAAATTGAGAAATTGTAGTAAATAAAATCAGTGGAAGTTAGAACAGGAGACACTTACAATTTACACAAGCTTTCCGTCACAATATCGTGACGGAAAACTTGCGCCCGAGCCCACCCTTCCTCCCACAAGCTCGGGATTGAAATAAAACTAATACTCGCATAAAAACATAATTAACATAGGAGATGGAGGGATAAAACGACAGTTTAATTTATTTGAAATAAAGTATTTGAAAATACATAACGCGTTGCAAATATTTTTCTTTTATAATTTCATTTATTCCTGGATACTTACCAAGAAAGACAATTATTTTTGAAAATATCGAGGAATACATGAAATTATAACTTCAACGTAAATCGTAGCTCTTAGCTCGATATTGTTTTCTATTCTTGGGCTCGCGAAAAATGAAACTTAAGAATTACATTCGTATTAATAAACGAATTATAAATTCAGCAATTTTTATAAATCATAAATTTTAAAGTTTTGATGCATTACAAATTTTGAAATTTAGAAAAATTATAAATTTAGAAAACGATATCGATTACCAGGTCACACCACGCGGAGGTGACTACGAAAGTGACCCACCCTATCTCCAAGTCCCATCCACCCTCCAATTGCAACTACCTCATTTATCGGAAGGATAAATGAGTACGTACACTACTTAAAACTAAACGCTTCCGTGTTCTAAGTTTGCACCCGTGCTATCTAAAACGGTGTACCAAGCAAAAGGGCGAAGAAAGTTAGAGGAACTTTCGCAAATACGTAAAAAAAGGAAAGTTAGACGAACTTTCACAAATAAATTAGAAAAGAAAGTTGGAAGAACTTTCGAAAAGGGGTGGAACAGCGTTGTCAATCGAGTGAACCTCGCCCACGCGAATGAAACGGTGATTGCATCGTGACTTACGCGAACCTCGGGCAGAATTGAACCAAAAATACTGATAAGAACCAGTGAGACGTCCGAGGTTTAGCCTAGGGAATACCCCAGACAGTAGATCGAGATGGTACATCAATCAATCTACCCCACTAGACGCCTCCATGGCGCTACACCAGCATTTTCAGCCCAAAACTTACAGAATTGAACCTCGAATACCGATAAGAACGAGTGACACGTCTGCCGTCAGGAAACCCAATCATTCCTGCCCCCGTTGAAAGGGGGTCTAACAGAAAAACATGGAATACCCTAGCCGTCAGGCGATAGATGAGATGATGAGGCATCATTCAGTGCTATCCACGCAAGACGTGTCCCACGCGCTTACCAGCATTTTCGGCCCAAAACTTACCCGGATTCACCGCATTATGCAATCCACGTTCGATCCACGCGAGTCCGGAGCAATCGATGGACAATCACCGTGTATACTACACTCTATCGCGCGAACAAATTCACGACCGGTCGTGAAAATGGGTGCAACTTAGAAACGAAAGCGCTTCCGCACGCACTTAACACTAATACCATGGGGCCCCGCGCTTTATTTTAATCGCACGCATACTTATACTAAACGCGAATGTACCTCTTATTCGAAAATTGCACTCGCATTATTTACGATGAAAAAAAGCAAAGGGGGGTTGGGGGCGAGGGAGAGGGGAGGAAGAAAGTTGGAAGAACTTTCGCAAAAGGGTAGTATAAGCATTCTCTGTCAAGAGAACCTCGCCCTCCTGGACCAAAAGGTAATTGAAATTACATGAATCGTGCGACAGAATCCAACCAGGAACACTGGCAGTACAAGGGACATGTTCGCGTTCGGGTTCCCATTTCTCCACAACAAAAAGGTAGAGAGGACACCCTAGTCCCAAGGACGACGGATGTTGCATTCAGGTTCCCGTTTCTCCCCCGCCACCGGGTGAGGGCAGACCAACCAAGGAGAGGATCCCTAGTCCTCAGACAACGTTCGCGATCAGGCTCCCATTGCTCCACAGCCGTAAGGGTAGAGAGGCCGCCTCAGTCGTTATACGACAGCGTTCGCCAGCGCACCATCACGCATTACATATCCCAAGAACTGACCAGTACTCCCAGCCATCATCCGCCACATGATCCCTGCAATATTCAATCACCTATGGCCATTCGGGTCCGGAACAATTGACAGAAAATTGGATGACTCTACTGTTTAACGCGGAAAAAATTCACGACCGGTCGTGAAAATGAGTGCAACTCCGAACAAGAGGCACGGGGACCCACCCGCCCGCCCACGAACTTAAAACTAAGGTACAATAAGGTGCGCATCCCACGATGATCCCACGATGATCCCACGATGATCCCACGATGATGTATTCTTCTATCTTCTTTCTTCGGGTAAAACCCATCCTACAACATAAAATAGAAATTAGGTAAAACCTGCAAATAATAGAAATTAGTTAAAACCTGAAAATAAAAAGTATTACGAACGGACTTTCTAGGAGAAAGATGCCGGATTCACATGAAGTGAAAAACCCATGAGCTCCCATCCACCCTCCCACTAGCTCATTATTATCAATTCAAACCTGAAAATGAAATAAAAGTTATGATGGATTTTCGTGAAGAAAAAGGCCGGATTCACTTGAAGTGAAATACCCATGAGCTCCCATCCACCCTCCCACTAGCTCAATATTATAAATTCAAACCTGAAAATAAAAGAGAAATTAAAATCGAATTTCGTGAAGAAATAAACCGGATTCACATGAAGTGAAAATCCCATGAGCACCCATCCACCCTCCCACTAGCTCAATATTAACCAAAAATTTATGAAATCCTGAAAATAAAAAAAATTATGTACGAGTTTCGAGAAGAAAGAAGCCGGATTCACTTGAAGTGAAAAACCCATGAGCTACCCATCCACCCCCCCCACTAGCTCAATATTAACGAGAAATTAATTAAAATCTGAAAATAAAATAAACATTACGAGGAGGTTTCAGAAGAAGGTAAAGCGACAAATACATAAAAGTATCTCAGAAAACGAAAAGAACGAAAATCTCAGAACTCCAAATAAAATCAGATACTCATAGCATAATCTCGGAACACAAAATAAAATTATGAAAATATTCGAAAGATCCAGGAACCTTTGCCAAAGGAAATGAGTTCTCGAATTTTGAAAATGTGGTGGTCTCTTGAGACTCCCACGATGATTCTACAGTAACATGAATAATTTCCATACTTACGCTTTACTTGCATAATCACTCATACTTACGCTTTCATACTACACTCATACTACAATATATACTTCCCTAGACACTGGACATGATCCCTCGATGATCCCACGATGAACCCACGATGATCCCACGATGATCCCACGATGATCCCACGATGTATTCAGCGTTCGCATATATTATACGCATTCTCTTAACTTACGCATAGTACAATCTATCGCTTATCGGACGTACATACGCTCGTATTATAATTGCATACTCTCGCATTCTCACGCATACTTATAAACGCATCGCTTATTCTAAACGCCGCAAATGTACTAATCGTTCTAAGATTGCACTCATGTTATTTAAAAAGGTATACTGAGCAAAGGGGATAAAATTGGAACGAAAGAAAGGTAAAATAGAATAAATATATAAAAAAGAAAGATAGAAGAGCTTTCGCAAGAAGGTTGATCAGTATCTTTTGTCGAGTGGACCTCGCCCTCCTGAACCAAAGGGTGATCGAATCCTGACATACAAGAAACAGAAGACAGAATCGGACCGAGAATAATAACCGGAACGAACGATACATCAGCGGAATGTTTCCCCGTTAAAAGGAGATCTAACTGAAGAGAAGATATCATTGCCATAAAGACGATAGAATCGACCGGAATATTCCGACAGCAATTCTCCAAATCGCTAGACATATCCTAAGGACTGACTACTACTACGTAGCCTCAACTGCCCTATGCCTCGCACCATACAATTCCCTTTGGCCATTTGGGTCCGGAACAACCGACAAAAAATAACTGAATAATACTACGATCTAACGCGTAGAAAAAATCACGTTTTGTCGTGAAAATGAGTGCAAGTTAGAAACGAAAGCGTACTCGCACATTCACTTAATACTAACACTTTGAGGTCTTGCACTTTATATTAAAATCGCACTCACGCTCTAATCACGTACGCACTCATACTTATATTACATACCGCGATGTATCTCCTGTTCTAAGATTGCATTTTTGTACAATCGAAAAAGATGTAAATGTAGACAGCGGTACGGAAGAAAGTCAAAAGGACTTTCTTTTGGATTTGTACCAAGAGATAAAAAAAATGACAAATTATTGCCACAGAATAATAAGACAAAAATTGAGAAATTGTAGTAAATAAAATCGGTGTAAGTTAGAACAGGAGACACTTACAATTTACACAAGCTTTCCGTCACAATATCGTGACGGAAAACTTGCGCCCGAGCCCACCCTTCCTCCCACAAGCTCGGGATTGAAATAAAACTAATACTCGCATAAAAACATAATTAACATAGGAGATGGAGGGATAAAACGACAGTTTAATTTATTCGAAATAAAGTACTTGAAAATACATAACTTGTTGCAAATATTTTTCTTTTATAATTTCATTTATTCCTGGATACTTACCAAGAAAGACAATTATTTTTGAAAATATCGAGGAATACATGAAATTATAACTACAACGTAAATCGTAGCTCTTAGCTCGATATTGTTTTCTATTCTTCGACTCGCTAGAAATGAAACTTAGAATTACATTCGTATTCGTGAACGAACTACAAATTCAGCAATTTTTATAGATCATAAATTTTGAAGTTTTGATAAATTACAAATTTTGAAATTTAGAAAAATTATAAATTTAGAAAACTATATCGATTACCAGGTCACACCACGAGGAGGTGACTACGAAAGTGACCCACCCTATCTCCAAGTCCCATCCACCCTCCAATTGCAACTACCTCATTTACCGGAAGGATAAATGAGTGCTTACTCTACTAAGCCCGTAGGCTCGCGTAAATATACAAGTTCTTTACTCTTAATTAGCAAATAACCTGTATCTCACGCACGCACCTTATAACTAAACGCTCCCGAGTTCTAAGTTTGCACCCGTGCTATCTAAAACGGTATACCAAGCAAAGGGGAGAAGAAAGTTAGAAGAACTTTCGCAAATAAGTAAAAAAAAGAAAGTTGGAAGAACTTTCGAAAATTAGTAAGAAAAGGAAAGTTTGAAGAACTTTCGCAAATAAATTAAAGAAGAAAGTTGGAAGAACTTTCGAAAAAGGTGGAACAGCGTTGTCTATCGAGTGAACCTCGCCCACGCGAATCAAACGGTGATTGCATCGTGACTTACGTGAACCTCGGGCAGAATTGAACCAAAAATACTGATAAGAACCAGTGAGACGTCCGAGGTTTAGCCTAGGGAATACCCCAGACAGTAGATCGAGATGGTACATCAATCAATCTACCCCACTAGACGCCTCCATGGCGCTACACCAGCATTTTCAGCCCAAAACTTACAGAATTGAGCCTCGAATACCGATAAGAACGAGTGACACGTCTGCCGTCAGGAAACCCAATCATTCCTGCCCCCGTTGAAAGGGGGTCTAACAGAAAAACATGGAATACCCTAGCCGTCAGGCGATAGATGAGATGATGAGACATCATTCAGTGCTATCCGTGCAAGACGTGTCCCACGCGCTTACCAGCATTTTCGGCCCAAAACTTACCCGGATTCACCGCATTATACAATCCACGTTCGATCCACGCGAGTCCGGAGCAATCGACAGACAATCACCGTGAATACTACAGTCTATCACGCGAACAATATCACAACCGGTCGTGAAAATGGGTGCAAGTTAGAAACGAAAGCGCTTCCGCACGCACTTAACACTAATACAATGGGGCCCCGCGCTTTATTCTATAATCACGCACGCATCCTTATACTAAACGCGAATGTACCTCTTGTTCGAAGATTGCACTCGTATTATTTACGATGAATAAGCAAAGGGGGGTTTGGGGGGGGGGCGAGGGAGAGGGGAGGAAGAAAGTTAGAAGAACTTTCGCAAAAGGGTAGTACAAGCATTCTCTGTCGAGTGAACCTCGCCCTCCTGGACCAAAAGATGATTAAACTTACATGAATCGTGGCGCAGAATCCAACGAAGAGTACTGGTAGTCCAAGTGACGTGATGGCGTTCGGGTTCCCATTTCTCCACAACAAAAGGTAGAGAGGACACCCTAGTCCCAAGACGACGGATGTTGCATTCAGGATCCCGTTTCTCCACCGCCGCCGGGTGAGGGAGGTCTGACAGAAGAGAGGATCCCTATTCCTCAGACAGCGTTCGCGATCAGGCTCCCATTGCTCCACAGCCGTAAGGGTAGAGAGGCCGCCTCAGTCGTTATACGACAGCGTTCGCCAGCGCACCGCCACGCAGTCCACATCTCAGGAACTGATCAGTAGTCCAAGTCCTCATCTGTCTCATGGTCCCTGCAATATTCGATCACCCATGGCCAGTCGGGTCCGGAACAATTAACAGAAAATGACTGGGTGACTCTATTTAGCGCGAAAAAAAATTCACGACCGGTCGTGAAAAAAGGTGCAACCTCGAACAAGAGGCACGGGGACCCACCCGCCCGCCCACGAACTTAATACTATGGTACAATAAGGTGCGCATCCCACGATGATTCCTCGATGATCCCTCGATGATGTATTCCTCTATCTTCTTTCTTCGGGTAAAACCCACACTGCAACATTAAATAGAAATTAATTGCAACCTGAAAATACAAGATATTAAGAACGGACTTTCGAGGAGAAAGCAGCCGGATCACTTGAAGTGAAAACCTGTGAGCTCCCATCCACCCGCCCACTAGCTCAATATTAATAAATGAAACCTGAAAGTAAAATAAAAATTAGGAGCGGGATTCAATGAGAAGGAAGCTGGATCACTTGAAGTGAAAACCTATGAGCTCCCATCCACCCGCCCACTAGCTCAATATTATAAATTCAAACCTGAAAATGAAATAAAAATTAGGAGCGAGATTGGATGAGAGAAAAGCTGGATCACTTGAAGTGAAAAACGCATGAGAAGGAGAAAGCCGAATTCACATGAAGTGAAAATTCCTTGAGCTATCCCATCCACCCTCCCACTAGCTCAATATTATAAATTCAAACCTGGAAAAGAAATAAAAGTTATGATGGATTTTCGTGAAGAAAAAGGCCGGATTCACTTGAAGTGAAAATTCCTTGAGCTATCCCATCCACCCTCCCACTAGCTCAATATTATAAATTCAAACCTGAAAAAGAAATAAAAGTTATGATGGATTTTCGTGAAGAAAAAAGCCGGATTCACTTGATGTGAAAATTCCTTGAGCTATCCCATCCACCCTCCCACTAGCTCAATATTATAAATTCAAACCTGAAAAAGAAATAAAAGTTATGATGGATTTTCGTGAAGAAAAAAGCCGGATTCACTTGATGTGAAAATTCCTTGAGCTATCCCATCCACCCTCCCACTAGCTCAATATTAAAAATTCAAACCTGAAAATGAAATAAAAGTTATGATGGATTTTCGTGAAGAAAAAAGCCGGATTCACGGGAAGTGAAAAACGCATGAGCTCCCATCCACTCTCCCACTATCTCAATATTTCCCACAAGTTAATTAAAGCCTGAAAGTACTAAAAAAAACCTGCAAGTAATAGAAATTAGTTACAACCTGTAAATATTAGAAATTAGTTAAAACCTGCAAATAATAGAAATTAGTTAAAACCTGCAAATAATAGAAATTAGTTAAAACCTGCAAATAATAGAAATTAGTTACAACCTGCAAATAATAGAAACTTGTTCAAATCTGCAAACAATAGAAATTAGTTAGAACCTGCAAATAAAAAAGTTAAGAACGAGTTTGGAGAGGAAAACTGGATTCACGTGAAGTGAACAACCCATGAGCTATCCCATCCACCCTCCCACTAGCTCAATATTATAAATTCAAACCTGAAAAAGAAATAAAAGTTATGATGGATTTTCGTGAAGAAAAAGGCCGGATTCACTTGAAGTGAAAACCCATGAGCTATCCCATCCACCCTCCCTCTAGCTCAATATTAATCATAAATTAATTGCAACCTGAAAATAAAAGATATTAAGAACGGACTTTCGAGGAGAAAGAAGCCGGATTCACATGAAGTGAAAACCCCATGAGCTCCCATCCACCCTCCCACTAGCTCAATATTAATAAATGAAACCTGCAAATAAAATAAAAATTAGGAGCGAGGTTGGAGAAGAAAGAAGCCGGATTCACTTGAAGTGAACAACCCATGAGCTATCCCATCCACCCTCCCTCTAGCTCAATATTAACCACAAATTAATAAAATTCTGAAAATAAAAAAAATTAATTGCAGGTTTTGATTAGAAGGTAAAACCACAGATACATAAGAGAATCTTAGAAAATCGGAGGTACGAAAATCTCATAACTCGAAAGAAGCCACAATGAGATACGAAAATCTCAGAACTCGAAGAAAGGCACAGTTAGTACGAAAATCTCGGACGTTGAAATAAAATCAGAGAGATACGAGAATTACGGACAGATAAGAAAATTTCAGAACTCGAAATAAAATTCCTGAAGGGTTCGATAGATCGGGACAATTTCCATGAACGACATAAAATCTCTAAGAGCTTTCAGAATCCTAATTGACAATTATTGTAAGCTCCATAAAAACTTACCAAAAACGAAAATCTGAAAAGTACAAAATATTATTAAGAAAGGAGCTTGAAGGAGAAGGGGAATTTTTCTTCGTTCGATACAGAATCTATTACATAGAAAACGCAATGAAAATTGCGGATTTTGGAATGATGAACAATGTAAAAACTTACCAAGAATCAAAATCTGAAACGTATAAAATATTATTAAGAAAGGAGGTTGAAGGAGAAGGTGTGAAATTTTTCTTTATTCTATGCAAAACAATTTAAATAGGGAACGCAATAAAAATTGCGGATTTTGTAAGAGTGAAGAACGTAAAAACTTACCAAAAACCAAAATCTGAAACATACAAAATATTATTAAGAATGGAGGTTGTAGGAGAAGGAGTGAAATTTTGCTTTATTCGATACAGTACAATTTAAATAGAAAACGCAATGAAAATTGCGGATTTGGAAAGGGTGAACAATGTAAAAACTTACCAAAAACCAAAATCTGAAACGTCCAAAATATTATTAAGATTGGAAATCGACGGAAGAGGAGCGAAATTTTTCTCTATTCAAAGCGAAACATTCGAGAATAGAAAACGCGATGAAAATTGCGAACTCGCGAGGGAGGAAATAACCTAACAACCTGACAAACAAAATCGCGAAACTGAAAAACGTAGACAGATTGAATGGAATAATGATCGAAGCACAGCGGAACATATCATCAAAATTTGAAACGGAAGTACAATTACCATTCTAAAGGGACTGCAGATTTCTTACCATTTATGATATACATGGATTTAGGGAGTAAGAATAATTGATATTTTTTAAAGTAATGAGTGGAAAGAAGAATATAAAATCGCGGAGAGTTCCGGAACTCTCAAAAATCGAATAAAATCGCGACGTGATTCTAAATTTTCAAAGTCCGTAACAAAATCGCGACGCGATACAATATTTTCGAAGGCCGTAATAAAATCGCAAAGTGATATGAAAATTTCAATGTTCGTAATAAAATCGCGACGTGATTCTACATTTACGAAGTTCGCAATAAAATTCGTGACGCGATTCTGCATTTTCAAAGTTCGTAATAAATTCGCGACGTGATTCTACATTTTCAAAGTTCATAATGAAATCGCGACGTGACTCTATATTCTCAGAATTCGTAATAAAATCGCGACGTGACTCTACATTTTCAAAGTTTGCAATAAAATTCGCGACGTGATTCTATATTCTCAAAATTCGTAACAAAATCGCGACGCGATACAATATTTTCGAAGGCCGTAATAAAATCGCGACGTGATTCTAATATTTTCAAAGATTGTAACAAAATTGCGACGTGATTCTAATAGTTTCAAAGTTCGTAACAAAATCGCGACGCGATACAATATTTTCGAAGGTCGTAATAAAATCGCGAAGTGATATGAAAATGTTAAAGTTCGGCATAAAATCGTGAAGTGATGTAATATTTTCGAAGCTGAAAATAAAATCGCGGCTGGTTTCGAGAATCGCATATCTCGATCAAAATCGCGAAGTGGTATGAAAATTTGAGAATCGCAATATAATCGCGAATCGATGATCGTGTGCTCGTCAAGTTCGAGCAAAACGCGTTCGAGGATACTATGTTTTCAAAGCTGGAAATAAAATCGCGGCATGTTTCGAGAATCGCTAATCTCGATCAAAATCGCGAAGTGGTATAAATGTTTCAAAATTCGCAATAAAATCGCGACGTGATTCTACATTTTCAAAGTTCGTAATAAAATCGCGACGTGACTCTACATTTTCAAAGTTCGCAATAAAATTCGTGACGCGATTCTGCATTTTCAAAGTTCGTAATAAATTCGCGACGTGATTCTACATTTTCAAAGTTCATAATGAAATCGCGACGTGACTCTATATTCTCAGAATTCGTAATAAAATCGCGACGTGACTCTACATTTTCAAAATTCGCAATAAGATCGCGAGTCGATGATCGTGTGCTCGTCAAGTTCGAGCAAAACCCGTTCGACGATACTTTTCGTACCGTCATAAAAAAACACACACATAAAATACAGAAAAATAATAGCGAGCATAGTGACAAAATGACTCTCCATCCTAAGATGGACAGCCATTGATAGTTCCCCTCTTCTTTGGCAAATTTTACCGGGGCTCTTCGGCATATAGCCTCTTCTTTCTTCGGCTGACAGCCTCACAAAAATTCACTCGCGAAATTTTACGGTAACTCGGACATTCTTTGGTATTAATTACATAAATTTTCGATTTCGTTGTCGATCGATCTCGAGAAACGGACAACGGACACTTTTATAGAAATAAAAATGAACCGCTATCGATTTCCTTCGATCGCCGACAAAGAGATCAAAATTCTATGTAATCATGCAAATTCGTTACTTTAAGAAAGGAAAGAAAATTGAAATTTATACGACCAGCGATTCTCAGAATGCGCTGTCCGTAAAAGAATATCCGAGCAGAATATTTATTTAATTTCACTGCACTTCACTTCACTGTATACTTCATTTTTGCAATCGGGTCTAATACCACGACTGCGACTTACAAACTAAAAGGCATGGCCTTACGAACAATCGAGTTTAAGAGAATATTAAATACGATTAATTCGCGTTTAGATTTTCTCTTCTCGATTTTTCGTCTTTTACACTCCAGATACAAGCATATCACGTGTTTTTTTTACGGAGGACAGAGAAACATGAATGCTTGCTCTGGCCCTACCTACTTAAAAACTAACTCAATCACACCAGAAGTATGCTACCTGCCTGCCTGACGCTATATTTAAAAAATTGGCAAAGACCATTCTCACAAAAACACACTCCACGGTTCTCACACAACCACCCGGGTGCAAAAATGCCTACTCCTAGGGAGTACGTCCCGGGACGTCTCCGACACCCGAGTTCAATACAACATTCACACTCTAATGTTTCATACCTTTTTCGCTGAAATCGATCGACAATCGACAGTGAATATTAATTGAACATTAACATATTTCATTTAATTATTCTTTCGAATATTTAATGTAATATGTGCATGTCGTAATAATTTTGAAACAACTCAACTTGTACAATTTTCAAATTCTATCTTGTTCGGTTGATATAACTTTGAAATGTGTACTGACTCTATTTATTTAATTTTGTAATTTGATCTTATTGATTCTATACGCAACTTTCGATAGCGTTTTGCAAATTTGTGATTTTATAATAAATCAATGTAATTTTTAATCGACACAAGGTCCACGACCTAACCACACACACACACGTGTAACTTGTGTCGAGTATAATTCACTGTCAAATTGTCGATCGCCGAAAATATCTTAAAACTAAACCGTATTCACCTGCCCTAACTCATGCGAGTAGCATCTAAGCACGCGTATGAGTTTAGAGCATAAAAATGAACACGGCCAATTGTATTTGGACCTACCAGTTTTCTTCATGTGTGCTGAAAATCCTGAGCTAAGAAACGTGATTAATAACATGCTAATAAAGCGTTCTCCTCAAAAAATGAACTTTAATAGCAATGAATTTAATTATTGTGAACTGAATTTTTGAAAATTGAAAATGGAGAAACACTTTGCAAAAATATCTACGTATATCGATTCTTTCATTCTCAGCAGATTTCTGATATCAAAGTAAATTCGCTAAATAACTAAAAGTATTCATGATAATCAACTTTGATATCGAAATCTGCTCTTCGCGACATTTTCTTGTACATATGTATGTTTTGAAAAGAGTTCAAGCGTACGGAAAAATTGAAAATGAATCGATTATTAAACTGCCACGAAATCGGAGGGTCGTCCGACTTCTATGCAATTTTACGTTCGATTCGTAAGGAAGTTAAAACGCGATGTACAAGAAAACCCTATCCTGATCTAATAAATGATATACACAAAAATACAATTTGTACGAATATTGCACGATCGTACAGTCGTGGTCACTATGCACGCTTCAAATAATAAAATTACAACCAGTTCCCGTGCCGTTTCGAACCATTCGTTCTACGACATGATGGGAACCGGAGGAACCATAATGCATGCGACTCACCGAACGCAGACTTGCACCACTGGACTCGCATCATAGTCAGCGTAACCCGGGTGTTGATCCAAGGTTGGCTGCTGGGTCGAACGATCATGATGTGGAAGTTGTTTCGTCAGCGTGGCAGGAAAATGGTAGTTGATCCATCAGCGTGGCAGGAAAGTGGCAGTTGGTTCGTCGGTTGGTGAAATTGTGACCTTCTGAAAGCACACAAGTCACAACAATTATTAGACTTCTTTTATCAAATCACATTTGGAGCAAAGTATTCATATTGAGTCATGCAAACATGCAGTAAACAAGTTCTTGTAATTTTGAAAATGTTCGGTGAAGAAAACAAACACATGGCATGCACACGAAATTACGTTTAATTAATTACAGTACTAAACTCGGTAATAAATTTGCAAACGTATTTTATAATGCACAAGTAACCACACCGTAAAACTTGATAAGACAATCGACAACGTATGTCAAATTTCGTGAGTAAATGCACTATTAAATACACTCAAGCTTTTGCAAAAATTTCAGAAAACCGGTACATAACTATTTCACGAAACACACTAACACGTTTGCAAATTGTACCAAAACACTTATGTCACTATTTTATATAGCACTTTAAAACGTTTGCAAAAATATGCCAAAGCACGTAATAACCACTTCGTTAAACACACCAAAACACTTGCACAATTATTCCAAAGCACTTGGGTAATTACACTACACATTACACTGAATCGTTTGCAAAAATATGTCAAAGCGCGTAATAACCACTTCGTTAAATACACCAGAACACTTGCACAATTATTCCAAAGCACTTGGGTAATTACACTACACATTACACTGAATCGTTTGCAAAAATATGTCAAAGCACGTAATAACCTCTTCGTTAAACACACCAAAACACTTGCACAATTATTCCAAAGCACTTGGGTAATTACACTACACATTACACTGAATCGTTTGCAAAAATATGTCAAAGCGCGTAATAACCACTTCGTTAAATACACCAGAACACTTGCACAATTATTCCAAAGCACTTGGGTAATTACACTACACATTACACTGAATCGTTTGCAAAAATATGGCAAAGCACGTAATAACCACTTCGTTAAACACACCAAAACACTTGCACAATTATTCCAAAGCACTTGAGTAATTACACTACACATTATACTGATTCGTTTGCAAAAATATGTCAAAGCACGTAATAACCACTTCGTTAAACACACCAAAACACTTGCACAATTATTCCAAAGCACTTGGGTAATTACACTACACATTATACTGATTCGTTTGCAAAAATATGTCAAAGCACGTAATAACCACTTCGTTAAACACACCAAAACACTTGCACAATTATTCCAAAGCACTTGGGTAATTACACTACACATTATACTGATTCGTTTGCAAAAATATGTCAAAGCACGTAATAACCACTTCGTTAAACACATTGAATCACTGTATAACTACATTTATAAATTACACTAAAGCGTTTGCAAAAGTATGTCAAAACACTTAATAACCACTCCGTAAATAACACTAAAACACTTGCAAACTTATGCCCAAATACTTAATAAACACTGATGTATCCGTATATGCATGCACAATCACTTGTAGTAACACACTATTAAGCACTGTGATACATAGTGCACGACACCATACATCGCGGTAATACACTCCCGTATTTATTTAAAAAAACACTATAAAACGCACTGATGTATCCGTATATGCATGCACAATCACTTGTAGTAACACACTATTAAACACTGTGACACACGAGGGACCACACCATATATCGCGGTAATACACTCCCATATTTATTTAAAAAAACACTATAAAACGCACTGATGTATCCGTATATGCATGCACAATCACTTGTAGTAACACACTATTAAACACTGTGACACATGGGGAACCACACCATATATCGCGGTAATACACTCCCGTATTTATTTAAAAAAACACTATAAAATGCACTGATGTATCCGTATATGTATGCACAATCACTTGTAGTAACACACTATTAAACACTGTGACACATGGGGAACCACACCATATATCGCGGTAATACACCCCCGTATTTATGTAAAAAAAACACTATAAAACACACTAGAGTTGCACTAGTATACTAGGTAATACTTAGATGAATACATAATCCGAAAATCGAAGTATCGACTCGTACCGGTTCGCGTTAGCAGGTTAGACTGAACTCGTCGAAGGTCGCGGTAAAACTGGCGGATGGTGACACTTCTGCAGTATCAGCGATAGGTAACCTGCAGCACCCAATCAGCTACCATCTGATGCTCCAATCACGAGCAACAATTTTCTAACGTTGTAATTGTCGATACACTTGATTAATTTCGTTATAATTTCGAATTTTCTATTTACTTATTTATTAATTTAAAATTATAACTATTAAAATGTATTATTTTCTATTTATTACAATGATCATTATTAAACCATCAAAAATTATTTTTATTCATTATAATTTATTTTCTAGCAGTCATTAATAAACCATTATTTATTTATAACGCGATTGTTATATCCGTTAAGATATATTATTTTTCTAACTTTTTCCCACAAATGTGTTATAAATATTTGTTAATCGTTACATTAAAATTTATTTTTTTATGATTTATAACAGTTTAAGTATATATTTAGTAAATCATTGCTACATGCATTACAATTTTTTCTGTTTATCAACGTTCGCGCGTGGGTACCAGCGAATGTTTATTTAATTTTTATCCTCTCATATGATATTAAGGGATAATTGCAAATTGTTAAATATTCTAAATTTTTATTTTTATTCTACAATAATTGCTCTATGCACCGATACCTAACGATGTAATACCTATCGACATATGGATCTTCCCGACCACATGTAGATACTTATCGACACGAGTTGGTATGTAATTTCTATGAATGGTTGGTAACGTTGCACGTGACATAAAAGCGATAAAAAGGGCTCTAGACTTTGTCGGATAAAACAATAAACTACAGTATGGATTCACTCTTTTACAAAATCCCTTCACGTTCATGTGATCGTATAAAACTCTTGGTAACTCTTGCAACGCGTAATTAATTACTAGAAATGTAGGAAAATTCCGCCATGTACGTCGCCTACCGAAACAAAATACTTGTTTCCCGCGTTTATCCGAAGAAAAGGCGGGTAAATTACCGTTTCGATTAAACTCATCAAAAGTCTCAACGGTCGTTGGAACTTCCCGCATACGGTTATTTGGGTCTTCCGTGGCCGTAATTAGTCACGAGATCGCAAGAATTATGGCAGTGGAGCATCGTAAAGGGTGAAAATCGACCAAACGTGCCTTGGTAACGAGTGGTACCGCGATTCGGTGATTTTTCCGATTTTCCAAAGACAGTCGGCATCCGGCGACCGACCGTTGCGGCCTCGCTGCACTGTCAACCGCGGATAAAACTTAACCTTAACGCTTTTTTTTCACGACTCGCAATCGTTCAGCACACATTACGTTTAATAAATACGCTTTATAATTAAAAGACCAGACTGATCCTTCTTGTGTAGTTGGGCTGGTAATTCGGCTGCTGTCTAAATCGCCGGACGAGTCGTTTAATTGGGATGTCCACATGAAGTTGTTGAAATTTTTGCTTCGTTACTTCCCGCCAGGTACAACGACACGACAATCGCGATTTTACGATCACGAAGTATTTTCCGTTTCTGTTTCACGATTTTTTTAGGTCTCGCCTTGGAGTACCTTCAGGGTGGAGACGTCAAGACCAAGATGATCGACCTTCTGGATCTATCTGCCGAGTAATTAAACGTTTTAATATCTTTTCTAGTTCGATTAAAGCGTTCTTTCCGTGAGATTAGATTATTTACAGCGTGCGATGATTTTCGTCGGTGTTGATGATAGGAGGTCGCATGACACGTTACGTTGGTCGAAGTACATTTTGAAATATTTTATTTTTATTTTTTCAAATAATCGCTGCGTCATTTGATTTCCGTCGCTTCATTTTATTCTGTTTCGATAAGCCGGCGATATTCATGCAGATTGTTGTTATATAATTACTGGAAAGGAAGTAAGCGAAGCTGTACGTGTCGTTTTGCAGAACGGACATAAGAGCATTAGCGGAGAGCATAAAAGCGACCGAGCCCGTAATAACCGAAAGTGTAATGGAGCAGTTAGTGGAGACCCTGCAGAAGCTGCAAGCCAAAGTTTGCGACACAAACGCGAAACGCTACTACAAATACAAAACCTTGCAGACACATCTTCTACCCCTTACGAACATCGCGTTCGATAAACTAGGTAAAAGGTACTCCCGATTAAGATTGTTCCAGCACCGTTTTAAATTCGACTCTTTTCTCGCGATAGAAAATCGATGAAACCTTTTATCTTATTTTTTTTTTTTTTACAACGAAACGTACTTTATTACTTACGCGGGAAAAAGGGTATTGAAATATTGAAATATCACGGAGAATTGTTTATTTTTAAGATTACATATAATCATTATTTATCCGTTTATTGTATTAGTATTATCATTATTATTCATATTGTTATTATTATTTTTATTATTATTATTATCTTTTTTTGCTGATATTTAAAGAATGTATATAATATTTTGATCAATCTTTAAAGTCACGTTGTAATAAACAACAGCTAGAGTTAAGTGACAATATAATGATAGGTTTTTAAAGAAAGAAGAATCGTTATTCTTCCGGAAAATTCTCTAGCAGGTATATTTACATCCGTGTTCACGAGACCGTTTTTCATCCTTAATATGAGCGAAACAAGCACCCAAAGTTTGACCATCCATTTCAGAATTACACTGTGCATTCTCGGAAAAGTTTGTGCGAAGAGACTGTCGCCTGGGATCTTTAGGAATAAATTATTTGCCGTTATTTTCGGCGGGCTAATATTCGGAATAGTCTCGCCGAATAATAGTCTCGCGATCGAATCGGACGGTTATTACATATTTTGGAATTTGTTCGACAGATGCCTGACAGGCAGCTACGACCGAACGTGTAAAGTTTGGGACATTGACAGTGGAAAAGAGCTTCTTACTCTCGAAGGCCATAAGAATGTGGTCTACGCCGTGTCCTTCAACAACCCAACTTCGTACGTCTCATTTAAGTATTCCCTCTTATCGTTCAATTATACTGTCGTCGACCGCAAACGAAGATGTAGCCTTTCTTCCACACTCTCGAACGACGATGAACCTTTAACGCGTATATTATTCAACTTTATGTATATATATATGTATGTATGTATAACATATTGGGTTGTTCGAAAAGTGATTTCGTTTTTTCCCAACAGCCTTGCGAAACAGCTCGACTGATTCGATACACTAAAAAAAGAACGAAATTACTTTCGGAACAACCTAATATATTATACATCAAACACGTAGCGAATAGTATTTAAAACAAAACTGTTAAAGTACGGTATCTATAGCACCGAATACGCGGAGCAGAAAAATCTGATATTTCAACGAAAGAGTTATCGCTTCGGATTATTTTCAGCTATCGAAAATAAATTTTTGTTTCGATATTTCAACCGTTCACGGGGCAATACTTGGGTTTATTTTCCAGAGACAAAATCGTAACAGGTTCTTTCGACAGAACCGCGAGGATTTGGTGCTCGCGAACCGGCCATTGTTTAATGACAATGTGGGGCCACGACGGTGAAGTAGTTGTCGCAAAATTTTCACCCTCTCATAACAAAATCGCGACGGCTTCTCTGGATACGACGTCGAAAATTTTTCAACTGGCAACAGGTATAATACCGTCGCAAAAAAGCCCTAATACAAACATTGTTTTCGTCCATGTTTAAACAACAACAAGAAAACTGTGAATTCATATTCTCTTTTATCCTTTAAATATAATATCACACGTTAAAATTACGCATGTATATAATTCGAATAAGCTTGCTTAAAATAATTAAGTAGCTAAAAACAGAACCTAAGAAATTTGAAGGTTCAACGTTAAACGAAAATTAATTTAACAGGTGACGAGGTGGGAACGTTGAAAGGTCATACAGCCGAAGTTATCGCGTTGTACTTTAACAACGACGGAAATCAAATAATAACAGGTTCTTTTGACGGTACTGTCAGCATCTGGGACGTAAGAACTCTGAGGTATATTCAAACCCAATTTGATTTTAATCCTCTCAATTTTAATCTAACGAAGTTAATCAACGTCTATCGTTTTCGTCGACGGGATCATTTATTTCGGTTCTCTGTCCGAGCTACCGTTTGATATTTTATGCATTATGTGATACATTTTGCAGGAGAACAGCCGTACTGATCGGTCACCGTTCGGAGTTGTCGAACTGCATCTACAATTTCGATTGCTCCTTAATCGCCTCGTCGTCCATGGATAAAACGGCTAAAGTCTGGGACACCAGGGTGAACTCTTGCTTGGCCACTTTACGAGGCCACGATGACGAGGTTCTGGACCTGACCTTTGATAATAATGGGAAAAAATTAGCAACCGCGAGCAGCGATACCACTGCGCGTGTTTGGGACGTGGTCACTTCCTTTGAACAGTTGGCCTTGATGCAAGGTCATCGGGAAGAAGTATCGAAAGGTGGTGCAACGCTTCATTTGCAGATTTTTTTTTAATTTTACGAGTTTCGCACACCTGAAGTAATGCATTTTTGAATTTTGTAACTTTGGAACATTCACGCTATGATACTTGAAAATATTTGGACTTTGAGTCTTAGAGATTGTAAAGTTTCGCAACAGCCGGTGGTTTCAATTTTTTTTAAACTCTGTCCCTAAAAATCTAACAAATTTCAAACAATTTATCCCGAAAAATGACCATTTCCAAAGCTGTGTCTGAACGTGTAAAGATTTGAGAAATTGTAGTCCATTTAGCAATTACAGTATCCATGCTTGAAAGAGGTCTTAAATTGATAGGGATGAAATCTGAAGTGTAGTATTAAAGAAGTGAAAATTCTGCTTGATTTAACTATAGTCTAATAAGGCAGCGATTTAATTACGTAAGCCTTGTAGCTTAATCGGATCAGAATTGAATACGGTAGAAGCTAAATTGCTTTAGGATGGTAACAGAAATTGATCGTTTCTTGTGTAGTAATTTAACGCGTGTTCTGGTAATTGAATCGAATTAATTAAAGAAAAAATCAACTTAGTCTGTTTCAGTCCAAACGGGCAACATTTGCTGACTTCGTCCCTGGATAGAACATCGAAATTATGGTCTTTAGAGAACAATCGTTGCGTGCAAACGTTGGAAGGTCATACAGACGACGTTTTTAGCTGTGCATTCTCATACAATGGCGATACCATTATCACAGCTAGCAAGGATAACACCTGTACTATTTGGAGGTGACTCGATTGGTTTCAGGTGTGTCCTTAGCTCCTCGTTCTCGTTTTGTTCGTGGTTTACGTCGTTTACTTTTACGCGATTTAAGTGCTACTACATTTTAAATAGATTTTTAGTATTTTCGGAAGCTTTCCTTATTTCTATTTAAAACTCTGAGTGACTAATTCTAGTCGAAATATCGTCTTATACATTTTATAAATCTAGATTATGACTGACTCTGATCGGAAGGTTCAGAGATACGTAAAAATTCATTTTCACAGTTATCACAATTAGATCATATGATGTTGAAAGTTAGATCTTGCGATTAATATAAAGTTATGAACGTTATTCAACAACGAGTGTTTTGAATGTATATTACAATAGAAGTATAAATTCAGGATTCGATTGTACAAGCGAATTTCAGTTTCTGAGTGTCGTGAATTTAGGAAATTCAGATGAACTCTAAGCTTTAAACAATGATCTCTGTACTTAATTGTTGCGGAAGTAGGAAGTATAATTAGTAGAAATTATAATACAAATATTCGTACATTAAAATATAGTAGAACGTTATCTCTAGCTTCAATGAACCTAAAAGTTTTGTAGATTAATTATTAAATTGTGCGTGATGAGAATAGTGGTTTGAGATGAATAAACAAATACGAGAAAATGAAATAAATGAAAATATAATCTTCCTAAATATACCATGGATGTTTACTAAAATTAGAAACTTTCGAGAAGAAAAGACATTTCGACGAGGAAATAATAAATTGCTAAACTTATTCGAAGGTTGAAGATTCGTAAATTTATTTTATTAAATACACGTTAGCATTCTAAAATTTAATCACCTTTCGACAATATCAACAAACGCTCGATCGTTTCGAACTAACTTTTTGTTACTAAAATTATCGGCCTTAAATCAACAGTGAAAAATGATCGTAATTAATTCGGCCGTGAAACCTGCCTGAATAATGCATAAAGACGCTCGGATGAATAATGGAATGGCGTAAAACCATAATATGGAAGAAATTTAAATAGTCAATTTAATATCCGCGTTAAATCACGTTTCTCGTTAAACGATGTTGGAATTTGTTTCTCTCGTTGGATTCATTGATCGTTAACATTATATCGCAATTATTATTTTTCTCATAATTAACCACCGAAACAGCATCATTACATATCATTGTAACGCAACTCGCAATACACCGCTATAATAAAGTTTCAATTAACACGGTACAAGTTGTGTTTCGAAGATATACGTGTTTCGAAATTGGCTATTCGGTACGAAACAATCTTATGTTACAATTATAATGGTCGTAATATTTCGAACAGTAGCGTCGCATAATCCAATGTTAAATTCGAGCTCCATAATTAATACGACGTCGTAATATTCTTTGAAACGCAACCGTGACAGTGTGATACTCGAGCGAATATTTGCCAGAATGTTCAATTAAAATTCACCTCCGAAAGCGTTGAATTGCAGGACAATTTAATCTATAGTAACGAGCTTCTTGAACCTTGCACGATATCTGAAAACTATGTCTTCTGTACGAACGAATATTAATCACCCGAGTGTACATAAGATAATGATGCCTTTTGTAAATCATTGTTGTAAGCGCTAGTTTGTATTTTATCGTATAACGTGAACGGAAAGTTGGGGTCAAAGAAGATAGCGGATATACGTAAATCAAAAGAAATAAAAAGTCTTAACACGTTCGATCGCGGGGTAGCAGGTGCAGCGCGTGATACGGCAAAGACGCAAGAAATATTTTCAAATCTACGAGATACATGGTTGCACGAACTTGGAATAACGTGTTAGGTTTATATCATCTTTATGAGTTCGCTTTTATTTAATATATTGTTTTGGATGTTTTATTACTGTTGCTGGATTCTTGGTCTGAACCCGTGGAAATATAATATTTCTATGTTTGTAAATTTTCACGTTCTCAAACTAACCAATTCTCAATTCAGAAAGTTTTATGTATGTGATTGTATACATTATCAAAATTCTTTGATATTCCAAATTTTTTGTAATTCTAAATAACAAAGTGTGTGGATTCCGAAATTCCTGAGCTTTCGATGTCTCGAGCTACCCACATTCATAGGTATTGATATTTCTACGCTCCGAATTTCTCAAATTCCCAAAATCCTCGAATTCTAAATATCTAAATCTCGAAATTCCTAAATCCTCAAAGTTCCAAATTCCAAATACCTAAATCTCGAAATTCTCAGATCCCCAAATCCCCAAATTACCAAATTTCCAAATACCTAAATCTCGAAATTCCTAAATCTTTAAGGTTCCAAATTCCAAATACCTAAATCTCGAAATTCCCAGACCCCCAAATCCACAAATCCTCAACCTTGAAATTCTAAATACTTAAATCTCGAAATTTCAAAATCCCCAAATACTTATATCTCGAAATTCTCAAATCTCCAGATTCCCAAATCCCCAAATTCCCAAATACCTAAATCTCGAAATTCCCAAATCTCCAAATTTCTAAGTCACCAAATCCCCAAATCCGCAGATCCCCAGATCTTCTCAGACCCCAGATCCCCAAATTCCCAAATCTTGAAATACCTAAATCGCCAAATTCCAAAATCTTGAAATACCTAAATCGCCAAATTCCTAATTTTCGAAATACATAAATTTCCTTAAAATTTCCACTAGACCCCAACTTTTTAACCACTCCGTACACGCGATTAAAGCGAAGTTAAATTTTTTAGCTTATCTTTCGTGTTTCGTTTCATTTTTCCTGTATCTGGAAAAAATATGTGCAGGGAAATTCGGAATTCGAGGATGCGTTTGAAACCATGCCAAGGATCCGCGATTCTACATCCAACGTGTGTTGCAAGTTTTGAAACGGCGTCGAGATAAATCCGCGTGCGTTTTATTGTGTACACAGAGAACGAGAGAGTACGATGGAAAAATGCATAAAAATAAACCGAGAATGTATAATCGTATCGGGTTCGAGCAACGTAAATGATTTATGAAGTTCTCATAAAATATTATCTAAATTTAGATGAATCACGGTGTGAAAATATTATCTGTTCATTCGAAATGCGTCATAAAATGAATTTGAACAATTACTGTACAAATGAGGGTCACAACATCTCTTTCCAAATTTGGGGTAAATAAAATTTATACATACAGTCGTAGACAAAATTAAGTAGACAGGTATCATAAATAACAAAAGGTTAATTTAATTTAACTACCAATGCCTATAAATCAAAACTTTATTGCACAATTATATACATTAAGTAAATGTTTTTTCAAGTCTACAAAAGCATTTCACGTTCTAAATTGAAAATTTATTTAAAACATTGTAACAAAACAAAAAATTTTTTACATTTCTGCAATGTCCACTTAATTTTGTCCATGACTGTACATAATATTCTTGTATTTCGTCGAACATTATAAGATTCTATGATTAATATAATTTTGTAATTAAGATATTTATTGAATATGTTTCTTATTTCTTGCAGTTACAATTTGTTTTCGTGTTTTTCTGGAAACGTTGCAAATCTTCGATGTCAAATAATTTATTAAACAAATTTTGTCAATAGTGACAACTTTTTTTTTAATAACGCTTGTTTGTTTTTTTTTTTTTTTACTTGTATAACGAGAGTCGAAAGATTATTTTGTAAAATTACCATGGAACATGTATCGAGAGCAGACGATGAGGTTCGCGATCGGAATGTCACGAACGATTACGATAACGAATCTCGTAGAAATTTTCAAATTGACCAGTCATTATCGAGGTTGGTGAAAGCCAAATATCTTGAAACGTGTTCTAGCTACCTTGAAGTCGTCGTTCAACGATGATATACTTATGCAAACAGCTCTGCTCCTAGTGTCTACGCTCGCTTGTTGACTTTAGTCAGTCTGTGAGACACCGCCGATGCGATCGGTAAGAGATTGTTGCCAATTTTAAACTCTCGCGAACAATCAGAAAAAAGAATTTTAATTATCCTCATACAGAATCTGAACGTACGGATAACATGTTTAACATACGACAATTACAAATATATAGACATACAAATTGCGACAACAAATTTAAATAGTGTGACATCGACCGAGGGCAGTGTAAAGAGTTGTGGATCGATTTACTGTCATAATTTTTATCAAACTCTTGCATATGGTAACAAAAAAGAATCTTAATTATCATGACATAGAATCTTAATTAAACGTAATGCACGTATAACGTGTTCAACATACGACAATTATAAATATATAAATTGTGACAACGAACATAAGAAGTGTGACGTCGATCGAGAACAATGTAAAGAGTCGTGATCGATTTACTAGCTTTATATTTACCCCTAAGAGATCATCTTTGTCCAAAGGAACGGTATGTAGACTATTTCTAAAGCTCGAAAAGTTGAAGTTTGGTGTTTCACAAGGTTCGATAACGTTTTCGTGTAAATGCATTTCGCTGTTACTCGTTATCGATTCATAGAAAATGATTTTCCTTCGATCTCATTTTTCATTTTCGAAATTGACGGTGTGGTTTCGATAGAATATTAAACGACGAACGGATTTTACAAGATTCTACACGGCAGTGCCACGTAGAAGATCGATTCTACTTCACCTTGACCAATGAGTATAGCCAGCAAGACGCAAAACTAGCATCAATTATGTTCTTATTAAAGTATATCAATAATTGATAAAGTATCAATTATTGTTCTTATTAAAGTGTATTATAATAAAAATGTATTATAATAAATCCGTCATTATGATAATCGAACGAGCGTAACTGGACTACCAAAAAGAAATCGGAGAGACGCAGCCAGAAGATTATACCTGATCCGTGCACAGGCATAGCAAGTTAATTTGAACTTGTCGCACGAAAGGCGAACCGAGACCGTGACACTGGTGCCGGTGACAGTATTCGCCATTCTATTTCGATAGTAGGGCAACAAACCTGCCTCTATGAGCGTAACAACGTCGCACAGAATCGACGGTACGCTGCTTCAGGCTTTGAGATTCGTCTTCGCCGCCGTTCTCGCCCCGCTAATTAGCGACGTCACCGACGAAAAAAAGACGCGAATTAATCAATGTTTAAATGTCACAGTTCGTGGATTCGGAAATTCCTGAGCTCTGGATATCGTGAGTACCCAAATCCGCAAGTTCCAAAATTTTTACTCTCCCGGTTCTTCAATTTTAAAAGACCTAAATCTCGAAATTCCCAAATCCCCAAATTAACAAATCTCCAAATACCTAAATCTCGAAATTTCCAAATCCCCAAATTCCCAAGTCCCCAAAGTTCTAAATTCCCAAATCTCCAAATACCTAAATCTCGAAATTTCCAAATCCCCAAATTCCCAAAACTCCAAATACCTAAATCTTGAAATTGCCAAATCCCCAAATACCAAAATCTCGAAATTCCCAAATACCCCTAATTATCAAATCGCGAAATTTTCCAAATTTTCAAATTTTCAAATACCTAAATCACCAAATTCCCAATTCCCCAAATACATACATTTCCTTAAAATTTCCAGTAGTCCCGAACTTGGAGTGACGGGATTCGCCAGTCTATTTTGATTGTGGGGCAACAAACTTAGTTCCATAAGAGTAACGATTCTATTTGCGAGATTCATCTTCATCGCGGTTCTCGCTCTGTTAATTAGCGACATAACCGAGGAAGAAAAAGAAAAAGACGCGAATTAATTAATGTGCCAATCCGTCGGCCATAACCGTGTGATACAATTGAGCAAGGTCACCGGAAACTCTGTTCACATTTGCTTGTCACCTTAACGAGCAACCTGAAAACGTCGCGAAGGAACACACGTTTCGCGGTGTTCTTCGTCGAAGAGAAACGTTGTGTGTTTAATTTGTGATACGTGCGGCGTTGGAAACGACATAAAGTGGACAGAGACGGTCGTGAACAGGTGATACACTCTGAGGTAAGTAACATGCGTAAAATTGGTTGCAGTGTTACTAGTTTTATAGTGGAATTAGTGTGCAAGGTGATAATAGCATCGTATTAAGTACTGGATGGTGGATCAAATGCAGGAAATGAATGAAATCGTTTCATTCGTCATCAAATTAGTTTACTTTTTTTTCGAGAAGAAGAGACATTTCTACGATGAAATAATAAACTGCTAAGCTTATTCGAAGTTTGAATATTCGTAAATTTATAGAAAAGGGGTTAATAAACTATCATAATCCAATGTAAACAACTAAATACCTAAACCCTCGAGTAGTTCCTGAAAGTCTTCCCACAATCACCGAATGACCCGATAAAAGTTCAAACCGCAGCAGATTTTTATACACACGCGTCAAGCAAAAAAAAATCATTCGGTAATATTTGCAAGCAACATTTTTCGGTGTTCTTGTTACGTATACATTGTTACGCGATGGAGAATCAGAGCAACAAGAATGGACAGCGATAAATAAAATGTTGACGTCAGCGAGACTCTATACGAATGCAGTTTCTCGCTGGCGATAAAGCACGAATCCCCGAGATGCTTCTTTCGACGATAAAAACCTCGAAACGCCGGATTAGAATGGCGAATGGGCCGTGGAATGACGAGATTAACGCGGACAGATAAAATAGCATCTCCCTAACCGCGTGTGCGATGTTGTTTAAACAAATTTCCTGTCCGTATCGTTAATTATCGTAGACGACAGTCGTGCGCGAGTTGAACGTTAATTGCGCGAATTAAACCATGTATTTTTTATACATACAGTTTCGTTTTAACCTCTTCATGCCCTTGGCCACATAGTTTATAACATATACAGATATATTAAATGTTACTCTTCTCCATTATCTGTTTTAACTCCTATATAATTTATTTCTCGATGACGATGTTAAATGTCTATTTTACAAATTTTCTACTTGTGACAAAATTTGTTAAGACGTTTTTCTTGACAATATTTGATTGTCATCGAGACAAAGAATCAATAAGTGTATGTTTCGTCGTTCATTTGTTTTTCAACAACAACTTCATAATAATCGTGCATTACACGTCGGTAGTTTTATAGGGATAAATTAGTTTTTCCGCAGAGTTCCGTGCGTTATTGGACGAATAAAATTCTAAACAATTGATTCGCAATGATTATTTTTTTTTTTTTTTGTTCGAGGTACATAAACGCTTTGTCAAAGACGGAGTAAACTAACAATAGCTGGTTCGGTTTCAGCGTTTTCACCGTGGATACTCGTATCACGTTCGCAAATGAGCAGTTTGCGTATATATGTACATAGGAAACAGTAATTAAGTTTCCCAACAAGAAACGGAACGTCTGCCGGTTCGTTCGCCGTATTTAATATCCGCGTGATTATATCCTGTTACGGGAGAGCGCGGTAAAGACGGAAATATGGCGTTTGCTCACGGCTGTTTCTTGGGGAAAGTGAGTTTCTCGATAAACACGGTGGCCCGCGTGTTATTGTTGCGTATTATCGTCGTCGAGAGAAGCTATCGATCCGCACCCGAGATATTTTTGCTTGTGCACGCGATGTAGGATAACGCGGCATAAATTTCTAATATTAACCCTTTAACGCTGGCTCGCGTTCGCCATTTTGGTCTAACAGAGGAATTTGAATAAATTTTTTTATGTGCTCTTTAAAGCTACAACTACCAATCGGTCAAACTTACCAGTTTCGTGTTTGGCATTTTATATCACAAAATATTGTTGTCGCCGTTTTGTCAAAATATCTGTCATGTTTTATTGAGATAATGAATGAGTGTACACGCTAGGCGATACTGTAGTATTTATTTATTTACTTATTTTTGTAATATTTATTTAAAGTATGCATTTAATGCCGATGATTGATTATTAAAATCCTGCAGGGTTCTACAAATACTCGATGGTGTGTCTGAACGTTGATTTACGGTAATAATTTCGACCTTGAGAAAAGCTAGACCCTTCGAGACAGCTCGAAGACGATCGGAGCGAAGACATTCCATGCGGTCTGCATAATAATTTAACCAACCGGAGCATCTATTACCTTGTTACTTCGATCGTTTTACAACTCCATTATGGTTCATTCGCACTTATCAACAATTGTCTTACGGTTCGAGAATGCACTGAATTTATCTTTGTAGCGGGAACATGTTGCAGTCAACTCGTATACTGATCTTCGTATGAACGAATATTTATAAATGTTGCCGGTATTCGTAAACACTTGTCAACTCTTCAAATACGCTAATGCATGAATTTCTAAGTTTCTACGTTTTTAAATTCTCAAATTTCCAAATCCTCGAATATCCAAATTCTCGAATCTCTGAATCCTTGAATTGCAAATTTTTTAATTCCCAAACTCTCAAGTATCTCAATTCCTAAATTCTCAATCTTTGATTTTCCAAATTTCCAAAACTGTTTCGATTTCGAAATCTACTTCGAAGTAACCTCTATTTTGTAACAGCAATTTTCTGATCTTTTGCAGGAATGATGACCGGGGTCGATAATCTTGCCTACGATGCTTCAGCGAACGAGGTAAATAGCTCCATTTTTATGAAAAAGAATAATTAGTGTGATATGATTAGTGTGATAAAAGAATAATTAGATAAATTAGTGTGAGAGATTACCAACGCTAACAACAACACCGTAATCAATTATAACTCATTACATTCTCGGTAAATAAAACTAATAAAACTGTAGAGGATTGTTTAATAATAGCAGCGTTATTTTCCAACGACAAGTTTTCGAATAATACAGCGACGTTGATTGTAACTGAACTTTAAGTGTCTATCGTGCTATGCAGAAGTAGGAAATTGAGCTCCTGGAAGTCGAAATTCAGATAATTGAATTTCCGACAAACGAGAGACAATGTTCTAGGAGTAATTTAAGCGCTCGGATCAGTCTCTGTGTAAGATAGACCCGGCTCACCCATTCCGCCATCCTTTAGATGCAATCTTTAATTGTTTCGAGCAAAACAATGGAGCCAACGCGACAAACAACGCGAGAGAGTCGATTCATCCTAATTAAAAACACCGTTTCTCCTTTTTTTCAACGCCCTACGCGATTATTCTAGCGAATTAACTTTTTATTGTAATTCTCGATATAATACGACTCATCGCTAAACAGTTATAGTACAACGAATCATGTGTATCGTAAAATATAATGAATTAATAATAATAATTATAATATTAATCATATGAAATATTAATAATAGTAATCGTATGAAATATATGAAAGTTATCTCATAAAATGCAATTATTAAATTATTGAATGTAATTATTAAATTATTAAATGCAATTATTAAATGCAATTATTAAATTCATAATACTTTGCAAATTTGAAAGGAAAAATATTTCATTGATACAAATGAAATTTTGAAATTATTTTTTTGATAAAAAAAAAGCTTATTAACCCCTTACCATACGATTTATTTGTCAAGTCCGTCAGTTCATAGTAACTCTTAGTAGCTACATTATTAGAACAAACAAAGAATATTAAAATGTGTTGTCAATTTTTTAATCGATGATTCTTGACTTCGCAAATTATATTTTGATTTTAGCTTCAAATTGAAACATACAAAAAATCCGATTAAGACGTAACCGAGCTGCAAGTGCGAATCTGAGACGACAAATTATGGCAAGGGATTAAAAGAAGTTAATAACAAATTAAACAATGATTAACCCTTTGCGCTCCAGCGTATTTTTTACCGCTGCGGATAGTAACTGTATGTAAAACTTTGGTTGAGAAGTTTGATGAATTATTTCACAAATATTATTTCTTCATTTTTATTTGCTACCAATAACTGTTGCATTATGTTTATACATTATATGTGCAAAACTATAGATTTAGTTAAAAAATATCAATTCCAAATTGCTGTATTAAACGAAATGGCGAGTGTCAGTCGTTTCTGGAGTGCAAAAGGTTAAAAGAAGTTTTAACAAATAATAAAGAAACAAATTAATGTCTACGCTGCGAGTAATTACCCGTAATTTTTGCTCGTCTATGTACACGCAACGCGTGATTCGTTAATATCGCTAAAAACACAAGACCAACTATTAAACCGCGAAAATGGTATTCGCGCGTTTATGCAAAACTCGGCGAATCCCGATGCAAATTTCGCCGCGGCTAAAAGCCACCGGGATAGGTAGAACGCCGCAAGATATTGCAGTTGTTTATACCCGCGGGATATCCGGTGAAAAGATGCCGGGTTGCCAGAACTGTTGGCTTATCAACAGCGAGATTAGGACGGACTTTGTTTGCCGGATAAAAAATCTCCGAGAAAAACACCTTGGAGAGCGGTGTTCTTCGGCTCGCTATTTTTTTTATTCGAATCAATTTTTTACGCGATCCTGCGAAATTTTCTAAATAAATTGTTCCCTGAATCGTGCAACTATGTATTAATTATGATTAACCATGTATAACATTTTTATTACTAAAATTGTACCAATATTTTGATAAACGATTATGGTAACGATGGCACATTTCTAGATCCACGAAATAAGTACCATTTTACTAATGTGTCATGGTGTGAAAAGTAATATGTCGCAGTGGATCTACGTGAGTCCCACACAAATGCGATTTAATTACTATTTTCTTTATGCGGTTTCATATGAGAATTTGGAAATTCGAAAATTGCAAAATTGGGGAACTCGAAATTTCAGAAATTTGGAAACAAGAAAATCTGAGTATTTGGAAATTTGGAAACCTGAAAATTCAGGAATTTCAATACCTGAAGATTCAAAAATTCAGAAATTTGAAAACACCAATATTCAGAAATTTAAATAGATGAAAAATGAGGAATTTGGAGACCCGAAAATTCGGAAATTCGAAAACCCCAAAATTCGGAAACTTGTAAACCAAAAAATTTGCAACTCCCGAAACTTGGAACGAACGCGATAAGAAGACCGGCGAAAGTTATTAATCGAGTAAAACTCCGCCTCTATCCGGCGAATTTCACAGCAGATTTCCCGAGCGTCGCGCGAACAATGGGGGCATTGAAAAATCCAAAAGATAAGAAGAATCGGGGACGAAAAGTTTGCCGAAAAAATATTCGCCGGTTGAAAGCGGTTACGGATAAAAGTCAAGTCGAATTCTTTAGCGACATGTATTGCAGGGGTTTGGGGTGCAGGTTGAATGGCTGGCACAATACGGTTGCAACGTAAACTCGTTCCGGGCTTACGAAACCGTCTTTTATTCAGCTCCGGGATTTCGATGCTAGTTTTCATTTAAAAAGGAGCGTGCCCCGTGAAAGCGGTTCGCACCGTCTTCGATAGCCGTCGATTCTATCGAACAACGGATGTAAACAGATACAGCGACGAAAACCCTTACCTCTTTTTCTTTCGCGATAAAATCGTCGATCATGGACTCGTTTCTACCGTTAATTATAATCGTTAACGTCAGATTTACGGAACGAGCCAAAATGACTGATGACGCGTTTCTTATCTTGACCAGTTAACTGTGGAATTTAGTTTAAAACATTATTAAAATTATTAACACTAAATTTACCAGCTATTTGAGTATACTTAGGTCTACCAAAACCAGTCAGAATGGCTAGTGTTTAGAAAAAGTGCTTGGTGGGGGTTTCCAGTCTTTATTTACTTTAAAAAAATGTCACACGCTACAGGAATTTTGAATTGAAATTGCAAGACTAGTCATTTTGACTGGTTTGGTAAATCTAGTGTTAAAATCAACCAATAACGAGTATACGTGACAAACGAAAAATAAATGATCCTATTATAAATTATGCGAAAACAGCAAACAAATGCGAGGCAGAGTTACACTTTTATTCGATACACTTATTAATAGTTTATAAATGTTAATAGCAATCGAAATGAAGTTTTGGTCTAATGCCTATACACGTCGAACGCAGTTAACAGTTAAATTATAAAAATATATCATGAAGATTTTATCTATAAATAAATTTCTATATTTCTCGCACGACGAGTATACTCGTCATGATACATAATAATGCCTTTTTTTCATGACGAGCATACTCGTCAATCACAATTAACTGGTTAATTGTCATCGTAGATTATTATGGTTGTCTGGGGGAAACGAACGAACGAGGCGATTGTTCATTTCCGTGGTTGTCGAAGGATGCGGTCGATGTGGACCGATTCGATCGAATCACAATTTCGTTATACGAATTGTCGCGGTGTTACGTTATCCTAGGTATTAAATCGGGTTGCAGCCTTAGTGCTCTATATGACGATCGAATTAGTTCTGCTGTTAATACACTACTTTCTACATATACATATACATATACATATAATCAATATATAACAAATTCTATGTATATTCTACTTCTTTAACACCATATCATATAATATTTTTGGCAGTTGCGTCATTTACACTCAGCTAATTATTGCTGTAACGTTGGGACAACTAAAGAAAGTTAACGTGTCAGGCACACATTGCAATTCGCCGATCCTTAATGCGGATGGCAATCAGGATTGAATAGAAAATTCAGTTGCAGCGAAAATACGAATCTGTCTCTACAATTCTTAGCAAGGATCGCTCGAAGCAACGTGCAAACTCCACGATTGTTCCGCGTATTCGCAGATTAGGTCGAAAATTAGGGCGAGAAAGAAGAAGGACGCGATCGTGACAGGAAAGTTCCAATTTTCTGGCATGTTGGTGAACATCTAGGTAGGAATATAGGAGGAAAATTGTCAGGCGATCCACATATTTTCGAGTAACCGGGATCTCCTCCATTCTCGTCTGGAGGAGCGGGCTTTTTTCCCATCGGTCGGCCATTGTTATCGTTGCCTTCGGTATTATCAGTCGCGAACGAGACGGTCTCGCCGAGCCGTTTGTTCCCGCGATGGTAGTCGTGCGCGGTTAATGCCTGCGGGCCACGATTGTGCCGCAATTACGAGGAGTAGCGGTGCGCCGTGCCATCACGAAGATGTCGAAGAGAAAAAATAATGGTTAGAAAGGAAGCGGCACGGGGACCAAGCGGGATCGATCCCTCTCTACCGGCACGACGAGCATCGTCCGAATTAATGGCCAACGGCCGAAAAGAACGTCCGTGGGAATCTATCGGCGATCAAAAATCGGATTACAATCTGACGCACGATACAAGTACTCTTCAGATAGGTTGCACCGGGTTCTCGGTCTGGAATTGGGGATTTAGGAGATGAGGAATTTAGGAACTGAGAATTTGAGAGTTAGAAACTTGGGATTTGGGAATTTAGGTAATTGAGCACTTTAAGAATTGAACACTTACGAACTGGGAATTTAGGAATTGGGGATTTAGAAATGAGGAATTTAGGAATTGAGAATTTGGGAGTTTCGAACTTGGGAACTGGGAATATAGAAATTGGGAATCTCCAGCAGAGAATTTAGGAATTAGGAACTGAGGAATTGGGCATTTAGAAATTGAGAATTTGGATAGTGCGGAATTTGGGAATTGTGAATTTAGAAATACAAAAACGAAGAAGCACGGGATGAGAAATATCGTATCTCACGAAGCATCACAGCCATCATATACCGAGACCGAAAGAAGACAAAAATTGTAAACGGAGATCGGTCGTTCCAGAAGAGTTGCAAAACGAAGCATCGGTTGGAAGTGTTCCAACAAAAGCGCCGCATCGACTTATTCGCTCGGTCGTTAATTACCGTTTCAATTGGTTGTCCCGGATGATTAGCATAACGAGGACATAATGCGGCCCACGGGGCGGTTAATTGTCGTCCATAGTGAGAAATCGTTGCGTTATGGCGTGGCGTGTCGGTAGACGGTGAGGCGACACGCGCCGTTCGCGTTTTCCGTGCCGCGAACACAACCGAACGCGAACGTAACGTCGCATTCCTAACGACTCCATTCAGAAGTAACTCGATTTGTGGCCGAGCATAAAGTGAGCACGTCAAACAGCTTGTTAATCCAGATTAAATGGCGACCGTGCGGCAAGCTGCGTTTCTCGCAAAACCCGCTGCCAATTATTTTCGCGGCCGTTTCTCTCGAATCGTTCGTAGTACGTTCGTTCGCCACTCTCTAACGACTATTTCCCATCCTCTCTACTTTTCATCGACTAACGAATGCTGCAATCCTGCTTTCCCTTCTTCCGCGTCTATCTCTCTCTCACTCTCTCTTTGACTCTCGTTTTCCATTTCTCTTTCATGAGGGACAATCGTGCGTTCGCTACTTGTTCTTTGCATTGGCGTAACTACTATTGGCTATGGCACGGTCCGGGGTTCGTTATACGCGTATCGGGATCGGGAAACTCGGGAAATCGAGGATCGGGATCGGAAAACTAGGGAAATTGGAAATCGGGATCAGGAAACAGGGAAAATTCGGGAAATTTGGATATTGGTAGAAGGGAAATTGGAAATTGGCAAATGAGAGATTTGAACATTTCAGGATCCGGAAACTCGAGGAATTGGAAACAGGTGAACGGGAAATTCGGAAAAGTTGGAAATTTTGGAATCGGCGAATGGGAAATTCAAAAAATTCGGAGCTTGAAAATTTCGGAATTGGAAAATTCGAGCATGGAAAGTTTGGGAATTGGAAATGACGAATGGGAAATTCAGAAAATGTCGAAACCGGGAAATCGGTAGATGGAAAATTCATAAAAATTCGGTGCTGAGAAATTCCCAAATCACGTAATTTCTAAATTGGAAATTTTTTCAGTGGAACAGTAAAAGCTTTGGAAATTGAGAAATAGAGGAATACGAAACTTTCCGACACTCACTAGTCAGCGCAGTAACTGCTTCCCCCTATATCGCCGTACACCGTAATTTCGATTACGCCAATGGCTGTTTGAAAGAAAAATCTAACGCGGAAAAATGTATATACACCGGGAAGTGATTCGATTGATTGGAATTCTGCGGTCGATCGTAATTAATGAACGCCGACCTGTTCCTCTTCCGCTTCCTCTACTCGTCCCTTTTATTCGTTCTATGGCTCAGTTTTCGAGTATTTCGTTTGTCGTTTTTCCGCGAATGCTGGTTTCTTCTCCACGCGACCGATTCGCCAAAGGGTCAACTTTTTAATAGGAATACATATATATTCTTTACCAACTGATTTTATAGAAATTTAATAATATTCATCAACGAACATCTTAAGGTGATATTTTGCAATACCACAAAGGCGATATTTGAAGGGATTGATCAAACGATCGTTTCATTTACCGTATTTAATAAAACAAAATAAAAAATTGATCGGCAGTGAGTACCACTTACCGATCACGTTACATTTTCGGCTGTAAATCGCTTCTAAAAAGGCTGGATTTTTTGACCCCCGAAAGGGAATAGCGCTTCTAAAAGCGAAATTAGCCATCGTTGCAGGAAGACCGGAAACTGGTGGAAACGATTCACGATGGGCAAAAAGTCGGGCAAGAAGAGCCGCTCGGTACATCTGGCGGGCGTCCCGGAGCATCCCCGGGAAGTATTAATTACGATGCCACCCTCGCGAAGTTTCGATTCGCGGTGGTAAAGTCGGAAACAAAAGGAGAAAAGGATCGGACGGGAAGAAATTTTGGGCGACAAACGACGGTCGATGCCGCGGCGAGAAAGGAAAAGAGAAAACGGCGAAGAGGAGATGAAAAAAGCGGCTCTGTTTCTTTCGCGGCGGCGAGAAATCCTTGCAGGACGGGCAAACGTGACGGCATAAAAGAACGCGCGAATATCGAACGTGACGGAAACGCGTACAAAGCTCTTTTGAGGCTCGTTTTCATTTGCAACCGAGCGTGCCGTTCACCGAGGACGGAACACCGGGCAATGCCGGCTTCGAGAAACGTGGCGATTTACGGAACGGACGATTTATCACGTTGGGAAGTTTGCAAATTTATGAGTTGGTAATTTAGGTAAGGAGGAATTCAGGAATTTTGGTATTGGAAATCAGGAATTTAGGGATTGGGAATTTAGGAATTGGGAATTTGGGTAATAAGCAATTTGGGGATTGGGAATTTAGGTAATAAGGAATTGAGGGATTGCAAATTGAGGAATTGGGAATTTAGGGATGGGGAATTTAGGAACTGAGCATTTAGGAATTGGAAATTTAGGAACTGGAAATTTAGAAATTGAGGATTTAGAAGTGGGGAATTCAGGAATTCAAGATATAAAAATGGGGAATTTAGGAATTGGGAAATTGGGAAATTGGGGAATTGGGGAATTGGGAAATTGGGAAATTAGGAAATTTGGGAATTGAGAAATTTGGGAATTGGGAAATTTGGTAATTATGGTAGTTGAGAAATGGGGAATTTGGGAATTTGGAAATTTGGTACTTGGGGAATTTGGAAATTGGGGAATTTGGAAATTTAGAAATTTAGGAATTTGGAATTTAGCAATTGTGAACGCAGGGACTGGGAATTCAGGAATCGAGAATGTTGGTATTGGGAACTTAGGAATTGGGAATTTAGCACTTGGTCATTTAGCAATATCAATTAAGGAATCGCTCAACAACCGAAATCGGAACATGAAGAAATTTGGGAACTGACAATTCCGAAAACGAGACTGTACAAATCGCGCAACATCGGGATCGTGGCGACATAAAAGAACGCGCGAATATCGAACGTGACGGAAACGCGTACAAAGCTCTTTTGAGGCTCGTTTTCATTTGGAAGCGAGCGAGTCGTTGAGTGCGGCCGAAAGAGCTGCGAAACGAGCGACGGGAAGAGCAGAAACCGAGAGAAACCGAGAGAAACGTATAACCGAGAAATGTATTCCATTACACCGTCCGTGTAAGAATATCGCCGCCATGACGGTTCGCTCGACACTCGACGATCCTCGCGACTTCGACCAACGAATACTTTACTTCGTCCACGTTTTTTCTCTTTCTCTTCCACCAACTTATCTGTTACCAACGAATTAAAAACAAAAAGCAATAAAAGTACGCGAACGCACCGTGTCGCTATCGATTAATTAAAACAGTGAATGGAGGGGGACAAACGTTCTGTCGCAAGTTGTTTCCTTCTTTCTTGCCTTTTTGGTAAACGTAATGAGGGTGGGACGCTTTTACCGGTGACTGAGATAATGAACCGCCTGTTTGTTTGCGGTTGTCTTTGGAAAAACCTGCAACGAATTTTTTGCACGGCGCTGGAACGTAAGGGCGCGGTTTAAGCGAACGATGGAGCGGCTGTGAGGAGGTTTTTCAATTTATAAATTTGACAATTTTTGCGGGAAGTCACCAGACTGCGGTTCACAAACTTCGGTACGCTCGAATTAGTATATTCTCAAATTTTTTTATTTCGAAATTGATGGTCCATTTTCGACTTTTTTCATACACAAATTTTCATACATAATTCTCAAATAATGACCAAATCCTCGAATTCCCCAGATAGCCATATCCCTGAATTTCTAAATCAACTATCTCCATATTTTCTACATCCCTATACATCAAATATCTAAATTTTTTAAATATCTAGCTTCAAAATCCACGAATTCCCAAATTTTCTACCTCCCTAAATCTTCAAATGCCAAAATTCCCAAATTCCGAAATCACAAAATCCACGAATCCCCAAATCCCGAGTTCCTAAATTCCAAAATCCTCGAATTACCAAGTTCACCACCTCCCCAAATTCTGAAGTACCAAAATCCCAGAATCCCCGCATCCCTAAATCTCCAAGTACAAAAATTCCCAAATTTCTAAATCCCTGAATCCCCAAATCTCCAAATCCTTAAACTTCAAACCTCAAATACCAAAATTCCTATATTTTCGAATCACCGAATCGCCGAATTCCCCACGAATAAATCTTGCACTTAAGTGACGGACGTATCTGGGTTAACTCGATAACAACTTTTCGCACGTTCTCAACAGATATACTAGAATAGGTAAAAAGTCAATGGTGCAGAGTAAGTCTATAAATGTGCTCCTACTATTCTCTTTATTCGTACGATCAATAATGCATCATTTTAAAGATACGCGAGATGTTGATACTACGTTTCATCTCAAAATAAATAGTATTCGAACTGCTGTGCTAGCTATACAAATTGACCCGGTTTCGAGAAGCTTGTTAATTACGATTCAATTAATTAACCGATTAAATCGAAACAGAAAAGCGAAACGAATATTCTTCGGTTTATCATTTATTCAGCAACGAAGATCGGATTATATAGCTAGATAAATAAATAATTTGCTCGTATCGCTGACCGTGCATCGCGTGCAGATTTATCGTAAAATTAAATCAAAAGAGCGAAATAATGTTATTCTCGTGCGCGTGGGGGACGCGACACTTAACGCGTGCGTGCCCCTGAAACTTAACGCGTAGGTGTTAATAAATTCAATAGGAAATTATTGAAAACTTCCTCTAAACAACGGGGATAGACCTCCTACGTACGCAGGGCCACGACACGCGACAATAATTCATTATAATACTGCTTGTCCAGTTCGGTACAATCTCTATTAAAATTCTTCAAAATTCTTCTCGAAGTATAATACATACATTTACTCGATAAATATTTAGTTTTACATACAGAGAGATATTTTTGTAGCTACAATTTCTCTCTCCCTGCTTTGGTTTTCGTTTTCAGGTTAATTCAGAAGATACATACAAATTTATAAAATATAAATATAAATTTAAAAAATTGTATAAAATATAAATTTATTATGTAGATAAATCAATTAAATGGCATAGATAAATTAAACGACAGAATTGATGTACCAACTAGGAACTCGCTCTTGACTTTAGGTTTCATATTTTTATTATAACTATTTTATTAATCATTTACATACTGGTACAGTTTAATGAATCCTGGGGCACCCTGTATATTAAACAATTGTAATTGGACATTATAATCTATATATACAACCTACGATCATTGACACTAGTTCTGCAGACGTCTAATGGATAATTATTTCGAAGTTAAAAACCAAGTTGCAAAATATATATATGAATAAATGACGAAATATGGATTAATATACTATAAATTAACAACTAAAAACAGAATTAGGTGCGATTAATTCCAGTAAGAATTGTAGAAAAAAATGTAAATGTATAATGCATAATTACTTCGAAGTCAGAAACGAAGTTGAAAAATGAATGAATAAACGATGGAACATAAATCGATAGACGTATTAATTCTTTATCTCGATGAGAATTGGCACAGATTTCAAGAAAACTGTTGCAATAAATTTTGTAATTTAAAATAGAAAATTTGTAAAGCTTTAAAATCTTTTGTTAACCAAAATTATATTTTTGTAGTTTTATATAGTAAGCTTCGATCATTTCAGCGTCAACAAAAATTCGCAAAAGACGTAGCTGGTAATATTTGTCTCAACTCGAAAGAAGCAAGCTGCTGGTAATATTTGTTAACAAAAATATTAAACTTGGATAGTTTCAGCGTTAACAAAAATTTTCAAAAGACGTAGCTAGTAATATTCCCCCATACTCGAAAGAAGCAAGCAGTTGGTACTATTGATTAACAAAAATAGTAGCTACGGTAGTTTTACCATTCATAAAAATTCGCAAAAAAGAAGTAGCTGGTAATATTTGTCGCAACTCGAAAGAAGCAAGCTGTTGCGGTCCGCGAAGAAACGTGTCTGCCGAGGGTCCCCCGTAAACGGAAGCCATGGATCTTTATTAAATCCACGAAATTTATGTCGAGACGGTCGCGTGTCCCGGTTGGTCCGCTCTAAAGGGTATTTATCCCCGTTCGCTTTTCGAGCACGCACGAGAACCACGTTTGCATCGGGCAAACGAATCTGGACACACGTCGAACCCATTGTGAAACGGTTGCATGCCGACTCGCCTCGTATATTGCGTTTTTTTCCTCGAGCACACGTTAATGTATGTTCGTTGATCAAACAAATCGCTCACGAATGTTCGTTTAATGAACGCGACATTCGATTCATCGCCTTCGGCCAACTCGCTGTTTAGATTTCCCCCGTTTACGGGGATTATGAGGGCCTCGGACACTCGGTCGCCATCAACCGTTCCTTGCAAACAGGGGATACTACGAAAGGGCACCGTAATTACTTCCGTTTTCGGAACATGCCACATTTTTTCATTCGCAATTAACTGCTTTCAGAGAGATACAAATTTACAGAGATTGTACGTTTGTGTATATACACATTTATAAATTCTCGCAATTCCCCAAATTTCCCAATTCCCAAATTCCCCAATTACCAACTTCCCCAATACCCAATTCTCAAATTTCCCAATTCCCAACTTCTCCAATTTCCAAATTCCCCAATTACCAAATGCCCAAATTTCCGAATTTCTCAATTTCTACATTTTCGAATTCCCAAATTTCTCAATTTCCAAATTTCCAAAATTTCCGAATTCTCGAATCCCCAACGAGCACCAATGAGCAACAATTAAACGAAGGCGTAACTCGCATAATCCCTGGAACTGGCAATATTATCGGAATGATTTATTCGGAAGTGTTCGAGTCGGCATACTCGGGTTATTACCGTCATAAATTCGAAACACGTCCTGCAAGGTTGATACCGGGCCTGACCTACCTCGTCTTGAAATATGAGAAAGTTTCGCGGCCGTCTGGAAGTCCCTATAAAATATTCCCATCGGTTTTCTTGGCGTTCCAGTGGGAACGATAGCGAGATCCCCTTATTTCGTTGGTTCCGGCATCGAACTCTGTCCGAAATCGAGCAACGAGCAACTTCGTTAATGGAACGCCGGAAGACAAACGCGTTTCTCGATACGCGGCATTAAGAAACTCGTTACACAAGCAAACTGGAAAATAGTATACCGCGTCGTGTAATGTACCAATGGTATTGCAACTACAGTATCGGTTTCGTTCGATCAGGCTGTTGCGCGATTGTTCGTTTTACCTCGGTCATAAGTCGGGAAAAGCAATTTACGCAACAACCGTATCCGTATCATTGTTCGGCTTTAATCCCTTGGGCCGCGGTGTCGGGATTGGGAACTTTGGAAATTGGGAAACTTGAGAATTTCAAATGTTGGGAAATTTGGAAAATGTGGTATTTGGGAATTTTGGAATTTGGAAAATTTGGGAATTGTGGAATTGGGGAAGTTAGGAATTTGGCAAATGAGAAATTTGGGAATTTGAAAATTTGGCAACTGAGAAATTTGGAAATGTTGGAATTTGGAAATTCGGGATTTTGAAAATTACAGGCACTCGGATGTTTCCCTGTTTTGAAATTTGAGTGATTTGAAAATTCGTAAATGTGTTGCGTGATCAATGTAAAACGAACTGTAAAGGATTCGTTACGGTCATTGTACCGTGGAGAGCTTGTAGGTCACTAAATATAATTCTAAACTCATAGAAAATTCCGTCACAGTCTTTTTTTACCGTCTGACAGCGACGGACAAAATGTTGATGTCACTTCGGTGAATCGCTTCGACTCGAGCGAGTGTACGTGGAAAAGACAGAAATATATTTCAGCATACTTTTCGTCGAATACACTCAATTCCATTTTTACACGAACTTCTTTTGCACGGTTTGGAGTTAATAGGAATCAGACATAAAAGTGCAATTCTCTTTTTACACGACCTACATTGATTTAAAGTTGAAAAGTGAATGAATAATCGACGAAACATGAATGAACATATAATTTAATAAGTAGTAACAGAAACGAGCGTAATTGAATCGAGCAAAAATCTTCAAAAAAAAAAATGTAAATGAATAATGCAGAATTTCTTCGAGGTTATAAACGAATGCACGAGAACACAGAATGAATACACATATTAATAAGTAGTAACAGAATCGAGTGTAATTGAATCGGGCAAAAATGTTAGAAAAAAAGAAGTATCGGTTTACATCCCCCTAATTTTACCCCCGCGATTAAAGCGAGCAACATCCAAGGATAACAGCTAGTCGTTGTTATCTGGGCAATTAACGCTAATTAACGAGCGTTATCGGATGGCAGGAGCTCGCGGTTTTTTCGCTTCTTGACCGAAGCAACAGCTAGTAGGGGTGTTTCACGGTGTGTCGGTGTCAGGCGGGGTAGTCTGGGTGTGAGAGACAGAGATCGAAGGGTGAACGAGAGAGAGAGAGAGAGTGCGAGAAAGAGAGGGGAGGGGGAGAGAAACGCAACGAGTGGCGGTAGAGGGATGAAAAGGTGGGGGAAACGAAGGATGCAGAGAGAGAGAAAGAGAGAGAGGGAAAAGGTGGGAGACGAGAAGGAGAGAGAAAGATAGAAGGTGTCTGTCGTAGCAGAGTAGCGGCAGTAGTAGCATATACGGCGTTTTAACTCGCGAGGAAAACTCTGAGAGCACGAGCTCGCGATCCTCAGTCGCGTGTGACACGCGGCCATAGTCGCTTCGGACCGGTTACTATACTGATCGTGTTCGTTTACGATACAAATACTGCCCGGTTACGATCTAAATAGTGTTCGGTCACGATAGAAATCGTGTACGGCAATGATCTGAATAGTGTTCGGTCACGATTCAACTAGTATTTGCTTGCAATTCTAATAGTGTTCCAATACGATCCACACAGTGTTCGGTAACAATACAAATAGTGTATGGTTACGATCTAAATAGTGTTCGGTAATGACTCAACTCGCATTCGTTTATGATCTAAATAGTGTTCGATTACGATCCAAATAGTGTTCAATAACAATCCAAATAGTGTACAGTTACGATCCAAATAGTGTTCGGTAATGATCCAAATGGTATTTGGTTATGGTCCAAATAGTATTCGATTACGATCCAAATAGAGCTCGATTACGATTCAAACAGTGTTCGATTACGATCCGAGTACAATCCGCGTCGTGTTTCGATCATTCTCGACATAGAAACTCGAATGTTTTCGATCATGTGATCGATGGACGCGCGTGCCTCCTCAATTCGCCGAATTTCATGAATTCTCGACACGGATCTCGATTAGAGTGACCATTCGCGCCAAATATCTCTGTACAATACACACTTCCAAGCAATTGTATCGACTATCGATTATAGGGAGAGTCTATTGAATCGTACAAAACCATTCATTATGAGAAAATTTCAGAAATGTTTAATTTCAATTTAAGTATCGGAGATTTTTAATTTTAATTTAATTGTCGGAAATTTTTAATTGTAATTTAATTATCGGAAATTTTGTATTTAACATATAAGCAACTGTAACAGATTGTGTCGAAATAGTTGTGGAAAGTTCATTGAAATTGATATGTTTTCAGTGGTGCCAATTCGTACCGTAATTCAATGATCGCAAATTAATAAAAATCGATGTGGTTACTAACAAACGTTCAAATAGTAGTGAACCATTAATAAAATTTTATGACGAGTAGTGTAAACTGTGTGGAAGTTTGCATCGCATTAATAGTGAACTCGTGAAAACAATTGTACAAGATTAATTAAAATCAACATGCTTACTGGTACCATATATCTTGAAGTAACAAAATTGTTAGAATAATCGAAATAATAGCGGGTTAAAATCGATAATAATAGTCGATTAAAATCGATAGATATCGATAGAAATCTTCTTCGAGAAACTGATCTAATAAAAACGATTATATTAATTAATAATTGAGCGATTATTGGTAATTAAATTGTTTGTGTCAAAGTTAGGATTTTGTTCATGTTAGGTGTCAATATGGTGATGCCAGTTCGTAATAATAGTACAATAGCCGAAATAATTGAATGGCAGAGAACGAACTGAAATCGATATACGGTAGGATGTTCGGAATATCGGTGCGGGATCAATTAAAATCGTACAATGCTAGAAATTTGTGTTAGAATACACGATAATAGACAATAGACAAAGTAATAATAGAAGATAACTAAAACTGAATACGTGCACGATACGATCAATGAATAATACGATCTAAAAAAGTATAAATAATATACTCTAAATAAAGTATAAATAACACAATCTGAAATAACTATGAAAAATATAAAATAACAAAGGACAATAAATTAAGGGTAATAAATAACATGAAAAATAAATAAAAAAATAAAGTTAATTAAAATAGACATGCAACAATAAGCGACGAAACGGTATATGAATTTCGATAGAAAATTGGCTAAAATCGATACACGCGAACACAGATAATGGTACCAGTTCGCATCGAAACAACGTCAGCGAAGAGTTTCGCTAAAAGTTAGAATTCGAATTATAGAGTAACGATGACGAAGAGTTTGCCCGCGATTGGTCTCGTCATCGCGACCCAAGAAGCCTGACCGGAAGTTCCGTTTTCGATAAAACACGCGATCGCTTTCACTCGCGATGAGAAACGATCTCGTGGAACGAGAAAAGCTCGATCGACTCTTCATGATGGAGCCTTCTTTCGGGACCATTTAGAAAATTTCGTCGTTACTTCGCGAGAACAGGGACTGATCGACCGTCGAAGAGGAAACGGAAGTCGAGGATGCGATCGATGGCCGACGCGTGAGAAGCTTCAAGTTGTCGATCGATATCGAAGAGAAAAACCGAGCTTGCATCATGCGGGATAAATTTGCATTCGGTGTAAGTGCTCTGGATGTTATGCGAATTCTACGTATGTATGTTCCATTCCGAAGGGAAACGGGATGCTAAAGAAGTTTTGTCCGAAATCGTTCAATGTTTGTTCGATATTTGTCCAATACCGTTCGATAATCCGACGAGAAAATTAGTGATAAATAGAAACAAGAGATGTAAAGATTTTCCGTAAATAATGTCTCCTACCTCATTTATGGTAACGAGGTAAATGTACCTTCTGTCATGTGTGATCAAGTTGCGATTTAAGACTAAAACTACCGACGTATAATGCACAATTATTTTGATGTTAAAAATGAATTTGAAAAATAAATTAACAGACGATGAAACATAAATGAATACATTTATAGATTCTGTATCTTTATGACAATTAACATAAATGTCAAGAAGACCAGCTTAACAAATTTTGTCATTTAAACTAGCAAATTTGTGGACGGGTCATTTGACCCCTTTCTTTTAAAATTGCTTTTACTTCTCTTATAGGATTTATTTTCTGGTTAGAAAATTTAGAAAAGATTACAAATTTATCTTTTTAACGGCTTCGGAAAATAATATATCTTTATGTAGGTTTTAAACTAACTGTCCACATACATATGTGGCCGAGAGCGTGAAGAATATTAACCATTCACCAGTTTTTTATCGATTTATCCTAAGTATCATAATGCCGAAAAACACATAAATTTTCACAAAATATTTAGTTGCAGACATAGTACTATAATGTCTTTACATTCCCGTGTTAACCCATTTAGTATCAACCTAGAAATATAGTAAACAATAAAATCACTAAATATCTCGTAGCTGACAGTGAATGGGTAAAAAATGATCGTCGAACCTTTCGTATTACCCGGATCAAAATAATGAATAATTCTTTACAAAAGTAGGTTGGCTATTTGAAACACAAGATAAAACATGTGCCATTTTGCCACCGATCGAATTATTTCGACATCGTTCCTAAAAAGTCAGACACGAAATTCGATAAATGCTATTCGCGGTCTCCGTTAAAAATATTTCTGACCTTTCTGAAAGCGTGTTTTAAGTTCACGTCTGCGGGATTCAAGTAAATATTCAAAGAAGAGACTGGAAGCGTTACTCGATACATGATAATTATTCGATAAACGTTATAAATGTCGGAACGATCGCGCATGATTGAAGTTTATCGTTCCGATGCGACTTCTCGTCGAAGATACGGAGATAAAACGAGATATTAAACCGGAAGCTATGAATGTTGTGTTTAGAGTTGCTTGTTTACTATCCACGAGGGAATTTCCAATAATTAATTGTTCGAAACGTATTTGCAATCCTAACCTATATTTACCTATATTTAACCTATATATAACCTATTTGTAAACGATAGGAAGCATACATTGTGCTGGTATAAATGCTTTTTTCAGTGACTATTGATTTCGATAATACACTGGCAATTTAAGTAATATCAAACTTTATCAGAACATTCTTAACATTGTTTAATTTTAAAAGCAAGCCACTGACATTTACTGGTACTAGCGAAATAACGAGACAATTTAATAGTAACTAAATAATAGGTTATAAAATATCGTTGAAAGATTCATGAAATTCTCACTACTCTTTTCTTAATCGTAACAAGACCACGAGTTCAATTGCTTAAATAAAACAGTAACATAGCAGAATAGCTAAACATTACACCACCGGTATAGTAAAACTATATTATGTCTAAATTGAGAATGAACTTTAAAAATAAGTAAATAATAGGCAATAGATAAACCAGATTAAAAAAACTTTACTCAAATGTTTGATACTCCTCAACTTGAAGTTTTCGTCCGATTGTAATTTGTGTAGACAAGGATCGCTCGCTATAAAATACTCGTAGCATTCAAATTTCTTTTGTGCGTTTTAATATTATAGCTATGAATAGTTAGTTCTGGCTGGCAAATAAATGTCAAGGGAAGGGGTTAAAGCGTTGACGTACGATTAATCGACCGAATTGGACGACGAAGGTATCATTTGAACGATGTGATTTACAGTCGGCGGTGCCGGATATGCACGAGACCCTGTCTAGTTTTCCGGAACAGTTCGGAGACGGGCCGAGGAAACCGGAAATAAAGCCGGACGCTGGAAAGGAGTCGGACAGGTCGACGGATAACCCGAAGTGCGGATGGCTATGGTTCAGGCCCATCTCGTTGCAAAGATTCCGTACCGCGAAATGGGCGTTGTTCTGGCTCTGTTGGACAGGTGCAATACAAGGTACAAACATATAAATTTGATTCACCGACTCGCTCGGCACGGGAACCATTTATTCTCGGACCAATTCGGACCGTGAGTGATGGAACGTGAAACGAGATTTGCTTAGATATCGATGCTCGCCAGCTTTCATTTTTTTTTTTTTTTTTTTTTGAAATATTGCTTTTTTTCGAAATAGACCGAACACAGTTTAATCCGCGACTGTATATATGTGTGTATACAATATACATATGTGTGTACATGTGCATAAAAATAAAATGTGTATATGTATATATACAGCTATATATGTTTCAATATACTTAATAACATATAAAAAATTGTTGCTCTTATTTCTCCATTCCAAATGTACGAATACTTTTCTCGTTCGTCGCGAATCATCGAATTTGTATATTCGATCTCCGGTTTTTCGATTTTCGCGAAATTCACGTGGATCGTATGAACGTACGCGGGGTTCGCGATTATCGGAGGATATAGGAATCTTCGTTGACACGGAAGCGAGCAACGTATTAAATTTCGATCGACGAAGCAATCGCCCCGTGTCTATTTGCGAATCCGGCACGAATCCCCGATTATCACTCAATTATTTTCGGTTACTCCCGCGGAACCACGAACACTCTTAGACGCGTACGTCGGCCCATTGATCCGTCGGCTGTTTCGAAATAGACGGCTCGATCGATACCCGAGACGTTTTAATAATATCATTGATCCGTGTCCTCGTTCTCAGACAGGAATAAACGTCGGCACACAGGATGAAAGCTGTCCTCCCGCGCGTATTTGGCAAAGCAAATCCGCGTGCCGCGTGTAAATGAATCAGAAAGGGTAAACTAATTGAATTAGGTCTCCCCTCGATGTCCGTTCACCCCCCAAGAAATCGTTCTCTCGTACGTAAATCTATTAAACGCTTCTTTCTCACGAATATACAGCGGTAATCGAGCCCTCAACCCCTCGATCGAACAACTTCGGGCCCGTTCGTATAATCGAAGCTGCAAACAAAACCGTGGACAGGGCGTTCAATTACAAACGGACGAACGGACCTATTCGCTGACAAAACCATTCGTCTGTCTTTGATAAAAAATGAATTTCGTTCGGCAGATTCTAGCGGCACGCGATCGTTCACGCTCCGAATCACCGATACTACCGGTATCAACAATACGAACAGTGTCGCGTTTTTCTCTTATTCGGAATCGACGATATTAACCCTTAAACAACGAGCCCATTTGTCCAGAACAATGACCGGTAGATCCACGCAATTTTCGCAAATTAATTGCTCCGTTGCTAGACCGAGGTACAGTTCCGCTCTTGTTTGATTTTATGGAGATTTTCAGAAATAGTAGGTAGTATATGAACAGGCAAGTCTACAAGAGATTGTTGAAGCTTTTTGAAATCATCCATATACATATAAAATTTAATAATAATTATACATACAGATAAATAATTTCAAAAAACTTCGTCTCTCGAACAAGAATGTTTTACCGTCGCTCTTTGACAAGGGTAAAAATGCTTTCGAGCACAAAGGGTTAAAACTCGCGTGAACGTGTGCGATAACGACGTTAAAGTCGCGTCGAATCGCGGAGAAACGCAACAGTCGAATCACACTCGGTGGTAAAAGTTTAGGTGTAAAAATCGCGGCAGGTTAATCGTCGAGTATCGTCATATCCGTTTCCCGTCTCCCCGGAAAGCGAGCCATCTTCGTGTCCCATTGTCCGCGTTTAATAGAAGAATTTTAATTAAAGCCAGCCCGCTGAGCCGTCGGCCAATTTGTTTCTCCAGCTGCGCGAGCACCGGTATATCGCGGTTACGCTCGTGCACTTAGGCTAGCCGTACTTATTCTCGACTTGTACGAGACGATTGCGGCCTCCCCATTGTCCGGCAATTTGTTCGATCCCGAAGAGAAAAGCACAGGACGATTTCTTTTGTCGCGAGAAGGGGGACGAACAACGAAGTTGTTTTAAATCGAGTACGCGTTGTTCGCCCTTTTCTTCGGGGATCCCCCTCTTTCCTCTTCGGGTTCTACGGTTACCATCGGGGTTCGACTTCACGACGACCTTCGTTTCCGTACGCGTTACTCTCCTGTCGACGTTCGCCACCCTACAGCGTGCGTCAACCTCCTGCCACCGGCCCGGAAAACTCGATTTCCGGTTATCGTCGCTCACCCCTCGTCACCTCGCTTTACCACCCCGTGAAAGCTTCGAAATTGCATTCGAATGCGCGGCTATTAGCGACGCCAAACGGCGATATCGTGTCAATCGGCGTATGCAGGCTGTCGATCAAAAATATGTGGACACCTCCTTAACCCTTTACACTGGCAACGTACTGTAACTTTTTCTATACATGCAAACACGAATCTTGATGTTATGTACGGAGAAATATATGACACTAGTCCGCGATTACAACATATTTAATGAATATAACTGTTCGAGGGGATAATTTATGTCATTTATGTTATTGGGATAATTTATGTTATGCAGGTAGCCCGCCTACAACACGGCATCCTATAACACGGTTTCGCTCTAACACAATAAGAAAATTGCAAAAATCTTTGGAGAAGAAATTTATTTCTTTCCAAGTAAACATACAAATCTTGGATCATCTTTTGAGAGGAGTAAAAGCGTCACATTGAAGAAAGTCTTAATTTGAATGAACCAACATTCCAGACTATTGAGAAAAATGAAAAAGAAATAAGAAGCGTAGTTGCTGCAGGATCTTTGGCATCCGCATACATTTATATTTTTAATAAAAATTAAGTTGTTTGTGTTGAATTAAAAAGAAATATTTGTTTTTAATAAGTGTTCGGAACGTAACCCCCTTTTTGTACTGGCTCTGGGTCTCATAAAACACAGCATTTTCTAGGAACCAATGAACCGTGTTATAGGAGGGTTACCTGTATCACGAATTGGATTTTTAGGATTTATTGTTTGATATAGCTGTATGTATTCTTATATGTATATACGCATACGCTATATTTATAGATATACGCTACATCCAATCTTACATGTACGTTCTGTTATGCTATTGATATTGGACATTCGGTGTTTCTCATTATTTTCTTATTAAATCGCGTAGCTATTAATTAGTATGTGGTCAGACCGGTTAATCTGTTCCAAGAAATTCTTTACATAATCACTGAACTGCTCTGTCGCGTTATTGCGTATATGAAAAGCTACGTTTCTACGGAATCACTAAATAATGCAACTCTGTTGCATTCGGTACTATATAGCATACGTTATAACTGATATCGTAATATATAAATAGATAAATTATCTCATAGATAAATTTCAATGCTCTACTTGCAATAATGTTTACGCGACACGATGTTATAACAAATCCTTCAGAATGTGTGGCTGCAGAAATTGTATTTTATTTTCTTTCAGGAATGGTGGTGAACGGTTTTGTAAACGTAGTTATCACCACGATAGAGAGGAGATTCGGTTTGAGGTCGTCGCAAACTGGTCTGATAGCGGGTGGATACGATATAGCAAGTTTTCTAATTCTTGTTCCAGTCAGTTATCTGGGTGGACGTTCGAAAGCATCGAAACCAAGGTATATATGTTCGAATACTTAAATAGTTTTTCATTTATAGGACGATTTTAAGGATTATGGACTCACGAACTTCGTGTACCTGTAATATCGCTTACCGTTCACTTCTAATCCTTCAAACGACCAGTATACTACTGGTTTAATTAAAACACCGCTTTCACATATTATATAAAACAGTGTTTGATCGATAAAATACTCGAATAGATGTTTATTTTATAATTGTAACAAATTAATGAACCTCTGTTCAGAAGAAAGAAATCGATAGTTGATCGTTTGCAAATCTGCAATGATTATCGTATTTTATTATTATCACATTCTTTTTGTTATCTATGAATGAATCTCGTTGCAATTATTTATGCGTAATTTGTGTATATAATTTATTTGTATAGTTTATGTATGACTTTCGGAAGACATTAGTATGTTACAAATAAATAAGTTCCTCGAATAATATTAAATAATAATAATACATCTGATAATAAATGTGTAATTAGGTGATAAGGCTATGTTATGAATGAAACATATATTCTGCCATTCGCAGAAATTATTATTCATTTTTGTACGAACAGCGTCAATATATTTCAATGCCGATAAAAATAGTCTACACGAATATATATAATAATTTATAAAAGCACCAATATGTTTTAAAGGAAATAGATTAAAAGGTGTTGTTAAAATATGGACGCACAAATGGTTTGTTGCAAAGATACATAAAAAAAATACGAAATAACAAGGGGCTTATTACGGTATAATGAAATATATGTGGGTATACAGATACGTGTACGTATGCTCGTGTACAAGCCATTGTCCTGCCTATTAATATTAATACTGATATCAGTTGAAGCCGGCAGTTCTCATAAATATTAATTTTAACGTCAGCCGGGCCGACAGTGTCGACGTTAATCTCCATTTTGTTCTTTTGCCTCGACACTTTCTACCCTCGCTCGTGTCACTCGACACGATTCGATCCCTAATCGATAGTCGATGACACTCGGAAAGATCGATATTGTACTCTGTTGATCTTGACGCTAATCTTACGAGAATAGGAAGTTGCAAGGGTAGATTGGTACAATGAATCATCGTATCGTTAGCGTGTTTGTACGATAGATTAGATATGCCAATCGAGGGCAAATTATACTACTTGTTTCAGATTGTGGATAATTGGACGATATATTTGATGGTTTTCAAAATTTACGAATTTTATAAATGTTACGAATTTTATAAATTTTATGAATTTTATGAATTTTATGAATTTTATGAATTTTATGAATTTTATGAATTTTATGAATTTTATGAATTTTATGAATTTTATGAATTTTATAAATTTTATGAATTTTACGAATTTCATAAATTTTACGAATTTGACAAGTTTTATGAATTCTTTATTCGTAATTTGTAGATTTTCGATATAAGAGGTGGAAATTTTAAGATTGTTAAACTCCGATACTTCTGACTTCCTACATTTTCACATTTTTTAATGGTTAATTTCCAAAATGTCCAATCCTCGAATTTCCGAAATTCTACAACCCCAAAAATGTCCGAATTGCCAAACTCCCAAATCCTCGAAACCTGAAATTCCCAAAACCCTGAAATTTCCAAATTTCTACATTTTTTTTTTTATTGAAAAAATTGTCAGATTAAGAATTCATGATCAAAACTTGTGAAATATCGTAGATTTATTTGTTCTTCAGGTACATAGGTATAGGTGTTCTAGTCTTGGGCATAGGAAGCCTACTATTTGCGTCTCCCCACTATATTGCCGGGCCCTACAGAGGCGGCCAACAATCGGAAAATATGTGCCAGAGGGTGAACGACACGTCGTCGCGTGCGGTAGGTCATTCCAACAATTATTAATTAAATAAACAAAAGCAAAGATATACCTATCTCGAAAACAACTAAAAACTTTCCAAGAAACGTTACAATTAAATGATCGTTAAATAAAAGCTTAACTTTCAGCGAATAATTCCTGAATAATTATAGCGTCTGAATCGTCATTTGATTCAGTGCAACAGTTTTTAATAAATAACTTTTAACAACATTTGTAATATTATGCACGTGATGTTTGAATGCAGCGAGAAAGACAATATTGGCAATTGATAATAAAAATATGATTACTTCACAAAAATTAATGAAACTTATTAACCAGAAAGTTTTACAGTTGCTATTAGCTCAGGGTAAAAATACTTCCAACCGCATAGGGTTAATTGTTGATTAATTTATTTTGAGTATTCGTAACTGTTGATCGAACTATTCTTCGTATTCGTAATTGTTGATTGAATTATTCTTGGTATTCGTAACTGTTGATCAAATTAATCTACATATACTTGTTCGTGTATGTTCACTGTTCAGATATCTTGCAACGGATCCGGCCAAGCAGATCAGGAGCCATATAGCGGATTGTACTTAATTATCTTTCTGATGGCTCAACTTCTTCATGGTGCGGGTTCTGCTCCGTTTTATACCCTCGGTGTCACTTACATAGACGAGAATGTGTCAAAAAAGATGTCCTCCGTGTATGTAGGTAAGAAACAACTGCCATCATTTTTTATTTCAATTACTAAAACTCGAAGGCATACAGACAATGTATTATATTGCCACATATTGTTACATATTATATTGCTATTATATTGCTAACGTATCTGCGCGTTAAACGCTTAAAAAATAAATGATAATTTTGGAGTCTGAAATACTAACGTTAGTATTTGTTCTTCTTTGTCCAGGGATTTTTTACACGATGGCCATAATTGGACCCGCGTTAGGTTACGTGATCGGAGGTGAACTCTTGAAGCTGTATACGGATTTCCTCACCGTTGATCCTTCCGAGTGAGTATATTCGTATATTATTACTATATGTACATATATGTATATTATACATTTATTCGTATACATACAGTCAACAGCAAGCCTACTTACCCTTGGGGAAATATGGCTTCCTTATAATCGCCGACTTGTAGAAACTTCGGGGATTTGAACATCTGGGAATGGGTTAAAAATTCGGAAGCACAGGGATTTGATCATTTTGGGATTTGGGAATCTAAAAATGTGGGCATCTAGGTATTTAGGGATGTAGAAATTTGTGGATCTAGGGATTTGGGGAATATAGAAATTTGGAAACGTAGAAATTCGAAATTTGGGAATCTAGACATTTGCAGATGTGGAAACTTGCATATATAGGAATCTATGAATCTAGGGATTTGGAAAAGCGTAGCAATTTGAAACTTAATGATCTAAAGACTTTGAAACACTCGATAAAGTTTAATTTTTCACACTTCGATGCACGACGGTTCAAAATGTAATGTTGATTACATTCGATCTTTAACGTTGTCTAAAAGGGAAGCGTTTCTTTAAAGATCCAACGGATTGAAACAAATTAATTGGTACTACGACGCGCAACGACGATGAGGAAAAAGGAGCATCGAAACGAGTATCCTCATTATCGTTTAAAGGACAAGAAGCCAGTAATTAAACGTCGCAAACACGTCTAACGATGTTCCGCCGTCGTTCCTGAAAGCGTTCCCTTCAAGGCTGCGCTGTGGAACGGCAGAAATAGATTATAAAAATTCGATACACACCGTGTCTCGCGTTCTTTATAAACTCTTTAGGACTGATCGTGAAAATCCTATTTTCATATTTTCATATTTTCATATTTTCATACTTTCATACTTTCATACTTTCATATTTATCGTAATTTTCTATAAAATATTAAGGACTGTTTCTCGTCTTTCGATCTGAAGTATCGCAGGGTGACATTTTTTATCCCTTATTGTATTAAGAGATCTTATATAACTTAATTTATGTTAGACACCTTAATCATGAATAGCAGAGCTAGATATACTAGTCAAATCTTTAAAATTTCTCAAATGGTAGCAAAAATTCAGAGACGTTTATAGTATAAATGAAAATGTAGCTCTATCAAAATACAAATATTCATACATCGCGTTATATTCCGACCATGTTACATAAGTAAATCATCCGAACAATGGTGAAAACAGGGTGACATCGTAGAGGATCTGGATAGTCGAAATTCTCGTGGCAACGTCGATTATTCCACGAAACACGCAGGTTTGCCTGGTATACCTGTGGCGCGATCGTGGCCGTATTTGTCGGACAGGTCGGTGCAAACAGCCGATAAATCCTGGCGAGAATTTAATAAAGTTGCCGTGACGCGGAGCTAAACTCTCCCCCTGGCCACGGCGAGAGAAAAAAAAATAACACGCGGGAAATGCGTTGAACGGGGCAACGAGAGGCGACAAATTCCGATGCTGCAACCCATTACGCGTCATTCCCCATCGGCATCCGACGACCATCAACCCCAACGCGTCGTGAAACGCATAATCAACCTGGACAACCTGCCGAGCATTGTATGCCCGTTGTAATTCTTTCGGAGCTGATGAGCGATCGTTTGCAAAACGTTTCAGCAAGTAACACACTCTCTTCGGATTTGTTAACGTTACCGAATCAAGAATATATTCGTAATGATATAGATATGATTATGGTCTTCTATTTTGGACATCTGGAAAGATATTTGGGGTTTTAATATGTAGGACATTATACATATATTATAAATATTATACGATACTATAAATATCGGTACGGTACTATAAATGTAGATACAATACTACAAATATAGGTACGATACTATAAATATAGTTATAGTTTATAAATATACATATTATAAGCCGGACAACCTATCGAGCATTGCCTGCCCGTTGTAATAAATTCCAAAGTCCCAATATCCTTAAATCACTCAAATTTCCAGTTTTGAAAATCACTAAACATTCAAATCCTAATTTTTCGAATCCGCAAGTTCCCAAATGTTTAAATCACCAAATCTTCACATCCCGAAATCCTTAAATCGCTTTTTCCAGTTTCCAAACTCGCAGATTCGTCGAATTCAACCTTTCCAAATCCGAAAATCCTAAAGTCCTTGAATACCACAAATCCCCAAATCCCTAAGTCTCCGAATCTCCAAATCCCCGAATCCCTAAATCTTCGAATCTCAAAATACCCAAGTTCCAAGAATCGCCGAATACCCAAATCTCCAAAACCCCAAATCCCTAAACCCCTAAATCCCGAAATCCCCAAACCCCAAAATCAGAAGTCCCAAAATCCTCAAATGACTCAAATTCCGACATCTCAAATTCGAATCTTCGAATCCCAACCTTCCAATCCCGAAATTTCCCCAAAGTCCTAAGTCCCCAAATCGCAAAATTTCCAAAAGCCTAGAGCGTTCGAATTAGCCGACGATGATAAATTTTTTCGTGCGATCCGAGAAACGTTCGATCGCGATGAACGTCTATAGACGGTCGTCTTAAAACGGCACGAATCTACCCCGTTGAAAATATCCCGTCGGCCCATTAGAGCGTATAATGGGCCGCGATTAATAGTGCATGTAACCCGGTGGTACACACCCCATGGGGAAAATGTCAAGCGGTGAACCAATGTTTGACGATGACGCCGATGTTACCCTTCAAAACTGTCACTTCATCCCCCGACACTTAGAGGACAATCAAGTTCCATTTGTCTACTCGTCTCCCTAGGGAACACATCCGAGCCCTTTCGTTGAGTCACTCCAGCCGCGATGCACGCCAGAATCGAATTAATCCTCGTTCCTCCGACCATTCCATCCTCCTTCTATGTTCTCTCTTTCATTTTGTGTCTCTCCATCTCTCTCTCTTCTTTTTTTGCCTATTTTATCGCACGAGACGTAACACCGCCGACGCGCATACCGTGGTAAATCGAATTGTCGACCGTGTAAAGTATTTTCACTTCCGTCCTTTCGAATCGTACTTTAAAAATGGCGCGGCTATCGATTTCGCTATCCTTATGCCGCCTCCTCTTTTACCTTTTATCGCCTCTCTACCGTGTTTTATGCCATCCGGCGATGTATTATAGACACACCGGGATGCGCTCTTTCGCGGTTTCATTCTTTCGCTGTTTGCGCCTACGATCGTCGCGGATCCATTACGCGTTAACTTTCGGATTTTTTTTTGTGACGATTTGATTCACCACTATCATATATCACCATAGTACTACCATATTGTATTGCTACAACTACCAAAATGATCAAATGAGCGTCTTACAAATTTTCTATTCCAACTAATAAAATTTGTTAAGATGATTTTCTTGAAATCCGTGTTGATTCCCATCGAGATAAACAATTGATATATGCATTAACCGTTTGCATCAATTATACAATAAATGAGAAAATTTAAAATTTATTATGAATTATTGAACAATTCAGCGGTAAAGCACACAAGAATTAGTTTATCCGAAATTTTATTACGGTCTGTAATTCGTGTCAAAATTATGAATTCCTGGACGTCGTTGTACTCGCATAGTCGTGTTACCAATTATACCTTCGTTAAAGTTCACCTTCTGCACTCGAGTACTGCCTGATACAACCACTTCACGAACAATACAGCTATTTTTATTTTTTAATAGATGAATCTCGTATCGGATTTACAGGACCATCGGTTTCGCCAACAAAATTTCTTGAACGATCAATCAAGCACACGCGTCTTTTCCCTTAAAACGAGAGATCCAACGAATTATTTCTCGAGCGTAACAGCTTTCCTCGGGGAAGATAAAAAGAGGAGGAGAAGGTTCAAAAAGCAGCGCGAAATTACCATAAGTAGAAAACTCGAGAAGTCGTTACCTTTGAACGAGTACGGCCATTTCGGGATCGGTTGCAACACGTTCGCGTAAAAACCGTGAGAAAAGCAGAGAACGTGAGATAATCCCGGTGTCGGTGTGGCAAATGCGGTTAAGTTCACTAAGGGATGATCGCACGGTTACTCAGCCGTTTCCGGGCAATCAATCACCTCTCCTTGGACGGGTTTTTCGAGGAGAAAAAAATGAAATGGTCAAAGCGAACGAAATTTCGATATAAAGAATCTAATATCATTCTCGTTAATCGGTAAAGCATTAGGGTTTCAAGATACCGAGACGTTTAATGTTAGATTCACGTAAGTTCAATGACCACTTGCGTCTAAATTGAAAATGAACTATAGAAATAAGTAAACATTGAATTTATAGAAAGACCATTTATAGGAAGATCGTATAAAGCAGTTAAATATATGTACATATAATTATATAAATATTTACATATAAATTAATGAATTCACGAACACATTACTAATAAGCGAAATAATCCTCGAACGAAATGGAACCGTGTACGTTTTAATATAATAATTTAACTGAAACGTTCTTATCCACGTTGAAGAATCGTTTTTCGTGTCCGATCAACAAGTGTTTCGAAGTTGGAAAAGAATTTCCCGCTGGCCCGTTGATTCTCGACATCAAAGAGCCACGAAATAAAAGTTGTCGTTGCTTTCGCAAACCGACATGGTGCACGATGGAGGAGGCAATTTCATAATTTGCAAACGAAAAGAACCCAAAAGTCGATTCGTCGAGACAGAGAGAAGGAAGGGAACGGTAATAAAATTAATAGTATAGCTTCGGGAGTGCAATTACATTTTGCTCGTAGGCGAGCGTGTATCCGGCAGGAAGTAGGAGAGAAAGAAAAATAGAAATAAAAATAAGACGGCCAGTTCCGAGAACGAGCTCGCGTCTCGGAGTGGATCGCATATGCGCCGCGTTTAATTTCGCGGCCAAATGAAAAGAGTTTTCGCGGAGACGGCAGATGCTATGCTACCGGCAACTTGCTCGTACCTCGTTCCCAAGTACTTTTCACGGTTTGCCACTTTCCTTCCCGAGATAGCTTATCCTATATCGAGCGTCGCGATTTTCCGACGACCATCTTCCGTGACCGCGGGGAATTATTCGAATGGACAAATTCTGGACGATTTCGGGAGAAGAAATTCGAATTGGGCAATTTGGGAAATAGTGAATTTAGGAACGGAGGATTTGTGGACAAAGAATTCGGAAACGGGGAATTTTTTAATGAAGGATTCGAAAATGGGAAATTTGGGAGCAAGGAGTTTGGAAATAGGGAATGTTTAGTCAGAGTTAGAGTAATTAAATATAGGGCATTTGAAATCTCGGAAAATATAACTTCGCAGTTTGATGCTGGAAATCTTGGGGCTAGGTGTAGACTAAAAAATAAGCAAATGTGCTTATTCAAAAGACAGCTTTCTCCACAAAAATAAAGAAAGTTGTTTGATTAGTTAGCGATATTGTTTGTAAAAAAAAGTACATTATACGTCAGAAATTCCGCGAACACAGGTGTCCACATACTTTTGAGCGACTGTGTACCGTTATCTGGCAATTTGTCGGAAAAGTTGCGCGAGCCTGCTCGGTCGGGGAATTTCTAAGCGGGCGCAATTAAAAAAGCGCGAGGAAATCGGTCGGTTAAGCCGGAAGTTCCACGGCAGAGAAGTAATTCCGGTCTATCTCGTTGCGGAACGAAGCCGTTGCCACTGTTTCGGGATAATTACATTTTTCACGGGGGGGATCCTTCACCGTTCTTTTATTTACGCGGCCCGCGTCCTACTTTCGCCCGGGAGTTTTTCCTTAATATCGGCCGCGGTTTAAAACGTTTAACCCTCCGCTTTGTAACATCCAAGTTACAACCGCGTCACGGGACGTAATTATACCCGCGGAATGGTCAGGTTTTAATTAAAGATACTGCGACTCTTTACCAAGTATAATACGACCACGTAGTTATTCTTTCCCCGTTATGCGTGTGCGACCGGTGGATAATTAATTAGGATACACCCTAAAATTCGGCCGGATTTCACCCTGGCTAAATCAAGCCCATACTTTCTGTATTTGAAACTAGGTAATAGTAGGTGAATAGTTACTACAAAATGTATATGCTTGTTTGTATATTTATATTTATATTTGCATATATTTATACTTACATTTATATTTATTTATAACTGTAACGTATAGTTATATTTGTATTTATATTTGGTATTCATATTCATATTTATGTTTATATGTTTGTATAAGGGAAATTGTAATTGTAATTGTGATTTTTATTTTTTTAATTATTTATACATTTCGTCATACATAATAAATTAGTAAAAGAATACATTATGTTACATTGTTGAGTAATACATAAAATACGATATTTTTATAACTTCTATTGTAATGAGGAGAAGTGTCGATAGAAAATAATAAGTATTACAAGAACTTACAATAGCATGTGAATAAGAAGTAATAATTGAAAAAATGAATTTCAGAATCGGTTTGACGCCGGACAGCAACGTGTGGGTCGGAGCATGGTGGATAGGTTTTCTGGGTGCTGCAGTTTTGTGTTTCGTGATTGCAATACCGATCCTGGCTTTTCCGCCTGCGTTACCAGGTATGAAAACGTATCTTAGTTCATTTGTCAAAGTATCATAATCGGAAAATTTTAGTTTTTCAAAATATCAATGTCCCACAATGCCAACTTGCCAAAATATCAAAGTCCCAGAATTGTAATTTACCAAGGTACCAAGGTTCCTAAATTCTAACTTGCCAATGTACCAATATCACAATCTTCTAACTTACCAAAATCCCAACGAAACAGGGCGTTTTCATTTCTCGCAAGAACTGTTTTTTCCCCATTTCAGGTTCGGAGGAATTAGCGAAAGAACGAGTGTCGGAGGCGCACGAGAAGCAATCGAAACAATCGCCGTCGAGCGAGAGCGGGGAGGCGTTTTCAAAAATACGCGAACTGCCACGAGCACTGACCGATCTGCTCGGTAATCCGGGCTTTTTCATGTTGAACCTGGCAGGTGCAAGTGAAGGATTGCTGATCGCCGGATTCGCTGCCTTCCTACCGAAGCTGATCGAAAATCAATTCAACGTCAGCGCTAGTTCGGCCGCGTTGCTAATGGGTGAATAATATTGAAACTTTCTGTTATAATCAATCAAATCGGTGCCACCCTTCCGCCTCACTTACGATATCGAGCGATATTTTACGCTAAATGGCCGTACGTTTTTTTCATTTTTATCGAACGAACATTATACACTGTCGTTCGAAACTATTGGGACACGATCGACTATACTCTGCAAGTTTACTACGTTCGGAACGTAGACGACGAAATTTGAACAGCTTTTAAAAGAATCTTATTTTTATTCGCGACAGTAGTCCATTTTATACGTGGTTAAAATATGTAGAAGCTATTTACAATAATGACAATGTACGTCCTATAAGATGATAATAAAATAAATTGCATTCGAACGAGAAAAAGAAAGACGTTCAAAAATTTGAGACACAATGGACAGTGTTGCCTGATAAGTACTTTTACAATTTTATCTGGAAAATCGTACTTTTGAATGTCATATATACTTCGTAGAATTTTTTGTGCGGCATTCAAATCGTATAAACGATCCTCATAGATTAACGAACGAATTCTTTTTCTTCTAATCATAATTCGAAAGCAGCTTTGATAGCCATATCGCTCGTTACCCGCGAGCTCCAAACGGCTTTCGAACGACGATATTTTATTTTGCTCCCGAGGCTCTCGATCCCCGGGGATATTTACGATCCACCAACATTTGAATGTGATTTGACGGAATTTCGAAAGCACTCGTACGAGACTCGCGCAAACGAAATCCTTTGATTTTTTGTTCGCAGGTCTGGTGACCGTGCCTGCAGGCGGCGGGGGTACCTTTCTCGGTGGTTATCTCATAAAACGCTTTAATCTGCCCTGTTCGGGCATTTTGAAGTTCTGTCTGCTGGCCACCGCTTCCTGTATCGCTTTCACTTTGTGCTTCGTTTTAAACTGCCCGAATCTAAACTTTGCCGGAGTCACGGTACCCTATTCAGCCCAGACTAAGTACGTCGCTTCTCCTCTACGTTTATACGTGCTACGTACAAATTAGATTAATTAACGTTGAATAATACACGCATGTAATTGTTATTATATACGGCTGAGAATTATTCAGAGTGAGGCCTTCGAAAATTTGATGGGTCGAGCCACGCATTCGAGAATAGCCGTTGTCCTTTATTTGCATGCAACGCAATGTGTTGGTCCACAGTTTCAAAACTCCAAGGACCAAAGATCTCATCATCCTCTAGAATTAAAAACTTTCAAAATCTCTTTACACCGAGTTTCCACTGTGCCAAAATCCGCAAGTCCTGAAATTTCCAAGATCCGCAAATTCCGAAATCGTTTACCTGACAAATTTTTTACTGTAAAAAGTCTATGCTAAATACACACGTATGTTTGTGTAGATGGAAAAGTACATACTACCTATGGAACACGAAAATACGTGCTATTTCACTTAGCCCATAAGTACATAGTCCAGATATCTCCAAGTCCGAAGACCCACAAATTCCAAAGCTGCTTATCTGAAAAGTTTGTTAGTTTCAAAATCCCCTGCGAAATATACACGAATATTTGTGTAGATCGATAAGTGTATATCATTTACGGAAGACGAAAATGAGTGCAATTTTCACTTTACCCATAACTGCACGGTTCATACGCAATGTGCATGTATCAAACAACGCCCATTTGATTGAATAATTCCATGTTTTCAGAAAATCGTTCTCGTTGGATGACGCGTGTAATAACAACTGCGGTTGTTCGAGATCAGAGTTCAGTCCAATATGCGGCGTGGACGGGATCACGTATTATTCCCCGTGTCACGCAGGATGTTATCAGGAGACGCGGATAAACGATGTGAAAGTTGGTATAGTTCGTTATCTTGTTTAAAGTACGCGCGAACATCTATTTATATTCTTCGGGGGCAAATGTTGTTTCGGTAAAGCTTCGTTGATAAGTCCGCGAAAGCTCGCGTTGATCGTACATTAAAAGTTTTCGACTGTACGAGCTTGAATTACGATAAAAGGTTTCTTGTCTCGCAGGTGTACTCGGATTGCAGCTGCGTGCGCGCGCAGCCAATGAACCTGACCGCAGGAGACGACGTTATCAGCTACGAGGCGATAAACACAACTTGCAACACTTCCTGTTCCTATCTGTGGCCCTTCATAGCATTAGCGTTCTGCAATATGCTGATCACATTTTTGTGCACAATGCCAGCGCTGTCTGCGACCCTGAGGGTTGTTCGGGACGATCAGAGGTCGTTCGCGTTGGGTATACAATGGATTAAGGTTAGGATCTTGGGCACTATACCAGCACCCATGGTTTTCGGTGCCCTTATAGACGATACTTGCATCCTGTGGAACGAGACGTGCGAGGGCAGAGGTGCTTGCCTCGTTTACGACAATTTATACATGAGCAGGTGTGCATCCGATGATTTTTAATAATTGCGAACGTAGACAGTTTGCTTTGTTATATTCTTGGCAATTGCACATCGCGGTCTAGCTATATTAACACATTCACGACCGCTGACGTGAATTCATGTCTTCTCAAATTCTGTTCCTGACTGCCACTGTCGTGAATTCACGTCCTGCAATTTTTGTTTCTGAATGCTGCAACATTAGTTGCTTTCGATGCTAAATGAACTCATTACAATAATAACAAGTGATCTATTATCTACCTATAAAGCAAGTGTACAAATTTAACACTAAATCTACCGACGTATAATGCAGAATTATTTTGATGTCAAAAATGAAGTTAAAACATACAAGAACAAGTGATGCAACATAAGTAAATACACTTATAGGTTCTCTATTTTGAAGACAGTCAGCATAAATGTCATGAAAATCAGTTTAACAAATTTGTTATTTGAAGGAGAAAATTTGTAGAAGGATCATTTGACCCCTTTTGGTAGTTTTAGTGTTAAACAACACACAATTGCAACATTGATATTGCAAAACAAATTTTATAATTTTTATCCTTGTTTTAAGGATACAAGTTTGCGGCAATCCTCTTCAGTGTTGCATTATTTTTGCCGGTCCCGAATGTGTTACCAGACGTTTTATAAATTACAAGCGTCGAATTTGCGTTATAGATACATGTTGGCGTTAGCTTTCATCGGTAAGGCAGCATCCTTACTGTTCTTCTTCCTGGCTTGGTGGACGTATATTCCACCAGGAGGCAAACAAGCCGATCAAAATTCGCGGGAAGAACCAACGACGACGTTGATGATGAACGACACATCGCAGGAAATACCGACCACGCCAGCGACAATAAATCCTATAATCGATGCGTAAAAAATCACATCGCGTTCCATTCAGTTCGGTGTAATAACGCGTCACACGAAAGAACCTTGTTTCGATGAAAGATTTTTAATATCGATGTAACTTACGGGAAGTTATGATCGTATCTTCGAGGTAACTTGATTATACTTGTTCAAAAACGAAGGTAAACGCGGTTTGCAAGAATCAACTGGCGGGAAACTAAACGTCAACGGTGCGACATCTAGTTTTCTCAGGTATAACTAAAACGAGGTTACCGGTACGATTTGATAAGTATTTTTTTAATGGAGCGGTATTTGGAACTTTTTGGTGTAGGCGCACAGTAAAAATGTTAATACAATAAATACATTTACTAGTCTATGTATCTATGTCGGATTTTTAGATTAGTGTGCATATAGCGGTGCACGTTCGCTAAGTTTGCGAAAGCGTTGGTATAAATTCATAATATAATTAGGTGTAATTTACTAGGAAAGTTTAAATTTAAGTAATATGTGGATACATCAACGAGGAAATGTAACCCGCGTATGTACATTTAAACGTGTTTGATAACTGTATTTATATTTCTGTACGATGTAACAAAGCGGATGTACGGTGTAAATTAAGTAGAGGGTATTTATTTAACATTATTATATTATTTTTTAATATAAATCGTTTACGATCACTGGGGAAAACGCTATTTCGATGCTAAGATGTGTTATAGAGAATTTGTAACAGGTACGCTAATTTAACGTGACTGCGGTGCAAATCGAATTTACGTATTTACAAAAAATTTGAGATGCAAGAAGATGAGCGTAGCAAACTAAAGTACCATACTGTTTAGTTTAAAAATTGTTTAAGATTGTACAGATCCATTTATATAGGGTATGTTGTAAGAGCTGTTCACTGCCAGAACTATTGTAAAAAAAGCAGAAGATTGTTTTTAATATCGGCATTCGATAAGAGATATATGTCTCGTTCTACGTGTGAAAACTATAAGTACCAACTGTGACAAACAATTGGCAAGTGCACTTTGTAGTCCTTTTCGATGTTTATTGAACGACATTTCTTATCCCGATATAGTTACCCGTTAGATTTTGATATCGATAAAAAGTATACTGTCGAATATTTGTATACTTAACAATTTATATCATTTATGCTGTTTGTAATATTATATAGGAATTAATAGTCGCAATTATATGTGAATCAGAAAAAGACTTACAGAATCGTCTACAATTACACTATTGTCTGTTCTGAATGTGATTTTAATTATGGCAACGTCCTATAACTATAAATGTGGTATTTACCGATTGTCAATTAAATCAGGAAAATACGTATTTACCACGGATGATAAGAATTGATGTCTGAGATAAAGAAAATTATCCCGTATATTCGTCTTCCTCTTATATGTTACATTACATGTGTATGTCTTATGTTACATTCAACGACAAAATCGCAAATTGTTGTTTTGTGAGAATAACTTTCAAAAAAGTTCCGTATTGTAAAATTAGTATCAAGACTATATCAATTATACACTCTTGTACCATTTTTATTGCATATCTGATTCATATAATGAATAATAATTGTATTACCTTGTAATTTTATACATGATGTTAAAATATCATATTTTGTTTTTAACCAATGATCTTAGGAGATAAAGATAATATAAAATTGTGGTGTTTTAAGAATTGTAGATTGAAAATTTATCAATAGCGAGATGTAAAAGAATTTTATAGGATATAAAAATGAATTATGAAATTTTGTTACAAGAACAGTTCGCAAGTGGAACAATGATGTTAGCAGTAACTGGTCGTGTAAATGTACAAAACGTAACATGGTCCGTTGTTTACATTAGTTTGATATGATGCGCCCTGTGCGATTTTTAACTGTAATTATTTTTGTTATTGAAAAGTAATATGTCTAACACGTGTATTATACGTATCACCAATAAAGAACGAGTAATGTACGTTAACCACGTATGATGTTTATTTCCTTATTCATCATAAAATTATATAAAACTCATAGTATTTTTTCGATAATAAACTAATAAAAAATTTAGTTGCATAATTACTGGTGCGATCGCTAGATGGCGCAGCATTGCTGTCTCGCACAATTTAATGTTCCAACCAATGTGTCACATCACAGATAATTTATTCGATAACATTATTACGTTTACAATGAATGTATAAAACATTCTGCTTGACTCAATAAAGTGTACAATTGTTCATTTCTCAAATGCAGAAAATTTGTGATAAATCATACTCTACTATCCTCGTTAGATAGCGGAAATTGATCCATTTTCATAGCGCACGTGGATGTAAAATCAAAACGAATATAAAAATAGAATTTCTACAATATTTTTAGTTTACTGAATGAATTATGGTGTTATACGTATAAGTTAAATAATTGTAGTATTTCACTTTTTATAAAAAGGAAATATGCTTTCAAGTGCAAGTGAAATCTACTATTTCTCTGAATATTATATTTCGACTTCATAAAGATTTTTAATACAAAAATAGTTTCAAGATCGTTGAAGATGATATTGTTAATGCATCTACAAACAAAGTTTTCCACACTGAATTCTATATATAAAAAGAAGTGTTGAAAACTCATGTATAAATGCTTAGTTAAATAGAGACTACTTCTAATTTGTATGTATTTACTTCGTCAATAGAGTATGGACGGATATAGAGGCTTTCGGCTCGTGCTACTCAGAAATGTATTACGCAAATGATTTATTTTATATTTTTATAAATACTTTTATTATACATACATATACAGTATAAGTAGTCAAATAAATGTGCATTAACAAAAAAATGTTTGTGTTGATTATGTAGTTATGTCGTATGACCTGCCAACTGACAAGACCTTAGAGATTAAAATATTTTATTTTTAGGATTTATTTTGCAACAAAAATATATTTTGTGTATAATTTTAATATTTCAGCTTTGTATATTTCATAAATGGTAAAACTATTTGTGCTTATATAATTTTTCAGATTCTATGAACTATTTTGATATAATATTGCAAGAATATATGATTAAGCATACAATTATATGTGTATAAATTTATAAAAGTGTATCATTTTGATGCTTATGTACGCTATTATTACACGATCCAACAAGCGGCCTCTTGGTCTAGGGGTATGATTCCTGCTTTGGGTGCAGGAGGTCCCGGGTTCAAATCCCGGAGGGGCCCGTCTTTTTTTTTTCCTCTTTGGACCTGAGAACCACAAAACTAATCACCTTAAATGTTTCATGAAATGGACGTCATTAAAATTTTTGTCGTATTTGAGAATTAAAAACAATTATACAAATTTCACAAACTGTTTGTGTTCAGTAATATAAACATTTGCGATTTCATTCATTTCGAAACTGACTATAACGTGACATACAATAACATGTTTACTCGATTTGTTACAATTTCTACACGCGATTACGTAATCGAATATTCTATTAAATTTTATAATTAAAACTAAAGTCCGCACAATCGATGCGTAAATAACTAATTATTTTTAAACGTACGTGTCTTCGTACATATAGTAATGACGATATTCGAATTTGTAATTCCCGAAGCATTAATTTACCGGACGCTATTTTAATATCGCATACTTATTAATATCTTAAGAGCATTCGTTACGTTTACCAAATGAGAAGCGTTAGAAACGTCAAAAACGTCTCCCTATAACCCTAAAAATAAATAAAATATGCACGTTTTCTCCATACATTTGTGTCAAATTTAAAAAAATAAAACAATTGATATTAACGAACAAATATTATTAAAGAAATCAGTTGTTTCGGGTAACCCATTTCAAATTACGCGCGGTATATTTTCCTACTCCCGAGAAAGTTAAGATGGCGTCAATGCGAGTGCGCATGTACAAGTTCCTCAATGGTCGGGCAAAAACACAGCTGGTCTATGATCTCCGAAGCAAGCTGACGGTCGAACGCTATCAATGTGATTTTCGTGAAATACTTACCGATCTACCGGTCAGATCGTGAGGTCAAGGCGGACGCGTGCGAAAATTCGTTTAGTGCTCGTTACGAAGTGTTAGTGAGTGTGTTTAGATGTATGCAAAACTCGTTAATCGCGGTGTCACCACGAGGATTTTTCACTGCCCCGGATACAAAGGAGTTTCGTGAGGTGCTTTGAGCGTCCTTTCGGTAAGTTTACGACAGCATCTATTTAAGAATTCGTAGCATCGCGTTCTCTCGCATCGCGTTCGCCGCAAAACATTCGGACCGTTCGCGAAGTCAAGTGACCTTTTTCGATATTCTCGAAACGAGCGTCCACGATTTCGTGCTCATAGAATTTTCTGTACCTCCGCTATTCGAGATCGGAAAACCGCGAATATTTTTTTCCCCCGAAATAACGTGCGTTTCGGCTTGATCGCGTTCTCGACATATTTTTTCGAGCGAAAAAAGAATCGTCCGGAAAAGCGATGTGCAGCATCTTCAAAAATAGGTCAGAACAAACTTTTCGTAATCCGGTTACGAGATTCCGTGCAGGTATCGCCTGTTGAGAAAAGAGATTCTTATCGTGCGTTATCTTTTGTTGTCTGTCCTGCATACGGAACCCCTCGAACTCGAGTGAACCACGTTTTGTTATCTCGCGCACGGTTCTCCCTTAGATTTATATCTTTGTTACGCAGCGTGTGCGTGTGCACGTTCGTGGTAAACACGACGGCCAGATACTCTCCCATGTCGCAGTTACGTATCCTCGGGACAGGTTGGTATCTCACGAAATAACGAATCGTTTTTTTTCTGCAAGCAGTAGTATCGTTCGCCTTTCTCTACCCATTGTTTACACGCACAACACAGCTGTGCCGTAATTACACACACGAATAAGATTATCGCAGTACCGTCGTTATCTGTAGATCGAGGTCTTGAACCTCGGCGTCTGTAGAACTATTTTCGTATCCGCTACGGCTACGGTCTCTGTCACCGTCTAACAGGAATCCGGCTGTGCACCGTCGACCGTGCGACGCGCTCCTTCAGGACTCTGACCTTGCCCTATGCAAAACGATATTCCCCGTTCAACGGTGCTTTTAATCGCTCTACCAATTAACAAACCGACAACTCCGTATTACGGCTTAATTAGCCGACGTGTACCGCATCGGTTAGCCGTTGTTGAAAACGCAATCCACCTACTGTCACTGTCAAGCTCGTTACTTTATATCGAACAACTTTCGAGGTGTACGATCGATGTTCGATATTATCGGTAGATTATCGTTGTCTTCCAAGATCTTAAGATACGATAAACAGGTAATGGACAGTGATTCAGAATGTAACGCGTTAATTATTCGAATCGATATACATACTTATTCTTTTTTAATTATCCTAATCTACCGTAATACCGAATTTCGTCGTTCGAATCTATTTATGCTTTGTTCGAAACTCTAACCGGATGTGACTTAACCCCGATTTCGATCTAACCTAATCCGATGCACGATTTCGTATACACGTTTTTAAATTTAAAATCTAACTCGATCTAACCTCTCTCCGATTTAACATAACCTCGATCCTAACCCTACTTCGCTCGATCCTCTACTCCAGTTTATCATTCGGGTTTACCTTTACGAATCTTCGTGTCCGATCTAACTTAATTTTCTAACCTAAGATTTATATTATCGGGTAACACATTTTTAAATTCAACCTATCGCGACATAATCCGATACACAATGTTTGTCAAATATATTAAACCTCGTTTAAAATTGAAATCTGGTACAACGTACGTTGAAAGAAGGTTACAGCACAGTGCGGCACGGTGGTTCGACTATCGATGTTCGCATGTGGGAAGGTAGCACACGATATTAAGAACAAAGGATGTCGCGTTCTTTCGGAGAGGTTAATTTTCAACGGCCAGCTGTTACCGGTCGGTACACATTCGATACGGTACCGGCAACCCGTCCTTAAAAATGCGCGTCCGTTCAACGTGCAAGGTTGAGGTTCAGGTTTCACGGTGCGTTGCCTCACGAATCCTGCGGACGAAGTTCCGGGAGACAGATTTTATTCACGGCGGTCGATTACGTTTTCAGGTACGCGGAAAATGGGAGAAGGTCAAGTTCTTCCGTTTCCGGCGAATAATCAACGTGTTACCATTGTAACGAATTTATCGACCGAGCAGAGTATCGTTCGCCTTTCTCGTTCCGTTGTTTTCGACCGGCGGTTTTCCAAATTCTTCTAACCTCGAACACGGTTCATTCGAGTATCGATATTCGACGCGACGATTTCGCGCGTTTCTCGGAAACTCGAAGCGAACACCGAACGAAACAAATTAATCGGTGTATCGGAATGATGACGCGGCAAACATGGCCTCATTGTGTTTCAGCGATAGCGAGAATTTGACCTGGTTCTCGTCTTCAAAAATCGAGGATAACAGATTGTCGTGCACGGTGTGTCGAGACGGTAATGAGATTGACTCATTAAAAATTCTCGTTGTTAACTTCGCTTCGGGACATTAGGTTGTCGCATATCAAACGGTCGATTTCGAAACACGCAGAGTCCGATACTATTTCACGACACGAACCGAGCGCGAAATTCTACTTGAGTTGGATCTCGAGTACGAACTTCGACGAAATCTGTACCGTTATCACTGAATATCGATCGTTCTAACCTCGAAACAGTTCGAGACGCGGAGAAATCGATTACGGTTGTTCGAGCGGTAATTCGAACAGTCGATTTCTCAAATAAGCTCGTACGCGGAAACTAATTAGATAATAGAAAAATAAAGGTTATAACGCTTTTGTCGGTAGAAACGAGCCGATCGATTGTAGTGTGGTGGGACACGTCGTGGAGATGAATGCGAATAATCGGTTTTATATAAAATAAATTATCTCGCGGCGGGCATCGAAGGAGAAGCAACAAGGGTAGCAATTTTATTATCGCTATCGATCCGTCTCGAATAATATTTGTATCTAGAACGTTCGTTTTGAAAGGACAGGATAACCGTTGGTACGTTACGCGTCCGCCTCCTTTCACAAAGCACTCGAACGCCTACTCGCCTTCAGGATAATCCATCTTCCTGCGGAAAAACGATCGCCAGGGATCAACGCCGGCGTAGAGAAAGAATTTCAAGGGCTCCGGTTCTTTTTACGGGAAACTTTCCCTTTCACGAAGCCGAGTTTCGTGTCGATCGACGAGTAAGGAACGCTGATTTCCACGCGAGAGACTAATTCCACATGAAACGGCAACAACAAACGATAAAAACTCGCGGGAGAAACGAGAATCGATCGAGACGCGACGGCGATTGGTCGTCGCTCGGTCAGAAATCGCGATTCGAGAATTTGTAATGGCGTCCGTTGGCGGGAAAACGGATATTTGAAAAAGTATCGATAATTTTGTTCATAGAACCGTTCGCGTTTTACGATCTTTCGAAAGAGAGGTTATTTTTATCGTATTAATTTATCAATATTAACTTACGAGATAATTGAGATTAATTTATTTTCATATTAAATTAATTGATATTAATTCATGAAATTATCGAAGAAGAAAGTTTCTGAAATTATTGTAGCGAATATCGTGCTCGTCTTCAAAATGTTCATCTTTACTATAATAATTTTTGTTCGTTTCGCTATTTTTCGTTATATTTATTGGCTAGTTCTGGAATTTCGAACATATGGTCAGCGTAATGAATTTACGTGCAATCATATCCTGTCATACAGAATGAAAACTTTTATTATGTTGATTTATTCTATTGATTTACTTATAACTGTTCGTAAACTCGCGTCGAGAGTTAATCGACAGTATCAAAATAGGATTTTGGAATAATAGGATGTCGGTGATTGCAAGAATAATTCCTGCGCCTAATTTTCGATCGATTCGATTTCCTGATTTAATTCCAGCTTGATTAGCAATTAATCAACGATTACGTCCCACATCCCGACGTAATGCCGCTAAAATTCAATATCCGTTAACTGATCGTCGGCGATGCAGGAAAAGCTGCAACTCAATTTCCCTCGTAATATCGCTGAAATTTCCTCGTGAACGTCCGATCACGATCATAGTTTCGTTTTGTAAAGTATAATTCCCTTGGATACTTAGCCACCATTATCCATTCGCTATAAACAATTTCGTCGTTGTTCTGCCTCTTTCGCATTTTTTTCCCGGGGCTACTTTTCAGCATTTACATAATTCTGTATCGAGTCTCAAACTTATATATGAAACCTCAAACTTGTATATGAAGCATGAAACTCATATATCGAGTCTCAAACTTGTATGTTAAGCATCAAACTCATAAATCAAGTTGCAAATTGTCATATTAAGTATCGAGGTTATATATTAAGCATCAATCTCGTATATTAATTCTCAAACTGGTATATTAAGCATCGTATGGTATCGTCACCGATGATCTATCAGTAAGAGCTATCAGTATTTTCGAACAAATATTAGGGTGCAATTTATGATATTTCGAAACTGCCGATTTAGGTAAATCCGTATTTATATTTTACAGCAAAAGTGTCTTCAGACTATGGGCGAAATTTTCAAGACAACCATTTTGTAGTATTAAAGTGGCACTAAATTAAGTGGCCTAAAGTGGTAGGAACGTTGTTTGTCGAAACGAACGATTTAGGAGGAACGGAAGGAGACGATCGGAAAAATATGAATAAATGTCGTGTTACGGGATTAGAAAATAGAAATAAAGAAAGGAGAAAGTGGTTGTAAACGGTCGGCGAGCAGATACCGAGCGGTCGTTTCACGGACGACCACGCTCCGCGTTATTCCCCGGAATAGAATAAACGATTTGCGGCAAAGCTGCGCCTAAAAATATCCTATAGGCGTATATTTAATACTCGATTGCACCGGGACTATTCGTGTTCTTCCAACGCGCCGTTACCCGCTGAGCCAGCCAAACAAATCGGTTACTCACGAACGAATATTTATTACGACTCGACGACTCGCGATGCCGAATTGTCTGCTGGTATAACTTCAACGTATCCTCAGCTGTTACAACTATAACGCTGTTCCAGGTTTCTCACGTCGCCTTCTACCGACCCGTTTTACCGGCGAAAATAAAGTACGTTTCACAGAGCGTCTGCGACCCGAGCTAAATAGGCAACGGACAATGAAATTTTCTTTCTTCTCGTACCTATCGACCGTAGCTATTTCGCCGTTTTCGGCAATTTACGATCGGGGATTTTTGGGACTTTGGATTCAATTTGGAGAGTACCGATATTGGGATTTCAGGCTTTTCTATTCCTTTTGGAAATTACCGACGTCTAGGATTTTGGGATCTTGGCACCTGAAAATTTTGGAATATTTTTGGAATATCAGGATCTTAAGACTTCGAGACCTAAAGATTTCGGAATTTTCGGATTCTGGTACCTGAGAATACTGGAATTTAGGGATTTTTGTAACCGAGAATATTGGGATCTAAGGATTTTGATGCCTGAGAATTTTGGAATTTTCGGGATATTGATATTCTAGGACCTGAGAAATTTGAAACCTTTAGATTTTGGCACCTAGGAATTTTGGAATTTGTGGGATAATAGAATCTCAAAATTCCAGGACCTGAGAATTTTGAAATCTAGACATTTTTTTTAGTGGTTTAGGATCTTGGAACCTTGAAACTGTTGGTGTTTGGGATCCCAAAATTTCTTAGTTCCAAGACGTATATCCAAAATCTTCGAAACAGCTTCCCTGGAATCGTAGACCAAGCAAGTCCAATTAATCCACAAACGTTTTCCTTCTCGAATTTATTTTCGTTTCTACCGTTCCTCGTATCAGTTCCCGTTTCAAGGCTGTTAACAGCATAGCCTGAAAAAGCTGGTAGTTTTTAACAAAAGATTTCATGCGTTTTTGTCAAAGCGTGTAACCAGCTACTGTTGTTCCGGCGTTAACGAAGCAAAAATTGTTGCGACACAGGAAACGTTTGTCTCCTGTCAGCCAGTGGCAATCGTTATCCATCGACGTGTTCTTGCTTGGGAAAAATGCCGGATAAATTGGCCGAGAATCGTACGGAAACATTCCTGTTCCAGATCCACGCTTGTATCCGTTGAAATCATTATACACCGTTGCATCATGCGAGCTCCGCGATATCCATCTAAGCTTAATATCCTAGCCTCGTTTCGGTTAATTACTCCCGATTACCTCCAAGACAATCTGAACTAGGTCTAGCTACTCTCGTGTCTTTCCACGGTTCGCATCGATTCATTGTCGTTTGATTATGCTGCGAACTTGTTTCTCAAACGATACAATGTTTGTCTCGGGACTAGTTGCGGATGCACGAAACTATTTGCGGATGCATGAATCTTCCGAACACCGATGTACCGTGATTTCGTGTTAGGTGGTTCGGTGGCGTAGTTGTCGGGGTATGTGGTTCTGTGTCTTCTCCGTTTTGAGGTTCAAAAAATGTTAGGTCATAAAATTACAAAAATTGCATGGGCTCAAGGTGCTAATGGTTCAAAATTGCTAGGCTTCGACACGAGAAAAGTCACATATTCTCGTGGTTTCAAGGTTTAAAAGTTGTAAGAACCCAAGATTACAAAAATTCCATATGCTCAATGTATTGTTGGAGGTCCCAACTATGTATTTGCACCCTTTTCGCTTTACCATGCCATTTCCTTTTTCTTATCCTTAAACTTAGGCCCTTTCCCTATCACCAGCCCTAGACCGTCCAGGTACTCCTAACTCCCACTCCCCGAAATCCATTTTCCCTCCCTTCTTTACCTCATCCCTGTTCTTTTCCTCCACCCTCTTACAAACATCCTTTTTAACCAATAGTCTTCCTGTAGTAAGTTTGCTCGCAAGTCACTTTCATTATCGTACCTCAGATTCCAACTAGTACTCTTCCGAGCTGGTTCAAATAGTTGTTATATATATATTTTACGTTAGAAGCTAGACTAGGATTAAGTTTGTGTTAGAATAAATTAACTCGTACAATAGTTAATCATTCTTATTCCGAATCCGGTTTCCCAACAGTATCAATGTTTCAAAGTTACTAGGCTTTAAAAATTGTAAGGCCAAAAATTCCAAGGCTCCATCAAAGTTTTAAAAATGCAACATTACTAAGTTCGCAAATGGTCAAATTTCCCCCAAAAACCCAAAAATTCGCAATGTTCAAACTCACGAAAAACCCGAAAGTTGTAAAATTCGAATATTGTGCAGCAAGAAATTTGAAAGTTTTGTCCCTGTAAAATAACCTATCAATCAACATACGAAATTAGAGATGACGCGTATCGTCGTATCGGACGAAACTCTTGGAATTCCACGACATCGATGTTTCGTTCTGCAACAACAGGAATCGTCATCCTCGGTTGTCCGGATCCCGGGATGCTCATAATCGATCGAGAGCGGGCTGCTTTCTTGCGAACGTCGGCGCAGTATCATGCACGAAGAGGTGTCCGAAGCAGTTACCAATGGACGTCGCTGAAACGACACACGGCCACCTGTCGTATTTACCTGTTACGCCGACACGCGTGCCACGTAACACGCACGCGGAGAAAGTACAAGTTCGCTGTAATTGCCGATTTCCCCATTCCATCGTGAAAGGAGGCTAAGGTCGATCGGTTATCGAATCGATCGGGAGAACGTCCTGCGATTTTCTTTTCACCGTTCTTCTCTAGCTGCCTCTCCTTCGTTCCCCTAACCATCCACCCACTCGTGCGATTCTTTTCGTGTTCACAAAATTCCTTGGTCTTCGCTCGCAATTTATAGTTATTTGTAAGAAAAATCTCGATGGTCCTCTAGAGAAACTGTTGGGCGGTTAGGGCAATAAAGAGTTCGCAAACCATACTGACGACAGGTGTTACACCTTACGCTACTTCGCTGCTACATCCAGTCGCATATGACCTAGGCTTGCTTCGATTAAGGTGCATGTTTTTCCTCGAACTTCGTGTGCAAGGTGTAAGAAAATTCGAAGGCAGAGAAAGTAGAAGGTAAGATTGTAACATCGAACGTGTAACGTAGACAAAAACGTCGATGGTTCTTGAGAGGAACTGTTAGTCGGTTAGGGCAATAAAGAGTTCGTAAACCATAGTGACGGAGGGTGTCCTAAACCCAGAAGCGTCCCTTCACGAACGTTCTTTCTGCAACCGTCTTGAAGAAGGAAACGGTGTCAGCAGAGTTTGCTTGTACTTCAGACGCCCACACAGAGTAATTAAACGTTTTTTGACCGTTCCTTGCAAATATACATCGCGTCACTCAGGAATTGGCGTGTAAGGAAGTTGAAATTAAACATAGATCCGCCGAACTTGATGCCGATCGCCGGTCGTCTACTGCCAATTGTTTATGTTTTTTAAGTCAATTAATGAATTGATGCGACAATTTCTCGGTGTCTGGGTGTACTGTATATATCTCGGTGATTTCTCGCAAACTTTTCCACGATTTTGCCTCGTTTCCGTTTGTCGATTCTTCCGTGTCCTTCTCCGAAAGAACATTATCGTTTCCGAGAAACAACGATAGGGACATTGTACGCGGAATACAAAGAGACCGGTCAGAGATACTCTTGTTGTTTCAGCGTTTATCGCCACTTGAGCAGAGATCACGAACAATATTTAGACAGAATATACAATCGGCTTGCTTAACGCGTTCATTGTCCAGACGGTAGTGCAATGAATGATCTCGACGAGCGATTGCGAAGTTTTATATCGTACCGAGTCTTCCCTCATTCGAAATTTATCGATCATTCTCATTTAGCCGCAATTCGGGGACGGAGTATGAGACGCATTGTACAATAACGCGTCGCGATACAAAGACTGGTGATATAATCCAATATTCAAAATCCCCAAATTCTCACATTCCCAAATCCTCAAATGCCCAAATTCTCACATCCCCAAATCCTCAAATGCCCAAATTCTCACATCCCCAAATCCTCAAATGCCCAAATTCTCACATCCCCAAATTCCCAAATACCCAAATTCTCACATCCCCAAATTCTCAAATGCCCAAATTCTCACATCCCCAAATTCCCAAATGCCCAAATTCTCACATCCCCAAATCCTCAAATGCCCAAATTCTCACATCCCCAAATTCCCAAATGCCCAAATTCTCACATCCCCAAATTCCCAAATGCCCAAATTCTCACATCCCCAAATCCTCAAATGCCCAAATTCTCACATCCCCAAATCCTCAAATGCCCAAATTCTCACATCCCCAAATTTCCAAATACCCAAATTCTCACATCCCCAAATCCTCAAATGCCCAAATTCTCACATCCCCAAATTCCCAAATGCCCAAATTCTCACATCCCCAAATTCCCAAATGCCCAAATTCTCACATCCCCAAATCCTCAAATGCCAAAATTCTCACATCCCCAAATTCCCAAATGCCCAAATTCTCACATCTCCAAATCCTCAAATGCCCAAATTCTCACATCCCCAAATTCCCAAATGCCCAAATTCTCACATCCCCAAATCCTCAAATGCCAAAATTCTCACATTCCCAATATTCGAAATCCCAAAATTCGCACCTCCCCAAATTCTCAATTTCATTTGCGGGTACAAACGAAGACCCAATTGATCCGTTGCTATACTAATTCGATCACGCGATTGGCCAGCTTACAAAAAATATCGCGCGACTAATCGATATAAATGCGGCATAAATTGGTCGATAAGCGGCTCGTTTTTTTAGAGCATAACACGCGGTGGGCAGAGCGTATCATAAATCGTTTAGTCATAGAAATAAAACTCGGCCGAAGATCGAAAGAAGAACGGAAAAGTCATGACGATGGTATTTCGATTCGATTGCCGGTTCTGTTAGTGAAAGTTCGCCGGTTACCGTAATCTCGCGTTTTCTCTTGGCAATCGAATGCACGTAGGTCGAGGTTGAGGATAATTTATCGAGACTCCGTACGTTAACGACGCCGGGAATCGATACGTCCGGGACAACGCAAATAATAACCGCAGAAAATCGCAGTTGGAAAATCGTCCTGGCTCGTCCTATTGCATTATGCTCTCATATTGACCCATTTTATTATGTACAACCCCTGTGCCCACATATTAAGCCATTTTTTTATGTACAACCCTTGAGTACATATATTAAACCACTTTATTATTTACAACCCTTGTATCCTTATACTAATTCATTTTATTATTTACAACCTTTGAGTACATATATTAAATCATTTTATTTTTCACAACCCTTGAGTCCACATATTGAACCATTTGTTACCGCGGTCATCAACTGGGGATTTCATAATAGTTTTTTCAAGATTACATACTCATTATATTCATGATATATATTGTATCGCTTGTACACACATATGAAAATGATATATGCACATGCAACTTGCATATACATATATCTAACCACATCGTTCGTATGTATGTATAAGTGATCGGTTATAAGTGATAAAATAAAAATTTGTAGCGATAGTAATTGTATTGCAAGGGACTGTAAAGTCCGGTTGGTCCGAAGTCGTTAACAAGAAGACCGGGTGAAATGGCTTATCTATCGCTTGGCCAGCAGATTGAACGAAAACGATCGATATTTAACCGGCGGCGTCCGCGAATCGTTCGAATTAATCGGCTCGAAACATCTCCATTGGCTTGCTCCAATTAACCGAAACTGTGATCTATCTACATCGGGCATTGAACGATGCCTTTTCCCGATCGAGAAATATCGCTCGCGTTATCTCGTTCGATTCGACACGCGATTTATTTTCATCGCGATAACGCCCGATTCGAGATTTATCGGATCTCGCGATTAGCGCGTTACAATGGCCAGCCGCGAACGACTTTAAAACTAATCAATTTCGGCGATTCGAAAAGAAAAAAAAACCTTGGCACGCTCGAGAACGAATAGGAGGTCGTAACGACGCGTGGGTGCTACGTACACCCCACACACGCTCCTGTACAGTCAACGACAAATGTAAGTATATTCCATGAATGGTATCGCGGTCAACGCCTACGACGCCCGCGCGTTTTTACGCATTTTTTTGGTATTTCGCCGCTTTCGGTATCTACAGATTTTCGATCAAGAAATTTGCGATATAGAAATTTCGAGATATCAGGATTTCGGGGTATGGGGAAATCGAGAGATCGGAATTTTGAGGTACAAGGATTTCGGGGTATAGGGGATTCGGGAGATGGGAATTTCGGGGTATAGGGAATTCGGGATATAGGAATTTTGGGGTGTAGGGAATTCGGGATATAAAAATTTCGGGATGTAGAGATTTCGAGATATAAGGATTTGGGGATCTAGGAATTTAGGGACATAGAGATTTGGGATCTAGGGATTTGTAACATAGGAACTTGAAATCCAGAGATTTCCAATATAGAAATTTGGAAGACAGGATAAATGATCCAATGAACCGGAAGATCCAAGGTGAGATTCGAGAATTTGCGCACGCGAAGGTCCACGAATGTTAAAAATCTCGAAATTCGAGTCTATAAAAATTCAAAATGAAAAATCGAGTTATCGAAGTACGAAGATTCGTGGATGGAAAAGTTTCGGTGTTTACACGCGTTCTCGTTCTTCGGAGAAAAAACATGTTGCACTCGAGTGTACGCGGAGAGACAGAGTAGCCGAGATTCTTATATGTACATATACGTATGTAGAGTTACGTGGGAGGCCCTTTGAATCCTTTTCTTTCACGATGGCTCGACTTATTTTTAAAACGACGGACCACCCCGTCGGACTAGCGACATTTCTCCGCTATAGGTCGATTGGAAAAAAGAGCTTTGACGCAGCGTGATCAACCATTCGCATATTCTGACCGTTTAACCAATCTTACACTCGTGTAAACGCCGTTAACAACGTTTTCATGCAATTAAACTCGCCGTCTAACCCGGATACATAATTTCATCCTTCGTACGTGTTCGATTCTCGTAAAGTATCGATATAACTCGATCATTCGACTCGACTCGATCTCATCTTCGACTCTGAGACCGTTCGTTAACAGAATTTGATTATACAATTTGAACATATACATATAATTACATATAATATGTGTATAAGTATACATATGTGTGTACATGTATTTATGTACCATATGTACATACACATGTGTAGACATGTGTTATATGTATCATATGTATGTACATATGTGGATACACGTATTATGCGTATCATGTGTATATAATGCAAGCAACAACGAATTAGTCAGAAACGTAGGCAATAACATGGAATAGATTTGTATCGTTCGTATCTCCATCCACTTGTTTCTGTTTTCATGTCGCTTCAGCCAATGGTTCTTTCGACTTACGATGACATCGTTATCGCGATAATTTATGGAGAAGCCGATGAACCTCCGTGCGCTGGTTAATTATTTTGTCTGTCCGCGAAACGAGCTTCATTAACGGCGCTTTATCCGCGAGAACGAAACAAACGAACGATTCGTGAAAAAGAAGAAAAAAAGCGACAAAAGATCTTTCACAGAACGCTGACTCGAGCTACGGAATCGTACGCGAGAAAGTTGTCGGTTAACGATTCTCGCGCTAATGAAAACGTAATCCCGGTTCCACGCTGTTAGCGCGTACGGCATGTATACTAATAGGAAATTTTCATTCACGACGCTGGACGCGTTTAGGTATACTATAGAAACGAGGAGAGAATGGTGCATCGAGACGCGCGTTTGTATTAAGCGATTTTTACATTTATTCATCTCTAGATTCATAGATTTCTGTTTCCTGCAAACACTGTACTTTGGCATTTGTAGATTCTGTGATGATTTACATTCTTTTATTACTTATTTCCGTCAGGTAGGTAGATTCCCAGACAATCTAACATTCTCGGATCATTCGTTTCCCTAAATCTATAGATATCTCGTTAGGTATACAACCATCCACGTATTCTTAGGTGTCGTTGAAGGCAATTATCTTTTCTTTAGGACGATGCCGTTGACATTTTGCTTTAGGACGACTGTGTCGCTATTTAGCTTTATGACGATTTACGATAGGGATATACCTTAGTGAAAGAGGGTGTTCATACGAATAGCAATCTATGCCATTCTGATGACTTTGTGACTTTATACCAGCCAGAGGGTGTAATAGGATTCATTGTTCGAAAAGAGGTACCGTAATGTTTGGGAAAATGCAGGTAACTCGTCGTTGCATTACTTGAAAGGAAAAAGAAACATTGTTTCTGAAACGTTTGACCGGATGCCCTGGAGTAGGTGGATTAGATTCGAACTGTTGGCACCAACCCCAGAACCTTGACAGAACACGTGTCGTCAGGCAAATAGAAACTCTTACTTTCGTTAAACCTTTAACAGGTATATAACGTTACAATGTGGAACATTATTCGGTGCTGTTAGAAAATTTGAAGTTTTTATAAATGCGAACGGCCGAAAGCGGACCATGCGTGTTCACTCGGTCCACTCTCCTGCTCGCGAAGGAAAGTTTTCGAGGCCAAAAGGACAATGGATAGTTGTCAAGGACAATTGCGACGTTGGTGTCCTCGGGCCAACGATTTGCCTGCAAGGCATCCGCGTTCTGACCATGGACGTCGAAAGACACCGCGAAATTAACGAAGTAACCGACACTCTTATTTTTTAATGTCGGATCAGCGAATTGATCAGCAAATTTATTTAAATTTTACGATTTAGAGGTCCAATTACTTGGTAACAAATTTCTAGGGACTTTGAAGTCATCCGTAAACGAACATCAGGATTTCCTCACGTCTCCAAGTTCGTACATTCCCAAATTTTTAAATCCCCAAAATTCTCACCTCCCCAAATTTTCATATCCCCAAATTCTCATATCTCCAAATTCTCACATTCTAAAATTCTCACCTCCCCAAATTTTCACATCCCCAAATTCTCATATCTCCAAATTCTCACATTCTAAAATTCTCACATCTCCAAATTCCCAATTCCCCAAATTCTCACTTTCCCAAATTCTCATATCCTCAAATTCCCAAATCCCCAAATTCTCATATCCTCAAATTCCCAAATCCCCAAATTCTCATATCCTCAAATTCCCAAATCCCCAAATTCTCACTTCCCCCAATTCTTATATGCCCAAATTCCCAAATCCCCAAATTCTCACATCCCAAAATTCTCACTTCCCCCAATTCTTATATTCCCAAATTTTCAAATCCCCAAATTCTCACTTCCCCCAATTCTCATATGCCCAAATTTCCAAATCCCAAAATTCTCACTTCTCCACATTCTCATATCCCCAAATTCCCAATTCTTCAAATTTAAAAATCTCCAATATTCCAAATCCTCAAATCCTCTTAAGATTCTCACTTCCGAAAATCCTCAATTCTCCAAATCCTCAATTCTCCAAATCCTCAATTCTCCAAATCCCCAAGTCTCGAAATCCCCAAGTCTCGAAATCCCCAAGTCTCGAAATCCCCAAATCTCCAAATCCCTAAATCCCGAATCGACTGGAACCAACAATTAATTTCGTTAATATCTATCAGGCAACGGTCGTTATCGGTTATAGTTGCATCCGTAAACGAACATGAGGCTTTCCTCGCTCCGTTTTTCACCGCGGACAATGAATCACCGAGCTCGTCACTCGCTTGACACGGAACCGATTCAACGATCGCTTTACAGTTATTTCCTTCGTTCGTTTCGGTAGGTCCAAGTTGTTCACCTCGAGCAGGACGCGTTCTCCGGATTCATTCGGTATGAATCAGGTATCCGGAAACGATGTTTGCACCGATCGCCATAAATACTTCCACGCATCGAAGGCCTCGCGCACAGGCCTATAATTTTTATATATATACATTTATACATATACATTTAATGCGTAAAACAATATATAAAACAACAAATATAAAAATATTTATTGTTTATTTGAAACTATATTCACTGTTTATGGTTGATTCATTGCATTGAATATGAACTGTTATTCTCCATCATTTTATTTCATCTTCAGGAACCCCCGTTATTTCCCTCCTATAAAATTATTGGGGTTTCCTCGTAAAATATTCCTCAATGTACGTTTTTATTTCATATCGAAAATGAAAGTAATTTATGGGATACCCTAATAAATCAGTCCCGAGAGTGAAACTATAATTCCCCTAGGAATATATTTTTTGTGATGTGGATTCTGTTAATACACAAATAACAGTTCAAAGATAAATATATTCGTTCAACAAAGAAAATAAAGGAATTTCATTTAATAATTTTTTTTTTAATGAAATTATATTTGAATAAAATTTTATCATAAACATTATTTTCTTTGCTCCTATATTTTGGCTCAATTATTAACATTTTAATTGATAATTGAATTCAATTAATTACTATTTTAGTAATTACAGTTTTTACCAAAATCTAAATATAAATGTACGTTTTTAGAGAAATATAAATCGATTAAACAGTAAAGTGATTTAGAAGCAAAAGCATACTTATTGTGTCTCGAACAAAAGGAAATAGCTATTATTCTGTTGTTCTATAATTCCAACATATATACATCATATGTGATGCGTTAACGCGTATATGTGAATCTCCACCGCGGTAAAAGAGAAACGAGACGAACTTATATCGTTGCCGTTTCGAAGTTAATGAGATACGCAACAAAAATATAATTCGACCGAGAAAAAGAAAGAAAAGTAAAGGATCTCGAGTGGCATTAATGCGTGAACGAAGTCGATTGCGCCACCGTTTTTATCGCACGGCCAACGATCGTGGAAAGAACCGAACGAGATTTTTCCTCCATGCTCCATTAATTAATCTCCTTTTTTTTCTTTCCGTTCTCCGTCTCTATCTCCTCGTATCTAGTGTAACGAGTCACGTTGCCGATACGTCAAAAAAGGAGAAAAAAACGCGATTGTTTCCCTGGTGTCTCGCATTCGCTCGCTATCGTAATTTCCTTCGATGGATTTGTTGTTTCGTCGTCGACCGTGAAAAACATTCAACGCGACCAGCAATTTCGCCTTTCTATCGATTGATCGCGAGTCGAACAATTTGGATCGCGAGTTTGTTTGCTGCGTTTTTAAATCGTGCCTCTTTCTGCGATGTATATGGTGTGTTCAGAGGATTGTCATTTTTTAGTGAACGCAAGTTTGTATGTTGTTAATCTTGGGTTAAGTTTTGCAAATTTTTCATTTGCGGATTTGAAATTTTACAGTGTGAGAATTTGCATAATATCGAATTGCTGATATTTCATATACGAAATTTTCGATGTTCCAAATGCACACATTGTCAAATCACCAAATTTTTAAATGTATAATGTTACAAATCTGTAAACGCTTAAATTTATAGATTCTCTCGTTCCAACATTCTCACGTCCTCAAATCTTTATGTCCCAACATTCTCACGTTCCCAATTGCTCGCATCCCAAAATTCTCAACTGCCTGAGATCTTACATTTCCAAATTCTCAAATTTCCAAATCACCAATTTCAAAATTTCTCAAATTTTCAATATTCCAAATACCCAAATTCACACATCCCAAAATTCTCACCTCCCCAAATGACCAAATTCCCGAATTCTCACATCCCCCAATTCCCAAATGCCCAAATTCTCACATCCCAAAATTCTCACTTTCCCCAATTCTCATATCCCCAAATTTCCAAATCCCTAAATTCTGACATCTCAAAATTCTCACTTCCCCAAATTCTCATATCTCCAAATTTCCAAACCCCTAAATTCTCACTTCCGCAAATTCTCATATCTCCAAATTTCCAAACCCCTAAATTCTCCAATTCCCCAAATCCTTACATCCTAAAATACTCACTTCCCCAAATTTTCACATCCCAAACACATCCCCCAAATCTCACCTCCCTAAATTCCACAATCCCAAAATTCTCAAGCAAACGACCCTCCAAATTTTCAAATTCTCAAATGTTTCAAACTAGAGATTGAGCGTTAATAAAATTTGTACTTGTCAAGAAAGAGTCCTCATCATAATTGTAACGCAACGAGGACAGATCGAGCGTACAAGATCGGATCGTTACGGTAACATTAGCGAGACCTTTATCCAATTTCAATAGACGGTATTATGACTGTTTTCCCATTCAACAGCGATCTAAGCTGCTTAAATTGCTCGGGGTTCAATCCGAGCAGCATAGATCCGCCTTTCTCTCACAAATTCGAACGGTTCTTTCGTCGTGATCGTACGCGTCTTCTCATTATTTTCTTCACAATGCACAGTGCGTTGCTCGTGACAGCGCATGATTTCACCTAACGTCATAGTCATGTGTTACTCCCCGTAATCGTAAGCTGTCGCATGGTTGGTATATTGTTACATATTCGAAAATTGCGAATCGAGTATCAAAATATACGCACACCCATTGTATATTATTCTTCTATTTGTGTACACGTGTGTACACATCGGTATTATACGTAACGCTATTACGCGCGATTTCACGTGAAACGATATTAATCGGCCTCTATTTTTAAGATGGCTGTTATCAAACGATAGTCGAAGTGTGGAAGATGTCAGATACGTACATATGTGTCTCTATACATACATGTATGTGTACATATACGTATATGTCCGCATACATACATATATGTATGTAAAAATAATGTATGCGGCTGTATACACACATATATGTATGTAAAAATAACGCGTGTGTCTGTATACACATGTGTATACGTATCATATACAACGAAATGGTACATTATTTCACGTCGTCCGATGTTAACGCGCTTCTATCTCCGAGCACGAGGTGATAATTATTAGACAATATTTTGAACGTAACAGGTGTTACATACCATATGTACATATGTAATTTGTGATGTGCGACTCTCGTATACGACGTAACGATTTCGCGCGATCAGATATCAATGTGTTTCCAAATGCATGTGTATCAATGTGTTCAAGCAGAAACCGATAGTTATCGAGCGGTTTTTCGAACGTGGAAGGTGTTCTAATAGCGTTCTAAGCAGGATATTACATAAAAGCCTCGGATTACGCGTTGGAATTCGTTGAAATCACGAAATCTCGTTCGCATCGGACGCGTCTGGCCCGCATTAGGAACCGAGAACGGCTCTTATTGAGCCGCTAATGAAGAGATTTCAGTAACCCGTGTAATAGCGAGCCACTCGAGTACGCGTTTCTCAAGGAAACGATTTATATTTAGAGAGGCATCGAGCAAATCGTTTGCACGTTCGCGGTATCCTGAACAGTGTGCGATTCAGTTCGCATACGTTAAACACTCGGACGCCGGTCTAATTAGTCGCGTGAGTTGCTAGTTTGCCCATGATCGACCGTCGAAGCTGGGGACCTCGGTATCGGTAAAAACTATTTACTATTGGTTGAAAATGTATTTGGGGAGGTGAGAATTTTCGGATGTGTAAATTTCAGAATGTGAGAATTTGAGGATGTGGAATATTGGGAATTTGAGAATTTTAGGAATTGGGGGATTTGGAAATTTGGGGATTTGGGAATTTCGGGATATGAGAATTTGGAGATTTGGAAATTTGGGGGTGTGAGAATTTCGGGATTTGGAAATTTGGGGGTGTGAGAATTTCGGGATTTGGAAATTTGGGGGTGTGAGAATTTCGGGATTTGGAAATTTGGGGATTTGGGAATTTCGGGATATGAGAATTTGGGGATTTGGAAATTTGTGGGTGTGAGAATTTGGGGATTTGGAAATTTGGGGGTGTGAGAATTTGGGGATTTGGAAATTTGGGGATATGAGAATTTGGGGATGTGAGAATTTTGGGATGTGAGAATTGGGGGAGTGAGAATTTGGGGATTTGGAAATTTGGAATCTTCCGAATTTGGGGAAGTGAGAATTTTGGGACGTGAGAATTTGGGGATATGAGAATTTAGGGATTTTAAAATTTCGAAATTTCCAAATTTGGGATGTGGGAATTCGGGGATATGAGCATTTCGAAACTTCCGAATTTGGGGATTTGGAATATTAGTTGTAAATGATCTGGGCCTATGTTCTGATTGCGAGCGAATCGTTTGCTCGTTCGCGGTATCCTGAACAGTGTGCGATTCATTCCGCGTACGTTAAACACTCGGACGCCGGTTTAATTAGTCGTGTGAGTAGCATGAAAATTGTTCGTTCGATAACCGATGTCCATCGACGTCCCGAAAGCGAGTTCGATCGATTCGAATTTATTCGCGATTAGCCGGTTAACTGCGGTATTCAGTTTCGAAAATAAACTTATTAACGTTATTGTTAAATTATAAATTTTAGTTCATTACTTGCCTGCATTAATTCTAACAAGTTGTCCAATTACATATTGTGTATGCAATACGCTTCGTTGAAAAGCATAGTGGTTCCATTTTTATTACAAACGATTCGTATCGAAGTTTGTGTAATATGTGTCAATTACGTAATTTGTTATTGCAAATGGATATGTATTTTATAGGCCTACTTTGCATACGCAAGTAAGTTACCATTTTGTATATTATTTTATACCGTTCTATACATAAATCTACAGTTATAGTAATAAACGTTGGTCGCTCTCCTACCGAGAAAATCTAGTGACTTTTTGCCTAAGTCGCAAGCAAAAACAAACCGTTGACATTGCGAGTAAAAATAGCATTTAATAGCAGTTAGTATTATACAGATCGTTAATCAAGTTAAACCATGTCGTATAAAAAGCGGACTTAATGAAAACCAGCTGTTTCATTGATGGATCTGCTCGTTTATCAGCCGATCGGAGGGTAATTCAACATCGAAAACAACCTTAAACTCTAATCCGAATCGCGTGATCGAACGTTATACATTTAATATTCCGAGTGTCCCTTTTTTCCTTTATTTAAGCTGTCCTGTCACGTCAGGGAAAGAATAAAATAAGACAAATTCGATGATATCTCGGACTTTCGACGTGTTACGACGATTCTATCCTCGGTCAGACACGCATCACGAAATAATGCGTGGCGATATAACGAGTGACAGCGTAATGCGTAGAGATATAACGGATGACAGTAAAATGGGGACGATAGAACGCAGGAGACTATAACAACTAGTGACACAACATGTAAAACTATAATATAAGTGGGGTGACAAAACGCTTAAAACTGTATGCGCTGAAATTATTGCACATGAGACAAGAATTCATGGTGACAGAACAAGCGAGGATGTAATATGTGGCGATGCACCGCGCGAGTGCATATAATGTGTGGCGATGCAACGCGCGAGTATGTAATATGTGGCGAGTATAGTGAGAGTATATGATACAACTATACGCGTGCGAGTATAGTATGTGACGATTTAACGCGTGAAAATATGACACGCGAGACTATAATCGTGACGATGGAACGTCGTGGATTATTTCCAGCTTCTGGAAAGACACTGCGTTGAAATATTCGCAATGTGTAAACGTATAGAAGTACAAGTGTGGTAAGAATATCTGGAATGCGTGGAATTACAGCGCACGAGATTACAATGCGTGGAATTATAGCGCGAGAAGTTACACTGTACAGAGTTATAACGCGTGGAATTGCAAAGCATGGAAGTGACAACGCGCGGAGATACCACGCATGGAATTGCGAAGCATGGAGATACGATGCATGGAATTGTAATATATGAAAATTCAATGTGTGGTGTTACGGTGTACCGAGTTACAACGTGTGGAATTGCGAAGCATGGAGATACGATGCATGGAATTGTAATATATGAAAATTCAATGTGTGGTGTTACGGTGTACCGAGTTACAACGTGTGGAATTGCGAAGCATGGAGATACGATGCATGGAATTGTAATATATGAAAATTCAACGTGTGGTGTTACGGTGTACCGAGTTACAACGTGTGGAATTGCGAAGCATGGAGATACGATGCGTGGAATTGCAATATATGAAAATTCAATGTGTGGTGTTACGGTGTACCGAGTTACAACGCGTGGAATTGCGAAGCATGGAAATATAATGCGTGGAATTGCAATGAGTGGAAATACGAAGCATGAAAACACAAAGCGTGAAATTTTAACACGTTGCAGTATAACACACGGTAACCCAATACTCGACAAAAAAATAAATAAAATTGATATTTCCCGCAAGACAACAGTCGAGTTGAACTTTCTGCAGCAGTAATCGTTTCGCAATTAGAAAATTTGCGAACGATTTTAGGAGAATAATTATAGCCGGCGCATTTGCACGATTAAACGTTCAACGAATTATGTTCCCATTCAGGTAAAACTGTGCTGGAAAAGTGCCTTAATCGGATTATCGTCGAGGATTACCGAGTATCCAGGAAAATTGGATGGAAGCTATTTGAACGATTTCTCGCAAACAGTTTCTCGTACGGCACGTTTATGTAACCAAGAAAAGAGATCGTCGCGATGTCTCCCGCGGATTTTCGCTGACGTTTCATGCTTCTTTATGATTCAATGTCACGTCGCTCGTCTTCGTTATATCACCAAATCGAATTATTATATTACGCTCCCCCGATCCTTTAATCCTTGCGTCAAGACGCAAGTGCTTCCGGCGTGTAAACAAAATAAGATGTCTCGTACCGCGATGGTATTTATACTTTTACCGTCTGCGATAATAATATCGAGCTTCGAGAAATTATGGGGTTCTAAACATAGTGGAGTCTGGAGACAGGGGGTGTTTATTAGTTTGAAATATTGTAATCGGTGGCCTTTTTGATTTTGGGGACCCCGAGATATTGCAATATGGGGATTGTGGGGTATTGGAGTATGAGGATTATGGGATGCTGGAATATGGGAATTTTTTGATATTGGTTATGAGGATCTTGGAATACTGGAATATGGGGATTTTGGGATATTGGAATATGTGAATTTCGGGATATTGGAATATGGGGAGATAGGGATATTGGGATATGTGGATTTCGGGATATTGGTATATAGGGACCTAGGAATATTGGAATATGGGAATTTTGGGATATTGGGATATATGGGTTTCGGGATATCGGAATGTGGGGATTTTGGAATATTCGAATATGGGGATTTCGGGATATTGGAATGTGGGGATTTTGAAATATTGGAATATGTGGGTTTCGGGATATTGGAAATGAGAGCTTTGGGATATAGTAATATAGGAATACCGAAATATTAGAATACATGAACCTAGTTACATTATGATGTAGAAATATTAAGGTACGTGAGTCTAAAACTATAGATCTTTAGAAACTCGATGATTTAAGTCCAGGAATCTAAAGTCCGTAATAATTCATCGAACTGTCCAAAATTATATTTTTGTTAAATGTTGGTTAATAACAATGTCTCAGTTGCATTATCACGTAATTATTGACCCCTTTCTTCGCGATTTCTCGACCAGGCAAGCCATAGTTAAACACCGAAGAACTATGTACATACATACTTGCATATGAGAATACTTTTTCTACAGCTTCCTTGTCCGACAAATTACGTAAAAATATAAAATTGAATAAAACGTGTAATAGGAGCTTTATATATAGGAATTTATGCTTATTTATTCGCCGATCTCCAATTAAGTATATAGGCAACATCGATTAAATGTACATCAGGGTGTATATAGATGATAAAAAGCACGACGAAATTAAATCGAGGAACGCTGTTATAATGCAAATGGTTAAATATAAATTAACCGTGCAGTCAACTACGGGTCAACTGATTTCTATGCGACGGGCTTATACTCGGCCATTAATATTAATAACGTTGCATCTGTGTATGTACATATATCAGCAAAAAGGTGCATACCTGCGATCGTAATCACGTATCAAGGATCAATACATTTTCTTACCCGCGTACGCGTACCGCCTTCGTTTCTCAAACCTTATCTGCAACCTGACATTATTAACATTTTAAATCGTACACATTTCAAATCTCCAATTTCCTAAAGCTCTTAACCCCTAAATCCCCAAATCCTGCAATCTCAAAATCTCCAAAATCCTCAAATTCCCAAATACCGAAATGTTCTAAATCCCTAAATCTCCGAACTCCTAAACCCCGAAACCTGCAATCTCCAAATTTTCAATATCCCGAAATCTCCAAATCCTGCAATCTCGAAATCCCTAAATCTCCACGTCCCGAAATCCGCAAATCTCGAAATCCCTAAATCTCCACGTCCCGAAATCCGCAAATCTCTAAATCCCGAAATCTGCAAATTCCAAGGCCCTGCATAAGTTCACGGTTGTTACAAGCTTGCATAGAGCAGGTAGAGGTCGGAGACTATATAAAATCAGCAAGTCGTCGCATTAGATTTTTCTGCAGTACCGTATAGCGATATATTATTGCGGTGCCAAAAGTTTCCGGCCTGGTCGATGTACATATACCGGGTGTCCCGTTACTTCCCGCGTCATAATCGCCCGCGTTGCCCGTTGTTCGCCCTCGGTCGAAAGTTTGCCGAACTTTTCGAGACAACGTTGTTCGCGGTTCGCGTGATCCTGCAACTCTTTCCTCTTCTCGATCGGCCAATTATGATCGCGGACGTTCGTTTGATTCGTGACCGAAGCTCCGCGGATTCGATCGCGTGTTGCATTCATGGCGTTTCTTTGACACACGCTTCACAAAATTTTTTCGAACCCTTCTTCGCCTACTCCTTCATGTAGGCTGTACCTGAACTTTGTTAAGCTTCGCGGTAACCTTTTCCGTGTAGACTTTATTTAAAACGTGCACCACGGCGAGAGGTTACGTGGGTGATACGAACGTTGTGGGCACTTTGACTCGAACGAAAAGTATGCCGACTTGGCACGGATAATATCGTTACTTTTAGGTTAATTTGAATTAGCCACGATGTTGTGCATATCGTCGATGGGAACGGTGATGTAACGTTCCGGTAAACACAAGATGTATGTAACATTGTTATGTTGTCCATTGTTGTCCAAGATTGTTCAGTGTTGTTCAATTCGATGCTATCCGGTGTTATCCGGTTGAATGTAGTTCAACTCAATAATGTTCTTTTATACGAAAAGACTTTCTGCATTCTCAAATCTCAAAAATCTCAAGTACCTGCATCTTCACACTTTCGAATTCCTGAATTCCAAAAACTTACGTTCCGAAATTTGCAAATCTCCAATACCAGAAATTCTGAAATCCTCTAATTACCCAAGATATCAAAGTTCCGCGGGTTTCGGAAACACGGAAGCGCCAAAGCGTTGGGGAAGTCTAATCGGTGAGGAGCAAAAGGGTTGTATTAGCGATCGATCGGCGGCGGACGGAGATATCGGCGGTGTCGTCGGCGAGCAACATCGATCGTCTGTCGCGTAGATCGAATGGTTCCTCGCGTGCTGGAAGGCCTTCGAGTCGGCGGCGATGGGTTGGCCACTGGGTCATACTGTCGGTCGGCCGCGAACCGCACACGATATCGTACCGCAACGCCGTATTTCAACTTCTCGCCGAATCCGAGCACGCTTTTGCAGCTGCGACCGCACGATATCGCGTCCCGGCAATGGGAATAACGGATCGAAGGTCAGGAACTGGGTTACGGGGAAAAATGCGACGAGCCTCCCCGCCTTTTTAACTACCCGAGCCAGACCATCTCAGAAAATAAACTACGCCCACGTTGCGTTCAAACTTTATCGCGTTCTCGATTAAGCGAAATTGGTGTATTTTTATTATTAACGAACGAAGTACGTAACGTAAGAACATCAGAGAACAACGATACACGTTGTAACATAGCAGTGTAACCATATTATAACTGTATTATAATATTATAATTACATTATAACGCATTATAAACATTATGTTGGTGGTAATTAAGACTAAATACAAGTCTATGCTCACGCAGTTATTGCACATTTCCAGGTGGGTATAAAAGTGTCCCGCCATAACCGTGTATCTAAAAGGTGGATCATTTTTAATCCCGCCGTTGAAGATCAATGAGTTAATTAAAAGAATAAAGAGAAAGCAGTCATCACGTTCTGTTACATATTCCTTGAAGCTCGTTTTGATGTCATTTGAAATGTTTTGTGAAAATACAACGCGTGAAATTATAAAGAAATATCAATGAGGAGCGATATGAAAGAAGAAAGAATCTTGAGGCAGACCCTAATGATTCTATGTATTATGGTAATGATATGATAGTGAGTAGATCAACGAAATAGATGATTATTGAAATAGTATAATTGTATAAACAGTACAAACAGTATAATTGAACAGTACAATTGTAGTACAACTGTACAATACAATCGCTCGAATACTAAGATAGTATTACGACAGTAAAATCGTAGCATACTAGTTCAGCGTAATATCTATCATATATCAAACGAATGAAAGAACGTAGTAGTTCAATACTCGAAAGAGTTACATAATAAAATAGTAAAACACCCGCAGAGAAGTAGCCTAACCAGCGTGACGAACGCGTCAAGATCGAACGAGCGATTAATTTTAATCCGTTCGAAGTCCTTCGAAATAAAAAGTGCGAAGGTTCCGTATCGGGGTCCAAAGTCGCTCGAAAATCAATCGCTGTTACTCGAACGCGTTAAATTTCCTGCTTCAGAAGAACACGGAGCCTGCATCCTCGGATAGAACATCCTGATGAATCGCGTTGAGTAAATAATTCGCGAACGGTGAATCAAAGGCCGACACATTGGAAAGTCAACGACGTCGAACGGTACAATAAAAAAAGGATCACCGATGAATTTAACGGTGCTTCGACGGGCCAGCCGAAAGTGTTTCTAAAACGAGATTCAACATGGCTCGTGGCAACAGTTTTATACGACGTGATATTTTCATCGATGCAAATATTCGCGCTGTAAATCCTTTAACGCTCGCGAGCCCCTCTAAACAATAATATCGGATTCCAGGGAACACGATAATTCGCTCGATGATCTCGTATCTTCTACACGATCGGCTACTACTGTCGTAAAATTGAGGATATAAAATAATTAAGTCCTTTCTTTGTGTTTGAATATGTACAGTGAGGGACGATAATATTCGCATAATAGAAATGTAGAAATAAAAACAGCAATATTTTCTACATTATTAGGCATATTTATACATATGTAGCTACTTATATATGTTCAAATATCTTGGTTCATGTTTTAACATCCGCATTCGCTGTTTCATCATTGTAGCAAGATTGTAAACAGTGGTTTATTTCATACATTTATAATAACATGTATAGCGAAGAACGAAAGTATTCGTGCACTGGAAATGTAGAAATAAAATCAGCAATATTTTCCACGTTATTAGGGATATTTAAACGTATGTAAATGTATATGTTCAATGTATATGTTCAATGTATGTGTTCAATGAATATGTATATGTTTGCGAAAGGATGACGCGATCATTCGTCGAAAAATCGTCGAAAAACGAATACGCAATAATTTCTTCCGAAATTGTTAAGAAGAGCCGTCGGAGATGCGATAAAATCAGTAAGTCGTAACACGGTATTAAATTGTCCCGTTATTTTTCGAACCAGTCGCCTAATTGCTAAAACGCCATCGGGAACTTGTGCGAACGATCAGTCCCTGTTTCGAGAAATGGCGTAGCGACTTCATTACCGCTGAAATTATCCTATTTTAACAACTTTCCATTTAATTTCCATTTTTATCCTCGTAAAATTACGATCGATTCGGTGTTACTTGCCGTTCGTTTTTATCGACTAAACGAGCGTCGTAACTCATTTCTTTACCGATTGGTTCCGGTTTAAGTTACACGCGTTAATCGCGGCAAATCGTTAATCAATCGCGTTTCTCGAATTCCGATAAAGAGACCGTAAGTTGTTCCGAACGCGGTTGTTACGCTTGCTACTCGATAGAATAGTAAATGTATCGGTCGTCGAGTTTACAAATTATATTCTGAATCTTCAGTACCTGCAATTCCCAAATTCTCAAAACTTTAGTGCCCGAAATTCCCGAATTCTCAATTACCAAGTACCTGAAATTCCCAAATTCTCAAAACTTCAGTACCTGGAATTCCCGAATTCTCAAATATCCATTACCTGAAATTCCCAAATTCCTAAATATCCAAAACCTGAAATTTTTGAATTCTCAAATCTCCAGAACCTGAAAATCCCAAATTCCCAAATCTTCAATACCTAAAATTTCCGAATTCCTAAACTTGAAATTTTTGAATTATCAAATCACCGGTACCTGAAATCCCTAAATTCTCAGAACCGTAAGAAGAGACCGTAAGTTGTTCCGAACGCGGATGTTACGCTTGCAACGTAATAGAATAGCAAACGTATCGGTCGTCGAGTTTACAAATCATATTATAGTTTTAACCTAGTAACCATTTTACACTTGCCGCGGAACTGTTCAAACATTTACCGTCGGACTTGACCGGAAGTGGATGGAACGTCAACAGCTGATGCGGTTTTAGCCAAGGCATCGTGACTTCGTATAACGAACGATCATTACGATCTATCCCTGACTTTGAATTCGTTAGCTGTCTATACCGTGCAACATAGCCTTCTTCAATTTTTCATTAGCGCGAAATCAAGGTCGTGGCCGATCGATAATCTGAAAACAAAACGTGGTACACGTGTCGGTACGGTGCCCGACATTTTAACAACCATCCGAAATCAAGATGTCTCCCGAATTCTTTCGCAAATTAATTTTTCTTTCTTCTCGTTTTGACGCGTTTAACCCTTCGCTCCCGAACGACGACTCGAGTTCAACGTTTGGTATAATTAGAAAAATTCGAATAAATATTTTTTAGCTAAATCTGTAGCGTTATAAATACGATGTTTAAACGTAGTGAAATGTACAATAGTGGCAATTAATAATAGAAGACGTCTGGTTTAATAGAAAATTTCCAATAAATATTTTTTAACTGAATCTGTAGGATTATACACGCGTTTATCAAAAACGTTATAATAAAGTCGCGCAGTAAAATTATAAACTGCATCGTTACTTTATCGCCCATTTACAATGTAGTGAAACAGACTATAATGGCAATTAATAATAGAAGATAATAATTTACGAAAAGGTGATTAAACCATTCGGTTAGAAAGGTCAAGGGTCAATTACGCTCGGTGATTTTCAAGTTTGAAAATTTGGCAATTCGAGAATTTCATAATGTCGAACCTTGTAGATTTCGAATTGAAAATCTGAAAATTTGAGAAGCCAGTAACAAGAAAAAAAAATTCGAACAGTCGATTAAATTGATCGAGAATCGATTGAAATTTCCATCCGTGAAAGAACGTGATGGCTGTCTAGAAAGTGTCCTTGAGCCTCCGATTGATTTTCGAATGGCTACACAATTGCCCTGCTATCTAGTCAACATTTCTTATGCAATTCCACGAATATTCCAAAATCTCGAAAATAACATACACTGCCGCTTAGAAATATGTGGACATTCCCATAATTCTTATAACTACTTAAAAAAGTTACGACGTCTCCGGAAAATTTGATTACCTAGTACGCATTTCGGTTCGTGCATGGTTGATGAATATATTTCAATCGTGATTCGTTAAATATCCTGCCGATTATGATAAAGAAGATTACATGAGAAATTGGGAATTTAAAAATTTCGGAGGTTTAAAAATTTGGGAATTTCAGATACTGGAGATTTGAGAATTCCGGAATTTCAGGTATTGGATATTTGGGAATTTGGGAATTTCAGGTACCGAAGGTTTGATAATTCGGGAATTTCAAGTATTGCAAGCTTGAGAATTTGGGAATTTCAGGTATTGAAGATTTGAAATGTTTGAAAATTCAGAATTCTCTCGTAATTGCTGTAAGTAATTTCTACATATTGCGGATGCGTGATTCGGGTCGTCGTCGTGCATAAGCGCGAAGTTATTTGTTTAATCAGCGACATTATATGTTAATAAAAATATGCGTTATACATGACAAATTTCGCGAACACGATAGGTATCCACATAAATTTGAGAGGCAGCGTAAGTCGGAAAAACATGCTCACACGGACGCGTTCGCACGGAAAGAGGCGGGTAAACGGGACTGTGCCAAAAATGGCGATCGCGACGTCGGCGGTGGGTCGATCTCGAAAATAAATCAGGGTCGATTAACGCGAAAACGCGCGGCCAAAACGATTAGTCGCGGAAGTTGGCCGATCCGGAGTCCGCCGGTTTCGGAACTTTAATTGGCGCCGAATTAATCGATGCAACGTCTCGATTCCCGCCAACGGGACCTAATTGCGACGCGTTTACGTAACGCGTTAATTACGCAAGTTTGCTCGAAAGGCTTGTTGTCCCTCTTGCGACAACGAGCGTTTCCTCGTTCGTCGGATCTCGCAACCGTTTCGAGAATCCGTCGACGAGAAACCACCTCGCTTCTTCCACTTTCAAATACACCGACGACATTCCTCGATCTTCAAATGTCTCCAACTTCGAAATCCCGTCAAAAAATCGTTCAATTTCAAAGAAAATGAAATCAGATACCTACGAAATGTATAAATATGAAGGTGTTCCAAAGTTTCTTCTTTTTATTGACAGAATGAAGTATACGACATTTATTTTTTAAGGTTGATTCGTTGCATTAACACTAGAAGTACCGGCATTAAATGGATACTTATTTCAAAACTGAAAATAAAGTAGAAAAATGACATATACAACAATTCGTTAGCTCGATAAAACATGACAGAGATTTTGACAAAAGGACGGCAATAAAATTTTGTAATAAAAAATGTCAAACCCGAAACCATTTTGACCGGTTGATAGTCTAGTGTTAAAACGAAGCTCGAAATTCGATCACGGTGAAGATACGAGTAAAATTCGTCGTGTTCAGATGGCCGTGTGCGTCACGTGTGGGTGACTATATCGTAACATAAGGGGTTAGCTGGTATCCGCGTCGTAATTCGTTTCGTTCGTACGAATCGGGACGTCGAAACTCGCGTACGAGCCATTGAAAAAGCGAATCCGCGTGTCGACACCGTTTGATGCAATCGTGTGATCAATTGACAGCATCTCTATGTATATTGAACGGTTCAACGAACCCGCTTCCGTAAGGTCAGGGCCGTTCAGCAACGCGAGCTGAAACGCTGTCATCTTCGTTAGAAAGATACCGCACGGGCCACGGATAACTGTACATATTTGCTGCGCCGTTGTCGCGTCGTGCTTTCTAGATAACTCGCGTCGTAACTCCATTGTAACGCCGGGGAAATTGTCACGGGACCACGAAGAGGTTCTCTTCGGAGTAGAGAGAACAGCGTTTTCGATGAACGTCACCCGAGGAGAAGCTGCATCGATAGATCGATCGATGACTCGCAGGCAAACTTACAAACGAGAGTTTCCGATTTACAAGAATCAAGTATTAAAATTTTTGCAGTCCAAGGTATCATGGTCACCGCAAGTGATATAAAAAAAACTTGCGATCTAGGATACGAGTTATATTTCATTTATTTTTAAATTTGTTGTCATACAAAAATTTATGTATATACACCTTAAAATATGAACTTTTTGATAGCGTTTTGTGAATTATTAAAAATATTTATCAAAATGGCAACAAAATTCTTAAAAATCACGTAATTTTTCCCGATCCCAAGTAGGTATAACCCTTTAACGAAACCTGTTGAATTGATGTTCTTCGGGATTCAACTTAATGAATCACGACGTAGTTAGGTTGTGGATTCAATGAATCCACTCGCAAGACAAGAATAACAAAACAACTGACGAGAGTGAAATGTTTGTGCTTTATTAAAAGTAAGACTCGATATAGCACTTGAGAAAAAATAGTAATTGGAGTGTACACCGTCTCGAAGTATTGCTTGAATAGTCCTGAAAACCAACAAAATATTTATTCGCTCCTTATCCTTAACAAAAATGATTGAAAATCGTCTTAATTTCGGTTTTCTACATAGAGATACCCCCTTAAGTCCCGTAATCCGTATTAAACGACAATTTGTGGTTTGTTCGCAGGCAACGGAAGCACGAGGCGAAAAATGTCGGCGTCGAGTCCGTAATTGGTCGAGATCTTGGCAGAAAGGAAGCCGAGGGACGAACGGAAGCGTCGTTTAAGGACGAAATGGCGTCTACGAGCGGGCACAAGAGGAACGGCTCGAGTTCGAGCATGTTCACCCACAAACGCACCGAGTCCGGCGGTGGTTTTATCGGCCACAAACGTTCCGAGAGCGGTCACAAGCGGGCCGAGAGCATATCCAGTGCCTTTGGCCACAAACGGTCCGAAAGTGGTCACAAGAGGAACGAGAGCGGCGGTGGTTTCGGACACAAAAGGTGATTCTTCGCCGCCACGCCATTTTCACCGACCTCCTACAACGCCGCGACCATAGTTCCTACCCCTCTCATTTCTTTTCAGATCGTAACACCTTGCGTGCACCACCGTGATCGCTCTGCGCGATTATTCACGCATTTTTCTATTTTTTTTTTTTTTTTTATTGCAAAATAGGCTCCTGTTACTGCTTAACGAAAGTAATTTAACAATCATAATTCGCTTGGTGCCGTAACCATATATCAGGTTGTTCGGAAAGTAATTTCGTTTTTTTTTTTTTTTTTTTTTTTTTTTTTTATATAAAAATATGGAAATAACGGAAATACGTAAACCAGTTTATAGGATTGCTTATCTGGATGAAGGTCCATCGTGTATCATATCTTGTAAACATTTATATTATAAATTTAATATAAACACTTATAATACAAATTTAATATAAACATTTATAATATACATTTAGTATAAACATTTATAATGTAAATCTAATATAAACATTTATAATATGAAGTGTCTTATTGTACATTTCATAATCTCAAAGTATCTGAATTTCTGAGGAAACAGTTTCATAAAACTCATTTATACCGATTCATTTATCCAAAGTCAATTGGAAAAATAAGAAATTCGAGAAACGAAACGTTCGATTTCGGTGTATCGCGTTTCTATTCTTGTCGTACGCGTTTACGGAGAAGTTACGAAATGGAATAACAAGTATACATATAAGGTTGATGAGTTATTCAAATCAGGGGTGGTCGCAAACGCGAGTATGCAATTTGCATGCATTCTGTCGAACCGAACTGATATTCTTTGAGAATAATTCGAGTAACACAGGGGAGTTTCTTGTTACCTGGCAGAGGAATACGATCCTTGGACCGAGGGGTCTACGTGTAATGTTTAAATAAGTAGAGGTTCAGCGATTCGGTGGCTTCCAGGATTCTTTTTCATTTTCGTCCCTCCCTCGTTAACGGTGCCATCGAACCTTGCGTTTGTCGCGCTATAAACAATTCAGTGTCTCCGTTGCCGATGCTATGTGTCTACTATGGTAGACGAAATACGAACGAAGCGAGCGATCTAGGCTGCAATGCAGAATAATTTGATTGATGGTTCCGGTAAATCATACTTGTGCCTTTTATGCGGTTGCAAAATCAAAACTTTTACGATACCTGAAATATGGAAGTGCTAGATTTGCAACTTTCTACATTAATAAATTTTTCAATTTTCGATATCTGAAATTGCCGAGATCATAAATCTTGAATATTTGGACTTTCTAAATTCTAAAATCTAGATTAACACTGGATTATCACTTACATCTAAATTGAAGATGAACTATATGAAATGTTTAACCCTTAACGCTCCAAGTGTGTCTCTCAGGCACCATCGATGTGTAGCGTTATTATAATTAATATAAATATTTTAATGAAAATCATACTACTTCCGAAAATGAAGAAAGATTGTTATGAGTGACTCAATATTAATATTTACACGTCATGTAACATTTCAATTCAACCTGTGAATTCGAACGAATCGCGTACAGAAACCCTTCATACTCTCGAAGTCACACCCTCGAGCGTACATCCACACACGTTCCACTACAAAATCAAAACAAAACTGCGATAATCCAGCTTGGTGTTCGCACCAATTTTTCAGATCCGAGTCCGGCAGCAATTATCATGCCGGACACCGAAGAAACGAGAGCATGTACGCGATGACGGGTCTTTACGCGGAAAGCACGGGGACAACAACCGACGAAACAACGGACCCGTTGCAGGCCACCGGTACCACAAGGTTGACCCATGACACCGTGATCAGGTGTCACAGCAGAAATCCCAGTTCTGGCCTCGTGGACCATAGGTGAGTGCCAACTTCCTGCACGGTTGCCAACGGTCTCTCCGGCATCCTCGAACAGCCGCATGTGTACTGCACGCTGGTTTTACCAATGATTCATGAATCCCGGCTCTTGTCCTTCTTTGGCAACTTTATCGTCGGATACGAGATTCGAGATCCCGCGTTTATCGAATCTTGACATCCGTTCCTGAATCTTGTTTTGATACGTGAAAGAAATATGGCATAGACAGAATTTGGTCAAATTTGATTGACCCCGTGAAACGTCATCGTAATATTATGTTCTTTTTCTTTAACCAGTTGTCGTTGTGAGTGTTAGACGACAAACGACTTCGTACTCTTTACCTAAGGTCACTCGTATAAAAAGTGACCTTAATTTCAATGATATAGTTTAAATTTAACTTAGTTGTTTGTTCACCCTCAGCAGCGCTCCAATCCTCGCTACATACGTTATTCTGGAGGGAACATTATTTTTTCTCTTCGGTAGATTTCCAACGACTCTCAAAGAGTACACATCACATTTATATATATCTTCAAAGATCAAAATCCACAAGTCCATGTATTTCGTCAAACTTTGTAATTTCCAATATATCAAACATGCCTTCGCGTTTTACGACGTTATATTGGTAGAGATGCATCAGACCTAAAATCAAACTACAATATCTTAAAGTAGAGATTTCAAACTTCGATTTAAAAAAAGGAACAAAATTTTACGATGATTTTTCACGGAGTTACCGTCAGTTAAATTTGGACAATTTCTGTCTAAAATCGATATACAGTTTTTGATGCGTTTAGAACGATTGATATATTGACACGATTTTGACGAGGTTCGTAGCTGTTTTATTTCTATAATCGATCGAATTATCATACAACCATCATAATAGGAGTGATTAAGTTGGTTCAACAACGCACAATCGACGTGAAATAATTAAACGAATTCGTCTAAAAATCCAGCTCGAAAACATTGAGTCATTATCGACGGTATGCACTTTCGATATCAATTATTTTTGAAACACAGATGATTCATTGGGATAGTTATTGAACTCTCGCGCATCATTGATCGATCAAGGTCCGTCTTCATCGTCCAGACCTGCTCTGTAAACATCGTTACAAAGATTATGGTAAATGCTCATAGCGTAATCGAAACTCTTTTAAAAGCTTCTCGATCTGCATTTCATAAAATCACTGGGTAACGATTACTAGAATACATTGAGCAAGTATAAAGTGATAATCTTATCGGTGCTGGATTCGAAAGCGTCTCGTAATTCTTCGTCGAGCTTAAAAAAATTCGTAATCTCAAGAATAGAGTGAATACCGAAATGCCGTAAGAAAAAGTGTTTCTACGAAAAATTAATTAGCGAATGCAGCTGTTCCGCTTCGAATAATCGGTTTTCCCGCGGTCTGTGAACTAATTTCTCACTTGTACGGAATCTGTTCCACACCTTCCACGCGTTTGTCACACCCCGATGATCATTCTCTCGTTACTAATTGTATTAATCGTTTATTGTACGAGTTAATCAATAAAAATAACTTCGTTTCTCCTTTAAAATGTGTTCACAAATAAAAATACTTGATGATCATTCTCTCATTACTAATTATATTAATCATTTATTATACGAGTTCATGAATAAAAATAAAACTTTGCTTCTCCATTAAAAAGTATGTGTTCACGTTGAGTTAGGGACTCGAGGTCGCTGGAATGTCGAATTTCAGAAATTTTGGAAAAAGGATATTTTGAAAATTCACGAAATTAAATGTCTGACAGACTTTGTATTTGGTGCGTTGAAAATTCAACAATTTATGGGTACTCGAAAAAGATTGGTGATTCGAAGGTGTGGTCGGATTTGTAGAAATTAAATGCAGAAATTTACTTATTCAGGAAATTAAATGATTTAGATATTTGATCAATTTTCGGTATAGAAATTCCGAGTAATCCTTTGTTCGCGTTTTCGCTATCGGCAACCCCGCATTTCCCACATGGCCGTTTCTCTTCCAGAACACTACCGTACTCGATAATTCCCTATATTTTCGTCTACTACGCCTTATTACTACGATAGAGAAGCACGATCCGTGGAAGTCCCTTTGAAAGTCCGCATCGAAAGCGGCATAAATCACGGTAATATAACGAGAGTCCATTGTACTCGTACGTCGTGCTCCTCCGTGAAAGGGTTAAGCAGTTTCCATTCACCGAATACGTTAACCGTATTATGTAAAAATAACGATTGTGCGTGATGTTCGGCCGACTGACGCGTTCAGACACAAAGGTAAAAAGTAGAAAGCCATTCTCGAGTGACGAGAATATTTTGGCGATCGCCTTCGTTACGAAATCCGAGATTTTTGCGCCACTCGCTCGTCGTCCATCCGTCGTATGTATACTGCCGCTAAAAAATATGTGGACACTTTCTTAAGATTAAATTTACCGACGTATAATGCACAATTATTTTGATGTTAAAGATGACGTTGAAAAATGAATGAACAAACGATGATACATAAATGAATACGCTTATAGAATCTTTAACAAATTTTGTCGAAGTAGGAAAGGTCATTCAGTCCATAGGTAGTTTTATTGTTAATTCTCGTATCTATCTAATTTCAGGAGGCTTGAGAATTTGGGAATACCAAGTATTAAAGATTTGAGAATTTGTGAATTTCAGGTACTGGGGATTTAAAAATTTGGAAATTTCAGGTACTAGAGGTTCGAGAATTTAGAAGTTTTAGATATCGAAGATTTGAGAATTTCGAAATTTTAGATATCGAAGATTTGAAAGTTTGGGAATTTAAGGGTACTGGGGATTTGAGAATTTGGGAATTTCAGGTACCAAAGGTTTCGCAATGCGAGAGTTTCACGTATTGGAGGCTCGAGAATTTGTTATTCGGGTTGTTGTAACGCACGGATGTGAAGTTATTTGATTAATTAGCGATATCGGTTGTACATTATATATGATAAATTTCACGCACATGGTTGGTGTCCACATACGTGTAGATCGATCGGCGGTGTAGATACAGAAATGGCGTAGAAACGGCCCTCGATCATAATTGCAACGTAATTTAGCTTCTCCGAAATAGCGAACGGTGAAAGTACGACCGTGACACATATATCGCGCGCGAAATAGATTGTACGCTCTTTTGTAATTGTTGCTTTCCATTTGTACCTGTTCTCGAATCACGGATCCGATTATTAAAGCACGACGAGAGCATCGGTAACCTCTATAAAGTACTCCCGAGAAATTACTATACGGTGGATTCAAATTTATAACAAAGTGTACAGTGAGGGATTAAAGTATTACATGAGAAGTACTTGTTGTTATGCATGTATGAAACAAACCATAAGTTACAATGTCTGTACAGTGATGAAACAGGAATGAAGATGTTAAAACATGAACAAAGATATTTGAACATATACAGCTACATATGTTTAAATATACTTAATAATGTAGAAAATATTGCTGTTTTTGTTTCTACATTTTAATACGGGAGTCCACTGTATATATTTGTATGTACATACATTTTTGTATAACAATTAAGTGTTCGTAAATTAAAAAATGTAAGGTAAAACGGTGTTTGTAAAAATAAAAAAAAATGAAAATTTCTCGTTAACTCACATGCACGCATTCATTGTGCGTCATTTTCGCACGAGATTATTCATGCTTCTTGTTTCTTGTTCTTACAATTTTTCAGAGATTTTATCATCAAATGTCACAGCAGGAATCCGAGTGCTTCCATGGTGGACAGGTAAACGTTGCACGAATCTATCGTATCGCATTTAACGAACAAAACTACTAACCCGCATCGTACGCGTACAAAGAGATACGCGTTTTGCATTTGTTTGTTCTACTAACTCCAATTTAATATCGTTCGGACGAAACGTTTTCGGGATCCTTGGACTGCGACGGATCGCGTTTATTTTGAAACAATTTCGCATGATATTTGAGAATTGAGGAATTTGGGGATTTGGAGATTTGAGAATTTGCAAATTTGGTGATTGGGGAATTTGAGAATTGAGAATTGGAAAATTTGGGGAATTGAGGAGTTTGGGAATATGAGAATTTAGGGATGTCGAAATTTGGGAATGTGAGAATTTGAGCGATTTGGAAACTTGGCCATATGAGAGTTGGGAGAACTGAGAATGTGGGGATTTGGAAATTTGGGCATATGAGAATTTGGAAACTTCAGAATTTGGGAATTTGGAAATTCGGGGAATTTGGAAATTCGGGGAATTTGGAAATTTGAGAATTTGGGAATTTGGGAATTTGGGAATTGGAGAATTTGTGGATCTGGGAAGTTCGGAATTGGGCAATTCGGGGTTTAGGAATTTGGTAATTGAGAAATTTGAGAATTTGTGGATTCGGAAATTTGGAAATTGGAAAATTAAAAAATTTGTTATTCTATATTCTACTTGATTTCCCAATTTCAAAATTTTATAATTTGTAACAATGGCAATTAAATTCCCTAGTAATTCTCTAGACCCTAACCCGGTCACACAAACGCAAAAACGTCGCAGTCGAAGTACGAAACAATGTCGTATCAACCTCTCGTTTTCGTTGCTATTCGAAAATGTTCGGATTCGCGACAATGTCGTTAACCCGTTGTTCCTTTTTTTCCGAAACGAACTCAGAACGGAGAAGGAGAGGCCACAAACCCCGCCATTTAATCCGGATTCGAAGGACTGTGGAATTCTGAGCTGCAGGCCGGCCTTTATACAGAGATTCGCCGGAATAAAGGTTGGTAACGAGCTATCCACTTACTTTGCTTCTTTTTATTTTAACTTCAAATACGAACAAACGGTTAATTTTACCTCGGTCTCGCGATACGACTCCACCCGAAGGGTTGATGTTCCCGTTACACGTCACAAACAACCTTTCTGCAGGGTTAATGTGCCTCTTACACATCGTATACCGCCTTTCTACAGGGTTAACCATCCCATTACACGTCGCAAACAACATTTCTACAGTATAAATGTATTTGTTCTACGCAGTAATCACTCGAAAGGGTTAACGCGTCTGTTACGTGTACCAGCTAATTCGTTCAGGGTTACTTTTAACCCTCTACGCTCTAACGATCCTATTCATCGCGTTAGGCGATATCTAGGACATTTTTTTTTCTTTTCTAAATTCACGGAATCTCTTCAAATTTGACCGTTCTTTCAGTGTCATACGTGATTCAATAATTAAGAACAGGCACAGTGCAGTAATTACTATTTTTAATTTATATTGTGTAAAACGACTTGTGTAATGCAGTAATTGGTATTTAAGTAAACAAAGTACTACATAAGTAGTAAATTATATGAATTATCGATTAGTATAATGAAAATAATTGAAGATGAAAATCTCTAAACCGAAATTCGGAAATTAACTATTCGTACACTCGGTAATATACGTTTGAAGGTATCTGATTACGCGCGTCTATTTTCACCATAGCGGTGGACATGTCAAGAAAGGAAAACAGTGTATGAGGTCGTTAACGACCCCACCATCTTTCCACGGTTATTATTAGCAAATAGTTTCAGTTTGGCTCGCTTAGTATTCAACATCTATCTTCCACGTTATATGTAAGTATATCCGATGCTCCGTACCGAACGATCGGGCTATAACCGATCGTTATCGATGACGTTATCGATTATCCTTCCTCCCGATGACTTAAAACCTTTCGCGGAATGTCCGCAGCATTTCAATGTCGAGTATCCTTTCCAATGGTGACTCACGACACTCGATTTGTACATCCGTGTACACCATACACGGTTAAGTCGGTTACGATACAATGTACATAGACGGAGCAATAATTTTGTGCATTGACAACGATTCGATACGAGACGATTTTTCTCTCGAGAAATCCGCGATTCTGCCATATTTTTGCAGAAAGGGTACTTGGATGATGATATTTTTATTTGAACTTTTTTACAGCTTTACGATAAACAAATTATTGTTGTATTGAAGAATTTTGATGCTGCAATTACATTGTTGCCAAAGCAGTTTGATGCTGTAATTACATTTTTGATAAATCATTTTGATGCTGAAATTACATTTTTGAAAAAGCAGTTTGGTGCTATAATTACACTTTTGTTAAAGCATTTTGGTGTTGTAATTACATTTTTAGTAAACCATTTTGGTACTTTGATACAATAATACTTTGTAGAACGTAAAACCATTTTATAAACACCAAAATAATGGTGCTTTAATACATAGAATAATAAAATGGAAAAATTGAATAATATGATGCAAAAATAGTATAATAGAATAATAAAATAAGGTTTGACTACTTGGGTACAAGTATATCAGAGACCAGAGATACTTTCATAAGATCAACAAAATCGATGGATAGCGTAGGTTTACAGCACATTCTCGTTATATTGCCACCTAGTGTATCTTCACAAGTGAACACAAAAAGAATGTTAGTCTTGCGTTACAAAAATTTATGAATTTAGAATCATACGGTTCTTCAAATTTTGAATTCCATTAAATTACATTACCGATTCGATAACTTCGGTATTTGCATCGTGACAAAAAAATTTGAAGTAGATCAATAATGTTTAAATTTGTTTAAATTCGCTTAAACACTCTCCCAAATGTTGCCACTTAAACGGTATATCGTTGGCCCCAAAAAATTTCACGCGAACCAATGCAAATTACGAGAAATTAAATTTTCGAAAGCGACTTCGCGAAATCTCTGCGTAGCGATTCGATCGTAAAATTCGACAAAGACGGATTCCGAAAGCGACGAAATACTTCGATTTTTCGCCGTTTCATCGAGCGGAGAGGAACATTATCCAGTTCTCATCATCGTTAATGCGGCGTTTTACCTTCGTTAGTTAAAATGCACTCAAGGGTACAACGGTATCGAATCGATAAACCTGCTGCTTATCTAATCGGGCTTAATCGTTTGATCCGACAGACCCGGGGGTAGAAAATCGGTATTATCGACGAAACGAATTCCTTTTTTTTTTATTTCGCCGTGAAGTATATCCTTCGATAGCGCGTGCCACATTTCACGGACAAATTGAAGAAACATCCGATTGAATAAGCATTCGAACGTTATTGGAGATGTTTTGTCGGGGATGTTAAGTCATTTTGTAAACGAACCTGTTCGAACAAACGGCTATAATTGGAGAGAATTTTAAATGGAACATTAAACTCTGGAACTTTTCGAGACACGGTGACCATGAATGATACACTTTTATTTCATGAAAGATTCATGAGAACGCGAGCCGAGGCTCGCCTTGGAAATAGATAAAGCAGATTTTTTAAGTGGATCGAGTTTCTAAAATTTATAAAAATTTCGTGTCTTTATCGTTGTTGCGGGAACACTCGTTTGACGAAAATATACGAACTCGGTAGTTCAACGTAAATTGAGAATCTAACGTCGAATACCGAAACGTTTTCGTTTTAATTAATTTATTCTACTAATTTTATTTAATCTTCTTATTAAACTTAATTTGTTAAATATGTCTACCTCCAGATTTAATTTATTTATTAAATTTAATTTATTAAATATGTCTGCCTCGAGATTTTGTTCATTTATTAAACTTAATTTATTAAACATGTCCACTTTGAGATTTAATTTTTTTATTAAACTTATTACTTCATCTATTGAACCTAATTTATTAAACGTAATTTATTAAACATGTCCACTTTGAGGATTAATTTTTTTATTAAACTTATTAGTTCATCTATTGAACCTAATTTATTAAGCATGTCTACTTTGAGATTGGATTGATGTATTAAACTAATTTCATTTAATTTGTTTGTTAAACGTAATTTATTCAATGTCTACTTGGAAATTTAGTTTGTTTATTAAACATATTTTATCATACATGTCTATACCGAGAAAATCAAAGAATAAACGCAGAAACTCCGAATTATACAAATATCAAAAATCATTGAAACCGGATGGAGATATCGACAGAATGTCCGAAACAGCTCGAAAAGTAATTTCATCGTAAAATTTTCAATGTAAAAAAAGAAACGTTGTACAAACATGCACGTGTCTCGAAACGAGTTAAGAAAACAAAAGTGTTTCGCGGACGTTCGCGAATCTTGTCATACGTATTTTTAATTCGGCCGTGTGTGTACAAGTGTGTCGAATGTAGACATCCCGTAACCGAGACAAAATATATACATGTTTGATTTACCTGTACACGTGCCTCCCGCGATACCGTGCTTCGGGATTTAATTAATCCGCATTAACGACGTATCCGTCGTAACGTTCATCCGTGTATTCGATCGAACAACCGAACCGTTATTATTTTTCGAACACGACAGAAAATTGTTCGTTCGGACGCAACACGAACTTCCCTACTCGTAATGAGACCAATTACGTTTCGTTTAAAGCATGCACCACCAACACGAAAGCGTTCCTTCATTGTTGACCGTGCACCGTGCAATCGGTTCATGGATAATTGAGAAAATATGCTAATTAGTTATTTATCGCAATAAACCAGGTATCGCGAACACGATTTACTCGCTCGTAATTGTTATTAATTGCCTAAATTCGACTGCGGGAAAAGCTGAGATCTGTGGATTTGAAAATTAGGAGGTTGATCGATTTTACGAGTTTTGAGTTTACCTGTAAATTTTTGAATTCATTTATCTGTAAGTCTATCTGCAAATTTTGTAATTACTTTATCTGTAGATTTAAAAATGAATTTATCTGCAAATTAAAAAATTAAAATATCTGTAAATTTATCTGAAAATTAAAAAATTAAATTATCTGTAAATTTAAAGATTAATTGATCTGTAAATTTCTCTGTAAATTTCTCTGAATATTGTAATATCTCTGTAAATTTCAAAATTAATAATTCGTACCCTCGTGTAATAGTTCAAATAATTCGTAATAATTCTGTAAATTGTCAATTTCATGTAACGACGAACGCCATGATGATTTCTGTTGCAGGTGTTTGTGTTCCTCCTCTCGTTTCTCGTTACGCTGCAACAAGCACTTAGTTCAGGTTACATTAATTCTGTGATTACAACAATTGAGAAGAGGTTCGAAATCCCGTCCAGCCTTTCGGGCGTCATCGCAAGCTCCTACGAAATCGGAAATGTCATCACCGTCATTTTCGTCAGCTATCTTGGTAGCCGCAGGCACATACCTGTTTGGATAGCTATCGGTAAGCGAATCGATCGTGATAACTCGTCAATCTCTAATTATACTATTACATTATGCCGTTCCACATAATTATACCATACAGAATTTCGTAACTTCGAAACGAATATTGCACGCGGATGTTGTTTCAGGCGCTGTTATAATGGGACTGGGATCGATGATCTTTATGGTGCCACATTTCACGGCTGAACCCAATTTGATGACGGCCGCAAATAACTCCAGTTCTGATAATATTTGTCGTGGAGTCTCGTTGAGAGAACAGGACATGGGATTGGGTAAATTTTTTTATGCGATACTATAGCAAATAATCAATGTACATGTTTATACCTCAAACAATCAGTTTATGTTTGTTCGTCAAACAACCAATATATGTTCATACCTCAAACGATCAGTATATGTTCACACCTCAAACGATCAATATATGTTCATACCTCAAACGATCAGTACATCTTCATACATCAAACGATCAGTATATGTTTGTACTTCAAACGATCAATGTATAGTGTCTGAGTGTACTCAATATCTACTAATGATATTATAAGCATAGCGTATACAGTCTGTTACTACATACATCATATAGTATATGTACTATACAGTACATAGACTATGCACTAATATATAGTACACTCATAATATCATCAGTAAATAGTGTACATGTACAGTATACATATGGTATATATTTATATACGAACACATAAATGAAGGAATTCTGAGATTCACAACAAAGTTACTATAATTCCGAACGTCTAACAAATTTGTATCCTCGATCGATGACGATGGGCGCATGTTTCGTAATAAAATCTGAAGATCCTCTTTTCATAGGTCGTTTGTCGTCGGGATTATCGTCTCCTCCTCTGGGTCCGCATAACAATTTGAGAGGCGATAATTGCATCCAAGGATCTCCATCTACAGCTGGCCCTGTTATGTTATTTGTACTTGCTCAGTTATTATTAGGCTGCGGTGGTTCTCCTTTGTTTACCCTTGGAACCACCTACATAGACGATCATGTTCGACCAGAAAGTGCTTCTTTGTATATCGGTAAGAACGCCGGTTGCTTGATATTATTGACATTTCATACACGGTACTAACAATCAATTTCTTGGTTCCAGGTTGTATGTACAGTATGGCGGCCTTTGGGCCGGTTTTAGGTTTTCTTCTTGGAGCTTATCTGTTATCTTTTCACATGGATTCCTTTTCCGGCACAATCATCAGCATAGGTAAAGAAGACGAGCTTCTATTTCATAAAGACACTTTATTACAACTAGAAAATAAAAAAGCGAAAGGTACTTCGTGGTTGTTAATCTATTTCGTGTTTATAGATCCGGGTGATCACAGGTGGGTTGGCATGTGGTGGGGAGGATTCTTGCTTTGCGGTTTGCTCCTGATTTTGGTGGCGATCCCCTTCTTCAGTTTTCCAAAAACGCTGCAACGAGAGAAGGAAAAGATACGAATCATTGAAAAAACCAAATCTGCGTCGCAGAAGGAGAAGGAACCCTGCAAAGAACCGAAAAAGGAGAAACTCGATGATAGCGGTTACGGCAAGGATGTGAAAGGTACCAAAGGATCGTCTGGATATTTACTACCTAGACACTGGGTGTAATACCCTGTCTCTGATCGGCACAAAATTCCGTATGGATCTTCAAAGAAAACTCGTACAATTTTCAGATATTCCTAGAAGTATGTGGAGGCTGGTGTGCAATCCGGTGTACGTGGTGACGTGTCTAGGAGCATGCATGGAGCTGGTGATCGTCTCCGGATTCGTGGTCTTTCTCCCGAAGTACCTAGAGACACAATTCAGCCTGGGGAAGAGTCAAGCCAGCGTGTTTACCGGGTCTATAGCGATTCCGGGTGCCTGCATCGGCATCTTCTTCGGCGGATGTTTGCTCAAACGTTTAGAATTAAGACCGAAGGGTGCGGTTCAGTTCGTCCTCGTGTCGAACATCATATGCCTGGTGTGCTATGGCCTCCTATTTTTCCTCGGTTGCGACAACGTGAAGATGGCTGGGACCACTATTCCGTACTTTAACAGCAGCACGAAGGGCCCGGAGCCCTTCCAAGTTAATCTCACTGCCGCATGCAACTTCGGTTGCGAATGTCGAATGACGGACGTCGAACCAGTCTGTGGAAACAACGGTCTCACCTATTTCAGCCCTTGTCACGCAGGCTGCACTGCCTTCAGCTCGAAATCGAATTTCACTAATTGCGCATGTAAGTTTACAACACACTGGACCTCGATATCTGATGGCGTTGCTGCTAGAGATTCTCTGAACCCTATTCGGTTTCCATAATTGCGTGTTCGAGTGGTCTGTAATCCGTCACGCTATAATAACTATAATATTATTATAATAATATCATATGTGTAATATATAGACATGTATATGTATATATTATATTTATATATTATCCGTTGAACCAATCGTAGCGCAAGGTGGATAATTTGTGCGTTTTTGTTTCAGGTATACACGGAAATTTAACGTTATTGCCTCCTGCAGCTCCAGAATTCGCAGAAGTCACGGTGGTGCCAGTGGCTACAGCTGGTCCTTGCACTTCACCATGCAGAACTATATTTCCTTTCTTAATATTACTTTTCTTTATGACGTTTATCGTTGCTATCACTCAGATGCCACTGTTGATGATAGTGTTGCGGTTAGTATCAATTTTATTTCTCTTCCGCACCGTTATTGAAAATTAACCCTTCGCACTCGAAGTTATTTTTACTGGTAGCAGATACCAACTCTAAAACATTTTGGATGAAAAATTTAATGAATTCTTTCGAAGTTATTATCTCTATATTATTAATTGCCACTATTAGCTGCATCATTATGTGTGTACATCATACGTGCAATAATATAAGTTTAGGTAAAAAATTCCTGTTCCAAATTACTGTATTAAACAAAATGGTGAGTTGCCTTTCGTGTGCAAAGGGTTAATGTATAATGTTATTCAAAATTGTACGAAACCGTGCATCGCTTTATATCGCTATGAATATCATTTTATGATGCAGGTCAGTCTCGGAAGAAGAGAGATCGTTCGCTTTGGGCATGCAATTCGTAATCTTCCGACTGTTCGGTTACATACCCGCTCCTATTTTATTCGGTAACTTAATCGACTCCACGTGCTTGTTATGGAAAAGCACCTGCGGGGAAAAAGGCGGTCGATGTCTTCTTTACGATATCGAACAATTTAGATATAGGTACGTTGGATGTCGTTAGAAATTTCTAGGAACTCGATCGAGCCCGATGATTGTATTAAACGATTCGCTAATCTTTTTAGATACGTTGGACTTTGTGCTGGCATTAAGATTTTAGCTTTGGCTTTGTTCCTTATTGATTGGTGGCTGGTGAGGAGGAGAAGACAAATGGAAGACCAAGCGCCGTCTTTCACTGTTAACGAGTTTGTAGGGTCAATTATCAGTCTTGACAAATGTGAGTACGCCTTTTTTGCGCTAGATAATTTTATCTAACTCATAACTCACGCTATGGACTGATTTATCGCGAGTCCCGAATCAGGTCCGAGAATATTTATACGTCAATTAGCGAGATAAATTTAAATATTTTATTCAATGCAACCATGCATCGTTTCATTTTTCTCAAACTTCATTTTTTCTAGTTAACGCTAGATTTACGGACGCGTAAAGACCATTTATTTTTAAATTAAAACTAAAGCAGAAAAGAAAAGAAATAAAGTGCGATACGTAGATTGCTTTACACAATGATACTTTATCTTGACAAAAATTAACATGCAATTTGATAAAAGCTAGTTGACAGTTGTGGTAATTTAACACAAAAACTACCGGCATATAATGTGCAATTATTTTGAAGTTTAAAATATAGTTGAAAAGTAACTGAACAAATGATAAAACATAAATTAATACACTTATTAATAATTTATCTCGATGTGAATCAGCACAGATTTCAAGAAATCCATCTTAACAAATTTTGCCATTTGAAATAGTAAATTTGTGAAGTGGTCATTCGACCCCGTTGGTAGTTTTAGTTAAAACAAGAAACGTAACATAAGTACTTTTGACTCGTTCCGTAAATCTAGCGTTAAATTATACAAATTTTTCAATGTTCTCTCGTAATCGAAAAACATCGTCCGTTTAAATCTGTTGTCGCTAGAGCAGCAGCGAATAATTTGTCGAGTCGAGAGTATAACAAAGTCCATTTCGAGCGTCGCTATACACAGAATGTCGAGATCGAAAATGTTCCACACGCTCTTGTGTCGAGACGCTCGTGTATCCGCTGACAAAGGACTCTTCTGTTGACACTCGTGTCAGAGAGCTCTCGTGCGCGAAAGAGCTTCAAGACCCCGTACGTGCCACGTATTACCATATTATTTATCCTGGATTGTTTCAGTGTTCGAAGAGAAGCCGCACCATCACAACGCCGGAGATGGAGACGGCGTTACACCGAATTCGGAATTGCACACACCGTCGTCGATCTCGTCGCCGACGGAGCCTACGAAATCGACGAACCTCGAAGAGACCAGCTCGTCGAATCAGACCCACGATTCGACGGAGACAGCGAATCGTTCGAAGAACGCGACGATCGTCGATGTTCCGGACACCAGGCAAGCACCTCTCGCTATCGAAGAGCCGGACACGGAGGTGAAACCGCTGACCGCTGGACAAACCGAGAAACTCGTACGGAACGTTTAATGTTTATCCCGCGTTAGTGGCTATGCAATTGAATATATCAAAGTGGTGATAACACGAGTCTGTGGCTAATTGTTTTCTCACAAACTATCGACGCGTGTTAACCAGATAATAATCGTGGATTATAGAGGCGATGGACGTTTTCCAAACTTCTTGACCCATTCACTGCGGCTGCGTTTTATGAACCACACGCTAAGCCAGAGTGGTATATAAACGACAAGCTAATTTTTGCCAATATCGAATGAGGGCTGTGGTTTATATACCATTAACGATAAAATAAATAGAATGAAAAAGAAATGTTTGAAGATAGAATATCATTTCGGTAATAAAATTGTCGCAAAACTTTTCAGCTACAAGTAGCCGCAGTTAAAGGGTTAAAGGACGAACTTTGGTCTAATTCCGTGCGTGCTACTTGTTCACGGGATAAAAGGTTCTTATGCTAACTATAAGCCATCTACGAAGCGTGAATTCGATGGAATTTTAACGATTCTCAGTTACGGGGTGGTTTCGTTTTAACCACTTGCGCTATAATGCCACGTGTACACGCGTGACGCAAGTATAGTAATCCTTGTTTATATTTTTAATACTGTTGAACGTTCAATTTCAGTCTAATCGCAATATGCACAGTCGAGGATCACCAAATGCAAAACAGTCTCGATGTTCGAGCTTTGTTTAGTCATCTTAACGTCGTAGTAGCGAATAGTCATGTCCGACGCATTCGTATAATAAATTGTAGTGCAAGTGGTTAATTAACACACGGTTAAGTTCGAATCGTATTCCCGAATACGAATTTAGAATCGCCAGACGCGAGCTAAACTCTACATATCAATTTTCTTCGTCGGTTCGATCACTCAAGCAGTAAGTAAATAAATGTAGAAGCTACCAGGAGAAATCGTGAATAGAATGCGAACGTTTATGCGTTCATAATGTCACATATATGTCAATGACTCTCTTCGCTAAATATCGAAATCCTGTCACCCCGTATCGTAAATAGGTATACGTTTAAAGTCGAATCACCAGGCAAAAGGTTAGGCCTTTGCCTATTTATTTTAGAGTTCTTCGTGTTTACATCCGATATTTTCATACTATCTTCTCTAAATAAGTGACAGTAGCGTTTCTTGTGAATGGGGTTTTTTTTATTGCATGACCCCTTACGGTTCTATACTGTAAAATAGAATAGAGTAGCGTGATAAAGTCTACACTGTAAAGCCTATAAAGTCTGTAGTATCGTAGGAAAAATGTAACGGAGCCGCTTCGTAAACCTGCATCGTTAAAATTCCTCGTGATCTCAGTAGTTTCCTTTACAGAACCTCAGTTCCTTCAGAACTTATTATCCTTCGACGAATAGAGTAAGTGAAGTCAGACTGTACTTGGAGCTATGACTTCAGGGTCTTCGCTACTTTTATATATGAGTTATCTCACAAGATATAAACAATTTGTCGCCTCTGTAAGTCATAACAATTATTTTCTTAACACCTTGTATAACGTACGTTTATTATTAACCCTTTGCAGTTTTTTGACTAGCACGACTCACTTGTTCCGCAAATTTCATTCTAAAATAATTGTTGCTGCGAACACGAACTGTAACATAATACGAATTCGCATTTTCACCGCGTTCACGGCGCTGTGTTTTAAGCATATCTTAGACCGCGGTTATTTGCGCTTAAATGTCACGGTTCGTTCACGAAGAGTTAAACATTTCGACGCTAAAATCGCTGCTTAAATATTGCGGTGTTCAAAGGCTAAAATAAAATAAGTACCACCGAAAATGTATTTACGGTATTACCGCACGTTGTATCGCCATGTGTTATATATCGGCACGCGCTCGAACGTTTCTAAATTTCACTGCCTGAAACGATTGCTTTTTCGATTATCTGCGAAAAATATTTAAATAAATGTACCGCGTTTATACTATCCACGAGAACCGTGTTCGAAACGCAAAGGGTTAATTTGTACGATTTTAAACAGTAAAGGGGATGAAATGTTATAACTTGGAATAAAACGATGGTCGAGCGATTCGCGTACACGCGTATGGTGCTAACGATACTTTTTTAACGAGTTCAAAGGACAAAGTAATTATCTCATATCGTTCCGTATACTATCAGATACAGATTTAAATTACGTTGAAGATGTTAAGTGAATCGTCTATTCTTGCATACAGTTGGCGTGTTACCGAAAATATTTTTACAGCGATTCTCTATTTTGCGTGAAAGACAACAATGTTTTTAACGTATGTATAAAAAATGATTCGCCACAGACTTGTCTTCTATGGTTTGGCTATTTTTTAGGAACTAATATCACTAGGGTGTACATTTTTACGACGATGCGATATATATGTCAATAAGTAGGAACTTAAATAGGCGAATTAATGGCTCGTTTTTGTCGGGCAACTCGACAGTTGACCTAACAAAGAAAAAGAAAAATGGGAATACTGAACGCTCTGCGAAACGATTTTTCGACGAAACGAGCTTGGCACGGTTTAATACGAACGATAAATATATAGAGAAAGAGAAACTAGGAAAGGAATATGGCCAACGTGGACAAAACGACGAGGAAAAAATGAAAGAAACGATACACTGTAAATATAAAAATTCCTGCCTTAAGAAATACAAGACTAGACAAACGTATATTTAAAAAATATATATATAACTGATTTAAGCGGATAGATTTAACGATCTATAATGAATATGAATATCATTAATTGCAGATCGAGAGCTGCGATTTATTTTATAACTAGCGATAGGCTTTCTCATTGAAATGAAGTAGTCAATTTAACGTGTAGCGATATAATACAGAGAAAAAAAAACAAAGAAACAAAAGAAAAAAAAGAAGTTAACACGAACGGCGATCGTACGAATAACTGGTTAACTCGTTTACAAGATACATTTCGACACGATGCAATATAGCCGTGCGTTTTTATTCTTCGCAGACAGAATGTTATCGGTTATGATGTCACGCTTTCACTATTTTTCTTTTCTTTTTTATCGAAGCGACGCATGATCTCTAACGTTTCTTTCCTTCTGAGACAATGTATCGACGACACGACGTAAACTTAAGAGCTTTCAGAACCTGAAGCGTATCGCGAGAAACGTTTGAGCGATTTCTTTTTTCGTCGCAACGTTTGCTGTATACACTTCGTGTCCTCTGCGTAGGAATGAAATTATGCTTCCAAGCTAAGAAAACGAACGAATGTAGGAAAACAGAGATCGCAATGGAGTTTAGCTACGTGGCTCCGAGCGAGGCTTTATAGCGAATTGTCAATTTGGAATCGTAACTGCTTAATCTGTAAATTTATAAAGGTTTAAATACTCCAAATTGTTACATTATCATATTTCCGGATCCTAAAATTTTGAACGTGTCAAGAGAACACAGTGGTTCTCAATGAGGCCCTGTAGCGAATGTCAATTTAGAATGGTAATTACTCAGCCGGTAAATTTTCAAAGTTTCGAATCCTTCAAGTTGTTAATTCCACGTAATTCTGGATCATGAAATTTTGAAGGGGTCGAGTGAACGCGAGCCACGTAGGGAAACTGCATTGTATCGCGGTTTTGTTGAAACAAACGGTAGCTCGACAAAATCATAGGGTCAATTTGGAAAAACCGACTTTACACTGTTAACTCGGCTCGTCGCGCAAGGAGAGTCTACTTGTTGTTTTGTACCTGAAAGCCTCTCGTATCAATTTCGACGGTAACAAAAGATGAAACGATGAAAGAAACTATATTAAAAAAAAAACTCACTCAGGAAATATGAAATTCTATAGGGTGTAAGAGCACCTTTGATTCAATGGAAAGATATATAGAGAAGAGACACGAGTAATCAGTGCAAAAATGAAATAAAAAGTGGAATCCTAGCTTAAGAGAGATAATTAACGAAAATAAATAAAAAGAAAAAAAAGAAGATATAATGTTACTCCTATCAGCTCAATTTTCTTTTAAAATTGTACGAAAGCAAAATAACGTTGAACCGAAGAAATTTTACAAGATGAACGCGTTTTAAACAGATCGATAAACGATTCTTATAAGAGAACTCTATTTGCATGAAATCGATGATTTAGACCGTTTTTCTCAGTCGCTTTGGAAATCGTTTTTCGAGATAAATATAAATATATATATATACATATGCTTATATTAGAACGAAGTGAAGAGAAAGATGATTATATGTAACAAGGTGAATCTCGACCAGTTCAGCAATATTTTTATACGTTATAAAGTTAAAGGTCAAATAATTTTATCCACGCGTTAGAAGTTTGGAAAAACTACCAAAAGAAAAATAGAACCTTCAATTAGAAAATCTGAAAATTTGTAGAAGTTTCAAATTTTCGAAAGAAGAAATCGACTATCAGGATGAATTGCGATTATCTACGCGTATGAACAAAATTATGTTGTAAAGTGACTTTTATAACGTATGCGAAAATCGCTGAAAAAAACGAGGTTCTCCTACTGTACAATTACTGAAATGGAAACTAACGGAAAAACAACATAGTCTTAATTTTACACGGTCTCGATAAACTATACGCTAACGTTGTCACAGCATTTACTTACGTTTTAAAACACTTACCCCTATGTACGGATATATCTCGCACGCTGTTTAACCCGCGACACTGTCAATTCTTCAACATGTGTAATCACACGCTACTCTCTCCTCTATACATATATATATATGTATATATATATTTTAGAGGGAAAAATTTTGATGTTCGAATGACGGTGAAACGCGTCCGCATAGTCGATCGTTCGTGACAATTTAAGAGGCCGTGATGATCTCTCCTAAACCGCGTATTGTGAAGAACTTATATTATATAATCTATACATAAACTACTTTGTGATATAAAACAAAGCCGAACGATCGACTGTGCCGGACGGACGATGGAAAATGCGAGGGGAAAATGTGCTGTGAATAATAGAAACGGAAATTACGAAAGTGGGAAAGCGAAAAATGAATACGCGTCGAATCAAATTTAATTTGCAATTTGAGGCTGATTTATGTCATTTATTCGGAACGAGCGTATCTGACAAAATGCGTACACGTTCCTTTTAATTTGTTACATTTGATAAAAATTTACTTTCGGGATAGATGTTCGGCCTCTTTTGTCAATTTTATATCGTTCCATATTTTTGTACGAGTTTAACGCTGGATTTACGGAAGTCAAAAATAACTCATGACACATTTCTTACTTTAACACTAGAACTACCGGCATTAAATGCATGTTTACTTCAAAACTGAAAGTAAAGTAGAAAAATAAATAAATAAATAAATGTTGTAGCATCACATAACGTATACAACAATTCATTAGCTCGATAAAACATGACAGACATTTTGACAAAAGGACGGTAATAAAATTTTGTAATAAAAAATGCCAAACTCGAAACTAGTCATTTTGACTGATTGGAAGTTCTAGTGTTAATTCAAAAATGGTCATTACACGTCCGTAAATCCAGCGTTAAAAGAATTATATACCAATTTTTGTCGACCGGTACATATTGGTACTTTATTATTAAGTAGGCTATTATTTGTAATACTCAACGCGAACAGAAGGATAACTCGTCCGAATGAGTACTATAAATCGGCTTCGACACGTTGTTACGTTGAGCGACGAGGAGGGATGTCAATTGTTCACGTCATCCGCCGCGACTGTAAATAAAAAATTGTAGTTAGAGCGATTTATATCGAGCGAAACGTGGACGAAAGAATCGCGCGTCACGTTTTAATGTACGGGATATAAATTAGGTCCTAATTGTTAGGGATTTAACGTGATTGTCGAACGAACGATCACTATATTTCGTTTCTGCGAGAATATTTTTCCGTGAAACGTTGAATGAACGATTCACTCGAGTCCCGCACAATGTTTTTTTTTTCGATCATGTTACTTAAATAATTTTTTTACAATTGATTTTCTCGGTATTATACATTTCGTAGCGAATCATGCGTGCGTGCAAAAACGTTGTTCTTTTTATCGATTTATCAAACGCGTCCCGTGTCGCATTGATCGTCGATCAATTTGATGCCGTCGGTGAGACGATAATTTTTTTCCGATTTAATTTTGAAGCAAACGGCAAATTAAACGTAGCGTAACGATAATTTTCTTGTAATTAGCATTATGATTTAATCGTTAATGCTGATTTGCCATGAATCTTTAATTGTACATGACACGGAACTCGTTCAAGCCAATATCTATTCTTAATATCATTTATACGTCATTGTTTCTATTATTATTATTATTACTATTATTATTATTATTATTATTATTATTATTATTATTATTATTATATTATCGTAATTATAATAGCGCTTTGACCATCAGTTATAATAGTATAATCATCGTTAGTTAGTTTAATTCCGTTTATTTGTAGCCTATTAAATGTTTAGTCGGAAACGGTTGTTTCTGTTTCTTTTTCCTTTTTCTTTCTTTTGATCAGTATGATTTAATTTATTGTACACTCGGATGCAACGTAGGCTTCTTTTAGTCAAGAATAAGAGGAGAGAGAGTCCGTTTGCTTCCGATCTTTAGAATATTCTAGGGTAGAACTCTGAAAATCCTACAAAAGTTTTAGAAGATCTTGCAAAACCCCTAGAAGATTCTAGAAAGAACGCCGAATGAATGGTCCAAGAAAGAATTCTTGAATAATCCTAGAAGAATCTCAAGGAGAGCCTAATCTAGAAACTTCTCGGAAATAAAAAACATCAACAAAGTGGCGGCAGTCACTCCTACACTCCTTATCAATTAAAGGAAGCCTAATTTGTACGTGACCGTACGTAAAACACATTCCCAAGCCACGGTTAAAAGAAGCAGAAGCGAAAAGATAAAACATTAAAAAGAAAAAAAGAAAAGAAAAGAAAGAAGATATATAACAGAGTTTAGAACGGATCGCGTTTAAAGTATTAGGTAGGATGTTCTAAAATTCTAGCGACGAGAATTAAATTAAAGAATGTTGTGTACATAGATATTGACTATTGTATATGATTAAATATAAACCGCTTATAGATGTAATGTATTTTTTGTAGGGACCATAATATATGAATAGAATAATATGAGACATGTTAGAATGGTACCGATGAGGGTGATACAAGTACGATTTAGGGCGGTGTCAATGCGATGTTTCGTGAAAACAAGAAAAGCAATATTACGTTTGCTTACGGTACGAGCTGACGAGAAAAGCGCGAACAGACGAGTGTCCTGAGAATTATCGATTCAGATATATATTGTACAAGCTCACTGAACAAAAAATTATAGGTACACGATGTCGAGTGTTTTCGAGTATGCGATCGGCGATAAACGGTTACGTTTCCATTGTGAAATTCCCAGAAAATACCCGGGTCATCTTTCTGTTGTTCGAACGCGGTCTTAACAGTGTCTTCTCTGCGAATCGAATAATTTGTTTAAGAAAATTGAAGTTAATTGCCGTTCAAGGCTGCACGCTAACCCGCCCATTAACGAAAATTGTCGTAAATTATTCTGGTTTAATTGTTCCGTTGTCCTACGATCGTTTCTCTCTTTGATATTTTGAAGTTCGTATAATTTGCGACTTTAAGCTTCTCCGTTTAACCCATTTGCTGCCACGATCCTCAAATAGGGATTTGAATATACGTTTTTATATACATCTTTCTGTCATCACTTGCAACAACGTTATATTAACACTAGAAATACCAACATTACATGTATAATTATTTTAGAATTCAAAATGAAGTAGAAACATAACAAAATAAATATTGCAGCGTCATCTAACATATACCACCATTCATTAGCTCAGTAAAACATAATAGATATTTTGACAAAAGATTGGCCAGAAAATTTTATGACATAAAATGTCGAAACTAAAACCAAGTCATTTTGACTGGTTGGTAGTTCTAATGTTAAGGCAACTGTTTTGAAATTCTTGTTACTTTTCGTCAAGATAAAGAATCAATATTTTCACCAATTTGTATTTTACCGTTCATTTATTTATTTTTTAACTTTATTTTTAATTTCAAAATAAAGTCATACGCCGGCAGGTGTAGAGTTAAATAAAATGTATACTCGGTACATGCTTACATTCGGGTTGTTAAAATTATTTTTTGCTTCAATGTCGTCCAACTTGTAAAAGTATTTTGTACATAACCTGTCAACCCACACGGTGGAGTTAAAAATTTGGCAGTCAATGGGTTAATGGAAAACATTATGGTACTGTGAGTTACTGTATACTGTAATTACTGTACGAACACGTATAATTTAGGTTTGTCTCGATTAACGCTTTCGGACCTAACTCGATAATATTGCATATTTGGGAGAGGCGTTAAAAAAAAATAGTTGAAGTATCAACTGCATGTTTGAAACAAGTAAAACAGCCTTGAGCGTCAAATCCATCTTCGAACCCTTAACGAGCGAAGTCCCTAGGAAGAGATATGTACTTCGTTTATAAAGCTATGGACTATAAGAAGTTTCATAATCGCGGGACTATAATCGGTCCCGAAATAGTAAAACGAGTTACGTTGAAGCGTCGTTGACGTCTGAAAGCATTTTAGTCCGATTCCAGCAGTTTACAAAGCCATTTAATGCGACACAAACGAACAAGCACCCACATGTACACAGTCGTATACACCGTACGTCACTTTGTTACGATTAATTGTATATCGAATATTGTACGAATTCTCACAGAACGAGATCGCTTAAATTTAATCGACGAGAGCAAAATCACCTGATCGATGTGTTCGTTCATCGAAGAGAAACGATCATTTTGAATGAAATTCAAATTGATGGATAAGAAATCGCATCGATCTCGTTGTTGATCAGTGTAACACTCGGAATAATATGCCTTAAAAAAAAAGAAATGTAATTCTTAAGGATCGCTGATGATGGTACAAGTGGCGAGCGGAAATCAATGGTGACGGACGATCGTAATTTGCGAGGACAGAAAAAGAAATACATATATATGTATACATATACATACATATATGTATATATTGTGTGTATTTATATATATATATATATATATATATAAAATCATGCTAGATGTAAGTAAATCACGAATCGTCGATTGATTTGTCGTTTCCTCGATAATTTTTAACCTCTTGCATAGGAGGTATGCTGTGCGTGCGTGAACGAAAAGACACACTGTTTTCGTTAATTTTTTCGACCGAACATTCATGTTTTCGTATCGACACGCGCGAATCTCTTCCTTAGGTTCGAGAACGAACACCGGGTGAATCGTTAAAATAGTTTTTATTTCATTCTACTTCTTTCTCTTTGACCCGGAGATGGAAAAAAACGACGAGTGTCGTCTTTTGCTCATTCCGCTGGGTTAAAAACTTAATTTTTTTTTCCTCTCTCAGAAGTAAGGCACAAACAATGTATTTACAATGAATAAATGTTTTGAAAACTGTTAAATCTGCGTTTGTTCATTTTCTCTCGATATTGTTCAATCCCTAGAAAGATCTTATAACGTTGTTCGGATATTTCGAATCTGGAATATTTCTAAATTATTGCGATGTTTTCGACTTTCCGCATTTTTCGTTTCACGAATTTCTAAATATTGAAGTTTTTAAATTTCCGAATTACCAACCTTCCTTGTTTCTACGTTCCCTGATTCCAAAATATACAAACTTACAGATTCCCCGAGTCTCGGATTTCTAAAAATTCGTTTTAAAAATCATAAATTAATATTTACGACATTGCTTCCACTCATTGTGACTAAGTTTCTTCGTCGAAAGCGACGTCCTGTTACAGGAAATATATTCCAAGATGATTGATGGTGTTTTTCCTCGAAAATATTACCATACCATGCGGCTGAATCATATCTACGAAAAACAACGTCTACTTAAATTAAATGTATTCTTTAAAAAGTTGTAGAATTGTCTCTATAAAATTTGCTCGATCTTTGTACGCTACTCCTTAGACGCGCCTTGTAGGGACGACATACGTCGAACAAATAAAAATAGCCACGTTCGCGCACGTGTCGTCATGTCATAAATTGTCCGAGGCGTCGAAAGGCGCGAAATTTAATCAAACAAACTCGCATTGGGCACATTCACCGTGAAAAATATCGCGCTGCGTGACAGGTCAGTGTAATTTACGTACTTCTGTGCCCGCAGGTAATATTTTTCTAGTACCGTAATATGTCCAAGCACACGTCGAACGATTTACGGTACGCTAAAAGACAAAATAGAGATCATACAAAATCTTAAGTTCTGAAATTTCAAACTTTCATTTCCTCGAAATCTCAAGTATCAACATTTCTAAAAACTCCTCGTGCTTACTGCAAGACACCGCGTTATTCATGAGACAAGAGAATCTGGCCACGCTTGGACAAAAATATGAATGTTACAGATACGCGTTATTATTTCTAATATTGATATTGGTAATCGAGTTAAATGGCCACAGGGTGCGCAACGAACAAATTTTATACACAGAACGCGAAACAAAACGAAGATAGTATGTAGAAACGCTGTTGTTCGCGAAATTAATATGGAGTCGTCATACCATCGTTCAAATATTGCGCGCTATTACCCGTCCACCAATCGCGCGTCAGTACGACTGTAGCCACCTCGCGGCCTTGTTCGGCCATTTCCGTCAGTTGTCCACAGGCTTCTTTAGCGTGCGGACGTACGGGAGTGTTCAGTGTATTCTGTCAGCTACGGAGTCGCGTTTTCGCTAACGAACGCCCTGCCGTACCTTCCATATTCAATGTGTATGGCGATTAAGGTGAGTGTGGAAACGAACTACCTATTATAGAAACTCGAATCGAGCTTCGATTACGCGTTTTCGCATCGAGTGTCCGATCATTGGCGAGAAAAGTCGATCGTTGCATTCGCGGCAGTCGTCGCGTTACACGCGTGTGTCCTTCGTTTGGCTGCGTGCTTCTGCCCGTATGTACACGTATATATACTCGCGTTAGGTGTGTTGGACGGTTTGCGACCTCATGCGTGCCGTGTGTGCTGTGTGCGCGCGCGCGCGCGCGCCTTTGCGTGCACGACTCGGCCCCTCGAAATGCGTGTGTGCGCGGACGACGAACTCTGGCGTCCCGTCGAAACCCACCGCCGCCACCGTAGTTCGCTCGTTCTTCCCTTCGATTCGAAATGAAATATCCCTACGCATCGGTGCTTCGATGCCGGGACAAGCCGTATCCCGAGGGAAAGTTTCGCGCTAGGGCCGCGTCCGCATTGTTCCACAGCGACGAGCCTAGGATTCCGTGAACGGTTCCGGACGACATGGCATGCCATGCGCCGAAAGGCTTCGACTATGATGGAGCAGACCCGCATTCCTTAGTCCGAGGAGGTTGAAAACGTGTTCCGTTGGCCGTGCACGGAGTGACAGACGGTTCGAGGGCTGCTAGCCTAAACGACCGATGCGGACACGCGGAGTGCACGCCATGGCCACGCGCGTTTCTGTTTTGCATCGCGCCGTGTGCGCTTCTGTATAATGCATCTACTTGATATCTCGCTGGAACAATGAATCGAGTGGTTGTAACGTTGGTAACAAGTGGCAACTGTTAGTCCTTTTTTCCCCCCTTGCGGATTTCATTTTTCGAAGCATCTACCCTGATGGGCAGGTCGCGTGCATAATACTGTTTATAACAGTTAGGATACGTCGATTATAAATTGCGACAGTAAATTCTTTTTATAGTGATAGTTGGACGAGTATACCTACACGTGGCCTTTCATCTAACACGGTGGCGCTCCCAGCTATCGCAACGCGTGGAGATTCTGGGAGATTTCAAATTGCGAATTTTTCTAAGTTTTTAAATATACGCATTTACAACCTTGTAATCGTTTTAAACAATTGCCGTCCATGACACTCGTCCGAATATCGCTACGTAATACAATTGAATTTTCTACGATAGAATTTAATCTAAATTCTAATTTAATTTAGTCGAACCATAACCTCGTACTATCAGGCATAAAGCACAGCACAACATTATCATAGGTGTATTTTGTTGAGTTAGGTTATGTTATGTTATATTAGGTTAGGTTAGGTTAGCTCGGCTCCACTTATCTCGTGTGACTCTAAAGTTTGATTTGGTCGTAATAATTGACAGGCAGGTTAGGGTTATTCGTATCGGGTTGAATTAAATTTGATTCTTGCGTATTTGGATCTTTCGATACGCGATTAGCTAAATATTCGATATGCTGTCGATGTTAGCTACTAACGAGTTGTAAATAATTTAACAATGGTCGAAGCATGAGAATAAAAATAATATATTTGGTTCGCAAGGTGATAAGACGATCCACAATGATCGATCGTGGGCACACCCGTTTTACGGTGAAATCGAATCGCTTTGAACCGCCTCGTTGTCCTGCTACAGGCGCACTGACGTCATTGTTTCCTTCCGCGCGAATTAACATGGCAGAATCCCTCGAGTTCAGATTCGAGCGTGCTACAAAATTGAAAAAGGAATGCAAATTGTGCTTTCTAACGGCACGTGCACGTGTGCTCGTTGCAAAGTCTGTGATCTACAGTTAAGTGTGGTTCGATACATTCTAATCGAGAGATATCCACGAACCGGGATTTTTGAATTTAAAAATAACCGGAATATTTGAATCTAGAGACGTTGGAGACCTCGAGACATTAGTGACTTACGATTCGTCTCTAAAGGAGTATATGCCTGTTATAATAATTAATTCGTGCCACGAAATTTATTCCCTGACGCGCAATCGGTGCAATAATTTTTTTAAATTGGGTCAGATTTAACATTTTGTTTCGTACGATCGATGTAAACGGATGTAGGGAAATGCAACACCGAGCTGCGAACAACATTTTCTGTTTACGAAATCAGATGATATTTCAACCATCGCAGTTAACCGCATCCTAACTACATGTACGAAAGGCTTTGCAATAGTTTCACGAGGTGCATGCAGTCTTGCAATAATGCGATTCATATTTATCGCTGTCTGGTTGACGTCAATCGACGTACGCATAAACTTGCGGTTCGTAAAAATAATTTTAATTGCTAATCTTGACGGAACCTAACCTAACATTTTAAATGGAAAATAACATACCTAACATGTTAATCATAATTAATATAATATCTAGCTTAACATCGTAACATAAAATCTAATTATAATTTAATATAATTCAAATATGATTTAATCCAAATTGAATTCACTTGTCATATATGCAGTGTGGCTATCAAAATATTTGTTCGTTGCGTCATTTTTTCTGTGACGAAAAGGAACAAAGATATTCTTCTACCTTTTGATTGCAACAAGTGTGTAATCATCTCGCATGCTCCAATTACGAGCAGAAAAAAACAGCGTGACGTTCGATTCGCGACACTTGCGAATAGCTGTTCGAAATAATTGTAAATTAATGGACTGCGAAATAGTTGGAAGATGCACGCACGACCTTGCGTTACTTGACGTCATTCGAACGGCGAACACGTTGGGAACCATAGACGCGTTTTAACGTATCGCAACTAGGTGTCCAGCGACGCGACATATTTAAACGAATCGCCGAAAATCAGGCCGTACGGTTTCGGTAATTTGGTGTCTCGGCGATCGATCAATTTCGGTAAACGCGACAGGAAATATCCGTGGATAATCGAGAGCTCGACATTGCCGAACGGTCGATCGATTTCGATTTCTCGATCATTTGAATGAACAGGAAGTTTCATTGAAATGAAATTTCGTTCGACACGACAGCTATACGACATGAGTCATTTTCCGGAGTGACGCAAAGCCGTGACATTGGTTAACCTGATAATTTCGAAGCAACCGATACACCTATGCACGTACGTTCGCTAATGATTTTTTTCGTCGCATTTACGTACAATGGATGCATTTTTTGAACACGTTAATTAATTTACAAAATAGATCAAGACATGAATTTACATTTGATTTACATTATTTGAAATAAATTTTTGATTTATTATAAATAGTAAATAAGTTAAATGATATATTCAATCAATTTATATAAGGAGTGAAATATTTATATGTATATGAGGTATAATATGAAGTTACTATTTTAGATACGAATGCAATATTTTTTACATTGCATAAAAAATAAATGTAAAAAGAAATTAAAAAATAAATAACGAAAATGTAACAATTTCCAAGAACAATAAAATCATTCATAATAAATACTGAAGATAAAAAATACATTAACGATAATGTGCAGAATACTTTCAAACGATGCCAAAACTATTTACCGTCTATTGCAGATGTATTAAGCTATTACGATTTTAATTATGGTCTACACTCGAGCCGATATATCGACCCGTGGCACTAAGAGGGTTAATATCTATGTTTCTCGTGTCACGAACGCGAATATCGAAGATCATAACGATAATCGGAATAAAGTATCCAGGAATATTTTATACCAACGGAGAGTCGATTTTTCCGGGAAGTTTATTTAATTGCGAGTCGCGAATGTAAGTTCAGAGAATTAATCTCGCGCTCCTCGTATGACACAGAGCATGATTTTTCTGAATAGAAATCTTATTATCCCTTTGCCGTCTCGCTTTACAAGACCATGCGCGCATCTAGTTTACGCAGGACATCGAATTACGGCCTCGTCGTATTTCACTTAAGTGATGCTTATTAAATTCAGCACACGTCACCGGATCTCTTGCATCTCATTGTCTCGACCGTTGTAATCCATCGCGGACAATTACTGTTCGAAAGAATTGTCTCTTCTGTTTTTACCTCAATTTTATCTCCTTAATTAACGTTCGATCCAACGAACATTTTTCAGCCTGAAATAATTAACGGGTTAACTGCGTTCGACGAGTATACACGTCAGTCCAAAATTTCATTTAGCTGCTTTTAACCCTGCATTTACTGGCATTTAATCATCACTTGTATTTAACAATAGAACCAGGCAAAATGACTGGTTTCGGGTTTGGCATTTTTTATTACAAAATTTTATTGTCGTCCTTTTGTCAAAATGTCCGCCATGTTTTATTGAGCTAACGAATGGTTGTATTTTTAGGTGATGATGCAATATTTATTTATTTATTTTTCTACTTCATTTTCAGCTTTGAAGTAAGCATGCATTTAATGCCGGTACTTCTAGTGTTAAATTGAAACTCAAGTATTATATTAAATAAATAGTGGATAATACGTAAACCAGTTTATACAATAATTCTTTACTTCAATGAAGGTTAACATACATTTTGACAAAAATGTCTGAATAATTTTTGTAACTGAAAATGAAAATTCTAATGTTCGTTATTTTTACAGGTTCCGTAAATCTAGTATTAACGTCAATAAATTATTGTTTATCGAATGAAAGTGTAACCTTTTTTATTTTTCTTTACATCTTTCGTATAATTTATAATATGAGTATTTGTACAGTGTTCGACCCTTATATTCGTCATTAGTCGATATTAATAATTTTAAACAAGTTTATTTTTCACACTAAATTCCACAGTTAACCTAACCTAACCGGTCGTACGGTCGATACGTCGTATCCGAAAAATGCCCATTGTAATTTCTTATCGTCGTAGCTCGACTCGATAAACCACCGTCCTATAATATCGCGGTTTGTCCGTCTCTTTCCTTTTTTTTTTAAATGGCGGTTTTCGCGAGGAAAACTAAAAGTCACGGTGTAAACGGGGTTGCGAGATACGCAGCCTATCGATCGGCATTCACTCGATTGTTTCGCGAGTGTTTTCTAAACGCTCCCTTTGTTTCACCTCTCAGGGTATTGTTCTTTGTTGCCGATACATTACTGCTCGTTACCATTGCGAATGAAACGCGTGTCACGTAAGTACATATTTACACGCTGGTTCGTTACGTTTCGCGTAATTCGCGTGTATCGCACGAAAATTGGCCATTTTCTTTTTTCATACGTCGATCCGGCACATTTCCTTTTGGACACCTACGAATTTTTTTTTTTATACATCTATCGAACATATTTTTTTTTTTTTTTTGGGTTCCGTTCAGCTAGTACATCTTTTTCTGGATATATTCATACATGTTTTTTTTATATATTGATACAGCACATGTTTTTTGGATACGACCATCTAGTGGATGTTTTTTTTGGATACGTGCAACCAATACACTTTTTTTGCATACATCCAGCTATTACTTCTTCTTTTGTATACATCCATCCAGTATATATTTTTGTCCATCTTGTATCCATACAGTACATGTTTTTTTTTTATGTGCGTCCATCCATTACATTTTTTTTTAATACATTCGTCCAGTACATTTCTTTTTTTTTTTTATATATATATATGCAACCAATATTTATTAATATCTTTTTGTACGATGTTCGAACGACCGTAGTTATGAATTCGCTACGCGTTACGGGATAGAAATTAAATCGGGACGTTGTTCGGCCAGGAACGAGTCGCTCGGTTAAAGTGTTAATTGAGAATTAATCGCACGTTGAAATTGCAGCGTAAACGTTGAATGAAGATATTAAAAGTTTAGTTAGCCGTTTCGCACGATCCCTTTTAGTTGGAAGGTAGCCTCGCGAAACCAGAACGCATCAAATCGGGCAAAAATGTGTCAAGGTTGTCGATCGATTGATGCGAAATAACCGCACCGTAAACGCTTAATTGCTGCTCGAAGTAAACGCGGAAACCGATTAAGATCGCGTAGAAGTTTGTTAGAAACGCAAACATCAAATCGAGCACAGTGAACCTACCTTCGCGAAATTCTGACACATGATTTTGTGATCAATTTTATTCGCTCTAAAGATACACGTTACCGTTAAACATTCCATTTAGAATGCAGAAGTGACACATATAGTACATATAACGTCATGTATAACATACAGCTATGATATGTTTAAATATAATCAAATTCTGTATAATAGTATATGAGATTCTAATTCACTGTTTCAACATCTTCATTCAATGTTGTACATGTTGTACCGACATTGTAAATAGTGGTTTGTTTCATACATTTATGACAATATGTACAGTGAGGGACAAATGTATTCGTACACTTGATATGTATATTGTATATTATACATAACACTTGCAACAACAAATGAACATGTCATACCATCCAAAGAACGATTAAAATAAAATAAAAAATATTAAAAAGAAGGTGTGCATATTCAAATGTAATTAATAATATAGGAAATATTGTAGTTCATATGTCTACGTATCAAGTGTACGAATACTTTTGTCTATTATTGCATCTTTTTTGGACAAAGTTTTGCTCGGATGCAGTACCTTCTCTGCGCGAATTTCTCGCTCACCGATGGTCCCGTATCGTCGCCGATAACAGCTTCCAATAACGCCCACGACTCGCGGTATCGAAGCTGGTTTCCTGTTATGTAAATTGCGTTACATTACATAACGGTGAACGGTCGGAACAGGAAGCGAGGAGTGGCTAACGCGAAGCTAATGCCAGAACTTTAACCGTGTTGTCCCTCATTAACCGAGCTCGTACGTTGCGCGATAAAACGCGACTCCCGATGCGTTTTCCATTCAAAACCTATAACAATGGATGCTATAGTATTGTTGCATCGAAGGTCAAGCGAGGAAGGAGTAAAGACATGTTGATTCGATATTAATGTTTCGCCGTTACTTCCTTTCCAGCGAATAACAATGTCCGTTAACAGAATTATTCGTTAATACCGACATAAAAGTAGATTTACAATCAGGTACGCGAATCGGACGGTCGATCGAAATCGTTGTTTAATTCATATTGAGCGTGGAAACGACATTCTCGGGTAAGTGATAGTTTGAACGAAACGTTAATTAACTTATTGTGTTGCATCAAGTATCGGATGCGATTATTGCTAGGTTTAATAGAGGCTACTCTTAGGTAATATTAGTATTATGGGTAGTTGGTATATTAGGAACCTTCGATATTATATTAGGTACTTGGAACGTTACTGACAGTTTATGAGGTATTATTCCAAGTACTCGGAGTGGTAGGTACCTGTATTATTAGATTAGGTATCTGTAATATTAGATAGGGTACGCGGAATATTAGGCTGGATACATATAATATTAGTGTAAGTACCTACGACGTTAGACGCGTTGGTCATCATGGTTACACAAATCATGGTACAGCCTAAGCTTCAGGTTGGAAAATGTTAAGAACTCGAGTAAAGTTTGTCACGTTTGAGCCGCGAGTGCGTCACGCGTCGACTCGTCAAAGTACGCCAAGAGGTTAACGCCCACACATAACCAATTAACGTTTCTGTCCACTATATCTTGCATAGAATTCGGTTATTTTTGAAATCTGTATCTTAGGTATTGTGCCCTGTATATTACACAAGTGAAACTAATTCTGGACACTTTTAAATTTTTACTTAAATTTCGCACTTAACCAAATTATTTAATATATAATCATTTCTATTTTATATTCTAATAGTTGCTCCTTAATTTTATGGCGTAAGTACAAACATTGCATTGTAATCAATTATATTGTTGATATCAATTTAACGCAGCAGAATATACTACAGTATGAAATAAAGAATATTTGCATTCAAAGTGTCCAGAATTAATTCCACTAGCGTGGATGTTATATTGTAACGAGTTCGGAAAAGCAGTATTCGCAGCCTTCACCTTCGGGCCAAGGTTCGTTGGCAATAGAATGATTAAACAGAAAAAGAAAGAACGAACGAAGCGCAAAATGGGCACAATGTGTGCACACGCGCGCTCACCGGCGTGCACGTAATACGAGGAGCGTGCAGGGTTAATATATCTTCGGCGTTGGTCTCGCGTTTCCACCAGCGAACGCGACCAACCATCCCCGCCATAGAGATTGTTCTCCAAGACGCTTCTTCTTTCTTTTATCATCCAGCCACGTGTCAGATTTAAATTACTATCGTGAGCAGACGGGTCCACGGGTTACCCGTGCACATCGTCGTTCGACCATGCTTCTTCGGTTACGCTTCTCCGAACTCTTCCTTGCTTCTCTTCTTCTTTCGGACACGCGAAACCATCGTTTTGTTCATACTTTTCCTTTTGCCACGTTTTCTCGGAAAAAAACATCATAAATTGCTCGTTACGTTGTTGGAGAGAGTTCCGTGAACCGGGTCGAGATCGAAAACGCACCATGTGCGTCGTGAGGTGTTGGATTGACTATGAGGACGCACCGCGTGCGTCTTTAGAAAATTCTTGTAAAAAATCTGTCGCATTGATAGTTATGATCCATTATTATTATTATTATTGTTATTGTTAATAATTGCTCACAGTAATTACCTTCTGTCATCGATAGTAATTGAAGCGACACAAAAAGAACACACTCAGGTAATAATTAATTCCTGCCATTGAATTCGTTTCTCCATCTTGAATACGGTTTGTTCTTAACCTCGTTGATCGAAAGTTACGACGCTCCGGGTAAAACTTTTTCTTTTCGTACGCGTGTTAAATTAGCAGGGGCAGAAACATTCCCTCTTCAGTCACGAAACATTCCTCGGGGATGTATTGTTCGAATTCGTCGATGTTCGCTTTCAGAATCCGTTGGCGCATCTAACGGCTTCCGCTTCAACGAATCTATTGGCATCGTTCGGCTTTGGAAAGAGTGGAAACTCTCCGTCGCACGACAGCCGTGAAATTTCCAAAGATTTCGGCTGAAAGAAAGTTATAGGATCATAGGTATAAATCGGTTTTAAAGCTGTTTACAAAGTTACAAATTTGAACACGCCTTTTAAAGTATACTCAAATATATGACTTTCTCATAGAGTTCAGTTTTAGTGTAGTATTTAGTAAAATTTTAATTACAGGAGATAAATATTTTTGACAGTATTATCGGCGTTGCAATATTCTTCTGATTTATGTTTGACAAAATACAAGAATTTCATTGGATATTTGGTGGAGCGTGTTTGAAACAAGACCGAATGAAATGTTCGAATTTTTATACTAAAACTACCGGCTTTCACAGTTATTTTGATGTTAAAAATGAGATCGAAAAATAAATGGATACACTTATTGATTTTTCATCTTGACGACAATCAGCACGGATGTCAAGAGAAGCATCTTAACAAATTTCGTCATTTGAATTAGGAAATTTGTAGAAGGGTCATTTGACCCCTTTAGTAGTTTTAGTGGTATCTGTTACGTTAACTCACTCGATTGAATATAACCTCGGTACATAACCTCTCTCGCTACGGGAGAGCGCGTCCTCTTTTGTGACACATATTGCAAGGAATTCACCGAGTGACGCAGTCGCAGCGTCAACTATTTTCGAAAGGAACGACTCGGTCGGTGACGTTAACTAAACATCGCGCGGTAACGTAGTCGCGTCGTTGTTCGATATACATGTAAGTATGTACATATGTATATACATACATAAGTTTGTATGTAGAGCGTGGAGACGGCCAAGAAGAAAGTTCGGGAGAAGCAACAGGCTCCTCTGTCTCCGGTAAAATAGTCGCGCGAATTGAAAAGAAGCAAAGGGGCGCGAGAGCGAAAGCGAGAGTGGCCACGCTGTGGTCTATTTCCAACGGCTCTTTGTTTTTTCCCTTTCGGTGCACAGGTGCGTCTCTTTCGCCACACGACTTTTCATCCATCTCCCCCAGGTTTCTCTTGGACAACCTTATCGCCTGTTTGGGGCACGACACAATGTTACATAAATTGATTCCACCACGACGCGGGTGGTCCCCCGACGCGGATCGTTTTACGAGTGCACTCGGCTTGTACCAGCTACTCACGGTGCAACGACCCTGCTTCCTCTAATCGACCCTCCCGAAATTCAAACTTGTTAACCTCGAAAAATTCGAAAATTCTATTTTTATCAACGATGGCCGCGCACGAACACTAACTTTCTAATTTTCACAGTAACATTAGAACTAACAACCAGTCAAAATGACTGGTTTCTGGTTTGACATTTTATGACAGGTTATGTATAAAATATTTTTACAAGTTGGATGATATTGAAGCCAAAAATAATTTTAACAACCCAAATGTAAGCATGTACCGAGTACACATTTTATTTAACACTAAACCTACCGGCTTATAATTTTATTTTGACATTATAAATGAAGTTAAAAAATAAATAGATGAACGGTAAAATACAAACTGGTGTACACATTGATTCTTTATCTTGACCAAAAGTAACAAGATTTTCAAAACAGTCACCATAAATATCCGGAGTTACAAACTTTTCATTAGCAAATCCTTAAATCATCAAACTCTTAGATCTCCAGATATTCGGATTTACCTTCATATTTGTAGATTTTCATGCCTCTAGAATGTCAAATCTCGAAGTTTCCAAATTGCTGACTCTCGAACTTGAATTTGAAATTTCGTTCCAAATTGGTGACGGTGAACGTGAAAGTATATGCCTGGACATTCGTCAAGTTCCGTGATCGTCGACGTAACGATGTAACGATGGATTGGAACCTGGATAATCGTATTTGACGGAACAAATATTTGGCTGTCGGTGTACACGAGTATAGGATGAAAGTGATAGGCGATTCGCTGGAGCCGATATAGGGAGCCGCGACCACCTTTGGAGCTTTTCTTGTCGCAGACACAACCGACACGGATGATGTTTCACGCACAAACAGCTTTGTTTTTGTCATTTGAGATCGTAATGTTATGCAAACATGGTAATGTAGCCGACGTAGACGGTTGTTTTGTGCGATGTGCTAGTAATCGTTACGAGTCCGCATATCACGTACGATGACACATTGTGGTTCGTTTCGAATATCGCTTCGATGTCAACGTTTCCAAATGTCTCGAAAGTCGCGAAAATTTTACTCCTCGCCGGTGTTGTAACTGCGAAGCAACTGCTGTAAGGAAATACGGATATTATTTCCTCCCTGAATAGAATGTTTTGTCGAGTGTCATAATTCGGTGACATATGCGGGATATATGTATTTGATATCGGTTCTTATTATAATACGCAACGTTGTATTATAACATTTACTATTATAGAACAACATAATTATAACGTTAATGTATTAAGATTATTTTGTAACATTACAGTGTCACGTTGTAACTTCATTATGATACGCTTGCGCACGCATCAACATTCTATAATTATTTTTGTTTCAACGTATTTGTTGAGATAGTTCTTATATCGATCTTCGCACAAAAATGCATGGTTATTCGATTTTATTGTGGCATTTTTTAAAAAGAAGAACCGCTTGTATAATGACCTTTATTTTCGCGCCACGTGCACTCTCTGCTGCGCCATCGTATCGACAGTTCAAGGAAAAAGAACATGAAATAAAGTTCTCATAGATTAGCCAAACGCACACGCGTACCAACCTAACTAGAACGCAGCATGACCAACGTAAATTAAGACAGCCTTCCACAAACGAAACAAACATGTTCAACCGACATGTCGGTACTCGAGCACAAGAAAACAAATAAAATAATGTAATATCGATGTGATGCGAACAATATCATGAGAATAAGCAAATTTCAACAAGCGTGGAGCGAAGAGATATAAATTTAGTTCTGACAGTATGACATTTGCTCGTAGATGATCTTACTATCGAATTTGGTGAAAGTGTACGATTCTGTGGGATCGAATTAGCGAAGAAATGTACATCGGAATGAGCATTTGTGTGGGCATCGGTTTTGCGAGGAGCGATTTTACGCGAACAAAGAGTTGCTTTCGTGGTCGGCGTGTTGCGGCGAACAGTTTTACTGTTTCGGATATTTTTTGCCCGCTCCTTCGTTCGTATCCTTTGGTTTTCCACCCACTCGGCGCGCTTTGTTTGACGAGCAAACGATGGACGATCGAATTCGTGGAAAAACGTTGTTTCGTCATTTACCGTCAACCAACAAAGCACGTACATACTTTTCAGTCGAGCCACCGATTCGGATCTCCTACTGACTTGAAATCCGAATTAGCTGAAAGTTCTTCGCGTTCTCTCGTCTAGATTAATTGCACGAGTGTCGAGTTTCATTCGTGACATAGTTCGTGACGTAAGTTTCTTCGCTCGGTTTTGGTGCGACTTCGGAATAGCGTCTTAACACTTTGACTACCATGTCAGCCATGCATGGTGACATTTCAATACAGATTTCTATATTTGCATACAAATTTAACAACTATGTCATTCAAAATTTCTTCGCTTCTCTAACTGAAAATACTTGCATTGATTACTTGGAACTATGGAAAACAAATGTAACGAAGTATCGTGAAAATATTGGTGAGATTTGTTAAAAATAAAAATACCGTTTAATGCAATTTTCAGTTGCTTCTGTGTTGTAAGCAATGTGTCGAGAGATCGATAGAGATTGGTTGGACGACGTTCTTGTTCCCGGTATTCGTATTAAATTCTGGAGTTTGCATAACTCGTCAATTTAACGGTTCACCACGGTTAATTAGTCCAGCGACAATGAGAACAGCCGGTGTAATCCGAATGCGCAGTAAATTGATACATTAAAGCAATATGAAAACGTTTAAATTTCCTCGGGTAAGAACGAACGTTTTCGTTAGCATCTGTTGCACATTATGATCTCGCGTTTTATCGACGCGACCACGAAAATTACCGTCTCCGCGATAATTATGCGTCTTCTTTGTACCATGGCGCGAACGTTCTTCTTTTTTTTTTTCTATGAACGATACTTTTCGAAACTACTTACGCGTTCTGCGGCGAGAAATTATTTTCTGCACGGTGCGTGGATTATTTAACCGTTCCATTAATAGCTTTATTTATAAATTGCGGCTAAATGTTTGGTACTGTGCGAGCGTATTTTTAAAACGACCTTCTCCAATCGAAACGTATACACCTTCGATATCTACTATGTTCCGCCGTTCTTTTATTTCTCCATTTTAAAAAATTCTTTCGGAGTCGCGATATACATTGGAATACGAAGGAAACACGATTATGTTTATTATGTAATACGATTTTATTTACAGCGTTTCGTCGGTGAGACAGTTGTTCCTTCGTTTGAAACGAAATAACGTTTTATTCGCTTCGAATAAACAGCGAAAACATCTTTCATTGATAAAATGATTTGCTGTAAGACCAGTCTGGCTAGCAAGAAAAAGTCGCAGACAGTTTTAAATTCCTCGGGCGAATAAATTTGCTTTTTTTTCTTTTTCTTGAAATATGTATGCACTGACGCATCCAATGACAAATTCAACAGGTTAAACGCGTATAATAGATGCGAGAGAGTTTTTCTTGCTTATTTATTGCGGCTCACTACCGTCTTTTTATTCGATGATATTTTATATACCATTAGATTCCATCCGCTTTAATAACCTCTTCCTGTTGTTATCCAGCTGAGCTGAAATAACTGCGTTTCCCGTAAAACGCGGAAAATACTTGGCGGATTTTTGTAAACCAAATAATTTAGAAACTTCGAATCTCGACGTTTAGGAATTTGAGGATTCAAGAATTCAAGATCTGAGATTTAAGATTTAGGATTTAGTATTCATGATTTATCATTTAGGATTTAGGATTCATGATTTAAGATTTAAGATTTAGCTTTGAGAATTTAAGATTTTAAATGTGAGTTTCGAGATTTAAGAGGGATTTGAAAACTTTGTAGCTGTGGTAATTTAGAAATTTGTTAATTTAAGGACTTTCTGAATTTTGAGGTGTGGAAATTTCGGATTTGGGAATTCATTAAATAAATAAATAAATTCTAAAAATTTACAAAGTCCAAAGATTTTGGAATATGGTGTTTGAAAAGTTCAAGCATTCGGTGATTTCAGAATCTAAGGATTTGGACATTCGGGTATTGGAGAATTGAAGAATTTGAATATGCGATAATTGAAAACCAAGAAAAAACGATAATTGAAAAATGAAAGAATGTGGAAATTGTAAAGTTCGAAAATTCGATAATTGAGAAAAGAAAAAACGTGGAGATTGTAGAGTTTGAAAATGCGATACATGAAGAATGAAAAAACGTGGAAATCGTAGAGTTTGTAAATGCTATAATTAAAATGCAAGAAAATGTGAAAATTAAAGAGTTCTAAACAGCGATAACCGAAAAACGAAAAAATGCGAAAATCGAAGAATTTCGAAAGCGATTAATATCCGTCTGAAAATTCGTTAGGGAATGTGTTCGGCGAAAAACGAGTAGAGTAAGAATTCGTAAAGAGCGGTTTAGACGCGAACGAAATGGCCAACGATACGGTGTCGAGCGTATGTACTTAACCCAGGCCTCGTTTCCGTAAATCGATAAGGCGGTGGCTGGATGAACGAAACGTTTCGCGATACCAACGTACCGTGTAAAAATCGCGGCGGCGATTTCGAAACCTGTTGAACGGGTTTCTTATTTTTAACCGTCTCCATTTTACCCGTGGCGATTTAATAGCATCTGTAGAAGAGCGCGTCTCTCGTCTCTCGTCTCGCGTTCGATTATGAATCGAACAAACGGATAATTGAAGCCCTCTTCGCCGCTTTTATTCCTCGTTCGTCCTCCTCGACGTTTTCTCTCGCTTCGGAACCGAATAAAACTACTCGATTGCAGCGAAATTAATGCTCCTCGACTTTTCACCCTCTTTATCACGCTCTGCGTTATTCTACCGACTTCTCTTCGTTTTTACTTTTTATTCGCGGCGTTATGTAACCGGTTGGTATATTTCTTCGGTACTTGAACATTTCAATTATATTGGAAACGCGGGAATTTTTGAGTTTGATCAATTTACAGGTTCCGGTCTTTCGAAATTTGAGTGCTTGTTTAGCATTCGGGGATTCAAATCGGAGATAGTGATTAAGTGATTTGGGAAATTTAGGGATTTTAGGATTTGGGAATTTTTAAATGCTGGATTTTGGAAATTTTTTGACCCCTTGAATGGAAATTTGGAAATTGAAAATTTATATTTGTTGCTGCGTGTAACAATTTTATCGACACTATTATAACTGTATTTTATAATACGTATATATATTTAATAATTTGTACATATATTTTATAATATGCACATATATGTATAAAATATACACATATGTACATATATGTATAACGATATGTATTTTATAATCGAACTTAATAAATGTTAAACTGTATTATTTTTATTTATAATTCATTTTAATAAATTGTATAATGCACGAATGATTTTCGTGATTCATTTTAATAAATTGTTTAATACTCGAATAATTTTCGTGATTCATTTTAATAAGTTGTGTAATAAACGAATGATTTTCGTAATTCAATTTAATAAATTGTACGATTAACTAGCGAATTTCGTGATTCATTTTAATAAACTGTAAAAAAAATATATGTTATTGTACTCGACGATGTTTGGATTATTGAAATTTCTGAACGAAACAATTTTCTCGTTTCAGGTAAACATCTTCCAGATACTCTGCACATTTTTCGGGCATCATGCTCGTTTTGCTTTCTCCCGCTAAAATGCCGAATCCGTAATCATACGCAGTGCGTCAGGTAACAATTTGTCGTATTCACAGATGTTTTCAACATTTTTATCGCGGCACGAAACACATCGAATACAACCTTGATATTTCGCCGGATATTTTAGCCAGCGACACGCGAACGAAAATTATGGATCCAGTTATATTAAAACACAGACATTATTATCTTTGTGAAACGTTTCTTTTCGTTCGCAGAAGTATTATCGTATTAGGGTGTCTCGTAAGTTTCCTTCTTTTGTTTGATACAAACGATATTTATTGCTTAACCCTTTAAAAGTTGCAAATCTTCCTAGTTGAAAAGATAGATGAATTTCTTTTTAATTATTTTTTATCGGAATATGGGATTAATTGTAATTAAATAATTCAGATTATTTCGTTGTAACAAGATTTTATTATGAAGGATCTAAAGGAAGTTATTTCTCGTTTTATTTCCTAACTCGAAATAAATAAAAAAAACTTTCTTTTGTTTAATAACAGAGTCTCTGATTACCGTGATTCATTTTTGTGTGTATGAAAAGATCATAATCCATCGTTTTCTAAATTTATTTTCTTAATTTATTTAAATTATCTTTTATTTATTATTAATCGCCAATATTGTAAATTTCTCTGTGAGCAAACACTGCGCACAACTGCGCGAATGAAAATTAGACTGAAATTGAACATTGATCCGTGTTAAAAATATAAACGAAATTTACCGTATTTGAACTTCGAGTGCGTCACGAGTGTAACTCGGTATTATAGTGCAAGGTGTTAATCGTGAATATTTGGTAGACGGGGTTAAAAGGAGGGGCCGAAAAAGATATTGGCTCTAGCAGACGGGTGGACGAACGGTGTCACTGACCTTGCTTAACGATCGCTCGTGTCTGCAGACTCCCCGTCAACTTCGATTACAGAGGGGGATGCTAATGTCGTTAACGTTCGAATTTCGGGAGGGTTAGTTCCGTTCACATGCATAAAACACGATCACCACGTGTAATCCGATAATTTCTCGATACCCGAGATTGTTATATTTTTATTGATTTTTCGATTCACGATATTTCTACATTTTTATCGATTTTGTTTTATTCGCGAGGTTGTTACATTCTTATTGATTTTTCGATTTACGAGGTTGTTACATTTTTTATTAACTTTTCGATTCACGATATTGTTACATTTTTATTGATTGTTCGATTCACGATATCGTTACTTTTTGGATGCTCGAATATCCGAATTTAGGTGGCTAAATTTTAGTAAACTTCTCGGAACTATTGCAAAGGTTTTTGAGCATACAAACATAATCGTTTGTGTACACCGTCTTCGGCAAACATCGTGCACATAGTCGGTCATTTAGAATCATTTTCCGAGATTAAATGAGCTGTCGACCGATCATGCACGAATCCGTCGACTTTTGCCGGTAGGAAACGATAAAATTTTTATCTGCTCTCTGATACGCCCCGTTTTTTTTTTTTTTGTCACTGTAATTATCTCTCCCGATAAGAGAGCCGCTTTGTTCGAATATCTACCGAAATCGGTCTTAATTAACCGTAATTACGATCGGTCATGTTTTTATCTGCACGCATCGGACTTGTTCAGTTCGGCCTCTCCCGAACAGTACGTTTCCTTTGTTCACTTAGTTGGTCTTCTTTTCAAGATTATTGATATGTCACGAACGTTTATGTTTCAAGGAGACTCGTTTTTCATCTCGAACGGAGTCGAACGAAATAACTCGTTTACCCTGTGAGCATTTAAATGCTTGTAAGATCGTCGAGATGGTTGTTTCTGCTACTTTAGATTTAACGAATTTATAAACGCTCGATGCATAATTCAACAACTTGGGTTAACTGTAGCAGTCTCGACGCGTTGCGAGGACAATCGTTATACGAGTACAGAAACCCTTCGAGTAGATATCTGATAAATTTTTTTAAAGATATACGGGATAATAAATATAACATATTTATATGGATAAAATATATGCATATATGTATATATAATAGATAAAATATAAATGCAATATCTTTATACCCACTATAACAAGTTTATATAACACGGAAAAATAGTGATCATGTTCGAGAAAAATGCAACGTCGAGCCATACTCTACATACGACCGCAACGGGTTAATATATATGAATAATATAACTGAATTAATAAATCCATAATTAAAAGTTATTCGAAAAATTCGAACAAAGAACGCACCAGGTGCGTCACACACTAATTCGATGGAACATGACACTATACACGCCCTACGTTACAAACTTCATTCTGTAATTGTAACTAAAAATAATAATTGTAATGGTATGTAATTGTTCACATATCGTTCCCTATGCGTTCACTGGGTATAATATACGACGCATAGCGTGTGTCATAAACTATTTATTCGATGCATCAAAAGTTTTATGATAGCGTGATCTCGACATTCCGCTGTCCAGCTTGACCCACGACAGAAATTAATTGCGTCGTTTGTAACAAGTGAGAATTGCACAAACGGTCGTGATTGTTCCATTAGTATTTCCATTAGTAATTTACCGGGAAAAATTGGAACAAAGAGCACTTGTTTGGTCGTTGTTTGAACGTTTTATTCGCGCACTTAACCGGCTGAAGTTTCGTTAGAACGAAAGAAGCGTCTGAACCGGGCTTCGGGCGTGCACGTCGAATCGATATCGCAACTAGGACACTGGGTTATTCGGTGAACGGTGATAAGGGCCACCTCGAACCAAGGATCACGGTCGATAATGCTAAGAGACATCGCGCAACACCGTTACAAATAACTCTCTAAGGGTTGACTGGAATATAGACGGCCATCGAAGCCGGAGGACCTTTGTTTCTTTCTATCCTTCGTTGATAACGACCACATAAAGAGCCAGACATATGACATTCCAAATTTCTCTAAAATAGATAAGATAAATATATAATTTATTGTTCAGAAAAATTGTAACGAAGTTGGGAAAAGAATAAGGAACAGACAAATAGAATAGATGAAATAAATAAATATTTATTGTTCAGAAGAATAGTAACAGAGTAGCGAGGAGGGTAAGAGATAAAATAATGAAATAAATAAATATTTATTGTTCGGAGCATTTTATTATTGCAAAAGGCTACAGGGAATTGAACGAGTTATTTGCATAGTACAGAATTTCGCGTACGAAAGTGATCCAAACTGGCACGGTTAAGGAAACATGTCTGAAGGGAGAGAAAACAAGGCAAATTGTTCCGTTCGATACGCTTTTGAAGCGATGCACGACAAAGCGTCGCGACAAATCAGATTCCACTGCGGCGACTAACTCTACCGCCGCCATTAAGCTGCCTACACACCCACTCGATCTCCGCGGATCTACTAATTACAAATCGCTGATAAAAAAAAAGGAAAACAGGAACAAACAACTGTTGCAGTGTCTCGTACTTTTTATAGAAACGAACGCACGATATTTATTGTTTAACCATTTCCGACTCACGGTAAAAGCAGAAAACATCTCCGGAGTTGAAAATTTGTAACTTTTGTTAACATTAATTTCTTCGCAAAAACCGTACGACCGAGAGAGAAACGGATTTCGGATTCGTAATCGGCTCGCAAAAAAATCTGTAAGAATTTTATAGCGGATGTTACGTGTTCCGAAAAAAGTTAAAATTTGTTGTACAGCGTAATTATCCTCGGGATAGTAATTATCTTCCCGCAACGGGTATCCAAGCAAGCCGTCCCTCGCAATTTCCGGGCGAGTTGATCTTTGGAACGATCACAAAAGTTTCTCCCGGTTAGCCTTTCCACTCGACCCACTCGACGACGCACTCGGTGCGTCCGGTATATCCATACCAAATATAATTGACGATGCACCCGATGCGCCCCGTGTTTCGGTACCGAACGTAGTCGATTATTCGATCAGGATAGAGTATAAAAGCGGTCTTACGTGGACGTAGTATGCACCGTACCCGCAACGGGTATCGAAGCAACTCGTCCGACGTAATTTCCGGTCGAGTTGACCTTTCGAACGGTCACAAAAGTTGCTCGTGGGTTAGCCTTTCCACGTGGCAGGTGGCCGAGCAACGAAAATTACCGTGAAGGTTTCGCTGTGAACACGGCTTAATGGCTGCGGTTCGTCGCCCTACGCTCGTTCAATCCCCTGTTCGTCGTCTGGAACGACGACGAGGGTGCGCTGGAAATCTCGCGAGCCATCGGGGGAGGGAAATGGAGGACGATAGGGGGGGGGGAGGCTGCTAGTCGAATCGTTCTCCCTTTCATCCCCGCTTCGAAACCCACCCCGTACGCCCACCTTCCACCCCCGAACTGTGACGTCGTTGACCGTCGATGACGTCGGTGCGACGTCACCCCGGCTTACACCCACGTGCACCCCCGAACGCCACTGTACCCACCTCGCCCACCCTTGACGTCATCGGCCTAGTCGAACCTCCATCGACACGAATTTTCTTTCGTTCGTTTTCTTCGTGCCGGACGAGCCCATTTTAAACGAACGTTCGATTATCGTCTTTTCAAAGATTCATCGTTTTTTAACCCTTTACGGACGGGGCAGTTTCGAGCACCGTAACTGCGATAGTGATTTTAGCCCATAATTATAAAAGTAGTCTATGTAAAAATTAAAAAGCAATAAGTTGATCAGTTCTTTCACGCCACATTATTTTAACACTAGAACTACCAACCGGTCAAAATGACTGGTTTCGGGTTTGGCATTTTTTATTACAAAATTTTATTGCCGTCCTTTTGTCAAAATGTCTGTCATGTTTTATTGAGCTAATGAATGGTTGTATATGTTAGCTGATGTTGCAATATTTATTTACTTATTTTTCTACTTTATTTTCAGTTTCCATTTAATGCCAGTACTTCTAGTGTTAAACTAAATTTGTTCGATGTGATGTTTACGATATTGTAAAAAATGAATCCTTAGATAGTGGTTGTTGTTTCAACGTTGTATGTAATTCGTTTAGTAGTAATTATGAAAGTGTTAATTATATGTTAGTACGAAATGTCAAAAATTAAAGAAAATTGAGTTTACCAGACCAAAAATAATATTTTTCCCAAAGTTTCTCAGGATTATGCGTCAAAATAAGTTCGAACAAAAATTATCAAGTTAAATTTGAGAAAGCATTCGATTTCGTCGTAATACTCGTAGGCGTCGATTAATCTATTCGAAAAGACTATTAATAAATTTCCGATAGGGGCTCACCCAACGCGGACGAGCAATTTGTTGGTACGACTAAGGTTTTGTTGTACCGAGCTAAATTTGTTACTTTTGTACAATTACTAGAAGGACGCTTTTGAATCGAATTTCCTCAAGGACGACGATCTAAACTCCACTACGCAAATGTTCAAGGTGATTTACCTAATTTTATCGTCAACTTTGCTTTGCGATGCTATTCCATGGACAAAAATGAACGTGCCGGATTACGATGTAGATATTTCGGAATCCTTTGATGTCGTGATATATGTATATAATTTTTTAAGTATTTAAGAAAGTATTTAAAACAGCCGTACCGAAATCTAACTTAGGGATATATGATTGTAGAGATTTAGGGATTTACAGATATGTATATGAGTCCATACAAAATTTCGCTTTTACGGCGTATCTTTTGCTACGGTATCTATGACGCGCGCTATACGTCACAATTAAGTCGGATAAACATCGTAGAACGCGCGTCGTGTGTCATTGATTACGACCTATGACGTACGACGCACACGGTGCGTCTGACGTTCGAAGCGCAGATAACGCGCCACCCATGGTCGGCCATATTTTAATGAATGGTACAGAACGCGTACGACGCTCCATTTATTGCAATTACATGCATAATATACGACGCGCGCACAATGTCATCTGTTGCATTCAACAAATAACGTAGGACACCCACGTTGCGTCATAAATTGCGTTAGGTAAAAGGGCGGAGACTCCACGTCATCAATTACAATAAATAAACGGTATAGGACACACACGCGTCGTACGTTACGCTTAAACTATTGTCCTGTGCCGCACACGGTACGTCGTCATTTGCACCGAGTAACGTAGGGACTATTTGTTCTCATTACTTTATTTATCCAGTGGTGATTATATTATCTAATTCGGTTCGACCGATAACATATGAGTGTTAGGTACCTAAATTCAGTCGTTGACGCACTCGGTGTGTCCTGTGTATCCATATCGATTATGATCGACGACGCACCCAATGTCTCTTACGTATCTGTGCCGAATATACTCCACGATACACCCTGTGCGTCGCGTGAATCCTCATCGAATATAACAGATGACGCACCCGGTGCGTCCCGTGTGTCTACAGAGTGTAATCGATGACGGACCGTGTGCGTCCTTCGCGCTTTCGTCGAACACGATCGACGACGCGACACCGGTCGATCAATGAAAACGATAGTCCCTTTGTTCTCCGGCTGAATATTTCACAGTGAAAACAGCTACGTTATCATTTATAAATTTAAACGGTTACCGACATTCTCGATGCACCCTGTGCAGCGTTCTGAGAAAATCATCGGTGAGTCATGATAAGTGTGTCAACGTGCACGATAGCCATACACGGCTGACCCTTTCCAAGTTGCACGCTATTGCATGGTGTTGCATAAGATTGCATAGTTTTCTGTACTCGGTGCATTGCGCAGGCCTAATGAAGCTCTGTTATCCGGTACATTTGCGGTTTACGTTGGCACGTGTCGCACCAGGCCTGAGACGCGCCGAGTGCGTCACGGATTCATTCTATGCAACGTAACACTATGCACGTCCTACGTTATAAACTTCATTCTGTAATTGTACCTGAAATAGTAATTGTAATAGTGTATAATTGTTCACATACCGTTTCGTATGCGTTCACTTGGTATAATATACGACGCACCGCGTGCGTCATACATTGTTTATTTCATGTAGCTGATAGAATATCGTGTGCGTTGTTTATGTTGTAAATGGACGACGATAAGAAAACTGCTACGTTCGTCTATCGGGAATAAATTATTGCCAGATCGTAATAACGTTTTATCTTCGGTTAATCGTTGCAGCGGTAATTCGTAAGAAGGAAATTCAGACTTATCGAGTCGCATTTTGTACATACAATAATTACATGTTACACCATAAGTAGCGAATATAAGAGCGGGCATATTTTGATCGTGCGCGATAAACGAAAGCCTTCGTCTTGGTTTATCGTTTTTCTTCCCGCCTTTGCAGCTGACATTTTGCATACCGGCAAGGCTAAAACGTTTTGGTCGCTCGAGTTATGATACGAGTTGTTCGATCGTGGATAATAATTTTCCGCAATTTTATGGTCGGTGGATTTGCGGCAGTTTAGATTAAAGTGGGAGTTGATTCGAGTCGACATACGATTATGCTAGTATAGTAACGTTAAAAAAAAATCGCGTGATTATTAGAATAAAATATCTGTAAAAATCTGCTTATAACGTCGAGACTGATTTACGTCAGTGTACAGTATTCTTGTTATATTGTCACGAATAATAGGTTTTAAGTTTTCTACTCTTTTATCGTCGGCGATAATTGTCCAGTCACGCGATATCGCGTGCTAATGATTTAAACGCGATACGCTTCACCGGTAAAAGTTAATCTTTGGTTAAGCTCTCTTATCTTCCATGTTTTTATTGTTCAACAATCAAACTGTAGAGCCGCAAATACGACTTTTGTTTGCATACAATATTTAGCGAGTAAATACAAATAAACCATTTAGCAACTTAGGAAAAAATTACCACGAGACTTAGGTTGTGGACTATTTGAGTATTTCTTCTATTTAGCTTCGCATCGAGGCATCTCCAATGATATCGATTCGAAAGAAAGTTCAGGATACTTATAGAAAGATCACTTCACAGAATACAAAGTAAAACAATTTTAGAACATAGATCGCTATATAGAATATAAAATAATATTTTTACAACGTTTAAAAATATTGCGAACTTTCTCCACGTCGGTACAGTAATAAAACTTTATTATTATTTATTTTGATTTAATATTAAACCGATATTAAAGTTTTGCATCCTTTTATTCGCCACTCAATCGTTTCTAGATCACTATTTACACCCCGAGTATAAATATTATTTTTTCGGAAAATTTGTATGTTTCAAGGATCGGCGACTTAACACCAAATTGTAAATTATTCAGAAACTACTTTAAAGTAAATAGGAAGACAATAAAACATAAATTACATCTTTGTCTTGATAAAAATTAATACAGATTACAAGAAAACCACCATAAAAATTGTTGTATTCAGAAATGAGAAACTTGTGAAACGGTCATTCGACTCAAGAATTATAGGAAGATCGAAGTTGTCGAGGATCGATCCAAAAAAAACATCGAAACGCTGTCTCGACTCGTCGAGACACGCTGTAAATCTGTCCGTAAAGCGAATCCGAGAGAACTTCTCGAGGCAACAGTTTTTCGTTTGTCCCCAAGTTTCGTGAAAGTAAATGTTCGCGGTACTGTGCGTTTCCGTTATCTAAATATGCCGTTTACTGACGTAGCATTACGCTCCTAAAAATAAGTCAATGTCACGAACCTTTGACGTAAAGTTACGTTCGCCCGCACTGCTTCCCGACACCCCGTACAAAATGATCCGAACTCGAGGACTTTTGGAAACTAAATTTAACGAGCGATAAATTGATTACATTCGAGCGCGATAACATTGTCGAACGTTGATAGTGTACAGAGTAAATTTAACGCGCGATAAACCGATACACGGTGACACGATATTTTAGTTAAACACTGATATTATGTAAATTAAATTTAGCACACGGTAAACTGATCAATTCTAACACGATACCCGGCATCGATTTCTTGTAAACTAAATTTAACTCTTGTATAGCACATTCTGCGAATCGTTGATGGGCCGAAAGTTCGAGAAACGATTCTTAAAAATGGCCGCTCTCTCGATGTTTTCGATTGAAAATAAATTTAATCTCGTTACGTAACTTATGTAGACACTTCAAATTTTCTTCGATTCGTTTCGCATTACAAGTTTCTTCGGCATCTGTTTAAATCTATAATCGCATACAAATCTACTGACAATCAAAAATTCATTAACATCTGCTTTTCTTGCGAGGCGAACGCTAATACTAATAGCAAAAAGCTGGTGTACGATTAGGTTATGTTCGAAACGACAAAATCGATTCGAAGCGTTTCGCGATACTTCGTGGAATAATTTACCGAATTTTCATTAACTTGAAATATGTTTTAAAGTAAATGCAATCCTTAATCGTTAACTTATCCAACCATCGAACTCATAACGTCGAACTATATTAGTTTCTGGAAACGTTTAAAACGAATCGTACGTTTCGCTGGCAAATAGAATTCGATTGTTTGCCGCATCGCTCTGTATCGCTCTGCTCGCGCTCACTAAACAGCGTTCATGATATTCTGACAAAGCGATGCCACCTAACTCCTATACCGTGTGACAGGGTGCAGTATTTACAGCTGGCAAACTACGCTTAAACCTTTCCATCGTAATTAACGAAGATACGTGCGACATTATTTATGAATCGGAAACTATCGACTGATAATCTATATTGAAACACGTGGAATCGTATATTGTCGATGTCGGCTTGTCCGGACAGATTAAAGTATGGCGTCGCAATGTCGCCATATCTAAATTGATATTTTACGCGGTATCTTGCATAAAGGTTAAGAACGATTCGACGCATTTGAGCGCAAAATTTGTATCGTTGCGAAATCGTTTTCGACGCTTGGTTGACGAAGCCTGACCCTTTGATGTTTTCAACCATAGTACCGTAGACTCTAGTTATATTGCAACTTTCGATCGGTACCGCGCCCCACTGAAATTTCTTCGTTATCGTTGTGTACATACAATTAGAAATTTTAATTATTAGGAGGTGTCAAATTTTATTCCCCTCCCTCCGATCGATCATTATCAGTTTAATTTTCTTGTATTTTACTTGTATTTTTCCTTCCTATTCAATTAATGTTATCACGACATGCCGCCTTTCAATCTGAATCATCAGAGATCACGATGTTAACAGATTAATCAAACATTCTGTGAATATGTCGTTGATATTTTTTAGTGTTCAACGAAAATTTGATACATTCGAATGTCTTCGATATGTAATTCATTATGGAATCTAGTTATTGAGTTCATTATCTATACAAATTTTACTATACAAATTGGCAAATTTAATTAGATGTAAATTATTGTGTAATCACCGTAAGTTGCTTCGTGTAAAATGAAGGATCGTTTCGTAATAGATGAACAATTAAGCAAATTTTTTTAATTTGCAGTACAGAAACTGTTTCTCATGACGCGTAACGAGTGACGCAACGTGGGATTTGTTTTGTTGCAAATCACGTGTTTTATCGGCTTAAGTCTTACCAAATCCTGGTCATAACCATTACGTTATTGAAAAGTTAATACAATCTTAATAATTGACTTCTCGTTACAAATTCATTAGTTAATTATTTGAGCTGCAGAATAGAAAGTGAGTTTTATTAATTCCTTGGAATCGAGTCGATGCCTCGAATGAAGTACATAATAAGTTGCTTCTATATAAAGATATCGTGGCGTTACATAATTATCATTGGAGATATCTGCTGCTCGAAACATTAAACAGCTAAAAATTTAAGTGGAACGAATTTCGCTTCATTGAACAGAATAGAGTATTTGATCGTACTAACGATTCTTTAAGTATCACGAATTATTCGTACAAGGTCGAAATAATTTAATCCGCTATAACGATCTAAAGAGAATCTAGAATGTTTATGAAAGCACGTTTAAGTGTTGAATAAAAAACTCAATTATCATTTTACAAAAAAAAAAAAACTTTCCGCGCTTACAACAAATTAAGCAGATAAAATTTATTGGAATTGCGCGACGTTTGCACAAAATGTTCATTAAAAAAAATTACAATAAACCATCGAAGCAGCGCGCAACTAACGAAACGGTGCAAAGGTAAATCTTTAAAACAGCAGCAAAAGCCGGGGGAGTTAAAAGACCCGGTTTCGAACAAATCACGTAATCGCTTTATTCCGTTACACAATTTCGCATAATCGAAACGAATCGGATTTTCGAGATAACTCGCAGCATCGTCGCGAGTTCAAATATTTGAACGGCGCCGCGTATTCGAGTCAAGTTCAACCGAATTCCCGGTCATAAATTACGCAAGGTAAGCCAACGTTACTATCATCTCGAGCTTCGTTCGCGCTCGGACGTTGTTCGAATCGTTCACTGTTGGGGCGACGTGACGTCACGGTGGAACGGGGATCGCTGATTGGTTGACGGGCCGGGCGGTGTAGCGTCACGGTCGCGGCGGTAGGGGTAAGAGCGCGCGCGACATAGAACAGTAAAAGAGGGGCGACCGTGCGAGGAAGGCGAACCCGTCTCGTCGGCTGTGCTATTTTCATCGGCGCGCTACTGCTGGCCCAGATTCGATGCGAGCGTCGCGACGCGAACGCGATATTCGACTTGTCTGCGAATTCGCTGGGCCTCCCGGCTCATTGTACGCCTTCGGCTTCGATTGGCGATAATTTCGGGCTAACTCATTCGTTGACCGTAGCTGTCGTGTGCGCGAAACGGAACTCTCGATAGACGGGTGAGCGACATTATTGTTGTGTTGTATATCTTGAAGTTGCTTCGTCCCTGTTTATCGTACGCGAGGCCCTCTCTCTAGAGAGAGCGTGTTTTTATGACCCTACGGATTCGTGACCAAGTGAAATCTCATCGTGTGCGACACGCGGTGTGCACAAGTGCTCGTAAGATGTGACTTCTCGGTATGCGACTGCGTGTGCCTCCTCACGTCGTTTTGTCAAACGCTAAAACCGTCTGATGCGCGAGTTCACGTTTCTATATCGCTCGTTTTGTGTTGTTCACATATTTTCGTGTTGTATCTCACTGTAAACCCAGGAGTACGAGGCCGTACTGTACCCCTATTGTCGCTGCTGATTGCATGTTTCGCCGTCAAATGACCTTAAGGTACGTGTCTCTCGTCGTTACGACACATTTCTTTGCACTCTGTTGTTTGTCACGTGGCGGAATTTTCACCTGATCATATCCGATGGGACTCATTCATGGACTCGCGGGCGAACGGCTCGCACGCATTCCTTGGCATTGCGAGACTCGTTAACGGCCATCGATTATTAAGCGGATCGTGTAAATGAAAGTACGTTACGAGTTACAACAGGTTGCCCGTTTGTCACACGATTTTTCTATCGTATCTGGCATTCGACGGTTAACACGCGTTCCCGAACGTACGTGATTCGATGCAACTGATGGCTGCGTTTCAAATGGCACTATATGCATATGTATAGGGAAAGAGGAAACTGAGTGCTTTGTAAATTCTTTTCGCGCATGTAAAAATAAAAAACGAATACAAACATATGTTGGTTCGTATTATGTAAATTATTTTGTGAAAAAAGATATCGTGCGATTTGTGGTATAATGTGCGGATGTCGAAGGATTAAGCGTATGAAGAATATTCAAGTTCGCGGCTAACTTCGAAGCATGGATCAGAAACGGATTACGTTATCGTTCTATGTATGCATATTATATTGATGGCAGAACCTCGGTTATAGGACCAGTCATTACGATGGTATTACAACCAATTATTACTCCTCACGGGTATTAAATCGTACGATCAGACTCTGAGCTTGTTAATTGCAATGTATACTATTGTATGCGGCCACTTTCACCATAAGAATCAACGCGTCTTCGGAACCATTACGGTATTCAACGATTATGCGGATGTCTCAAGACTCTGATTACTCTTATTTGTTATTGAAGTTACATTTTCTTGCCGCGCAGAATAAGGTAATAGATACACGCACGGAAACAGTTACTCTTGTATCTTCCATTGGTGCTTCTGTCGTCTCGCTTCTTTTTTCTCGACAACTTCCAGCATGTTTTCTTGTTGCGCGTAGCATGGCCGCTAAAGCCATCTCTGGTGTGTGTTCGACGCGTGATCGATCGACCGATTTTTCTCTTCGTGAAACGTCCGCTCGTTTCTGGCTAAATGTAGAATCGGCACGTGGGAGTCTACGTGGTCGACACACGGTATCCGTTTGCTATTTATCGGGGCTCAAATTACGAATCGGTACAACATCGAAGTAACCCTACGTCAGTTTAACTATTTTTATCTCCAACCGTTTTTTCTTCGAGCACATTGAACTTGCGCGTGACCCACGACGTTGCTTAACGTTCGAAGGGCCGATATCGGGTCACTTGTGACCCTTATCGTTCACTTTTACATAACGTGGATCTAACTTTTAAATAAAAAGTTGTTATTTTATTCTCGAAGGATACGAATGAGGACGACATAATTGTGTTTATCATTTTATTTCTCGCTGACTATTTCTTTACGAGACCCACGTGGTGCGTCATCTGTTGCATTGAAGAGGTACCGTAAGGCGCACACGGTGCGTCAAATATTGAATTGCACCGATAGTATAAAAAAAAAACACGCACGATGAGTCTATTGCATTGAGTATTTAACATAGTACAATGCGATGTATCATAGATCAATACCCGTATATGTAATTGTATTAATATCGAGTACACGCGTGACATTTGTTATATCGGACAAATGGTAGTGAACACACGTGTCGATCAATTAACACATTACACAGTTTATGCGGAACGCACATGTTGCGTCAGTGGATCGTATAGATATAGTATAGGACGCATACGGTGCGTCATATAGTACGAAACGAATATACCAGCGTAATTTTTTACCGTAATTAAATGCCATCGAACGAAAGCGATAGACCACGGTCGATTGTATCGGAAAACATGTAGACGTACCAGAAGTACGCCGTTAAGAATAGATGGTTCTATCGAAAGCGTATCATATGGAGTATTTATTTCTGAATGTATGGAAACGCGCAACAAGCTGTTTTTTTTTATGAAATATTTTATTACCAACGTGTCATTCGATCTCGTGACGCGGTGACACGCGATCGGCGCGTGATCTTGAAACTTCATAACTCGTTGTGAAAATATTGCCATTCGATCGTAGTCGTTTCAGATTCTTCGTGTCACCGCAGTAAACTGGTTCGCGGCGTTTCTTGTCCGCTTCCTGTGTCGTACGATGACATAATCTCGGTGGAGTAGAAGCGCCGGCTACAATCGGACGTTAATTCTCCGGAAAATCAATTTTCTGGTGTAACGAGTCAATAAAATGACAAAGCTGCGCGTGAGAATTTTAATCGCGTCGTTAAACCGAATAAGCATACGTAACGTATGTAAATTGTATCGAAATCTCTGAATTTCTAAACGCTAAGAAATGGCGACGAGGGGATAATGCGTAAATACGAAATTGTTTCGAAGCGTGTACCAACACGTATTTTCTTTGCGAAATGTTCGCTAAACTTTGTTATGCTTAATTCGAATAACACGGTTGATAATAAAAGAAACGAGAATTATTTATAGATATCGAGGGGTGTAGACATTCGTTTAAATTTTTATTTTTTATTTGTTATTCTTATTTGTTTATATTGTTTATTTTGTATTTTTTATTTCGAATTTTCAAATAAAAATTCTTACCATATTTTGCCAAGTGTACAATGTCGTTAAATTTCTTTGGAATTTTTATATTCCAATAAATAGAGAAATTAGGATGAAATCCGATAATCCGAATTTAGTTTGTAAGTACCCTGGATAGAAACTGGAAACCTGATATGCGATGTTCTTTCTTTATAGACCACCGAATGGTTACAATAAATTCGAATAAAATAATAGAAATAAATTTTGACCATCTTATCTCGACATACCATTCTAGGAAAGATTTGAGAGATGTTTCAATTTAACGATTTAATTTAATGATTTAACGATTTTATCGATGATTCATGGAATCTTAAGTTCGAAAGCGGGCAGAAACTTTGAAACGATCTTCCGTCGAAATTAACTAGATTTAAAACTGATAAGAGAAGTTGTCTTTGGTAAGAAGCACGTATTTCTTAAATATAAGCTGTATTGTATCATTTATCATTTAATATCGCCATGAATCATCTATGATGAATGTGTTCTGAGCTCACTGAAATTTACGAGTATCGGTGATTCACTATACTCAATTAAGTGCTGAACTAATCGCAATTACTTGCGATCAAAAATTTGACAAATGGTGCTCCCGTTAATATTATTTTTTTTTTATTATTTTTCATTCTGCTAATTATCGAACAATGACTTTCGATATTTGTGCTAAATATTAATACTCAACGAGTCGTGTAGCAAACTAAATTATCTTTGGTCTGATAAAACAATTTGAATAAATATATTTTAATCAAATGTATAATGTTACACGTGAGCTGTTTGAACACAGTGAAACGAGCAACAATGACAATTAATAATAGGAATTCATAATTTCCAAAAAATTGATTAACTCTAGAAGTACCGGCATTTAAGGTATATTTACTTTAAAATTGAAAATAAAGTAGAAAAATAAATGGATGAACTCTGTAGCAGCGCCTAACATATACAACCATTCATTAGCTCAATAAAAAACATGACAGATATTTTGAAAAAGGGACAACAAAATTTTGTGACATAAAATGTCAAACACAAAACTAGTCATTTTGTTTCGAAAATATTTTCACAATAATTTTAATTGAATTATTATTATTATTTCTTTAAAAATTTAACAACAAATTTAATTGAATTATTATTATTTTTTTGTGTATTCGTATTATCATTTCTATGTTATTGAAATGTATACCAATTGTGTTACGGAAAATGTAAGACGCACCCCGTGCGTCGTACACCATTACAGTACACGATACATTATTTACATTTAACGACAAATGTAAGACGCATCGGGTGCGCATCCACCATTACAGTACACGCGATATATACAATTCACTATAATTCGTGCCTTACAGAGTTAAAGGACCACCAGGTTAATATTTTTCGAGGAAGCGTAAATCGAAATAATGTTGCTCAGATCGCCAGAAAATTTCCTTTCCGTCAATAGGTGTTTTCTTTCTCGCGTTAACCGATAAACTCTGCAACGATATTCGCAGTGACTCTTGACCCGTGATTTTTCTTGTTCGCGGTTCATATTGTTGTAGACACTAGCTACATCGCGATAATTAACAATGGATTTCCTTGTTTAATGTGCCGCCCAGTTCTGTAACTTTCCTGTATATAACAGTAATAATACTGGGTAACAGTAATAATTAATAACAGAAAATAATAATTTTTAAAAAATTGATTAAACTATGCAGGTAAAAAGTTTGCAGGAAAAATGCTTTCAAGTGCAAAGAGTTAAGGGGAGTCATGGAAGTAGTATAACGAGGTAGACGCCAATAGCCTAATGCGTAGCGTCACGGACTACAAATCTGAGCATCCGGGTTCGAATCCCAGAATTTCGGGGTTTCGCATTTTTTCCGTATTTCTATGATTCTTTCAGTCTACAATAAATATTAATTTTCTTATCCTCATTGCGTTAAATACTATAAAGTTCATCGACTTATATCTGTCGGTACTGCAAAAACGGTCGACTCTCGTTATATCACCAAAAAATATATTCATCGAAATAGAAGAAGGCACGAACAAATAATAATGTAACGTCGTGACACGTTCGTGTAATACTTGACGTTCTATAATAGAGAACGAATGTTTGTACATCTCAACTTAACTTTCCTAATCACAATAAACAATGACTAAATTGTTCCTGTAAGTACAGCAAAGAATGTTGCAGTAAATGGTATCGTTTAATCTGCCTGTATCAGATAGATCGGTGTCCTTGTTCGTTGACGATGTACAGAACAATGTCAGCTACGCGAATTCTCTTGTGACATAACAGAACATAGATATTTTTCTTCCGATTTGTGCTCGTTGTTTGGTTCGCGTGCCAAATTGTTCAATTGCCAATTGTGGGAGCTGTAACAGCGAACGTTTTCGCTAGCGAAAGATCGTAGTTTACACGTGTCGAGATTATTAGGCGGAAATAATTTGTCTTGTTCGCAGATATCCTTTAATCTACTTTCTCTTAATTAACGTATCGCCAGATTAGAGATACATTATTTATTATTTCTCGTTCCGGGGCGTGATTTTGCAGCGGGGACGAGTATAATAAAAAAAAATACAATATCCGATTAGGTGGGATAGGGTCAGATATACTTGTGGTTTTAGAAATTTGTAAATTTGGGGATTTAGGGATTTTGAAATTTGGGGAATGGGAAATTTGAGGATCTTAGGATTTGGAAATTTGAAATATTTCCGAATTTTCAAAAATTGCACATTTGTCGAGCCCCAAATATCCGAACTCCAAATGTCGAAATTCCAATCTTTCAAAAACCTAGAAATACTAGAAGTTCGAAAAACGTAGCGAAGACAAATGGTATGCCGAAAATTCGCGTATCACGGATTGCCGTAAAACGTGCGATACCGTGGGCCGATACGTCCTGCGAAAATTAATTTCGCGACGAGACGAAAGTTAGAGGGTAAACAGCGTTAGTGCGGCTATATTTAAAGTTCGCTAGTTGGGCTTAAAATATCTAGCAGGGAAACGCTGACGGAAGGAGATAAAGTGCAACGTGTACCGACCGCATCAACGGCAACGGTAAATAAAATTTTGTTTACTATTATCCCATCATTGAATTTCGCACGAAATTATGCATTTGTATTGAGCTTAATCGGGCCCGGTTTGGTTACGACCCGAACAAACAGGCTTACGCGCCTGCAATGTAGGCGAATATACGTGTATATTGTTTTCTGAAGCCCGATGCAGGAAAAATGGAAAAACACGACATTATAGAGTAATCTAAGATCAATCGATATGATCAGATTTCCTCGACGCTTTATTTACGACAAAATTTAATTCCCAAAATTTATGGAGTGATTTTTCGCCCTCGACTAAATGATTAAATTATTTGTAATCGATTGTATGCGACGCCATGAATTGTATCGGCTGGAATAGGACACACACGGTGTGTCATTGACTGTAATTGAATAAGTGGAACACGACACACGGGGTGTGTTATCGGTAAGATAGAACATGACACGTACGGTGCATCGTCTACCGTCTAATAAACATGATTTACACGATACATTATTATTTGTATCTAACGGAGAACGTAAGACGCACCGGGTGCGTCGCCCACCATTACAGTACACGCAGCATACACGATACATTATTTACATTTAACATCTGTAGGGGGTTCTAAATTAATACTAAGTTCGCAATTTTCAGGACTAAATATGTTTATTCTCTGTGACGTCTGTTTCGAACGAGGAACGACAACTTACTAACTGACTTTTCCCTCGACCATTTCCACAAAGGAAAACTGAGTTGAGGGCGTACGTGACCCCGGTCAGGGTGGCCCGTTTAGTCCCGCCAATGTCAACGGGCCCACCCCTTAGACCCTCGGTCTAAATGCTAGCAGAAGAGCCAACCGTCTACATAACAAATGGAAGACGCATCCGGTGTGTCGTCCACCATTACAGTACACGTAGCATACACGATGCATTATTTACATCTAATGACAAATGTAAGACGCATCTGGTGCGTCGTCCAGAATTACAGTACAAGCGATATACACGATCCACTATAATTTGCGTATAACGGAAAACGTAAGACGCACAGGGTGCGTTGTCGGTTGCACGTAACACGCGGTGTAGCATGAATCGCATCGCGTAGTTAACGCGAGACTCATACGGTGCGTCGCCGGTTGCATCGAATAGTATAGTTTGCACAGGGTGTGTCACTGGTCGCATTTACAGTAGGGGACAAGCAGGGTGCATCGTTGGATGCATTGCAGGAGTAGGATACTTACGAAACTTCATTGATTTCGCGGAATAGATAGGATATACGTGGTACTTCATTGATTCTATTCAGCGAATAGAGTATAGCGGGATATACTAATGGTTATGTACGGAACGTCATTGATTGCATTCGACAGATAGAATAAGATATCCATGATTCGTCGCTGATTGCATTTACATTACTATATGTAGGATATATACGGCATATATCACCGACCGAATTTGATAAAATAAACATAAAATAAAATTCATGGTATATCACTGACTGAGTATATGTATTGTGTAGCATTCGACGGTGTATGTTACGTAACACAGATTAAAATATTTGAAAAAAATTGTACTTGCAAATGTTGAATTACCCAAACATATTCTAACCGGATAATCTTACGATATCGTATGTGTACAGATTTATCATTTTCCTGCTTGGCAGATTCGATATAAATCTCGTTTACTCTGCAATCTATAATTTTCCTGTTCGCTAATCCTCGCGGAAAGTATCTAGATTCTCGTAGAGTGAAAGTCAAATAAATAGAGAATCGAAATATCTCGCGTTATCGTTTCCAGAAAATATTTGTTCGGTATCTTCTTATATTGCACTACTATAAAGTACACGTTTTAAATTACCCGCCTATTCCAAGTAATCCCGAATAAAAACAACAAGAAACGAATCACGTTGTCGCCATCTTCTAAGCAGCAAATATCGTTGCACTTTCCTGCTATAAATTAGTGTTCCGATCGGCGACCGATAGTCTTATTAACGGTAGTTGGAACTACCGTTAATTATTCGCTTAATGCGAGTTATGTCCCCTTTGAATTTGCAACTGTTTGCATTTGGGCAAAGTATAATAAGATGTTATTTTAGCAGTCAACGAGACTGGATTGAAACACGCGTTCAGTTGCTATAGTCGAAATGCCGACGATGAGGAAAAGATGAGGAGAGAGCGAAAAGAAGGGGAATTATTATTCAGCGGGCAAGTTGGCGCGAAACTATATTTAGCTAGAAATTTTATCCAGGCTCCCGTACAGAGGAGAGATATTCGGTTATCGGTGTTAAACTCGCGACTGAAATTTATTTCTCGAGCGGCGATCAAAAGCGTGTAAGTAAATTAATGACTTTCCATAGCGTCCAGTCATTAAAATTCCCGGCCGACGGCCTGACCGGCACCGGACGCATTTCGTTGCGTTAAAATCGGCCGGCTTTGCATCATCCAGTGTCACCAGGCTAAACCGCTAACAAGCGCGGACGACGCGTTATAGTTCCACCTAAAGATTTATGTCCTTCAAGGTCGTTCTTCCGACCACCGTGAATCGGCAAATGTCGAGTGCAAATGGAAAACGTAAGTGTCACTTTCCGCGTTTATAAAAAGCCTTCGTACGGTCCCCAACGTTGGCAAACATGGATAGTGCTTTTACGATTGCACGCAGTTTTTACACACTTCGCTAAACAATATAATTTTCCTCGTAAATTTAGTTTTGACGCTTACGACCTTGCATACGTGTTTCCGCACTTCAAATAGATATTTAACACTAAACCTACCAAGGGGGTCAAAATGACCAGTTATCAAGTTTGTAATTTTAAGTTCGAAAAAGGTGGCATTTTGGAAATTCATGTTGATTTTTACCAACATAAGGAATTAATGTGTACATTAATTTGTGTTTCATCGTTCGTTTATTCCCTTTATAATTACATATTTTATTTCAAAATAAGGCTGCATTATATGCCGGTAGGTTTAGTGTTAATCATAAACAAACGATATGACAGAATCTAATATACGTATTAACTTATAATCCTGATAAAAATCGACACCGATCTCGAGAAAACTATCTCAGCGAATTTCAGTAACTCGAAAATTCGTGAACGAATATAAAGAACACAATTTGTTTGCTTCTTTTTATTGATCGTCCTATTTTTAAAGAAGTTTTCGCTCGATCACAATAATCCAGTATATCCTTCGATATAGAAGTGTTCTTATCGGAATAATCGATAAGCGAAAGGAAAAGAATTCCATGTTTCCGTGAACGACGTCTTAGCCTCGATCGTGGAATCGTCCGTAATGTAGAGTGTTTCAGCGTGTCGTTGTATATTTATAGTTCGCTGAATTACACTTCGGTGAAAATAGAAACGTGAAAGTTCAATGTATCCGACCGTTCTTGTTCACTCGTATATCGGCGCTGTCCCGACATTTTCACGGCCTTAATTTACACGCCCGCGGGCATAACGAGCAGAGACCCGCATTGCGCGTTGATTTATCTTGTTCGAACGCGGAGAACACCTGTATGCATTTCTCGCGTATTCATTGAATTTACACGTCGCTCTGGTGCATATGACGCGTTCTTCGTATGCCGCGTATAGTTGGGGAAAATAATGTCGTCAATAATGAATTAGGAAACCTAATCTACGCTTGTATCCGCTTCGCGAATTTCATGGAATTTGTCTGTCGTTTTTTCGCGCGTTAACATCTGCGCACAAACTTTTGTCCCGTTTAAACTTAGACTTTCAAAATCGTTTCGTAGACCGAACCGAACCGTCGATATATTATGACAATTTACGCGTAACGAAGTTTCTGTCGCTGTAACTGTCGATTAATTCGAAAGAATATTGCATAATTGAATCAATAAATGGGAAAGATTCCAGAATCTTTAAATAGGATAATGCGGGAGCACCCAATATGTTGGCCCCGTCTCGAGTTCGGAAAAATTCGGACGAGATCCGGAGAAGCACGAAAGTGGCTTCGTTTGTACTTACACATCCTCGCGAACTTTTAAAATCTAAACATTTGAACAATTTTTTAAGCCGTTTTTCTTCTAAGACTTTAATTGTCTACTATATAGTGTTTTCTTCTATTCTTTCTCGGTAGTACTAAAAATACTTGGTAGAATTTATATTCAAATACTTAAGACGGAAAACGATTAGTTTATTTTAATAAAAGCGTACAAGAACTTTCATGAGCGATAGGTATTAACCTATAACCGAGCGAATGCGCGGTACTCGCAAGTTTCACTCGTCTCCGATTGCGATACACAACCATAAAAAGATGAACGATGCCTCGTGTTCGTACTCGTTTTCACTGGGGCTAACGTATTCCATGCCGGAGAAGTAGGTTTCTAGGTTGATTTCAGTGAATCTTTTTTTTCACCACCGGTCTGCTGAAGGTGCTAACGGTAAAACCACGGATACGTGGCGACCTCTGCACACGTCCATTCGTTGACACGCTTTAATCCTTCGATTTTAAAACTTTTTCTTTTGCATTGGTGCAGTTGATACCACCCCATTCCTGATCTTGGTACGCGTTGCATAAAAGACTTCTTTCTGTATTAGTTGTTACAACCCCGTTAGTAAGAAAATACTATCAATTTTTTTCTCGAGATTCTGCAAACTCCAGTGGCGACTTTGTAAAGTAACACGAGTAGTAGATTCTACGAAATATCCGACCGTGAAACAATATATGGCTCAACCAAGGTTTTATAGTTTTCCAATTTCCGAACATAAGTAATATATTATTTCCAGTCTTTGATATTGGTACTACTTCGGAATTCGACGATAAATTCACAATTCCGATAAACAGACGTGTACGTTACAAATTCGCGAGATGTAGTTTACTATTTTATTCTATGTTTGAAGTATTTGCGCGCGTCACGACGCTTAACGCGTATGACTCATTAAACTCGCTATTCGTTCTTCGAATTATGTAGGTCGTTTGCCCAGCATAATGTCTCGTAAAATGTATGTTTTTTTTTTATTAGCAACGAGTAAGGGCTTGCAGAGAATTGAATAATCGACGTTGTAAAATTGGCAAGATGGATTCGACCTTGAAACGAACACGTTGTAAAGTGCAGAGTGGAGCTCGTGACTGTTCATATACTGACTGCCAATTATTCTGGTTATTCCGGTACGTCGATTCAAGCGCTCTCACTTTTTTCGATCCGTCATCCGACTGTCTTAGAATCAGTTCGAAGATGAGACAGGCATCTTCGGTTTCGGAAGCTTTCGTTACGTAAAAAGAGATTTCGTAAATACGTCTCGACATCCTGACGGAACGACGCCATGCTGTGCCATTCGTCTCCCCCCTGAATGTATCGATGCCTATATTTGTTCGATGTGCGCTTCAAATTTGCAAACGTGTCTGTACAGAGACGTCTGTCAGTCGGACTTATCTTCGTTCGCGCGAGCTAACCCAACTATGCGAATAACCGATCGGCGTTCGCGCGCAAACGGGCATGGGAAGTGTGTACGGTTATAAAACTCGTAAGGTCAGGAAGTGTTAACGAAGTCGGGTCTTTTAAGTCGTTTGTTATTTCCGTGAGTATCTTTGCAGTTTCTTAGAATGCGCTTCGATTAAACGAACAAATTAATTAAAACGAAGCTAATTCAAGTATATGATACTATATACTATCTGACAATTGTCCGTTGGATGAATTCGTCACAATTTAATCCGATGTAATGGAATTCGACTTGAATTCATCCGACACGTTTCAATGCAATTGGAATGCATTTCGAGTCCACTTGCGTTAGTTCGACACGAATCAATTCACATTTTAATTCGATGCGATTCCAGTCACAGTATTAAGCATTCAAGTACTTAGTTTTTTAGTGTAATTCGACAGTTTACTCGATGATCGTGCATAGTAAACGAACATGATCAGTTTTCTTGCTTTGAAGTACTCACTCGTGTTTTATTTTTATTTTTTTTTTTTTTTTTTCATTGGCTTAATTGAAGAAATATAAAATTAAAATAACATTTTCGTTCTCATTCGATGGAATTATTATTTATATTTGCAAATGTATCGCCTGTAGGTAATATTGTTACATTCTGAGAATAGTGACCTAGACATTTCTATTTACGATCAGCGCAAAACCCCTCAAATCGGATGCATAAAATGACGGAAGTACTTCTTCGAGACCCACATGTTTTGAACTGTCTGTTTCGTTTGGCAGTGGTACAAAAGGCTCATGCCAAAAAGATAAAGAGAATTCATCTTTGTTCGGCGCTTGTTAAAACGTGTTGAATAGTGCAACCATTGGGTGCAACTAGCGCCATTGATAAATATAAAACACGTTCGGCGCGGCATTTAACTGCAATGTGTCGCTCTTCTTTTGTTACTTCCTGAACGTTAAATCACTTATGATAAAAAAATATATAAAAAGTTAAATATAATTGTATTATTTATAATTAAGTTTTTTTTCAGCCATGTCTTACATGACCTGTAATTTGAAGTGTATTTATCAAGTTCAACCTACTTCGTTGTTATATTATTTAATACGTGTACATTACATACGAATATTTAATGTGAACCATTCTTCATTTCTCAATGTACAAACTTTTTCCAAAGTGTAAATTTTCAAATACTCCTAATATATACGAATATATACACATTATATCATTTTGGATTTATGTATAAGCTATGTTGCTAATCGATTATAGTCGAGCTTCGAGAATCGACTAATGTCATTATGACAACCCAAGTCCTCCGGAATTTGCCTATTCAAAAATTTTTTACCCAAGAGACGAATTTCATACGTTGTACTTTCGTAATGAACTTTCACACAGAAGTATTATCGCAATTATTCAAAATCTTGTGGGTGAGGCTTCTATTAAATATTTACTATGCACACATGAATATAATTCACGAAAATTGATACAAATTTTAGCACGTGCGTAAGATTCATAATACTTCATAAATTCTTCCTTGTTGCAAGCAGAACAAGAATATTACTTCACTTATTAAAAATAAAAAACGTATTGAGGCTGTAACTTTATTGTTTACCATTTATAATTTAAACAAATTTTACATTCGCATTAACTCCGTTGTCCTAACCTTTATTCGTAATAAAAGGATCTGTTATTTTGTTCTGATAATTACTGTTTCAAAATAAATGCCTTTAATACGAAAATGAACAATTAATTTCTTCATGAGACAATTTTTAATTAACCTTTCTGTTTATATTTGTGTTGCAGTTTCCTGGTGAGTGCATCCTCACATACATGGAGTTTCAGCTGGATAGTGCAGAATACTGCCAGGCTCAACACAAATAGAGAGACACGCCCAAACATCCTAGAATCAACTGGGTGTCATTAAAAGAAAAAAAAAAAACATAATCAGGCAAAGAAAAATTTGATATTATTGGAATCGTTGCCTCAAAGTAAAAAAAAAATTAATCATCGGCTGGTCATTGTATGAAACATAGAAGAATTAAATAAAATCAATTGTTAATTTACATTATTAAATGCAAAAATTGTAGTTACTGAGCGCACCTGATTCAGGCGCACCCAGTGCCAAATAGGTAAGGATTATTACCACTAACATCATTATGTTTCTATTGAATCCTATATAAACTCAGATTGAAATCTGCTTTCAGATAATCTTCCGAATTGTAGTCGAGGATCCCAAGAGGGAATCAATCGCATATCAACAACGCCTAATGTAACGTAGCCCTCACCCTTTCAGTGAAATTTGCACCTTAATAACCTTTTTTGAGGTCTACATGTAAACCCATTGTTCTGTCCTCTGTAAAAAAATAAAAAAGTATTGATATAGTTAAATGAAAAACAACTTTATAAGACTGACATCTATGGGCTAAGTTGTCAAATTCAGCCTTTATCGCTTCGTATAGTGTGGCACATTGCAGAAATAAAGAGAAACAGCGTTGTACAAAATTATTAAAAGAAAAATTAGAACAAATACACGGAAGTAGGAGTTACTTATTGCTTGTTGTCCAAGAGGAAATGAGCAACATGAGGGTGAAGGATATCAGGCCAGAGCCCGCCGAGATTGAATACAAAAATATGAAGTTCCTCATAACTGATCGGCCCAACGATCAGACCATTCATACTTTTATTCAAGTAAGTTTCTTAATAGTTTCTGTTCAATAAATATTAGACTAACTACGATTCTTGAAACTACTAAACATTATGATTAAACAAACAGGAACTAAAAAAGCACAATGTGAAAGAAGTAGTGAGGGTCTGTGAACCAACGTACAAAGTTGAGGAACTTAAAGCAGAAGGGATCAATGTTGTAGACTTGGTATTTGACGATGGCACATTCCCACCCAATGAAGTAAATTAGTATTATTATAATCACATACAGCACCTTCTTTTTCAATTCCTTCAACCCCTTTTTCATAAGTGAAAAAGAGGGTGCAATAAAATTCTTATTACTATAGCTAAAAGCAGCTGCATTGAAAAAGGAGGGTGCACCATGTTTTAACATTGAAAAGACTTGATGGGATTTGATAATGATAATGAATTATTATTATTAGGTCATCGATGAGTGGTTTGAGCTGTTGAAGAATCGATTCCGCGAGTCCCCTGATGCATGCGTGGCAGTACATTGTGTTGCAGGGCTTGGTAGAGCACCAGTTTTAGTTGCACTTGCTCTTATTGAACTTGGATTGAAGTATGAGGATGCAGTCACGTTGATCAGGGAGTACGTTTGCTACAGTCATTTAATTTCTTCTGAACTCTTTTACATATTAAATACTTACAAGAAAATTTTGTTTATATTTTCAGTAAAAGACGAGGCGCTATCAATTCGAAGCAGCTGGCCTATCTTGAAAAATATCGTCCCAAATCTCGGCTGAAGCTCAAAAATGGACAAAAGAACTCCTGCTGTGTCCAATAGATCAAACGATTTTTTTTTTTCTTTTTTTTTCTGTGAAAAGTTACTAATTCATACTGATTGGTATACCTAATTGTATAGGTTTTCGCGCCTGGTAACAAGAGACATAATTGTATCGACTCTGTTCTGAAAGGCCTATCAATGGAAATGCAACCGAACTACTTACTGAAAAATGTTACAAGCATACTCCTTCATTATCTAATTCTCTAAATTAAGAAGTTTAAAAGTGAATTGCTTGTAATTGTTTGCATTCTTCTTTTATGAAATTTTTGTACTTATATTTTTTATTAAATTAACTTCACACGATATAGAACAAGCGAAACCTCGTGTGCGTGATCAGAACAGTAATGAATTTTAAATGTTCCTGATCATAAATTGTACAATAAAAGAAATTGGATCAATGTATGCGTTATACAGTAATACTTAATGCCTCGTTTAAAGATAATTGTGCATAGGTATTCTAGAAGGCTGCATTTACTTTTGATCCAAGAAAATAAAACACGCAATACTTAATTAATTAATTTGTAAACATTAGCCAATACGTTATTTATCTTAAATATTTTAAAAAAATGGTTGAAGCAAGAACTTTAAAACTAGCATGATTTTTTTTAGCAAAGAAGGACGGTTCTTTCAGTACTACGATTGTACGCAGCCGTCAGCAAACGTAGTTTAGAGAAATTAGTGCAATAAAAGGTTATGTTTTCCAGAATGTTTTATTGCAAAAGATACATAAATACTTTGTCGATACATTTTTCAGCGATCTGATGCGTTTGCATTTAAATCGCTATGACTAAATTTTTCTTTACCGCATTCATTGCGAAACAGTTATCCTTAACAGCGTGTGGTTCATACAACATATTATTTTTATTCGAAATATATGTTGATCAAGTTCAATTTGTAAGAATGGACAATTCTGCTATAATCAATTATTACGGCTATGTATATTATGTTACAAGTATAATTTGAAGCAGTGATGGACACTTATTACCGCGTCTCTAAATTTAAAACCTTGATATATCTATATTTCCAAATTCCCAAATTTTGAGTTTCCCATATTCATAAATTTCAAATACTAAATTTTCAAATTTGAAAAAGAGTATGTGAGCGCCACTACTCTATCGAAAGCTCATGTAAAAATATAAACTCTTAACCATCATCATTGCTGCTTTTAAGCACAGTTTGTATTTTACACAATTAATACAAACTATTTTCTGAATCAAATGATAACTTTGAACTGCAATGTACATATATTTTAATCATTGCCATACCTGTAAAGCAACTAATAAATTTGCATAAAACAAATCAATGATACAATGATTTATAGGTAGTTTAAATCTTTTAGCATCAATTTGTAAACTATTAACACGAACGAGAGAGAACATTGCGTTGCATTTCCAGTGGCATGCCGAACCGATAGGTATTCTTAACTTTCACTGGACTTGAAATCTGCGTTAACTTGAAACTAACGAAATATTGCGAAACGAAGTGAAGTGAATCACTCCAGAGTTATATATCACTTTTATCGTAGCTTAACGGCAATTTCACCAAAATGATTTTAAAGAAGAAACATCCACTTTTATTCGACAAAAATTTTAAAAGCTGCATACGCGTTTTGTGTGAAGCATGTATTGTAATCGTATTTTGGTAAAATTGTCGATGACGCTGTACGCCACACTAAACTGTGTTCAAAAAATAGAAAAAAAAATTTGCTCCTAAAATAATGAACGTAATATTTAGATCATTTCACGCGTCTGTCGATACGTGAATGTACGTTTCTATACATGTATTTATAATATGTGCATCGTTTTACTATTTTCGTACTTGGCAGAGATTATGTACAAGAATGACGTGAATTGTCGTTAGCTGTTTGTATCTTAGTTTTCTTTATCATGATTAGCACGTAAGGTTTTTCTACGAAACTGACTACTGAATTTAATTGCACGATCGTTGCGCCACCAGTGATAAGGTTTGCCCTTTTTGTGCATAATTTTCTTCTTTTTTTGCTTTTTATTAGATACTCCGTAAAACAAAGTACATTCATTGTGATCACAGACTGGAAATGATATTTGAACCTGGTACAGCTCCTTTTTTGTAATGTTAAAAAAAACTGCAATATTTTTTACCAGAGGATGGGACGAGGGACATTCTTATAAGAAAAAAAAATACTTATCAAGCCTTAGATCCGAAATTGAATGAATAATTTTTACTCATTCAATTTATTATTATTAATATTATTATTTAGTTTAATATTACAGAATTTGTCATAATCGCTAACATTTGTTTTTGTTTCTCAATGATAGCCCTTTTAAAGTAAAATAATGATACTTTAATTAGGTATACCTAGGATTCATTGAAAAGAGAAAAAAAAATAGTTACCAACGAATTTTTAAACATGTGAAATTTAATTTTGCACGTCGATTCACTTCTTCATGGCGAGATATACTTCAATATCGGAAGTAATTACGTAATATGAGTGAATATTTTTTATCTGTGATACATTTTTTGCGAAAAAAAAAAAATAGTTGCAAATTAGAAGAGGATTGATAATCGGACTTAGTGAAACGTGACTACTTCTAAAAATGATGATGTATTCCAAATCTTTTTTCGGGATTAACGAGGATCATGATCCGCTGTGTTTTAAATCGATAGTCAATGGGCATTGGTAGATGTTATTGTAAAATTGTATTTAGGGACGTATTTTGATCTGAATATTTACTATTTCGTGTACTCACAGAGTATTTGATAGAGGTGTGTGAATCGTATAGAGTCTGGAGGAGCCGCCATTCAGGACGAGATCCAGGCACACCTCTACTATTTGAACATTGTTATTCTCGAAGAATTGAATCGAAACGTTGTGTCATGTTTTATTTTATTATGCAAGAAAATTGATCGGTAAACAAGTATAACATATAACTTTTCCTTTAACCGCCATTGTTTTAATAATGGCGACTACGAGAATCGTATTTGATTTAATTTTACGTTAAATAAAATATTTTTCAACTCGTATATAAATACCGAGAACAGGAACAAGTTAGGTAGCAAAGAAAATATCCTCTATTTTGAACCGACGTAACGGGATAAGAACGATCGCTCTTTTTCGAATCGATTAAACAAATAAATTTAACGAGTTAGCGCAATTTAAACAAGAATTACTATATTATTATTGTATTTAATTTGTTAATGTAATTTCCTTACCTACCGATGTATTAATGACATTGATTAAATTATAAATGATGACTTTTGTTATATTGTAAAACATCAGTAATGAAATAAAAAAGAATGGAAGTCGTTTTGTGAAGAAACAATGTGTTGTCACACTTCTTACATCCGTAATAGTTAACGAAATAAAATATTTTTATGCCATAGTATCTTTCTTTTTTTCAAACAACAGGCATCGTTTATTTAAATATCGTTGTTTTCTTTTTTTACAAAATTAGATAAACATCGATAGACAGCGAAGTGTACAAAACTATGCGTAACTGATATATATGTCTTAAACATTATTTAGTTCCTTCATTTACATGAACATATCATCGTATCCTGGAGGAGGTAAGTGATCATTATCCGGATCGTTGCGTCGTCTGGGTTGCTCGATGTCGTAAGGACCAAAAGGATCGAATCTTGCATGAGGAGGAACTGCGCCCCTACAATATATGCACATAACATATGTTAGAGAGGTTATTAATAAAATGCTTTTCTTCTTGGAACTTACGGTGGCAATCTTCCAGGAACTCCTAAAGCTGGTCTCAGTGGATTCACAGGATTACGGAGCGATGAAAATGGATCAAAGATCATACCGCCACCAACTCCGCGTGCAAATGGATTCAAGTCAGCGGATCCTATATTTGAAGGATCGGCAGCAGGATCCCTTCAAAACGTGAAATAGATATTTTATTGAACAAAATTTTACTTAATTAAATACTTAATTAGTGATGAAAGGATTAAACAAATCATACAAAAATATAGCTTTTTTAGCGGATCAACGTAAGTAAAATCAACTGTACTTGTTAAAATTAAGAATACTAATTAGGAATGTGTTCAAAATTATGAGACTGATCTTTGTGTACTTGAAACTAGGTGGCAAAAATTCAAAATTCGGAAATTGACAAAATGTCTTCCAGGTTCATATCGGCAAGATCATAAGAAGTCTGTAAAGATGTTTTTCATATTATTTACAAATATATCGCATTACAATCGCATCGATTTTTCATTTTACTTTACTGCCATCCCATATTACGTCTATACTTTGTCATGTAAAAATCACTTGTTAATTTTTAATGATTCAATGCGAATATTACCAACTATGAGGTACAGACGAAGGTCGTATTCCTGGTCCTACCCTTAAAGGATCAGAAATTCTGTCAACATCGACACTGCGTTCCTCTCTATTTACTAATGCTGTCTGAGTAGAATTATCTGCAGTATTACCAGGCAGCAGATTATCAATCAGATCCTTCTGAATTATATTTATAACACTTTGATACGAGGATATTACAGATTCTAATGGCCCATGAAGGCCATTTACAGTTTGATTAATTGGAAACTGAGCACTGGATACATTCTGATCATCGACTTTCTACAACATGAAATATTAATAATTTTCATTATTGTTTTGTGTATATAAAATTAAATCTTAATAACTAACATGTAAATTTAATTTTCAATTACCAACAGATTTAGAAGTAGATCCTCGTCTGATTTTATACCATGAAATATGTACAACTTTTTGTCATTTATGTATCGAAATGTATAATTTGGACGTGTATTCCAACCATCTGGAAGTAACTCTGTGCCTTTCTCTGACTCGTTAAAAGCTTTCTAAAATTTAAAAATGTTCATAATTCATTGTATGCATAAAAAGACATATTACAGTACTTTGATCTTCAGTACACTATTGAAGCTATGCTTATTTTCGACTAAAAAATAACAATGACTGACAATACGTACTTACATAAAAATACTCCGTTTATAAGAGTCAACTAAGCATGACTGACTTATAAAATTAACTACATAACCTTACCCGATTACATGCTACGAATTTCGTATAAAATAATATATTCGTACATATTACTTTATCAGATGAACAAATGATACAAAATGCAATTACTAAAAACATTTATATTGCGTGACATTGTGCAAAAACATTTTGTCATTCTAACTTACCGAATTGCCAAGACCGATGCACTTGAATCCATGTTTTATTAAATACCAGTGAACAAACAAAATTAATACATCCTCCTTTTTCACAATCTGATTATCATATAACGATTGCATCAGCTCAAACCCAAAAGTATTATTTTCTTCGCCCATTTTGATGCTGAATGGTGGACAGTTTCGAAGTTCTTGTGTTCAAGGCACTGACAATTGCGTATCGTGCAAATTCGACTTCCAGAATCAATTGCAATACAGGGCCGCTCAAGAACTTTTCAGACCTTACGCATTCGAATAAAAATCCATATAATATTTAAATAGCATGTATCTACGTATTTCCTAATAATGATATCAATGATCAACTTTAGATAATAAATAAAAGATTGTAAATAGAATACTAATTGATATTAATATTGACCAATAAATACTATTGGTGTCTCACGACCTGGAAGAGTGATTAACATTAAAAACATCATTAACCGTAATTAGTATTTCCTTAAATATTAGTTTAAAGTAGTTCGAAGTTCTTATTCTTCATACATGTTTTTAAAATTTATATGTTATTGCGCTTTCTTCAAACGGTACAACTTTCGCCATCCAGCGGCCAAAATCGGAACTGACAAAATAATAAATTGCATTTTCTCGTAAAATAAGGCATTCTCACGTTTTGGCAATACATACTTGTAAATTATTCTCCAACCCCGATAAAACCTAGATAAGTGGTTTTAATTTGTCCGCGAAGCTTTATAGTCAAAAACTAAAATATTGCATTTTATGGACTGTGGTGGCCGTCCTCTTGTCATAAAGAAGACTACAACATTACCTGCCACCACTTTCTTTTCATGTCAAGAACCAATCTTCTATTTCTAATTGCAAATTTTGTTTTATAAATGCCAATGTGATGCGATGCACACGCCAGTCATTGCAATCTCTTTCAATTTTATTAAAATTACAAATGTTCAATTATTCTTGCATCAGGACTCATGTTAAACAAACGTATTTAATAAATTATAATTTCATTTAAAATATTTGTTAATTAGTGATTTATAATATAGGAATAAACCCCCACAGAACCACAAAATAATTAGCCATCTAGCGGTGAACGGCGGAAACAGCGAAATAGAAAAATGTGTTTTTCTTCAAAATTAGTGATTTTTAGGCTTTTCTGGTACGATCAAAGTGTTGTATAATCCTAATGAAACTAACATAATGTCATCCTAGTTGGTTGAAAACAATAATAACGAAAATAGGAAAAATGACATTTTATGGAGCTTAAAATGTCTAGCCATCTAGCGGTAGAAGGTGGGAACTAATTGAATTAAATTAAAAATTATCTATTGTGAAAATTGTTAATTATTTGGACTTGATACGCACTAATACGAGTCAAGAAATAAAATTTAGCAGTCTAAAATTCTGTTACAAGTGGTAGAGCAACAAAAAACAAATAAATAGTAAATCTATAAACTGATATGTATACTGCTCGATTAGTTCCTACCTTCCACCGCTAGATGGCTAAGCATTTTGTGGTACATAAAATGTCTTTTCTTTTACTTTCATTATTAACACTTTCAGCGCGATATGATGGCATTATTTCGGTGTCGCTGGTATTATTAACACTTTAGACGTGCTAAGAAGGCGTAAAAACTACTAATTTTAAAGAAAAACGTAATTTTCTGACTTGTCAGTTCCACCGTCTGTTGGTAGATGGCACTAACAGTACCGTTTCCAGAATACGCGCGCGAAAATACAAATTTTAAAAAGTATATAAGAATGAAATTCCTCAAAAACCTCAAAAAATCTTTGAAGATTGTATTAGCTATAAAGAATTATATTTTCGTACAATATCTGTACTCCAGATTGTGCGGCATGAGCAAGAAACTCGTTAGTAATCTGTTTCATACATCGTCTGCGGTGAAGTATACACAGGACTGGCTCTAAACCTTCTAAGACCTTAGCTATACTAAAGAGGATCGAAAATCTTCTTATAGAAACAAAAATGAGGATAATACTGATTAAAAAACACAGTATTGTTCGAAGTTGTATTAATTTATATTATTGTAGTTTCAGATTACAAAAGAATATAACATAAAAATAAAAGAGGTAAAAAAAATAAAAATGTTTATGTCCTAACTTTGACATCGTCTTAAGGAGATTCAATTTTAATTCGAAGTAAGTAGTTGAAGACGGCCTAATCTAAACCTTTCTGGTTTATCACATAATGAATGTAAACAAACAAAAGTAGGACATTTCTTCTTTCTTTTCAGGTAAAGGAAGCTTAAGTTGCAGGTAACTGTCCACCTTGTTCTCTATGAAAGTGTTTCTCAATTTAACGTCCGTGGTAGTTGCTTGTGGTTTTCTTCTTACGTATCGTAATATCGAATGTAATATCTTATATTCTACGACAAATTTTAATATAGATTCTGAACTGACAAATAACACCATGTGTTTTAAGCATCGTGCATGTTTTTTGAGTAAGATGTGACATTGTAAATGTTCAATATAAACGAGTTGAGGGATACTGTGCGTGTCACCAGCGGCAGGTCATCGCTTGGATGAGATCGTGTCGATTTTCTGTAATCAGAAAACAGCTGATCAAAGTTATATCGAGTGTAAATAATAATGACTTTAAGAAATTACAGTGACGTAAAGGATCCTGAGCATTGAACGATGGATCTTTGCTGTAGCGCTCGGTGTTCTTTTTTGTACACCTTCTGATACGTCTTCAAAGAATTCCACGCAGATACAAATCGATGTTTGCTTCGCGAAGAGTGCTGTGAGGAGGGGCTACGTTAAACGACTACACGTGAGTATTCTTTATTTACCTTATCGTAGATGGTTATCGTACGAGGATTTAATCTAATTACATATACTTTATTTACACTTGAGTGCAACACACGCGGAAGATGTAGCAAACGCGAAAAAGTCGAGGTTATCTTTTATCTTTGAGATCATTGTATATAAACATGTAATTATTATAATGTTTTGTCTTCTATCTTGCAGTAATTATTCAAACAAATTGTATGATTTTTGTGCACGTAAAATGTTGACATTGGAAGAGGCAGAATACAAAGCTTTTTCAAAAGATACAATGGAAGATGAGGAAATCAATGGAGAGAAACACGAAGGGGATAGTTACGAGAAGAATAAATATCCTATAGTGAATGGCGAAATATTAAGAATGGCATTACTTTCCGCCGAAGATGACAGCACAGAGTCAGGAGAGGACGATATATCCTCTGAACTCTTGTCGATTGATTCAGAAATCACTAATGAATCAACTATTAGCGATTGGGATGACATAAAAACCAATTCGTCTCCCTCGTACATTACCTCTGTACCTAATAATAAAGATTTTATAATCATAACGCAACTGGAAGCAGAAAATGCTTTATTATCAAGAAATTTATCCAACGAACATTCCTTGGCCAGTAAGAACTCAAAGTCCAAAAATCGTTCCAAGCGACATACTAAGGTATTATCAAGGAAGCTTGTGCCCAAACATGAACCAATAATTGAAATTAAAGAAGAAAACTCTATCATTTCTACCGACATTGATGAACGCGTGCCAACTATGGAAGAACTAGATTACGAAGAATCCTCTATGGATCAACAAAGTATTGAATCCAAAGATAACATCGATTGGCTACAAAGTTTTAGACCTCTGCCATTGTATTATACGGAAAGTGGTAAACCTTACTTAAAATGTCCAGCATGCGGTGCAATGTTTTTTACTCCGAATTCATTCCAAAAACACTTATATTCACACGTATACAAGGAGGAGGATGGCTTTGCTTGCTCCTATTGTAATTACACAAATACCGAACCTGGAATGTTATTCGCTCATTTGTCCAAACATCAAGATCAATGCGAATTCTGCAACGAAAACTTAATGCGCAAAAATAATTTTGAAAATCACTGGGACATAAAGAAGTCGAATTTTTCCGTGAAAAGAGATCGTAGAGGGAAGTATGTATGTACTCTCTGCAAATTAGTATTTGATCTGTTACCGCAACTAGAGAAACACTGGTTGAAACACGCTTGTCAAAGGGAAAGAACTTATCAATGTAAAGAGTGTAGTGGACTGTATGACAGCAGAGAAACGTTAAACAATCATAAATGTATGAAATGTGCAATTTGCGGCAAAATCTACGATAGTTTGCATCGACTAAAAGCGCACACGGTATGGACGAAGCACAACCTGAAATGTCCAATTTGTTCGTACGAATTTATACTTGCCGTAGATCACGAAAAACATTTGGCATTACACAGACAAACGTACCATTCTATGAAAGATTACGAACACTGTTTACAATCGGACAATGGGAAGACGTTTCAATGCAATCTTTGCGACAAATTATTTTTTGCCTTACCTTCTGTGGTTCTACATATTCGTGAAGATCACAACATAAAAAATGTGAGAAACACAGAGTCGGAAGAAAATGAATACGACGGGGGACAAAAGAAAGAAACTCTTGGCGAAGTATTACTGCGCGTATTAAAGAACGAAACTGCAAATTACATTAGCAAAAATAGTAATATAACGTTAGCCAACGATAAAATCAAGTTGTAGAACGCGCTACGTATATTTCAGGTACTATACCAGAAATTAATTTTAAGTAAAGTAGACGAGAACAAAACGTAAAAGATCTGGAGGTAATCATTAAAAGTTACTCGTAACAATGAAACGTGCCGTTGCTATGAATCAGTCACTTCGTAGTATATATTAGATATTAAATACGACTGACAACAAACAACTTATCGATAAACTTATTAAGTAAGAACATGTATTCGATATTATCTGATGAAAAAGTTCTGAGATAACCTTTACATTACAGATTGAGCCTCTTTAAAAAAATAAACGTATATAAATATATATATTTTTCTAGCAAATATGTAAGATTCAGAATCACGCATCTATCAGATTACCGATATTCTCCTAAACTCGATGATATTATCTTAAAAATATAATTAAGTATCTCGAACAGTTACCTTACTTTTGGAACTTTTTCGATCAGATAACAAAGTAATTTTTTAGCAGTTTTCGAAGTAATATAACCACGTTGTATATTTTCTGTGTCTTGTATTAAAGCGAAGTGCATCGTTAAGTTAACGTCACATTTACATTTGGCATTAATTCGTTATTCTTATCGTATTATTCGTATTGCACGCGAGTCAATCGATTTCTATTTAATATAGTCTCGTTCAAATACACCGATATAGTTTTATGTAGTTACCATTTATATGCGCGTACAGCCTCAAACATTTTTTTTATTTTTGTTTCGAATAAACGCGTAACATGATACGATTTTAATGACTGAGAAATAACTGGAACTCGCTGTTTGTTTTAGTTTTATGCGTATCGTTAAAGGTAGTTTATAATATCGATAAATCTTATTGCGTATAATTATTTGTAAGTCTGATTTTGTAGGCCCGTGTAACACAGTACAATAGCTTACATACAGAATTAGATCTCTTAGCTATCATCTTTTTAAAATAAATATTCGTGAGTAATAACATTTTATTTGTACACTTCATTCTTTTTTTTTTTCATCAAAGCTGAAATAACAGTATTTGTATTCGTTAAGTCTTGTAATCAGAGATTAGAACTTTGTTAATGCACTATTCAAAATACGATTCAACGAGGACACATTGGCATGACAGTTAAAAATAGTTTACGTTTTCTTGAAGTTCTCATCTCTCGAAAACAAATGATCAGATATTTCGGAACATGCGAATGCAATTATACTTTTGCATTGTATACTCGTTAATACACTTAAACATATACAGGATTTGTTCAATGTTTATACACCGTGTATAAATGTTACACCATTGCTCCCTTTTCTGTACGTCGTTCGTCGTCTTTCGCATTCTTATTTAATAAATATAAGTTCCTTACGTCGGATCTACGTCAAACAGTTCATTTATACGTTAAAATCACATCGAGTGTCAGATCTTTAAAGTCATGTCCATTTGTAAGATTTGTTTAGGAATAAAAATAAATATTTGACTTGATGTACGTAATACCGTTCACTTGTGTATCTCTCTTGTTAAACTTCACTGCGTTCTCACATATTCAATCGCATTCAAAACAACCCTCTTCTCCATTACTCTCAGTTGAACAGCTAACTTTTTAAATTTCGGCAATGTCGTTTCTAGCAGCTTCAGATCTTCCTGCAAAATAAAAGATAGCGGTGAGTACTTGCTTTCGATGCTGCAATTTAATTTTATTCAATTTAATTAATTAATTTAATTTTATAAATTTGAACTTGTCTTATTCAGAATAAAATAAAGAATAATAATTTAAAATAATCCCTAAGAACGTGCTCTATTTTGTTAACATCGATACTTTATTCCATGATATTTATTGAATGAATTTATTTTATTAAATGATAGTTTGCTTCGAGTTACCTCCAACGTTGTTGGATATCTGAGCATGAAAGTCCGCAATGCATAAAGCACGGTCCTTTTCACTTTAAGTTCGGTTCGATTGTCTAGAGCACAATCTATCTGTTTTAACTGATCAACTCTTTCCGAGGACATCCAATGCGTAAGTTCAGGTTTACGCATACGAAATACTCGCAGGTACGCTAACACAGATCCAGGAATCGGTTCGGTTCCAGAATTCACCACGAACTCGCTCAACGGTTGTAAGTGTAACTTTTTCAATAATTGTCTACGTTCCGCCAAGTGAGGATCCAAATTGGTTTCGAGGAAGGAACCGACCCAAAACTTTAAAGTATCCTGAAAACAGACATCAAAACGTTCAACATGATAATCATATATCAAAATAACAAACTTTATAGTATGTAATGTAATTTTTGGATTATAAAACTGACGTGTTTTGAAATTCCGGAAAATAAATTAACCCTTTGCACTACAATGGCGAGCTGTACTAGTGACGCACTTACAGTTCAAATACGCTGATTCTTGTTTATTATTTTAAAACAGTCGAATGTATAATTCGAGTCTAATTGTTTCTTGCACAGTCGAAGATTATAAAATGCACAACAGTGTGCATAGTCGAACTTTCTTTACTCATCTTAATTTTGCTAGACGCATTTGCCGAATAAATGGTAGTGCAAGGGATTAAAACAAACTAGCGGGTCACAGAACATTTCTAAGATGGGCTCATGAAGCTCACATAAATTCGAAGTATTCGACGACATACGTTTTTGTTATCCATATAAACGAATCCCGAGTGCACAAAGAAGTCGGAATTCGTCCTAAGCCCGTAGCTAATAAATATTTGATCTCCTTTCTTGAAGTTTCTCAGGGCATAGCACTCGCAACAGTTCGACGTTAGGTTGAAATCCGTAGTGATCTGAAACATAGACAGGTCTCGTTCACATTGTATTACGCAGATATTCGACGCGCGAATAAACGAGATTCAGTTAAACGAGTATACAGAGTGTCCCAAAAGTGGTGAAGGAGCCGAAAATGGTAGGTAGGCGGGGTCATTCTGAATAACTTTTTCCTTTTCAAAAATGTCGGAGGCTTCATTTTTAAATTATTAAGGAAAAACACCGACCAATCGGAGCGCGAGAATCACGCGCGCTCGGTGGCAGAAATGTTGGCTCGAGTTATATTTGGTTGTTCGAATTTGGAATTTGGGACATTTAGAATTCGGAATTTGGAATACGGGACTTTTGAGGTTTAGAATTTGGGGCATTTGGAATTTGGAATTCGGGATTTTTGGAATTTGGAATAGTGGAATATTTCAGGACTGTTGGGATTTGGAGTTTGGGACTTTTGGAATTTGGAATTATGGAACTTTTCGTAATTGGAATTGGGGAGTTTAGGAATTTGGAACATTCGAATTTTTCGGGTTTGGAATTCGGGACTTTTAGAGTTTGGAATTTCGTGTTCGGGACTTTTGGAATTTGGAACAGGGAATTATACAATAGTTGACCATGGTCGCGATCGAACATATGGCGCGCGCAATTCTCGCGTTCTGATTAGCAAAGGAAAAAGTTGTTTAGAATGACACCGCCTACCTCCCATTTTCGGCTCCTTCACCATTTTTGGGACACCCTGTATTTTCCGCTGAAAACAGGAATCTGTTCCTGTAATACCACATATTGCTCAGAGAGAGCGCGCATAGAAGAATACTTACTGCACCGTTCTCATGATTGCACATGTCCCACATTGGAATCAAAGCATGGATCATACGTGAACCATCTTCGCTCGGGATGAGGTTTTGCCTCGTCATTACTGTAGAAACTGCCCAGCTGAAAAATTAATGCTATTTTAGTAAACAGACAAACTTATCGTTGAAATTTCACCTGTTAGATTTATAGTTAGATTTATATAGTAAGGGACAAAAAGTATTCGTACACTTGGAACGTAGAAATAAACACAACAATATTTTCTATGCTATTAACCCATTTGCTGACACGATCCCCAAATGGGGATTTGAATATACATTTTTAGACACATCTGCCTTTCATAGCTTGCAACTATAACGTTTATTTAACACTAGAACTACCAAACAGTGAAAATAACTGGTTTCGTGTTTGGCATTTTTTATTACAAAATTTTATTGCCGTCCTTTTGTCAAAATGTCTGTCATGTTTTATTGAGCTAATCTAACTGTTGTATATGTTAGGTGATGCTGCCACATTTATTTATTTATTTTTCCACTTTATTTTCAGTTTTGAAGTAAGCATGCATTTAATGCCGGTACTTCTAGTGTTAAATTTATAATGTAAAGGGAATTTACATTATTTCATTGCTTGTCAGAACTGTTTTTTTTTTTTTTTTTTGGAGTTAGTCAATGCGTGCAGTGAACGGCTGAAATGTTCGAAAACGTGCTCTCGGTAAAAGAATGCACGAACGGATTTCGTCGTTGAGACGAAAAGGACAGTGGAGAGCGTGCAAGTGACTTTCGCCTTCGAGCAGCAGCTGTACCAAGCCGGTGTTTCGGACAAGAACTTGACCCACAATTCCGGAAATGGAAATAAAAGAAGATTCATTGGCATCGTCGTCGTACACTCCGGAACTTTCTCTCTCTCCGGGGAAACGATCGCGTTTCACGACTACGCCGCGGTCGAGAGACAGCCAAATAAAAATGCCGGTTACCAGGAAAAATAACGGACACCTTGTATGGACAACTGAATTCGAGACAAAGGCTCGTTAACTGACAAAAAGGGGAAAACAATTTAACGATTGTTCGCTTTCTACAATGCGTGAAATCTGTGCAAATTCGTCGTTGTTGCTTCTCTGTGCATCTCGACATTCGCCCGGATGCGAGAAGAATTGTGGGCTTTTTCGGAATCTTTCGGGTTCGAAATTCGTCACTTCTGGGGTTTTTGGAATTGTGGAACTTTTCTGTTTCGGTATTGGTGCTTTTTTAAGGTTTGGAATTTTGGGCTTTTCGTAGTTGGAATTCGGGATTTTTGGAATTTGGGATAGTGGAATTTTTCGAGTTTGGAATTTAGTGCTTTTGACATTTGGAATTTGAAATTTAGAATTGTGTAACTTTTCGAGTTTGGAATTCGAGACTTTTGTGGTATCTGAGAATTTAGGAGTTCGGGAATTTGAAAATTAAGGGAATTATAAATATAAGAATTAATCTTATTAAGAAAATCTTATTAATAATATAAGATTAATTAAAATAAATAAATAAGATTTCGGGACTCTGGGAATGTGAAAATTGGAGGCTCCATTTCCAGCTTCATCAAAATGGCGAAATGTGGACTAAAAATAATTTCTCTCCCGCGTCCTACTAACGTGTCTCTATGAATACGAAAATACACTGGTCTTTACACGCATCCACTCTTATTTTATTCCAGTTGCACCTAACCATTTACAACCGCTCCAAGCAACAGACAGAAATTATCGAATGGAACCAATCCGTTTTCACCGATATTTCAATAAGATAACTTACAAATTGTTGAAATATATTCGCTCAATTACAGGATACGAAAATAACGATCACATAGATCGAACCGATCAGACCGATCGAATAAAAGTAAATCTATCGTCGGCGTTTTCTCTTTCCGTCGTTATCTCGCAGCTTCGATCGTGTGTACACTTTCTTCTCGCGGTCTCGTCTCGTCCCGTCTATGTACACTGCCTCTCAAAAATATGTGGACACTACTTTAATTCTTGTAACTACCTAAAGAGGCATTCAAGATTCGAGAATTTTGGAATTGCAGGTATTGAAGATTTGAGAATTTGGAAATTTTAGGTATCGAAGATTTGAAAATTTGAAAATTCAGAGTTCTCTCGTAATTGATATAAATAATTTGTACATATTGCGGAGGCGTGATTCGGGTAGTCGTGCATAATCGCGAGGCTATTTGTTTAATTAGCGGTATCGTTTGTTAATAAAGATTATATATCAGAAATTTCCCGAACACGGTAGGTGTTCACATACATTTGAGCGGCAGTGTAGATGCTCGGAACAGGACAACGGCGCACTTCTCTTGACCAGAAGAAAGCTTCGATCGTATTGTCGAGATCGTTCTAGTTGCTTGTCTATTAGATTACTTCCTGTTATATAAACGAGGAACTCTAAAAGCGGATCTAAATACGTCTTACGATGTTTTAATCCTTTCGCCGCGACACTCTCTAAGGAAAATCCATCCATTATCGCTAATTAAGGCGCACGCTTATAGTCGTTGCAGGAATCGAGCCTTTCGCGTCTACTAACATATCATCGAAATGTATACGTAACAAAATATAAGGTAACACCGTAGGCTACGTTTTTTTTTTAACAAAACACCGCGTAATCGAGGTAAATTTGTTGGCCGTGTATCAACGTAAGGACGTAAGTCCTTCCTGCGTATTACACAATTGACCGCGTAATAAAAGAGTTGCTCTTTTGTTCGAGAAATAATTATCTATTTATTAACGTTAAGGCAATTAATTAATCGCGTTCAGGTTGAAACTACAGCGGTACATGCGAGAAAAGGTAGATCGATCAAATGGTAAAACATACGAATCACAAAATAGTAAAATGACGAAGAAAAATGACTGTATAAGCATGATGGCAGGATATCACGATGTATGGTCATTCGTGCAAGCAACATCGCGCGAGTACGCGCATGTTTTGCATCGATAAATCAATGATCTCGATGTCGATAATGAATAATGAACCATCGGTGAAAGAGGGATGTCGATGAATCTCGTGTGTGAATCTAGATTCGGGTCGTTCCTGGATCAAGATTGGGGTGGGTTGTCGTTCGAAATTCCGATCGTTTGTGGATTAAAATTCGGGTCGTTGGTGGATCTAAATTAGCATCGTTGGTGGATCAAGATTAACCCCTTAACTTATCATTTCGTCGGCAAGTGCGTCAGACGGAGCGATTCAATTATCGTAGGAACGTGAAGATGGATAAACATTGCTCGAATGTTAGGGATATTTTGGATATGACGATCATCGGTGGACAGGATCAAATTAAAATTGAGCTCGAAGTTCGATCGTGGTGAAATTAGGGGCCGAATTTGTCGCGTTGCAACGGTTGTGTGCGTCACGCCTGAGAGGCGTCATTATAAGGCAAAGGGTTAAGATCGTTTGTGGATCCATATTCGGGTCGTTCCTGGATCCAGATTAGGGTTGTTTAGGGATACAGATCAGGATGATCGTTTGTGAAACAAGATACAGATTGTTCGTAGATGGAAACCGTGTATCTCGTTTACGGTATAATGGAGGATGATAATTCCGTGGAAAAAGAACGGGAAAAGGGAACGCGCGGTTCTCTAACGTGGCGTGTTTTCGCGAGCGGATAAACCGTATGAAAGTTCGGGCTCGTGTGAAAGTGCGCGTGTCCTCTCTCGTTTCTGAGCAGTTACTCTCGCGCGCACGCTTCTTCTGGCCATCTCCGAACACATATCGCCTTCACCGACTCCGAATATGCTACTTATTTCAACATTTTGAAACTTGAATTTACAACATTTGGACATTACGGAGTTGGAGATTTTCGAGATTTAGACATTTGGGAATTCGGGAATTTCGAGATTTGAACATTTGGGAAATTCAAGAATTTCCAGATTTGGACATTTAATGAATAAGATATTTAGTGAATTATTATTAAAATATGTTCACCAAGCATGCACGAACTGTGATACGTACAAGGTAATCGAATTTCCCAAGGACATCGTAATTTTTTTAGTTAGTTGCAAGAATTAAGAAAGTGTCCACATATTTTTGATTGGCCGTGCATGTACATCGATGTATCGAGAGTCGGTTAATTAGCGAGGAAAGCGCGATAGAGGCTTTGCTTTTCGCCTCGTTGTTGTCGCGAAACGGAGCCACGGCGGTGGGAACAAAAGGAAGGAAGAAGCATGGAAGAAGAGAAAAAAAAAAAAAAAAAATGGAAGTTCGTTTCGCAATATCGCGAGACCGGGATAAGAATCGAGAGACGAGCCACGGCGGTGAACCCGGTGCACCGTGGGGATATGAATGCACAGTCCAGTGCACGTGGGAAGGTCGTGCTATGAATCGAACGAAGATCGTGAGATCTACGCGACGGCGACCAACTTTCTACGCATAACCAGCTTCTCGAACCGACGATCAACAACGACCCATCGTAATTTTACTATTAGCTAATTAACTATAAAGCTCGAGACCAGCGAGAACGCAACCGGTCCCGCGTTCACCCACCCACCATGAACTAATTGAATACCGAATTTCGTAACTCGAATTCTAAATCATCTTTTCGAATAGTCGACACCTTCTTTTGTGGCGGATGTATAATATGTATAGAAATACACTGATCAAGAAAATTAACGCAACAAAAATTTCTATCAAAATTTCACTCAACTTTAAGTAATCGTAACTCCGCGAAAAATGGTCATATCTTACAAATTCTTTTTTCATTATAATATTTGAAGTCTCTACTTTGAGAACAATTTATCAATTTTCACTTTCGCCTTTCCCGACTCCCGCCACCTCCTTTAATGCGAGGACATGTTTTATTTGAAAAAGTTTGCATACTTTGATGCACTCTATGGGGTGCAATACATTTTTTTTCGCGAACATTCCAAAAATTGCTGCAAAGTACAAACTTTTTTGCATAAATTGAACAAAAATTGAAGTCCCTACGATTTTTTGTTGGCCGATTTATAAACGTTGACATGTTACCCATGCATTTTAGCCCGTTTATGCTTGTTACCGACAACATTAGCGTTATTATGCGCGCGTCCGGTGATTCCTGATCGAAAAACGCAAGAATTTTTGTGGCAATCAGTAACGGTCGATTGATCGGTTAAGGTTCGGCGTCGAACGTCGCGACGAAACGTCGCAGAATTTCGAACGGCGCGACGGAACGTAACGACAATAAAATCCTGTGCAAACGACGCGGACGTGCTTATATCGCGTATATCTCGTACGCAAATGAACGAATCGAACTAAGAAAACGGGGAGTATCATTAACGCTCCCCGATCCTCGGAAAAACCTATATTTACGTTATCCACGTAAACGGATAATTATTGTACAATCACCGCATTTACCTGTACTAATTAGTTTGGTCTGCGGGGAATTAGGATTATTCAACGATATAATATCCAGCAGTCACGGATCATTATTTCGACGTTCGACAAACAATATGTCAAATGATTTCGCAACGCGATCGCGGATAACTGTCTCGAACGATCTGTTAAACGATTTATTTTCCATCGATTTGTCGATACCGTTCGGACGATTCGATCGTCTGAATCGCGTTCGATTTAGGCAGTTTGTCCGGTTGTCAATGCGCGTGTCAAATTTGCTGGTTGATTCACTAGAGTCAATTGTGAATGTAAAATAAATATAAAAAAAACTGGTAGGGACTTCAATTTTTGTTCAATTTGTGCAAAAAAGTTTGTACTTTGCAGCAATTTTTGGAACGTTCGCGAAAAAAATTTATTACACACCGTAGAGTGCATCAAAGTATGCAAACTTTTTCAAATAAAACATGTCCTCGCATTAAAGGAGATGGCGGTGGTGGGGAAAGGCGGAAGTCAAATTTGATAAATTATGCTCAATGTACAGACTTCAAATATTAAAATGAAAAAAGAATTTGTAAGATATGACCACTTTTCGCGGAGTTACGATTACTTAAAGTTAAGCGAAATTTTGATAGAAATTATTGTTGGGCTAATTTTGTTGCTCAGTGTACTTATCGTTATTTCGTAAAATACCGATCGAAATGTTCGAATAAAACCAGCGAAATCGTCTCGTACGAAATGTTAGATTTAATTTACCGGTCCGGTTGCGCAACGGACCGATTAATTACACGAATCGGTGCAATCGAATCGATTGTAGTTTCTAACGCTTCGCAACGTGGGAAAAAAAAATATCGGATCTTCCTCGGTTACTTTCAAACCGAGATTACGTAACCATCTGAATAGTTCGCCGTTTTGCGATCTCGTTTTTAATCGGTCGCTCAAGAATCACGCGTTTAAACTATTATTCAATTAACGATCTCTTCGTACATATTTATTCGAACTTTCCAAATGGTAAAGAGGACGTACACACCGTACACTGTTACATAACTTCTCTATCGTGCGCGACTGTGTAAATTTCGTTTATCCGCGGCAAACGTTCACCAAATCGCCGATTTATCGAATTTAATAGGAAATCGTTATTGCCCGATTCGAGTCTGTTCCAAAGGTTACGCAGTTAATAGCCTGAAATGGGTTAATGTGTTTTTCTTACACGCACGACATCCGTGTCGTATGTTCGCGGTCCCATATGGTCCATGGTTTACTTTCGTCGAGTTTTATGAAAGTCATCGAAGTCTTCTTCCACGATCTGTTAAATCGGATGGAACAGTATCGCGCGTTCGCGAAGTATTACCGATTTTATTCCAAGCTTCGATCAAAGTGTTTCAAGTCAGATTTCTAAACGTTCAAACGCGAGAGCGTGCAAATTTCTACATTTATAAATATTATAAATTTATTAATATCGGATTTCTACATTTGCTACGAATAGTATTTTTTACCGAATCAGTGCTACTAGTATCGGTTTAATACCGAAATTAATATGAAATAAAATCCTTAGAAAGCAATACATTGCGTATACAAATTTTAAATGCATCGTATTTTTGTACAAAAATATGCCACTTGAGCTAAAAGCATCTTCACAGTGTTTGTAATTTAAAATTTAAAATTGGTTACGAGTCATTCTGGCTCGTTCCATAAATGTAGTATTAAAAACTTCTTTTTTTGTGTATACATTCTTTATACGAATTAGGCGATACACGGCAAACGTGTCGCAACAAAATGTACGGTTTAGCGCGAAACATCGTCTTCCGGTTGACGGGCCACGTTTATCGAAGCGTGTTACGAGAGATCGTCTCGATCCCTTTCCCTTCGTCTTTCTTTCCCAAGCTCGAGTAAAGATCCGTTTATCTCGACAACATCTACCATCACTGACTCTGATCACCGTCGTGAAATTCATCTACCGATAATCTGCATTGGCGTAACCTAACCACGTTTACGCACCTAGATCTTGAGTTACTAGACTTGTTACGCCTTCTTCTGTTTCCGTAAAAATCAAACATTCTAACTCTTTGCAGTATAAAATTTTATATTGTAAGCCTCTGGAGTACAAAGTTCGATATTGTGAGTATCTGGACTACAAGGTACAGACACCTTGAACTATACATATACACTCTGAACTATAAAATAAAAAATTGTGAGTCTTTGGAATATAAAATTTAATATTGTAAGTCTCCGAACATCAAAATCCAAAATTGTAAATCTTTCCGCTACAAAACCGACAATTGTAAGTCTCTCTGCGACAAAATTGAAAATTATAAGACCTTGAACTACAAAATCCTAAATAGCAAATCTCTTCACCACAAACTCTAAAACAGTAAGTCTCTCCAGCAAAAAATCCGAAACAGGAAGTCTCTCCGCTACAAAATCCAAAATTATAAGTCCCTGACTTACAAAATCCAAAACAGTAGATCTCCCTAGCACAAAATCCGACACACCCATTCTCTCCACCGCGAAAAAATCCGAAACGATAAGTCTCTGCACAACGAAACCGGAAAGGGGATTTAAGGATCCGGAAATTCCGGAATAGTTCGCGGTGACATAATCGCGACGAGTCCCTAAGGGAGCGTCGATACCTGGTCCCGTGGTTGGCGGAGCGATTAGTAATCGTTATAGTGGTGGGGCCCAGGTGCAGTCGATTCCGTATCCTAGTTACGCCTATGATGATGATCCGGCAGTGGAATCGAGGAACAAGAGAACGTCCTCTAGTCCGTGGTAGTCGCGGACATTTAGTAGAAGACTGCTCTCGAGTTTCACCGACTTACTTAGGATCGTGCACGGTGAAAACCGGCGTCAGTGCGCGAGAACGATTTGCCGAGTATACAGCAGGAGCACCGGTCCGTGTGTTTTCGTTTCGAAAGTAACAACGACGTCTGTCGGTCGACCAAAAGGTACACGTACACGACTCCTGCCACGGGCAACCGTGATCCAGTGATCGAACCGATGATAGTCTGGCGAAGTCGCGTCACCTTATTGCGAAATAACACTCCTGGCTGTCGGTGCCGACGTGAAATCGCGGTGAAAATCGATCGAGAGGAGAAACAAACATCTTACAAATCGTTCACGAGTTCGTTCGAACGATTTTACGGATTTATCCTCCACGAATCTGGTGAAAAATCGAGTTTTGCAAAATAATTTTGCCAGATGTCGGTCCGACGCGAAATCGTGTTAAAGGTCAACCGGGACGAAGAAAAAATAATATCTTAGAAATCGTCCGAATTCGGAGATTTATCATCCTCGAATCAGTGAAAGATCGAAATCTTGTGAATTAAGTCTGTCAGTGTGTCGGAAAATCGCGGTGAAAATCGACAAAACGAAGAAAAAATATCTTTGCAATAGTCTGTTATATATGATTTGACCGATTTTACAGATTTCTTCTCGCCAAATCTATTAAAAAATCGAATGTTGCAAAATAATTTTGCTAACAGCCAGTACGACGTGAAATCGCGGTGAAAATCGGCAGAACGAAGAAAAATATATCCTCGAATTTAAGGATTTATCATTCTCGAATCGGGTGAAAAATCGAAGAAGAAAGTTTATGGCCGTGAAAGTCGTGGCACGCGCATGATACAGTGTACCGGTTGCAATAATTAAAATACATCAAGGAAGGATACAAAAGATTTCTGCATGAACCCTAAGGAAATCTTCGGCCTGTGCAACAGGAAGAACGCGATTTTCGTTATCCTGTGTACAGCGGCGATCTGTGTGCACCTGTTGTTCAACGAGGAGGAGATCGTGCGAACGACCAGAGATCCCAAGGTGTTTATGCGAATATTTATTATTAGGTCGAGTCATAAGTAACTTCCGATGCAGCTAATGATGCAGAATCTATTATTCGTACCTACACGCTACGAGTTACTGGGACGACGAATTTTTTTTTCACTATGTAGAAGAAGATGCAATTAATCCTTTGACAATTGTTTTGTGTGTTGAACTATTATTTTTAACCTCTGAAATGAATATGGAAAATTGCACGCAATAAGAAAAACAGTTGAATTTTACTATAAAAAAAAAGTCACGAACATTTCCCAGACCAAATATAATAAATTAATATAATTTCGTTATTAAATTAGATCGAAATAAATGTGCGACAAAAAATTATGACTCGTCCTAATATTTTACTGTCTGCCCGGACCATTTCGAACAAGAATAATCGATCGGTCGAATCGTTATGTTCGATTTAGGAAGTTCCTTACGTTTCATGCTCTTGAAACGGTTACGATACGAAGCCGATATCATATATTGGAAAGTAATTTTTTTTCCCAACAGTGGTTGGTACCGTATCAAATATGGAAAGTAAAAAGCAGTATTTTTGGAATATTCTACTTTTTTAACACTAAACCTACCAAAGTGGTCAGAATGACCATTTAACAAGTTTCTAGTTTTAAGTTACAAAGTATGTTAAAATGTCTTTTCTGAAATTCATGTTGATCTTCACCAAGATAAGGAATTAACACAAGAAGTACCGGCATTTAATGCGTGCTTAACTCAAAACTAAAAATAAAGTAGACAAATAAATAAATAAATATTGCAGCATCACCTAACATATACAACTCATCCATTAGCTCAATAAAATATGCCAGACATTTTAACAAATGGACGGCAATAAAATTTTGTAATAAAAAAATGCCAAACCCAAAACCAATCATTTTGACTGGTTGGTAGTTCTAGTGTTAATGTGTACATTAATTCGTGTTTTATCGTTCGTTTATTCATTTCTTAACTACATTTTTAATTTAAAAATAAAGCTCCATTATATGCCGGTCAATATAGTGTTAAAAATGATGTTCGATGCAGTGAAATGAAAATCGTTTCTCGTTTTCCTATAAAAAAACGAAATTACTTTCCGAACAACCTAATATATACACCGTGGTATATAGAGTCATGGTTAAACAAAAGGTTAATTTAATATAACTAATAATGTCTATAAATCAAAACTTTATTGCACAATTATATACATTAATTAAATAAATTGTATATTAAATAAATGTTTTTTCAAGTCTACAAAAACATTTTACGTTCTGAATTTAAAATTTATTTAAAACATTGTAACAAAACAAAAAAGTTTTTACATTTCTGCAATGTTCACTTAATTTTGTCCATGACTGTATACACCGTGGTCTTCAGGCTGTTTTTGATCAACATTTTCGTTATTAACCCTTTGCACTAGAAATCATTTTCACAATAGGCTAATTGCGGTTGAACCGCGGTTGAAGAGTTTCATGTATTTTGTTGAAATTGTTACTTTTTTATTATTGATCGCCGATATTGTTTCGCGTGTACAATAGTATAAATTTAGTTAAAAGTTATTCATTCCGGATCGCTGTACCAAGTCAAATGATTATTTAGGTAGACTCGATTGGGATATTTTCGCAGCTAGAATTTGATCGAGAGTAAACTTGTCGTGCAGTAAATTTAATTATTCCAAAGTATGTTCGCTTGTCGTTTGTTTGTCACGATGTTTCCGGTATACCGATTTATGTCGAACTATAATAATCGTGCTTTATGAATATGGCTAATACCGCGAACGGTGTTGCGGATGATCCGTAATATTATCGATAACTTCATCGATAATTATCGATAAAATAAGCGGTGGAAGTAACTTTATCGTTCGAACACATTTATTCTTATTAATAAACGATGGCGGCGCTTGAATCTAATCGGATTTTAGTATCGAATTATTCAAATTATTTGCGAGTATTTTTGGTGAAATGATTGGTACGGTTGCTTTGAATTCCGTGTTCAAATAAAAACGAATAGATCCGGCCAATGGAATTATGTATCACGTTGGATTAGCTGATCTTTGAAATTCAAACGAGTTTACATATATTTGAATTGTAAAATATTGCAAAGTCTAAACAAGCATACACAGATTTGAATTGTAAAATATAGGAGATTTGCAACATTTCGAAAAAGACACAACCGAAAATTATAACTACGAATGACAGGAAACACTTTGATAATTTTTTTCGTTCGTATCTAACAAGACAAAATTTTATAATTTATTATTTTATATTTAGTATATAAAGAAACGGATTAAAGTGAAACATTGTTCCAAAATTTTGTGAAATCCCTACTCGACCCTAAAATCGACATAACGATTCGAATGATCGCGCGCGCGCGCGCGCAAAAAGAAAAAAAAAAGAAAATTGTAAAAACTTAAACGATCCGAAGGTGGTAGAGGAGCAAATCACCAACTGGTGTTTCGAAGACGAGGAGTTGTCGGTGTTTCGATCGCATTGCCAGGATGTGGAAAACATTATGTCTGCTCTCGTTGACGCTTTTCACATTCGATTTCCATCGGCTTAGCCTCGTACGGGGTGAACCAGTTACGGAGGACGATGTGTTTGTCGCTCGTGAAGAGGATCCGGAAACCCATCGGGTAAGAATTTTTTTGTTTATTTAACACTAGATTTATGGACGTATAATGACCATTTATTTCTTAATTAAAACTAAACCAGAAAATAAAATAAATAAAGAACGATATTGATCCTTTATATTGACAATGGTTAACATAAGTTTTGATCAAAGCTTCTTCATAGTGTTTGTAATTTAAAATAAATATTGAATACAGTAGTGAATCTAGAATACAGTCGCTGTATACCTAACGAAAGGGTCTATCAGTGTAGGTGTCTAAAAAAGGGTAGACTCAATAAAAAAAAAAATGGAAGTGACTTTCAAGTCTCTAAAACAATTTCAGAAAAATTCATAAAAATTTTTGAAGCCAAACGTTTTACAATTGCTATTTGCCAGATATATCTATTTTGTTATGTGTGTTACGTTCGAAGATAGCGAAACAGGCAATTTTTATTAATAATAAAAAGAATAACAATTTTAAAAAATTCATTAAAATTTTTCAAGTAGAATGTTTTACAATTGCTATTTGCCAACAGCAAAAATACTTTCCAGAGCAAAGGGTTAACTCGATGAATAACTTTTCGATAAACGAATCCTCGACAATTATTATTACGGTGCGATGCAATTTGCGTGGTGCCATCGTTCGTTGTCTATTCGCGAGTATATTATACGGAACAGTTGAAATTCGTTGAACGAAAGGATTCGTTGAGAATGCGCGTAGAAATATTCCGCAAAATGTTTGCAAAGTCTCGAACTTTCCGTCCGCGGTGCTAGCTTTCTCTTTCTCTGGTAATTTACGTGGCAGCGTGTAGCCAGTTTTTTCGACGCATATTTTGACATCTACTACCGTCGCGAATGAACAGAAGTTCGATATTGTAAGTATCTGGACTACAAGGGTCGAAAACGTACATCTCTGAACTATAAAAATAAAAAATTATAACTCTTTGAAGTATAAAATTTGATATTGCAAGTCTCTGGATTAGAAGGTTGGATATTGTAAGTAACTGAACTACAAAGTTCAAAATTATAAATCTCTGGAGTACAAAATCCGAAATTGCAAACCTCTCAACTGTAAAATCAAAAATTGCAACTCTGGAGTATAAAGTTTGATCCTGTAAGTCTCTGGAGTACATTTCACTTCTAATTTCGATGCAATCGTGCATTATTTGTCGGTAATTTTATTGTCAATAGATCCTACCAAATATATTCGTAATATTTTCTTCAATTTATTATCCATCGGTCCAAGTAATTAATGCGAGTGTTTCCAATTAGGTGAATGAACAAATTCATACGAAATAGATGATTGAACCATAGGGAAATGTATGCACCACCCATATATACATAACGTGGCAAAGGGTTAAAATTTATTTATTTAAAATTTGTTGCATTCAATCCAAAGGGTTATTTTTATTCGTGTTCACCTCTATTTCGCAAACTTGAACGACGATAAACCGTGAATCGATACGTTTGTTGCTTCTTTCGACAAAAAAAGAAAAATCGGCCATTCCGTATTATAAATATCGATAAACACCGATGCAGACGTTTCTATAAAATCTGGAGATTCAAACTTGATGCGCCATAAGTGCTATTTTACGATACTTTTATGAAATCGTCTGCGACAGCAGTCTGTTGTTTGTTATAATAGTTAGCTATTTTATATGAAGGATATTAATGAAGGTTTATCTGCTCGTTTTCCTGAAGGTTCAAGCTTCGTATTAATACTACGTAAGTGGTATTTTACGATACTTTTATGCCATCGAATCGCGACAGACTTTCCACGTTTCGAAATCTAATTCGTGATTTACATATTACGGATTTTTCGGACTCTCGAGATTTTCGAAATTAGTGGATCTTGGGATTTTTCTGAGAATCTGCGAAAATTCAGAATTTCGGGCCTCGGCTTCGAATTTGGATGTTCGTGAAATTTCGGAACTCGAATGCTTCGGAATTTGTGGAGATTCGGGCCTTCTGAAACTTGAAGTTTCAAGAACTTTTAAGAATTTGGAAATTCGGAGTTTTCGGACTTTGGAATTGCTCGATCTCGATTCACAGAAATTTTGTATGTCCTATCATGTATCAGAACTTATATTTAACGTTTACGTATAATTTTTTGTAATTATTCGGTTGTAATATTTTGTTGTTACATACATATAATATTTTATTATTATTTTTGCTATTATAATTATACATATTATACATATGCATAATATGTATGTATACATATATATGTATATACCTAATATATTTATACATACATACATAATAAACAAAACAGTTACATATATACATATATGACCTATAAAATTGTATCGTTTACCTCGAAACACCTAGTGCACCAAAGAGGAGATGACGTTTAATGAAAGGATTGAAAATTACGTAGGGAAAAGCGTGAAATCGATCGAACGTAAACGCTTTTCTTGCAAAAATGTTTTTCGCTTCGCGTCATTCTTGCGCATTCAATAATAATTATAAGAATTACGTCTGAACGTTGAACATTTCTTTTTATAGTCATTGAACTTCGACCATCATTTACATAACCCGAGGACGATCGATCGATTGTTTAACACTTTGAGTGCCATGTCACCCATGTATGCATGACACTCAAATTTCTGTGCAGTTTTAATATCTATATTATTCCAAATTTGTTCACTTTTCTAACTAACAATACCCGCATTGTGTACTTGGAATTATGGAAAACAAATATAACAAAGTACTGTAAAAATATTTGGTTAGATTTGTTAAAAATGAAAATACTACCTAATGCATTTTTCAATTGTTTCCGTATAACAGTCAACGTGATAATCGTTAAAATTCCGATTCGTATATTAATCATTTTCCTCGATATCTAAATAAAAAAATAAAGCAACGTCAACAAACAGTTTAACTCTACCGTAATCGATCGAAAAGACACGATATAACAGAATTTAATTTGACAATTTTTTTATCCGTTCTACCAATTTTCTGAACCGTGAAACGAAATCGAATAAACGACGATACAAATTAAATAAAAATCATTAAACCACGATATTGGTGCAATCATATTGCAGATAATATACACACTTGAAGCTACTTTTTTTTACCGCGATTCTATCATCCTTAGGGCATTCGAAAGAAACGTAACCAATGTATTTAGAAACTGTGTCAAGTAATACAACACGAGTTACGTTAATAACAACGTTTTAACAACTAGGATAAGGTCGAATTCTCCGATCACAAAAATAATTACAAAAAAACTATAACAAGATAGAGATCAATATAACAAGAAGATTTTCATACAATACAATTTTATATTTTATAAGCGAAATTTATATTTAATTGCAATACGGCGTTATACCTCGACGCATAGTCAAGAAAGCATTACTTGCTCCACTTACAGTGAAAAACTTTGAAAAATTGATGAAACTCATCGCTTGGGGAAATTGCATAAAAATATACGCAATCTGTAGAACAAAACCTACATTGCACCCTAGAGTACAGTGACCATAAGTATACATAATTATGCACGTGCATACATATACATATATTGCGTATACATGATATGTATGTATAACTATGAATGTATTTACATACATACATATACGTATATTACACATATGTATATGATACACGTAACTCTGAATGTGTATATGTAGATACACGTACATTACATATAGATAATATAACAACTATGAATGTATTGTATAACGTGTATTACGAATATATGATATACGTAACTACGAATGTGGACCAAATTTGTTAAATCAGAAACTGTATCGACAGAAACAGTTTCAAATTACTCGAAAGACCTATCGCGTGAGTCCGCGGTGTGCATCGCGATGTTCATCGAAGAAATTGTTTTCAGGCGGAAATCCGGAGTGGAGCGGAAGCCCGAGACAAGGTGACAGACCGCGGAATCCACGACGATGAGGCGACGAGCTCGTTGGTCGGCAAATGGCGAAATAACGGGGAAGCCCTCGAACCAAAATGGCGGGACGGCGACACGGTGCCAGTGCTTCCGTTTCCTCGATTTTCGCGATATTCTGGTGACAAGGTGGACGAACAGGATGAGGGTCACGTCCGCAGACGACCCAAGTATCGTCGAAACAACGAGCACGAGAATTCTCTGCGTCCGAGGAACAACGGGCCGTCGTTCTACGATTACGAGGACTACGACCTCGGCCGCGGATACCGGGACCGGGAACTCCTGCCTCGAAAGAAGACTGGCCGACCTTGGACCAATCACGATCCGAATAGAAACGGACAAGTACCTACAAAAAGTATAGAGAACGGAGAAACAACCTCGGCGAGATACAGAGAAACAACATCGAGGTACAGAGAAAGCTCTGCAAGGTACAGAGACACTCTTCAAGCTCGCCCGAACGAGTACGAGTTAGAGTTAAGAATATCCGAAGAGGAATACCTGAAGCCTCGTCCGAGAAAGAGAAAACCGCCGCAGAACCACGAGTTTGCCTTAGCGAGAAACGAGACCCTGAACGAACAGACGGAGAACTCTTCCGGATCACAAACTCGGACAAGTTCCAGTGGCAAGATCACACAGAACGCCGTGGAACTGAAATCTCTGTTGAAGATGCAACAGGAGGAGGGTCTAAGCTTGTCGGAGATTCTTCAGCGACGCAATCTCACTCTGAACGATCTTCTGAAGGGAAGGGCGGACGCGATCGACGCCCTGAAGACGAAGAACGTCGACGAAACCGAGGACTACATCGAGCAGGCGACGAAGATGATATCCGATTCACTGGTGAAAATTCCCATCGCGACGAATACAGGATGGCCGTTCGAGGAACCAGCGAGAACTACGGGATCTCGGAAAGACGAACTTGTTGTGGTGTATTCGACGAATCCGCCATTACGCGAGTATTCATTGGGCACCGTAAATCGTGACGAGATGTATGCGACTAGAAAATCGATGCCGACCGAGCGTTCTTCTCCGAGCAGAGTTACGACATCGGTACCGTTACCGGTTGTAACGAATTCTATGCAGCTGTTGCACGGCTCCGTGAAATCGCGGGACGCTGACGAAATCAAAGCCGACAGCCTGGACGATGACGAGATCATGGAGTTCTCCGATTTCACCGACTTCAAGAAGGGACGAAACGGCGTCACGCCCGTTTGGTTGATGGTGAACGACGAGGTTGCTTCTAGGAAAACGAAGGACACCTACGAGGACAGAGGGTCGAGTGTCGAGAAGATAAAGATAGACGAGGTTGGTTCTCAGAAATCGAAGAACTACGAGAACCGAGGGTCCACGCTGAGTATCCACAACACGAAGAACGACGAGGTTGGACCTCAGAAAACGAAGGACAATTACGAGGATAGGTGGTCCATGTTGAGTATCGAGAAGATGAAGAACGACGAGGTTGGTTCCCAGAAAACGAAGGACAACTACGACGATAGGTGGTCCCTGCTGAGTATCGAGAAGATGAAGAAGAACGACGAAATAGAATTTCAGAAATGGAAGAACAACTATGAGGACAGGGGGTCCATACTGAGTATCGAGAAGATGAAGAACGTCGAGGTTGGATCTCAGAAAACGAAAGACCACTACGAACACAGAGGGTCCGCGCTAAATATTCAGAATACGACGAAGAACGACGAAGTAGAATCTCGGAAAACGAAGGACAACTACGAGAACAGGGGGTCTATGCAAAATATCGAGAAGATGAAGAAGAACGACGAGGTAGAATCTCAGAAAACGAAGGACAATTACGAGGACCAAGAGTACGCGCTAAGTATCGAGAAGATGAAAAACGACGAGGTTGGGTCTCAGAAATCGAACGACAACTACGAAGACCGAGGGTCTACGCTGAGTATCGAGAAGATCTTGAGTCCCACGGAACGTTCCAAATTGAACAATTCGTCGGATGGTGAACAAATTAATCTAGACGATACAGGTGATTATGACGTGTCTTCGGAACGCGAATATCAAAACGATGCGCCGCCGATGTACGTCAACCTGGAACACACTACTCGGACCAACAGTTTCGTCGATGAAAGCAAAATTCAAGAAATGGAACCTGTGTCGATCGATCTGACGCTCGAGAAGGATTCGCGAACGGAGGAGATCGAGCATGGTGTAAAAAATCATCAGGACCCGAACACGACCGAGGGGAAGAGCTACGACGACGTGATCTCGGAAGTGGAACCCGAAGCGCGAGCCGAAATTTTCGAGTTGTTCGCGTCTGGATCAGCGGGAAAGAGGCTTGAACGTCTTCTGAAATCTAGGAACATGAGTCTAGAGGAATTGATCGCCCTTCGACAGAGGGGATCCAGCAAGGTACACTTGGCCGATGTGTCACGGATCAAGGTTCACAAATTGAACGACGAATACGGAACAGAAGATACGGCTTTTAAAACGACTACGATACCTAAAACCGATGAAGAATCCGCGATACCTAAGATTGATGAAATATCCACAATAATACCCAAGACCGATCACGAATCCACAACGAATGGAAATATTGATTACTTGTCCTTCCAAAATGCAACAAATTGCAATTCCGTATCGAGTGCGGTCGATGTTCGTTCAGAAGGTACCGAAGAGTCAAAGATCAGCGAGAATTCACCATTCGATGCACGTTCTAAGGACGACGAGGCCATCCAGGAGCGTCATCGTAAAGCGCAGATCATTGATTTGTTGACGACATTCGGTTCCATGCCGTTCGCCAAAGACATTCGGCGGGACTTCACCGGTTATAAAGACGAAACGAAAGTACCGACAAAGAATAACGATCAGGTGTTCGCGAATAACGATACAAATGTGGTACGACTCGACGACAATTCGACCGTTATCCAATCCGGTCGCGTGAAGGAGATCGTAGAACAGAAACCGAATTCTATTCGCACGGCGTTCAACGAAGTGGACACCGAGAAGACCATCGATGAGAAACGAAGAACACTTTCGAACGTGAAACGCAGCATAATAGCGAGCGGCGCGATTCTGGGAGTGACGATCGTGGTGTTCCTGGCGATATTCATCGTGTGCAGGATTCGACAGAAGCAGAAATACAGGTACAGAAACAAATTCTCCAGAGCGGTGTTCCAGGGTCCGGTGATGGCGGCCAGGAAGCTGTCGAATTCGAGTAGCTTAAGCACCGTGATGGTGAACGTCATTGCCACGTCGACGACCAAGAGGCCCGAGAAGAACGAAACCGAGGAGCCTGTTAGTGAGATGGAATCTAAAAGCGACATAGACAACGATTCGTTGGATGCTAACGACAGCTGGGAAACTATACCTGATTACATGAAGTGACCACCGAACAACGTGAACGTATTTGCGGTATTTTCATTGGCACACTGAGAAGACACCAGTATTCTACACTTTATTTTAAGTTAAATTGTACGTATACCGAAGGCTGATTGCATACTTTGTAAACATACTGTAGCATAGTGTATAACGCATTTTAACACGTTCAACTCCGTGATCAAGTTGTTGAAATTCTTGTTAGATAGTACTTCTACCTTCGACACTTTAATGGCCACCCACACGGCATGCATGTGATAGCTGGAACAGTTAGCTAAAATATCAGTAATAAGCGCGACAGGGAAATATAAAATTTGTTATTAAATTTGTTATATTAAATGTGTTGTTGTTTTTTATTTGTATGTTATTAATTAATTCTTCGAAAATACTGACGATGTTTGATAGAATAGACGCGCGGCCATTAAAATGTTAATGAATCTGTTATTCGACACTTCGAGTATCAAACGGGAACTTTTCTAATTGAATCGATAAAAAATATTCCTGATATCGATGAGGTATTCCTGTAAAAATCTAAGCGTCGCCCACGCATAGATGACGTGACAACGTGTTAACTAGCGTTACTTGATTCGCTGACTATGATACCTGCACTAGCAAAACAAGTCCGTGCGTAAGTTTTACTATCGTCCCAAGAAAACACGGGACAAACGAGAACTAAGCTTTACAGACTGTTTCACGAACATTTGTATATATCGTTGTATAAAGATTCTGATCGACTTCGATTCAATAACTGATCAAATTTAATGTAATCGAAAGACATAAATTAAAATTAGTATAGTTCTTTTATGTAAGTCTTACCCCTGATGCTCTTCCGATATTATAAGATGTATACATTGTAAACTCGATTTTTCGATCTTAATCGTATAGAGTAAAGTGTATTTATTTATATAAATAGTTTGTAAACGATTGAAAATTTGTTATTACTCACCAGTATTTTTCGTATGTAAAAACATCCCTGAGTACAGCAGATACAGCGTTATTGTCGGTTTGAAATATCTTACTAAAGTAGGCGTACTGTCTTGCAATATTTCTACACTGTTTTAAAGCAGTTACTGTAACGATACAAAAACTTATGTTATTTATGACAGAATAAAATAAAAGAATATGCAAAATGCGTATTTACCTAAAGTAGGGCTGCCTTTAAGTTCTATCATGTCAGCGGCTGTCATATTCATCACTGTGGTATAAGCATTAGGAAGAACATCTAGATACGGCTTCCATTTGGAATTTTCTTTGTATCTTTCGATTAGAAGCGCGATTGCCAGTGCTACTTGAGGCATATCATGTATCAGTGGATCATTTTTAAGAGCCGTTAACTCTGGTGCTGCATTGAGTGTATTAAAAATAAGATGCCTCGGTATCTTCAAAATTAATTCATTTTCTTGAAAATCATGTTCAGCTTTCAAGCCTAAATCGTATCCTGGAAACTCGGCTATGCTTGCTCCTTCTATGTCCGCGTTATTTTCTTTCAGCCAATTCATAAACTGTCCAATCCCCTGTGATCGTTTTGACGATTCTGTCTTCATCTTCTCCAGCCTTTTAATCTTCTCCAGAACTGTTATTATCCCCACATAGTTGTTCCATTCTTTTGTCCGGTCCACTGAACAAGTACTCACTATTCAGAGCAAATAAAAATTAATACCTGTTTCGAATTAGTTATAAAAACGAAACACATATTATTCTATGCTTTGCAAAAATACAAAGATACAAATGGATAAAGGTATGAATGTTGCTGCCAATTTTTAAAATATAAAGATATTATTTCTTGAAAATTCGAAATTGTTGTGGACACGAACAAAAATAATGCTGTGAGAAACATGAAGCACCAGTTTACGAGTACTATTATAAAAAAAAAATCGATTTTTCAAGAAATGTTACATGACACCTTCATCTATTCGTATCTTCGAAACGTTAAGTGCAAAGATTTTTTTCTTCCCCCAATTTCCAAGGATCGTGAGGTTAAACGAACTACACGTACCACGTATTTTATCTCTGGATCACATAAAATTCATGAAATTATTATAAATTTAGTGGTAAAGGATTTCTGTTCAGTTTCAATGACTGGAACAGAATGTACGTTAGCATCTATTTAACATTTTACAATGATCATAAGGTAACATGCAAAAATACAGTTATATCATATACAACGAATGCATTCTACGTTAAAAGGAATCCGCGAAAAGTGTGCTTACGACGAAGTAGATCTTCACACAAGGCATTTATCTCTGCTCTTCTGTCCATGTTTGTACTATCTCACCGCACTTTCCTGTATTCTGTTACATATACTTCGTTTCACGAAAGAACATGCTAGTTTCGCGCAGCTTGACTGAGTTCTAATACCCGCCTTTTGCTCTGCTCGTCATATACAGTGTGGACAAAAACATTTAGATGACAAGATGTTACGACAAAATGCATCCGATGAACAGCCATAAAATTTCCGTCTCTAAACGGATTGTCTCTCGCTATTAATCGGACCGTACCCGAGGAAATTTTAGAATCAAGAATTTTGAATTGAATGTTTGAGAATTTAGGTGTTTCAATTAGGTTAAGAAAACTACCCCCACCATTGGTGTTTCTAGTAGAAGTAACCACGATCATACTCGACATAGAATGTATACAAAAATAAATGGTCACCGGATGTATTAATTTCGCGTTAAATCGTCTAAGAGCGCATGTACGTTGCTGCTGTTTACGGATGAACCTTCGACGAATCAGAGCTAACATGCGCAGAATGAACAGAAAGTTATTGTCCGAGAAATACGTTCAACTGTACAATCAAAATAAAGTATATGGATTATAATAGGTAACGCACTCGTGCGACTGACAAAAATAAACGCTTTTCGTTGAAATGAAAATAGAACATTTTTGATGATGTTCCTTTCCAGGCGCAGACGACATAACCTCCAAATAAACAACACGAGCTTCTGCTCGGCTTGTACGACGAACCCCACTGCACTTTATTGATTTTTAACTGTCAGAGGTCACCTACTTTCATGATCACACGGTCTAAACATTGCATCAAAGAAATTTAGTTAATCTTTGTCGTTGAAATATTACCACGGAGCCGATGTAATGAGAAATAATTTTATTTGACGATCGAACATATTGCTTACGTCTACATTTTGCATAATGCGATAATTTCATTCTAAAAATGCGTACAAATATACATTTTTAATTATACACGTATATGTATATGTACATACATATGAATCTAATTGTATTCTTTGTTTTTTGTACATTTGTTTAAACTATTTACCGGATGCATTGTATATGTTAATCACTGTGATAATTACATTAATCATAAATGAAACAAAGTTTTTTCTTGTGTAAGATTTGTATTATACAAAGTATTCAAGTAAACAGATATATTCGTTAAATTTTTAAAGATAACTATATATTGCCTTTATATTGTACCTATAAAGTGATATTAAGGGACTTTTAAAACAAAAGTGAAGTTATTTACAAATGTAAAATACAAATTTAGTGCTCTGATGTTACATTTACAAATACATACAACTTATTTGCACCAGAAAATTTTGTTTAAATATGTATTACATTTCTGAAACAAGAGTAATTCTGCAAATCAAACTGTTAGGAATAGGGACGTCATCTTTACGAGAAAAACAAAAATATTAAAATCCAAAAATGAAATTTTTAAAATACATAACAAAATGAAAATTCGGATACATATTAAGAGATAATTTTTAAAAAATCATCCATTAATTGTTTAACATTTATTGATTTAATATAAAATTATTTGTAGTACTCGTATCAATGCTAAGACTCATGAATATATATATATATATATATATATTTATGTTTTTATATATATATAATTTTCATAATATTCACATTTCATATTCAACGTAAAAAATATTTCTTCTTATACAAAGTCTCTTAAAACGATATTCAGCGATGAAAACGAAATTCTACGAAGTATCAGAAATTAGAAAAATCCTTTTGTCTCACTTTGTTTTTTCAAATATAAGTGATCGGTAATGGAATATCAAACTTCCGGCGCGCGATGTTTAAATTTCAATCGGTGGCGCAATTTACTGTCTGAGACTCAAATAGCACTTTTACTTCGAAAATGGGACAGAAAATTGTAAAATGATAAGATTTTTAAATTTCTTTTAGCACGAAGAATTTACAATTTTCATGGCGTATATCAATTTTAAGATACCCTGTCTATTTAACTCGTTAGGTAGGAGCATATCTTTAGAACCCCTTTAATGTTTATAAATTATTTAATTTGTGTACAACTAAAAATAGTAAAATAAAATAAAATAGTCATAAGAATTTTCACGCTGCAAAGTAAGGTAACTAATTGTAAAACTTTTTACAAAACGCAACTAATTAAGGCGTGCGTGACATTCATGACATACTTAAATAACAAATTGATGTAACAGTTAATATCACTTGAAGAATTTTCATTTCCCTAATATTACGTCTTAAACTAATTTTTCGATATTATTTTAAAATTATTTACGTAACCGTTTTAATCGTTAAAAATTTTTAATAGGTCTTCATTTCTAAGCTTTCAGTATGAAATCTAACTTTATAGTATTGTAGGAATATCCGACATTTCGGGTTAGGGTCGAGTCAAAGAAGCCCGGATGGGTGCCCAAGACATACAGGTTTTTCGATTATTTCACTGCTTTTGGTAACACAATTGTATCAAGAAACACTTAAAAATTAAGATTTAGGATTCTGCAAACTTCAAATCTACACTTAACCCAAAACAATGGGATCGCACGGTACAACGGAATTACCTAAAACAGTCGAGTTATTCGAGATTTCGTACATCCCTGGTATCCATCCGAATTTGCCCGACTTTTACCGAACCGACCCGACTTGATCCGATATGACGAATATCACACTAACATTCCTAATAATTTGACACTGTATCAATACTACACCTATTTGTAAAACTGATCAGAACAAAAAGAAAAGAAGGAAGGAAAATAAACAATGATAAGATTTGATAGAAAACTGAAGATCCTGTTTAGGTAATTTATCGTAATTACGCAATTTGTACCGAGTACAGATTAATTACTACATTTTTTATAATATATCGTATAGAATTATAAATATATTACACATTCTACAACATTACCCATAAGGTTCTCCGTGATTCCTTTGCAGCGGAAAACTCGTATCTTAAATATTTAAAGATACACGTGTATTTCAAGTAATGAATAACCATTATTTATACAGCCTAATCACTAACTAGAGCCTTATACATCATGATTTCGTTTCTTTCCCTTTTTTTATCAACTGCTACCTCAATAGAAATTTATTACGTATCGTGAAATAAAAGTATTCGTCTTGACTCGATATTAAATGTAAAAGTTCGACATTCGTAAAAATCGAAATTTGTATGCTTCGTCCCCTTTCAATAAATGTGCGCGATGTGTTTGTAAATCTTAGTTTTATGTAATAATTACCTTAATAAACATTTACATTCATTTTTGCTTTTCTCTTAGCCCAAAAATTTCTGTTCATGTAGATACGCAAGTACAGTATAACCAAACAATTTACGGGCACACATTAAAAATATTGCAGTCTACAAATGCTAAGACTTTCTTTGTTTGAATGATTTACACAAGGATACCAGCCTCATTAGATTTCTGCTTTCCAGCCAAACTAGCACACGACGGTGGCGTTTATGGTCCCCTGTTTTTATCATGAAAATACTGTTTTCTCGTTAACGGCAATTAAGGAGAGAACAGCATTTATGATTACCATAGAGTGTAACAATGTTTAAGGGGAACTGTTTGAAACTACAAAACACATAGTACATAAATATTAAATTACATTTCATCCAATTCACAAGTATTGGAATAAATTGTGCAGACACTATGGAGTCAAATTTACAAAATTTCTAATTCTCCTTGTATCAGGTTTTTTTCTTTTCTTCCATTTAAACACTTTATTCCATTCTCTTCTATTGTGTAGCAGTATCTGAAATGCTTTGTCGCCACGTAGCGTGGAAAGGAATCTTCAAGATTTTAACTCTCGTTTTAGGCAATGCGGTTAATAAAAGTTTTTGAAGTTGAGGCAATGGTAATATATCTACTTGCGGATTTGTTAAATTTGGTTGTTGTTTATCGTCACCTGCAAAATATTAATATGTATGTAAGATTAAATGAAAAACAATTGTAATATATATATATAATGTGGCTACATAAATTTTCTTCAATAACACAATTACCTTTTTGATTGTCATTTTCGTCCTCAACATCTTCGATTAATTTTAAACAGGGCACTGGTTTCAAAACTGGTATCGAATCACCGGTAACTTGTTTACTCATTAAATTACACTGATCAACAAATAACTCTGTTACCCTGAGTAACTCGAGTGTAACACCCCATACAAAATGTGTTAAATTATTTGACAATTCAGTGACACCACCAAGCACCATGTTATTGGACGTCGCCGATTGAGATATGTAAGTGGGTATTATTAATAACCTTTTGATATTTTTACAGTTGGCGAGACACTTATCGAAACCATTTTTCACATCAAAATTGACTAACTCCATTTGATTTAAATTTTGCAATTTTGATACACCCTCCAAAATATTGAATGTGCAACATGAACCTTGTCCTTTCTCGAGCCTAAGACGCTCTAATTTTTGTAATTTAATTAAAACGGTCGTACCAAATTTGTCAGGGAAATCTGAACATTCGCCCAATTCTAACGCTTCCAAATTTACTAAGGCTTGTATGATATCGATTTTCTTCTTTCCTAATTCTTTAACCGATGTTAAACTCTGTAACATACATTTAATTCATATGTAGGAAACATCGCTTGATCATGCTTAATAATTTGTACGGGTATGAAACGTGAATGACATCAATTACTTACCAACTGCGTCAGCTGTGTCAATTCTTGTAAAGGTGTGAGATCTTCTTGCAGCGACATTCCACTTATTGCTTTAAGCCTCAATTCTTGACAACGTTTGAGATTTCCAACCGATTCCAAATTTAAGGAATCACATTTTATCGACATTGCACTTAGTACTTCTAGTTGGGGACAGCTTTTAATAACTTCTTCAACAACCATTACAGGACATCTACACAATTCTAACTTGACCAAGCTAGTTACGCGAGGTATCACCGATAAAAACTTCTTCCAAATGCTATCAGATTCGCCTGCCACAAGCATTTTCCGGAGATCCAAATGTTGAGTACCTCTCCTCTGTAAGGTGTCTGCTAAGCCATCCCAATCTGTTACTTGACTGTTTTTCATTCGGACAGTCTTCCACAGCGAAGGATGTGCAGCCAAGTCACGCCACATTTTACAAACTCTTGCGGCACGCAGCAACTCTTGAACCTTAAGATATTGAAAGATACGCAGTAACGCATGATAACCAGCACAGACTGAATCCATAAAATGTTGTTGTTGATGTTCTAGTTCCTGTTGATTTTGTTTTCTTCTGAAATTATCAAAATAAAAATACTATTAGATTATTTTTCTTTAATGGACTGGCCTATAAAGCAATAAGGGTATCGGTTATTATATATTAATTATAATTTATTTTAAATAATAGATAAACTGCGCATTATAATTTTCCTGATATAAATGTATTTAATTTTAAAGAGGCTTTTAAAGGACCAATGATTTACAACAATAATGCCGACTTTATGATGTAATAAACAAGAAATAGAAGTAAAAGCCTCTGAAAGAAAAGTGTTGAATGTGTTTTACATTTTTTTTAAAAAGAATAAAGATATGGAAACAAAAAGTAAACATAAATAGGGAAGTGAAATAATGTGGAGTAGGGATCGGTAGGATTTTTTTTGGGAAAACGCACTAAGAGTTTTTTTGTGTTTCAGCTCGCACATGTCTTTATATCTGTAAATATAAAAAGTAAAAATGAATTAGATTTTTTGCACTGAAGCACTTATCAGTAGCTGTGTATTTGTAATTGTAGCATGAACGTAAATAATTCACTAATTTCAAATTTTTAATGCACATTCTTTTTCTGTCTTTTTTAGAGAAAAATAACTTTCATTAAATTTTATTACTTTTACTTTGATACTACAATTACACAATACCTGCAAAAACCAACGATACGTGATTGTTTTGTTTCATTTTTCACATGATCTCAAAAATTTGGCCGCATTTCTAAGAAGCTAAGGCAGTGTGCTTCGATCACAAGATAAAATCAAATTCATTTTTCACCTCGAACTTTTATATTTCCAAATATAATAAACATCGGTATATATTGCATTTACAATACTATTTAAGTAAATTTTACACGAAGAGAAACAAATAGTTACATCATTATCTTGTTTGTTCCAATATATTATGTGCAACTGTACAAACAACCTTGCAAAAATTTACTAAAATATTAAATAAAATGAAATAGTCTCACTTAATATGTGACATAAAATTAATCACCATAGAAATAGCACACGTATCTTGTAAATACAATATGTACAAAGCAACTGCCAAAACCTCAAAAGAGAGTTGCCTTAACTTGTTTGAAGAAAATATTTAAAAAAGGAAATAAAAATATATATATGTTGTTGTGTTTGAGAAACAAACACTTACTTGCTACTTGTTTTAATTGAACCCAAATTACTTATGACAGACTGATGTGAATCTGTTTTTAGTAAATCATTTTGATTAGCTATATTCGTTTTCCTTTCGGGTGATTTATAATTTAATGATTTCTTGATTTCTAATGCAAGATCCGTCATATTAGACAAATCAGTTTGAGATTTATTTGTAGCCAACGTATCTGTTCTGTTACTATTATTACACGTTTCTTCTGTTACATCCATTTCAGAACATAGCGTAGATTCTATATGTGACACATCTTTCAATGTATCTTTATCAGGTGATTTATCAAAAACATCTTTTCTTAAAGATTTTGTTGTTAAGGAAGCATGTGACTTTGTGAGCATAGAACTTTCAACGGTATTTGATATATCAGTAAGTGAACCGTCCTGAAGTACAGGAGGTTTATCGCCAATTTTATCAGGTTTTACTGTAATAGCTGGCTGAACCGCCATAGCGTTATTTTTCGGTACAACAATATACCTTTTACCTCCCATGAGAGCAATATTTTGAGCTGGTTTTGGCATTGTCCCGTCATGACTTTGTAAGAATTCGTTTTCTGTCTGGGAAAACCAATTACTCTCTTTCTTATCTAAATTTGCAGAGAAATATGATGTTGTCGAGGAGGATTTCATAACTTTAGTACTATTTCGTGATTGTGGATCCGCATTGTCAGATTTTGGAATTCTCTGAAGTTTTGGTGGTGTTAAATTTACTTGATGTTTCGTTTTTGCACTTTGTGTACCTAACATACTGATCGGTATCAATGGAGGAGGTGTTAGAGATGGATTTGTTTGAGATTGCTGAGATTCATTAGTATCCTGCCGACAGTTCTACAACAAAATTAATATGATTCATTTAATAATTCGATTACTGTCAGCTATGAATTACTATTAATTAAACTTTTCAGATCAAATTACATTTAGCTTATTGTAAAATAAGTTTGAAATTAAATTTACAATATGAAAATAATTGGTGGAAGGGATATTCTATGTTAAAAATCAAACCTACCTTGCAAACATAATTGTCACTTCCTGCAAATTCCATACCATCAACACATTCAGGATGATATAAACAGAGACACACGCGACATTGTAAGCTTGGTATCAACCCCATACTTGTTGAACATCTTATACTGCATGGTTCTTGAACTTTGGGCCTGTAAGATGTGCGTTGATTGGGGAAAGGGATTAAGGAATAAAACATAAAATTTAAATAAGGAGTTTCAGGACGAAAGGAATAAAGGAAAATACAGTTATGAAAAATATAGAAGGAAAAGTATAAACTAATGCAGAATAAACTGTCGAACTTGAAACTACATACATGGTATACAGCATGCATTTTTAGCATTATCAAAACAAAATACATATCAATATAATTTTCAATTTACAATGCAAATTATTTCTTTTTATGCATGTATATTGAAACGAGACTTATGTATTGAAATTATCAAGAAATATTTTAAATCGAATTTAATCAATGAATAAATATTTCTAGCTTAGAAATTATGTATAAAATAATTTTGTAATTTCAAAAATTATTAGCCACAACAAGTTATTTAGTTCTTTCTTTATTAAATATTTAAATATGTTCATCTGAGATACTTTGAAATGTAAATACACGGAAATATTCGTTTATATTCTAAATAAAAATATTTTTTTTTCCGTGAAATGTAGCAAATGCACATGCTGTAAATTTTTCATTGGGCCTTTTTAAAGCACATTAAACATGATACACAATCGTGTTTAATCATTAAGCATTTAGGATACCCTTGGACATTCTAATTTAATTACAATCATTCAGTATAATAAATACAAAAATAATTAAAAACGGTCAAGTACTTACGTCAATTGTCTTTTAGGTTTTGGAGGTGGTGGTTTCTCGACTAGTGGTTGACTCCTTCTTGTACTTGTAGTCCGTTGTGGTGGAAGCATATCACTTTCTTCAGACTGCGATTTCATTTCTGCTAAGCATATTGTGTAAAAATTCTTATAAAAATATCAGTGTTACGTATAAAGAATAACAAATAAAAAATCTACTAAAAGCTAAAATTTAATTTATTTATTGGAGCAAGCTGTCAGAATTGTTAGAAATATATTTTTAAAATACTATATACTACGAACAAGAACAAAAGATGTTTAATGTAGGTTTAGTGACTCACTGTTTTGCTAATATATACACAAAATTAATATAGTAAATCAAATATACAAACAACAGTAAATATAACTTTTAACTCATATAAATGCATACTTATTTGAGGAGTTTTCTTTGCAGGCACTTTCACTTTAAATCCTGTTGCTGCAGCTTTTGGTGATTTAGTAGCAGCTTTTGTAGGCACTGGTGCAGGCAACGATGGTTCTTCTACAACTCTCTTCATAGTTTTTTTATGTGCTCTCCTTGCTGCAGCACCTGATCCATATCCCTACATTGAAATAAGTATTAATAACCAATTATATATAATATATACATAAAAATTAAATTACATACTCTTATCCTCTTTGCATCGCGAATGATTTCTTTGGTAGGATCCTCTAGACCAATAGGTTCTTTGAAGAATGTGAAATTATCGATAGTTAACTCTTTTGTATTGACTGCAGAAAAAAAGCACATTATAATTTACTTATTTTATTATTTTGATTCTACATTATCTACATCATTAATAATATATTATTTTCAAAAATTTTACTTACGAAACTCTGCAACTTCTCTAAAACTTCTAACTTTCTTTCCTTTCGGAGTATAGTAATATATATCTGCCATTCTCTTGAGGTTGGGATCACTACTTGCTCTGAACACCAATTCTCGTTTCCAACCATATTTAAAAGGTTCTTTGAACACCGGATTAGTTACATCAACAATAGCTTTCTGTTTTGTAGTATTTCCTGGACTCATCCCACGTGACAAACGACTACCTTTAGACTTTAAAGATATCGCAGGACTACTGGTAGTTGATGATGAATTTGTTGATTTAAGCGAAGTTCCATCTGTTTTGTGTAGTTCTAATTCAGTCTCCATAGTATTTGGTATTCCAACCGAATCTGTTTCAGATTTATCAGATTCTTTTTCCTTTTTAATTTTGTCTAAGTCAAATCCATGTTCCGATTCATAACTATGCATCCTACTATCATCTGAATCTTGTTCATCATCTTTTCTGCCATCAAAATTCTTCTTTATACTATATCTAAACCGTTTTGCCAACTGAGCTTCTGCTACTTCAGCTTCAGCTATAAAAATTCATATATTACGTGAAAAGAACCCATTATATTTAATTACACTTACATAACTTAAATAAGTGAGCATTTACTAATTGAAATCTGAAATACTGTTATAAACTACACTGACATTTTTATTTCTTTAAACCCTATTTGCAATATTTAAGAAAAAATAACAATATTACAAATGATTATGTAAAAAGAACATTAAAACCAGAATATAGAAAATTAAGAACAATTGATAATAAACTACAAGAAGAAGGATAAAGCAAGGAAAAGTAGAAATTGATGGACAAGTCAGGAACAGGTATAACTTGGATAAATATCTGTTTCAATTAATACGTATTAAATGTCACGTTCCAAGTAAAATTCTAAAAATATATAATTCTATCTTTTGAAGGTGGAATACATTTAATCAAAGTAATTTTTGTATAATTCTTTAAATTTTTGTAATTATTAGCTAATTTAGTTATTACATTATCATACAACTGTTAATATAATTTTGATAGAACAATGTTTAAAAGTTGTCATTTACATAACTTTGTTAAATAGAAAATCCAGAATTATTCAAAGTTTCAAGAAATCATTTTTAATCAATTAATGACAAATATTAGGACCTAATACACATACAAGAAATTCCTTCTTTAACACAATACAAAGTAGATTATAGTCAATATCTTGAAATATTCTGATATATATTTTACTTTTCTACATGTAAGTTTTCTATAAGTTTTAACTTATCACAAACGCATAAACATCTGCAGCCTTAAAATAATGTTTACATTTAAAATTGTCTACTAAAATCCAAAGTTTATGAAAGTGACATTTTATATGCATTAACCTAATACATAGGAAAAGGCAAAGGCAAAATTAATAACAGGCAGGAAATAGAAACTATAATTTATTGTAAAACATTGTAAAGTTTTGTAATGCTGTAAGGCAAGCAATAAAGAGTATACTATTACAATGCTCTTAAAATAAGTTGTTCATTGATAATATTCAAAAAGCATTTGTTTAAATTCATAGTGCATAGAAAAACTAATTTAACACGACTTTTCACTTATAAATAAGCTACAGTAACACCTAATGTTAGCTATTTGCATTTTGAATATAATCAAACAATAATTACCAATACCAATTAATTTTTTCAAGATGTGACTGCCAGGTTGTAGCTCATTAGTTCCTTGAATATCAAATCCATTGAATTCGACGGATTCCTCTGAGCTAACATCGTCAGTTTCCGAGTGCTTCCGCTTGCGACCTTTTGTATTGAATATTGTATCATCACTTTCAGTGGTACTAGTTGAATCGGCCTTGAACTTAGATAACTTCTCTGTAATATGCGGTATCATACCTTTCCTCGGAGAACCCATAAAATCACCATTCACCTCTTGACTCTCGACTTTGATGGTTGATTCGATCTTAATTTGCATTTCGTGTAAATCCGGCATACTTTCAGCTTCTAGGTTAGGATCCGCGCGCGCCTCATTGGCGTTCCCGCCATTCACATTGACACCGTCCATTTTGTGGTCCCTTCGGGACCAAACACTGATTCCACGTACTTCAACGATCTATGCGCGAAGAACGTTTCTTTTGCGTTGCCCGTCACTTCATAAAGAACTCCATTAAACACGTCTCTCCGCGTAAGTAGCTGTACTACAATCCCCTCGCGTCTGGGTGCCACAATCCCGCGCTCATCTGTCCACGAATGCGCATAACGAACGCGCAGGCACCACTACGCGCTATTTACACAACTGCCAAGATACTTTTCATACAATTTCGAGTAATTCCTCATTCCTTTGTCACACTATACACCTTCTTTTAAACAACCACAAAAGACGTATTACAGCAATAATTACTTATTTTCTGTAAACGCGGCACAAACTCCTCGAACGGCAAACGACAAACGATTCCGAGCAAACACCAAGCGTCCATAAAACACACAACCGGAAATGGTGGAAAAAAATGTTTAAGGCCTGTTTCCAATATATAAACTCTAATATCAAGTTATACATGATAATTAATAGTACTTTAACGATGTAATTATGGTAAGGAATTTTTAGGACGATCGACAGTTTCGTAATATTAATTAATTAAATATACATAGTTACTCTCGCGCATATAAGTATTATGTGTATAACTACTGTTACATAAAATTTAAGTTTTTAACAATTACTTAAAGTACAATATATAAAATTATTCTCATTATGTTCGCCGGTGAACACTTATTAGAATACAGTTCATTAACGTTTATTTAACATCAGAATACACCTATAAGAATCGGTTGAACCATGACCAAATTATCGCTTACAGGAATATAGTAGCTGCACGCACACATAATTGCGTGCAACTACGACTTCCCACACAACTGCAAAATAAAGAAAATAGAGGAGACCAGTGGCGCACAGTGAAAACAGTTTTGGAATTGACAGTTTCTTAATCATTTATTTTATTTTTTTTTATCGTTGATTAACATATACATTATCTAATTATGATATCAGTTTAAAGAAAATATTCGTTTTCCGTAATCGTACGTATAAGGTAAGTGTAGTGTTAATTTCTAACTTCTATCTTGTCATTAATTCGAATTACAATACATTCTTAATTTCTGTTAAATATAGTTTATACAATTGATGTCTGATAATAATAAGATAAATATTTCATGGCACAACGTATATTTCGTTTATTTGTTTGCGATTAAACTTTGTTATCAATCATAAAGTGACAAACAAGATATATTAGATAAACGTATTAAAAGGAACAAACAGGTATACAATGTTCTAATTAATTTGTAAATTATATGTTTCATTTATGATTAATTAATATTATTTAAAGTAGCAAATAGCTATTACAGCATATATACAGAGTGTTTAGTCAGCTTTATCCATTTGAAATATCATTACTTTAAATAATAGAGAAAAATGTTATCTAAAAAGTAGTTAGGCATAAAAAAACCATAATATTGGATCAATAGTTGTTTACAAATGACAATGTAGATGAGATTTAGAGTTCAGCTTCTTTTTTATAGAATGTCTAACTACTATATTTGATTTTAATAAAACAGTGAATTTTAAGTGTTAAAGTACAATAGTATTTTTACCTTAAAATTTACCATATCTAAGATGGTTCATTTTGTTCATTATCTCAAAAATTACATAGTTTCATCAATACAAATGACTGACATTATGAGCATGTATCATATTGAAAATGATAAAAAGGGCAAAGTTGAGTATCTCAGGACTAATAAGTTTTAGGATAAATGTGTTTTAATATTTACACTTACCATCAGAACCAATTCTTCTTACAAAATTCAAGATAAAAAATAGAACACTTCATTTAAAAACAACAAAATTGATTTCAAGATCTTCTTTTCTGCCTTCATTTATGAAGAAAGTATTATTACTGTATTATGTTTTTCTGTATGCCCTACATCTTTTTATATATAATATTTTTATCTATGATTTGAAAAAACAATGATATCCCAAATGAACGAAACCAATAAAATATTCATTGTATATAAATAAGAATAAGTATACTTGAGAAGTACATATGTATGAGTGTGCATACATGCACTAATATATATACATAACATAGCATAATATAACATATAAAAGCAAATAAATATATGTATTTACAAAGAATTTAAATTAAAATACTGTCTCAATAGTGCATAATACCTTATATAAAGATTTCTTGGAGCAATCAGTAATACTATTGAAGAACAATATATTTGAACAAATTTTTGCTGCACATTCTCTAATAGCAGTTTTTATTTTTCATTATAAATTTAATATAAAATATTGAAAAAATCAAATGACTGCACATTTTTATAACAATTATTCAAGTAAAATTATTGTGTAACAGCTTTTAATATTCAGTAACATTACATAAACCATATCTATTACTGCCTAGGAATAAACGCATCCTTCAAATGGAGCGTGTTTTGAAAGCGGTCCCAGCAGATTTAAGAGTAAAAATGGAGGCACTTGTGCATGATTTAACTTTGGCATTAGAAGAAAGTAATAGTAGTGCAAATGTTAGACGTAGATGGGGTATTAGAAGAAGAGCTCGTTCTACAGGCAATATTCGTAAGTATTAAAAAACTAGACAAAGAGGAAAATGTAATTTCTGTTTTAGCTATTTCAACGCTTTCTGAGTTATAATTTTAAAAAACAGTGGAGATATAAACTGAATCAAACTCAAGTACATATATTCTAATATTTTTGTGAAATCAGTTCCAGTCTACTTCTGTAATACAGACAGAGGGTTGTTATCAAGGTTGCCTTTCTAAAAACCATGTTTCATTGATCAAAGAAGTCACATTTTATAAATCCTTGAAAAGTAATTTTCAATGTTTCACAAATAGTAAAAGAATTCTAAAAATAATCTTTAGATGATTACTTCTTATTTCAGCATCATTACGCATGAATAAACAATCGGATGATAGTTCGTCTTCCATTTGTGACATTCATATTCCAAAAAGTACTACTGCCTCCAAATATCAGTCTGACAGTGATGATACAAATCAAACAAAAAGATTTGCACTTTTTTCTAATTCAAACAATGCTAGTAATATTGAAAGTGATTCAGTTAATGAAAATTTTGTACCTAGACTGAATCCAAAACGTAAAAGGAAATTTAAAAGAATGGCTATTGATTCCGATTCTAATCCCTCTACTTCTCAAACTATTGCAATATCAGCAGCACTTGCAAATAAGAAGAGGGTTCTTCGAGGTGACTGTAAAAATAGATATGAAACAATATGGTAATATACCTTATATGAATGGGTATATATTACATAATGTCAAAAAGAATAATTCTATATTTATGAGTGCAAAAAATTACTTATTGCAGGTGTGGGAAGCGTAAAAGATCTTATAGGGAACGTTCTATAGATTATGGGATGAGATCACTAAAACCAAATAGGGATACAAAATCAAAAAATCGTATCAAAATGCAGACTGATGACCCTATTGATTGTTCAAGAATATCCAGTTCAAGTATTTCATCAAGTGATTCAGAAACTGGGCTTATCACAAATGATGAAGATAGAGAAGGTATTAAATTATTCATACAACAGTAAATAAGAATAAGATAGTAAATAAGAAGCAGCTTAATACATTTTTTACTTTAGGAGACGATGAACAGTCAGATTGGATTGGAGAACCAAGTTGGTGGGATGACAACGAAAGTACTAATGAAGATAAGATCACCACAGATTCACCGCTTCAGATGATGTTACATGGAAATTTTGAACATGCAATTGAATCAAGAAAAAGTTACAGAAAAAGAATACAAAGAATTCGAGATTGGAGTGGGAGAGAAATTCGCGCTGGTCGCCGTCGCGTTGATAATAAACCTGGATACTCAATTATTACATCAGCCAATGAAAAAGTATCTAGATTTTTACAAGATCCCACTCAAAGTGAACTCAGGTTACATCCAATGAGGCAGCACGAGCGAGAAAAGCTCCGCCGCCTTGCAAACTTATATAGTTTAAGTTTAAAAGGAGATTTAGGATGTCCAATTTTGTATAAAACTCGACATACTACACAAGCTATTTGCGTGGATCAAGTATCATTCAACCGATTTTCCGGTTATAAAAGATTAAGGAGAACACCGCCGAATTCTCCAAACTCTGAATTACTGATACATAATCAAGAACATCAAATTTCCAGTGTAAATTATGGTTCACAAATTATTAGTCCTACATCAAATTTGGACTCTATACCAGTTGTACCACAGTTTTCTCGTTTCAAATGGGACTCAAATAGCATGGATATTGAAATTCATGGGAAACCAAAATTACATGATTTTGATCACTCTAAATCAAGTTAAACATACTTTTTGTTACTTTGTTTCCTGAAATAAATTATTTGTCTTTAATGAGATGGTGCTTTGTATACAACTTTTTTAATGTAAACAATGTATAACTGATAGTCTATGACTACATTATATAGAAAATTACAAACATTTAATGCACACCTTTTTTATATCATGTTTCCAAGTAATATAAATTGTTCAAAGTTTTTGATCCGTCCAATAATTTGTATTTTAATCATTTGGTTTTTGTTTTAGTTAGTATTAGCTGTTTATTCAATATTTTATACATGTATTGACATTAGTATTTATTTAATGTATTGCATATAAAGTAATACATAACTGTTATATAAGTTTGTTGTTGTACTTATTTTCACAATATTTAGGAAATTAAGATAAAAATGCATTAAACTATCGAATTTATAATAATTTCTATGGTATCGCGTTTCAAGACTTAATTTACATACACCTTATGTAACGTTCGAAACTATCTACCTTCGTTTATCTTGTTTTGTGCTGCAATTATATTTTCATTAGCGAGCATTTGAAATTCTTCGAATCGTTGGGAAATTCTCTGGTTCATCTTAAGATATTTTTCCATACAATTCAGAGCACACTTTTCTTCCTTCGACTGGACATCCCGTGTCGTAAAATCGGTTATGCAGTCAACGAAACAAATTTCAATTAATTTGTTATAGGATGACACAAAGTCTCGAACCTGAAGTACAAAAATTCTAATCATTGAAAATTTCCACTCCGTTTCAAATGTAGCACGATAGAGGTTTAACAATTTTCGTTATATTTCACATGATTAATCACATGAATGATTTACACATCTAAATGCGGTCTTGTCATAAATTACAATCTATGAAATCACTGTAAATACATACAGATTTAATCTGATCAGAGTCCACGTTTGTAGGAACTTGCATTGCCATTATAGTAAATTATTTATTTTCTATGCAAAGTTATTCACTTAAAAATATATTAGCAATGCTCGGCGAAAGACTGAAAGAACTTTGACGGTGATAATTTTGAGGTTAGGATAAAACTGCTCTAATGAAACACGTGCACAACGTATATACAGATAAGCACGATTCAAATAAAACAGTATTTGAATTAATAAATTTTTTTTCAATAAATGACAAATTGTACAATAATCGATTCTAAAATTATCAAATATAAATTTTGTATTCTATTGTTCTATGTTTAAAACATAATCATTTCATTATATATTTCTTAAAACATATAATGACTATTTTTTTTTAAATTAAAGTCCATTCACGAAGATAATTTTAAACATACTTTAAAGAAATCAATTCTTAGCAAATGTTGGTTTTAAAACTTACAAAAAAAAGTGAGACGTAATTTCAGGCGAAAAAAAAAGTTTTTTGCTACGATACGTGAACAGTTAATAAAATCACATCAAATTCAAAACTATAGTAAACGGGCAGGTGTTCATCTTAGTAGTTGGCCGTTGTATGCACACCAGATAAAGTTGTGCTTTGTTTCGAATGCATCGAGTCGTTCTGTTCGAAATAATACGCGTTAATATTAAAAAAAAACATTAATCGCCATTGAATCGCGGAAAAAACAACAGTTGATTTATTGATGCGCGGTGTCATTGTTCCTATTATTTTATTTTTTTCTTTCGTGACCAAAAAACGTTCGTTATGATTTACCTTTTGCTTCAGAACGATTATGTATAGTAACGGTAACCAAACAGGTGACAGATGAAAGGTTAGTAAAAATATAAAAATATTGAATGTAATTTAAGTGAAACCTGTAAGACCAACATAATTCACTTATCATATGGCGATCTAATTTGAACTTTCCAGTTCTGCTAAATTTTAATTAAATATAATCAAACTAAACGATATTGTAAATAAAATTTCTTGGTCATTGTTAGTCATCAATCATAATAGTGTACTGACAGTGTTATTTTTTTACTTACTTACCTTTATAATGGTGATACTATACCTGTCACAAATTATTCGATAAAACTTTAAGGAAAAAAGCAACTTGATATCTACTTACTTTCATGTTCAAATTCGTATCCATCCTATATGTATATGTCATAAGTAAAGCATTGCATTTGCGAATGCTATTCTCTATAGATGGCGCTCCGTTTCAATTTTTCACTCTGTTTCATTTATTTCGAAATTTCTACCGATAAATTCAAATCATAAACACACATATACGATATATCGTAAAATATTGAATACTCAATTGTATATAAAAAAGATATGCACATACTTGTTTAGTAACAATATTGAATTTTCAAAATAGTTTAATCAACATCGATGAAATTATCAAAAATAAAAATTGTTTATTTTCAGAAAATTGGACAAAAACAATAAAAGGAATATATCGTGATTATCGAAAAATTTATAAAAATGTCGTATGACAGTCAGAATGTTCCCTCAATCGGTAAATCTGTGAATTCCGCAATAAGTAAACGATCGCGTCCGGTAAAGTCACAAGAACAGACATCCGCGAAAGCAGTTACGAGAAATAAAACTGTGTACCCTCTGAAGGGAAAACGTACAGACAACTCCGCCATGAAACGATCACAAGGAATAAACGAGTCCTTTCAAAACGAAACTATGCAAGAAATACAAATCAAGTGCAAAAATTACATGGAATTAGCGAGTAATGAAAACAATGATGATCCGGTTACAGCGTTACGCAAAGAAATACAAGAATGGAAAATAAATGAATTATTAACATCCAGAAGCGACGAAAGGTTTACTGAAACTCCAAGCGAATACCGTAGTTACAATTGTGGTACGAATTAATAAGAATAGTTTATAAAAAATGTATATGTTTCCTATGGATTTTACAATTAATTGTAAATATGTGTTTCTTGTATTGTGTGCAGTTGCTTCCGGAGAAACCACGAAGAGGCAACGAAGTCCTAACAGTGCTTCTAAGTCTCATAGAACGTATGTCGATTATCCGGTTGTAACGTGAGTACCATTTTGTTAATTTAATTAACCTTAAATTTTGAATACATTCTCGTGTTGCAATATGGTTCAGCTTCAAATTTAACAATATGATACCCTGTATTATTAACCGTTATGAATCGATCGGCTAATTCAAACGACAAATTTAAAAATTGTGCTCTTTCAGTGCGTTGTGTCATTAAAAAATGAAAAGTGTATATTTTTTATGCGTGTGCTTTAGTGATCTATTACGACGATTAACGCGTAACCGAGGTAAGTAGAAGATACATTAGTGGACAGTAATTTTATAATAATGGGTTACATAATAGTAATTCAAATTAACATTCGGATATACGAATGTTCTCGTTGTATACGATAAAACGTGACCAAGTCGGTTGCCCAGCATCAAACGAGCCAAGAAAAAGGCTCAAGAGTATCTTACGTAAGTAACTGTAAATGAAGAACGATGGGAGAAACACAGTTGTGTATCTTCACAGTGCATATGTACACGCGGGAAAGACTACGTCATTCTGGAATTTTCGAAAGTTTCGTCTAACCGGTTTCTGGTTGCAGACAGTAAGATCCGTTCAACTTGCAAGTATTTGCATTATGATGAACTCTACGTAACGAATGCAATTACTTCTTTCTTAACGTTTTAAATCCATGTAACCATCAAAATCATTTTAAATAACATTCATCGTAAAATGACATTTTAATTTTCGCGCCAGTTGGATACGATTTATCGTAGTAGACAGTTAACGCTCGAATGGGGGCGTGCAACGACAATTTAATTTTATACTTTAATTTTCCATCGCACCGAGCTGTAGCTCGCAAAATTACAAATTTTTTAATTTTCAACTTTTCAAATCACCGGCTTCCAGAAATTCCTAAATTCCTAACAGTTATATTTCTAAAATACTCGAACGTTTTAGTTCGTAAATTCTGTCTTGCAAAACACATTTGCGAACACACTTTCGGATACTTGGCCCCCTGTGAATAAGATTACTGTATTCGTTCCTGGGGTATCCCAGCTGCCAAGTTATCGGAACGCCGTTGTAATTCCTTGGTAGTACCGTCACGATTGAAAAATGATAATGAGTATAGTGCTGTAGGTTAGTGAGAACAATGGCTACTTACGCTAATCAACGGAGACGTATGCTAGGCATGTTTGGTAGTAAAAATATTTTCGGCGATAGTTCGTGTACCGAATGGCAAATATCAAGACATTGCCGAATTTGCCCCCGACCATGAAGCGATTCCCTCGTCGTGACTAAAATTTTTGATCTTGGCGCACGGTTATGTACATACAGTACAAACCATCTGTCATTTTACTTATGCCGGGCTCGTGGCGTGCGTATCGAGGCTTCGTTGCCTGTCGAGTCACGAGCCTCGAGGACATTCGTCTTGAATACCCTCGAAATGCATCGTTCCTCGTCGCGTTAATAACGCGAACGAAAAATAAAACCTTTACGGGGATTCAAGGTCTACGAGGAAACGAGACTTCAAGTGCGACCAGTTCATCCGGATAATGATGTAGGTTAGGTTCCCAGCGGTACATATCGCAAAAATCAACATTCTTCGAGAAGCCGTGGTTCGCAAAAAGAGCGTAAACCGGTTTGCCTCGTAAATGGCACACGAGCGTGCGAACGGGAGACAGACGCGAAAGGAAAGAGCAAGTGAGAGTAAAGAAGGTAAAGGAAGGAAATCTTCCGGACACGATTTACGGTAAAGCGACAATTCGTGACATTTGTTTAAAATGTATTTTATATAGAAAAATCAACGATAATAATACAAATCATTTTTATCAATTGTTTTACGACTTGCATCGCAATTAGGCATATTATATTTCAGCCCACGTAATCGTGAGCCGATTTTTCGGTCTATGGCCAGTAGCGTAACTAGCCGGCGGCTAGAGTGCGCCTGACTTTAACCGTCACAAATCGTTGATAAGTAAAAGAGCATCCGCAAATTTAAAAGTTAGCGAATCCGAACATTTCTAGATTCCTCGATTTAAAAATTGGGAAATCCGTAAATTTGAAAATTTTCGAACGCGAGAGTCGGTGAATTTAAAAAGTGTCGGAATTTCTGTTTTAAAATTTGAATATTTTCGTTGGATGATCGTAATCGCGAATCGGAAACGAAACGGCATCGACCTTTGAAATGGCGGCGGTGTCCATGGATTTCTGTAGACTGCAATGGCGGGAGAACGTTGTAGTATGCGGGAAAGTCCGTGCGAAAGAGCCATATAAAAAATAGCTGTACAATCAAGACTGTGCTATAAAATTATTTACATATTACTGTAAAATGAATATTGGATCCCAATATCTACGTTAGCGATATTTCATTGTAATTAAACAATAGTAACTGTATTATGCTATCGTATAACCGATTCGCTACGATGGCTTTAACAGTACTAAAGGACCGATGCATTTATGATCCGTCAGACACGTTTTTTACATAACGCTACGCGCAATATTATGTGACGTCAGCATGTATTCCGAACGCTGTCTGCCAGTCAGCATCGTTGGCAGGCATTAAATTCTTGCGGAGAAAGCATACTTAAACGCAACCTAGATCTAAGACGATCGTAAACGCAAGGCCAATGTACTGGGAAGGAAAAAAAAAGTTCTAGCTCACCGCGAAAATAAGCCGATCGTTGTGTCGCGCCAGACAACGCGATTTCGTTACGGCCGAAGCCGCCACAGGGAACGATGCAACGTGTTAATCGAGTTCACGAGGCAGGGTTTTTTTGCGTAATGCGAGTGACGTCAGACTGTCTGTTAGTCGACGTCAACAGACATGGGAACGCAGAGAAAGCATGGCCAAGTATAACCCAGATTTAAAAGGACAAGGTCAAATGACAATAGAAAAAACATATTAATAGATCTGCGACCGAGAGCTAGACTCAAGGCCAATTTTTTTCATTGACTTTTATACAAACACGGGCCTCTTTTTTTCATTTTCTTTTTATTTTTCAACTAAAATAAAATCGAATCTCTTCGTTACAGACACGTTACGGTATCGTAGAAGACAGTTTATCGTTATTGCATCTTTATTGGGATCTATTCTTTAAGAATTTGAAAGGGGAAAGAAGTATCGTTTTCCCGTATCTAGAGAGTATCGCACGCTGTCATAGTACGATTCGTGAAGTAAAAGAGTTCAGCGGCACGTTTTTTACGTAACGCTACGCGTAACGCCAGGGCGTGACGTCAGCATACTCGGCGTCGCGCCAGCCACCAATGACAACGACAACGGCAACAACACGACGACGACGACGGCGGTAGCGACGACGACGACAACGACGACGATTACAACGACACAACGACAACGACGACGACGGAGGACGCGCAATTCTTGCGAAGAAAGCATTGCCGAGGGAAGCCGAACGTAACCGAACGAGACGGCATAGTATAGTTGCACGAGGCGGCAACGTTGCGAGCGTCTGCTAGGTTCAAGGGTACGGGTGGAGGTTGCTCGCTCTCCCCATCGCTCGACAACCGCCGGGCTTATCCCCAAGAAACGATTCGGCGCATGTCCGCTCTCATCCAACGGGAAACTTCTCGAAAGATGCGAGCAAGAAATTTCTGCGTCATTCGCCCGATCGTTTTCGTTCGAGCGTATTTCTTAGAGGCCATTAACACTAGAACTACCATCCAGCCAAAATGACTGGTTTCGGGTTTGGCATTTTATATTACAAAATTGTGTTGCCGTCATTTTGTCAAAATATCTGTCATGTTTTATTGAGCTAATGAATGGCTGTATATGTTAGGTGATACTGTAGTATTTATTTATTTGTTTTTCTACTTTATTTTCAATTTTAAAATAAGTATGCATTTAATGCCGGTACTTCTAGTGTTAACACCAGATTCAAAATAACGGATCTCGAATTTCCTATTTTAAATTACGAAAATTAGCGATGAAGTTCTGTCGAAATGCGAGTTATCCTTCGTCGAAGTAAAGAATTAAAGAAGGCTATTATTTATTTATTTTTATATCGTAATATCGATTTGAATGTAAATGGTCATTAAACGTTAATAAATTTAGTGTCAAGTATAACATACAGATCATTTACTAAAGCAACAACGTAGTTCAAGATTTTTGGATTATTAGTATAGAAAGAACGAATCTTGTAGTCACTTCTTACCGGTAGAGTCGTGAAAGTAAATTTTCGTGCAGTTTACCACATTATTCCAGTAACATGTACGACATGTATACACCCAGGTATTCAAGGAATTTAAAAGTGACGCCGAGTTTTCAGAAGTGTCATTCTCGATTGCGTTCCTATTTTAAATTCCCCGTCTAAGAACAAGGCGTGTTGAGAATTCCAATTTAAAAGTGGCATACAAAAAGGCGAATACGTTAAATGTTTCGCATAATTGGTTCAATAGCCAAGACATTCAAGCGATTCATTCGATACATATGGCGCGGAGTGGCTCGTGGTTAGTAACGAGGCTATTTTATCTCGATAGATGTGATCTTCTTCCGAAGACATAGAATTTGCTGGCAGGGATCCCAGCAATGAATAAAAACAGAAAGTAGAAAGTCACCGAGTCGGGTACGTTCCTGATGCTGGTTGACCTCGGCCCTGGTGAGCTGACATCAGCGGGAAACGAACTTACAACTCTGACACTCCTGCCGCTTTTGCACCGCCATAGATCCCTGTGACGACGATCGTGTTCGCATAAGCCAGGCCATTGTTGTGCCTCTCGAAAGAAATGAAAAAGAAATACGAAATTGGGTTTCATATTCGCATTGAATATTTCATTGGGAAGGGATTTAATTGAAGGAACGGATGTACCTTCGATCGGTCCCACTTATGGTTACACGGTGACCGTTGTTACGGTAGAATTAATAATAGGATTAGAAGGATAAATATTAACCCTTAACGAACGAACGCCGCCATATTGGCGATATATGTGAATATCGCAAAGAAAATCGCGTACTACCATACAGACTGCATGGCGTGATACTTCAATATTTATATATTTATATATTTTCTTTTTTTTTTTTTTTTGATTTGTTGAAATATCACGTCATGTATAAGTACATAAGTAATTGTTCTTTCCTTGAATTTTCTATCTTGCAGAAATACTTTGTAAATCTAACATAAGGTGATACAACTCGCGGCGATTTAATGCGTGGATGTACGACACATCGCGATACGACTTGTACAACTCCACGTTGTTCGTGGCAATGAAACGTTCAACCATACAACGCGTGGCGCAATAACGCGAGGCACCGTGACGCTAAAGAGTACGATAGCGAGTGGCACGGTCGCTATCGCGATAATGCAGGATATAACGGTGATTTTTCGCGGACAATGCGTCGTTACGTTTTTCCCGTCCCGGTACGATCGAGGAAAATGCAAAAATCTCCGCGCGTACAGTATAAAAAATCGAATTCTTTGTTTGTGATTCATATTATACATTGCGCATTCACGGGATAACATCTGCTTAATCGGACAATGGGCTCACGGGTACGTTCCGTTGGGCCCTTTATTATAGCGTCTGAAAGAATACGACAAAGGTTCTGAAAAAGGGTCTCCCTACGAAATCTTTAAGATGGTTCCAACATCTGCCTTTTCTGGGTAGCTACCTAGAGAAAGAGAGTTTTGCACGTGTCCTTTCAGGAAGGGATCTACGTAGTAGCTCATTGTGATCGACGCGCAAAACAGGAAGCGACAATTGACATCTGTCTTGGGTTTGTGTTGGATTTCTGCGTTCTACTATTTTCGATACAGCTCATGACAGATTTCGAAACATTTCTTGCATTAAAATTTTTGTCGGACCATTCGTTTCTACATGTACATTTGTAAATGTTGTTTATACAATTACGGGTATAAAAATGTAGGGGTGTATAATGATGGTTATATAAGTAGGGGTGTAGGAACACATGGATATAGGAGAATAGAGCTATAGGGATATAGGAATATGGGTACACGATTAATTCGTACCGCGTTATGTATATGGAAGCCGCGTCGTAGGAGATCAAACTTAAAATAAAACAAATATACAAGGATAAGGCATTTGAGCTATCAAAAAATGCAAATTTTTTTAAAATTTCCCGTGTATTACGGATACTTAAACCGCGTTATATGGAGGGTTCACTTTCATATGGAGGGATCAACTTTCATTGTAAATTCATATAAATAAATTCTTTTAAATAAAAATCGCGTTATAGGAGGGTTAACTGTATATCGATATTGGCTGGTCTAGGAATCTAAGGATATTTAGATGTAAAATCTAGAATGCAGTCTAATGCAAAAGAGTGAACTTTCTGAATAACCCTATATGTATATTACTAGCTCCGAGAATGCTCTATTTCTAATAGTCTCACCGGTGGCAATACGACGAGAGTCCATTACACCTAAAATCATTAGTTAAAATCAATAAAATCATTTAGTTAAATTTGAAACGTCGCGTTACATGTGTTATTGCAGGCATTCCGCGTATTTTGCAACGAAATGTGTGTCACATGATTACGGCATACCAAACAAGAAATATTTATCAGTCGACGAGTAGTTAACGCATAAAAACGCAAACGGGATCGGTTCGACTGTAATCTGAATGAACGTAATTTTGCTGATTCCATTATCACGAAACGCAATATGCAGGTTATTTTTGTTCATAAATATGGCAATCACGCCATCGACGCAGATGACTTTCAATCGTATCCATTTGTGTTTGTTATATCGGAAACATTCTTTCGATTCAGTTAATTAATACTCAGGTTAACGCGGGATAACCTTAAGGTATGCCGTAAATGTTCTTTATTTGTGCTATTGTAAGCACTACTTACATAAAAATGTATACGTATACACTTTTTATCATAATCGTGTTATACGCAACGTGCTTTTAAGCTAGAAAAAGTAATCAAAATAATATCTTTTTCGTACATACATCGTGATGTTTAAAAAAAGGAAATCGTCGATGCGATGTTAATAAATAATCATAAAAGATAGTATGCACATGTTTAAAATTTCCATTTACTGTTTATGATCAGTTTATTATTATGTTGTACGTGCTATTTATTCGTAATAAGCTTTCATGTGAAATGAGAAGAACGTCAGCCTCTTTAGCTCAGTGGCAGAGCACTGGTCTCGTAAACCAGGGGTCGTGAGTTCAAACCTCACAGGAGGCAATTTTTTTTTTATTCGTATTATCGATGCTTTTTCTTGATTTTAACTTGTGAAAAGCCACTGAAGTATTATTAAATATCTACTTTGTTATAAAATATCTGGAAAATATTACGTTGTTTAAACGTTGACCGAATATTATGTCTATACAGAATATGAAAAGTACTTTGAACTTATTATTGTGTTATTGTTATAAATTGAGCACTAGCATTAAAAATTGTAAGCACAAGCAATTTCGTTAAATTTGAATTATTATCACGTCTTCGAATTAATATTTCTAAATGATATTGTTTAAGTTAAAAATGTAATTTCCTTCAGTATGTCGAATTACTGACAAATTTTAAATAATACATTTTCACATCAAAACTTTACAAATCGTTGCTAGAAGATTAAAAAATATAATTTATAACTGCTCGAATCTGAGTCATAAAAATGAAGATAAAAAATAGTCTGAAAACATCTATTCGGAATTCAGAACGCATTGTAGATTCTGTAAATGCGTCCCACGTAGTGCGAACCTGTGCATTCTCAATATTCAGAAGTTATATCGGCCAGGAGAGCTCTACTGTTTCGGTAGAATGTTGCTGAAGTGGGGAACTGGAGGTTAGTGCGCTTATATCAATACTGCATGAGTACTAGAATTATCTTGACAGAGTTTCAGTTTATTTCTTTCTTATTTCTTCTCGATACAAATTCTAGTTATTTCGAGACAATAATTATTAGCAGTGTTTGCAACTGAAATTATTGAAAGAGCATAATAAAATGATCTATCGATTTATCTTCTTAGATCGCTTTCGGTTTTGTTTCTAATTTTGTCCTTCGATATTACACCATTAGAAATACAGAATGTTTTTCTACGGGGGGTAATTTTAAGTTAAAAAGGAAATCAAATTTAACGCAATGTATTCGATGTATTTTTCTCAACGAAATAAAAAATTTTATTCGTAAAATACTCGTACATGGATGTATCGTACGAGAATGAAGTTTCGCGTACGCATGCGCGGCGGAACAGTAGTGGGAGGACTGTCTCCCATTCCATTTCATTCTCCGTTAGTATAGTGTGCAATTTTAGGTCCGTTTCAGACTAGACATGTTTTATGACACGACAAACGGTATCATAGTAGTTGTCGCTTTGTTGCACTACAGCTGTGTCGATAATAAATCTGGAACGTACTTCCGAGTTGCCGATTAGTGTGATTTTAGTTGGATCGGTGTCAATTTTCCCAACTAAATCTGTAATTATCTAACACGTCGCGAAACTGTACATTTTTTACGAAGGTGCTGCTATCGATAATGTAAAACAATGCTCGTTGTACATAGTTTTTCTTTCTTGCGTTATATAAACGAATCGGTGAACAAACAAGTTACAATTTGACGAGTATTTGCTAATCGCGAAGTATATCGCTAGATAGTTACGGCACTGCCGCACTCAAACCGGTTTTACCCGATCACCAGACTTCAGGCGACCGTTTAAGACGTGGGCGAGGTAATGGTCCGTTCGGTTGAAAATCAAAATTCTTTACAATATATACATTCGATTAATACTTTAACGATTAGCCTTACGTATTCGTGATGCGTAGTTTATTACGTCACTATCCTTCTATGATCACCATTCAAAAACGAGCTATTTTACCGTGTACAAAAGTTTTAAAGTATTATATCTTTCCATCGGTTCGTGTATCTGGGACATCTCCGAACTTGCGCGGCTATAAGTGGCCGTTCTATAGTCCATCGTTGTTAACAACGCAACACGATTAACCGCGAAAAATTGCGAAATTGCTTATCGTGCAAATTTGTAAATTTGTGAATTTGTGAATGTGTGAATTTGTGAATTTGTAAATTTGTAAATTTGAAGTATTGTAAAATTGTAAATTTGTAAATTTGAAGCATTGTAAAATTGTAAATTTGTAAACCTCCGAACTTGCGCGGCCATAAATGGCGGCCCTATCGTCCATCGTTGCTAACAACGCGACACGAATAACCGCGAAAAATTGCGAAATTGCTTATCGTGACTGCACGGAGGTCCCATAATATTTTTTTCCCAACTTCCGGCGCGGGAAAACCTGAAATTATGCTGGCTGCGTAGAGAGTACATAGGCACGTTTAAGTAGATAAATACATACAAGTACATATATACGGAGGCGCGTCGAAGCGTGAGGGGCATACTATAGATCCGATTCGCTGACTCGCTCGCTCGTTCGCGGTTACTCGCGTCGCGGGTATTCGCCGCACATTCTCGCCGCTAGTATTCTAGTATTCCATGCCGTGCTCAGGGCACCCTCGGAACTACGGGCTTACGTGACCAGCATCGCCATCGTCGATGCTCTTTCGAGAAAGGCGCCTTCCAATCCACGAATTGCAAAATATTCCACAATTACGGAACTCGCAGGCGACTCGTACGTGTGACGTTCCTCGATCTAGGAAGAATCGATACCATTTCTATCCCGGCATTTCTTTCAGAAATACACGTAGACAATTGAAATTTAAGCAAGATTAAAATGATATTTAACTTCGAAAATATACTCCACATTGGAATTATAGGTTAAACCGGATGTAACGCAAGAATATTTCGTGTTTTCTAACTTAAAACAAATAAATGAGACAATAAAAGGTTTAGGATGGGTTAAAATGTTGCTTTCTACTTGAAAACATATATTGTTATTACATTCAATGTGTTTTTGTAATCATTTCGTAAGTCATTATAAATCGGTTAAATGAACAAATGAAAAAATATTCAAGAATCATTGTTATGTACATTGTTGAACGTTCGATTCAAAAGGGAAATCAAGGAAGTTTTACTCGAGTGAATCTAAACCCGTTGCGGCGTATATTTAGTAACGGTTTGACGATGAACAGGTAATTACAAGCGAATAACGCGGTCGAGTCAGCAGGCAGAACAAAACGATGGATGACTGAACGGATCCGAAAGCGGACGGAAAGTATCGAAACGAGAACGGTTTACCGAATGCACGTACAATCGGATGCAATGTACTCTTGCTTTAACAAAAATTTCGGTAAATCGTATAAACAAAAATATAAAGTATAAATGAAAATTTCGAAATTATTGAATATCTAAGTTCTTAAATTTTCAACTTTGCAATTTCCAAATTATCCGATCATCGAATTTTCAAATAAGATGGAAAATTGGAGCGATGTATCGTTCTCTCCCTATATCACCATTTTTCCCTAAGGAAGCGTACCGAGCACGTGTCTACTGTAGACAAGAGCAATCGACTACGTCACGTAATCGAAAGAACAAATCCGTTCAACATCTTCAGGTTTTTTCGTTGCGTTCCGTTCCGTTCAGTTATATTCTTACGCTACGCGGCTCCTTATCGCGGTACGCGATAAACCGCGTATCTTGCCGACTACGACACAACGTCGCACGGTCGTAGAGGTCCGAGGGACGAGGAACTTATCGGTATCAACACGCCAAGCCAACGTGACTTTCTAAAGAGGCGCTGGATCGATACTGAAGTTTCTTTTACATGTTGCACGCTCGCGCGTGAACACACCACTTTCCACATTTCTTCTACGACGCCAGTCAGTCACGAGCACGCTAAGCTTCGCGAGTTTCGCGGACACGGGAGAAGTTAGTCCCTCCCCCACTGTTACTCTGACTCACTCTTGTTTTTCGGTCTCGCGAGTCGAACACGAATCGGCAGAAAGTTGCTGTCTCCTTCCATCTTTTAGGGGATTCCTTCTCGTGTCTTTTTAAATTCATGGATAGGTGGTTTACATATTAACGAATTATTTTGCGTTAACGATTTCGACGATGCTTCGTACATATAACGATTAAATGTGTTGGAATTTCTCCTTATTAAACGCAAAATATTGACTACTTTTAACCCTGGCAAAACATGTATTACTTATTCGCTCTCCAAAACTATAATACATGCATTCAAAAAACTTTCGCGAAAACAGAAATCGTCTCGCGCGTCGTAAACAGCCGTACATCGTCGAATCACTCCGACACGCTCGAACATCTTCCGCGCGATACATGCAGTTCTTATTTATTTTTCAACGTTCTTTTTTAACAAAACGAAATTTCGTAAGAAAGTTTGGGAAATCTTGCAACATATGGATTTTTTTTAACATCGCCAGATGTTTAATATTCGTATTTGAATTGTACCGGTGAGCGCAAGCGTACGCGCATGCGCAGTCTTACGTTTTCCGGCACAAACTCGATGGCGCGCACGTATACGCTTACGCATCGACGTTTTATGTTATATTTAAAATCAATCTCGCCTTGGAACATACTACAGTTCACCGTACATCACCGTTTCCACGTATCTTCTCGACCCACTTCACTCTCGAACGCACGTTTTAAAATTATCCATGGACGTAGCTCATAAATGACCGATAGTTATCGATTAAGCGACAGATCCGTCGCGTTCAATGAGAACGGCTACCGACGACGCGCGAACGTTTCCGGAATAACGAACGTCCTTCGATTGTTTGCTCCCGTTTCTGAACGCTTCCCGATATTGCATACTGCACTCTTTGTCCTAACGTTTTGAAACGTACGAGATAAATGGGGTATTATCGTTCATGCTGTCCTTATTATTCTTGATTTTTTTTTTTAATTTTAATCGACTTCCATAAAGGTTATGTGCGACAAACAATTACGACGGAACGCGAGTGTTGCATTAAAAATTAAGCAATTAAACAGCTAGTAAAAATAAAGACACAGCATCGTCGAAAAAAAGAATTAAAATTGAACACTACGAATTTCGCAACTTTCGTTTGTAACTTTCCTTCGTCGATATTTGTAATCTTCAAATAATAGATTTTTTCTCTTCATTTAAAAAAAAATGTTTTGCTCGAGCCACATAAAATGTCACCTTTAACTTTTATCGGTCGTATGATGATTAAAATGAAGCGTTTATCATACGATAACGATAAACCGTTTTTACGCAATTTGTCGAGTATATCGATTTTTTTGTCGAATATCTGTATTTCAAAACGCATCAACCGGTTAACCGGCTGACAGCAGCAGGAGACAGCTGTGATTTGAAATGATAAGATCTGGTTCGGGGTAATTCTTTTTCGACATCTAATCAAACATTCTGGCAGCTGTTCGTTTCTGTCGTTATCGTTGTGTGTTTTACGGTCGAAATTTTCGACAGAACAGTTCACAGGACCAATTTTACGGATGTCGAATTAAAAGCTTTAATTAACCGCTGTCCGTCATTTTTACCGACAGCGATCGCTATTTGCCCATTGTATTTGCTATACCCTGTTATAATCATATTTTCCACGTGTATACCTAAACCAGCTCGAGTCTTCTATGGTATATAATATGATAATTAGTACAATGTACCATCTGCTACGTGTTAATTCTTATACGATGAAGTATCAATTATTTGGTGTAGGATACCAAATATGTGCTTCCTAGGGCAAAAAATGATGTAGGAGTTTCTATTTTTCGTCTGAAATCGTTTACTCGATATTTGACACTTTGAGTGCCATGTCACCCACATACGGGTGACGTATGAATTCACACATAAATCTATCGCTAATTTTACTTGAAACATTTAACATAACAAAGTATAAAAAATGTTGATAAATACATTGAAGCTTATCGAGTAAACAATGTTTGAATATTATGAAAATTGTCTACAATATATATCGAAAATAAAATTACTTTTAAAAGTTGCTCCAAAAGTACGAAAAACCTCGAACATCCCGTTTCATTGATCGTATTCGACAATAAAACGTGTTCATTAGCTATTCGTTAATCTCGTGATAAGAAAAGATTTACATAAGTAATCGCGCGTAATCCGATGACGTTCGCTAAAAAGAAACGGCCGATAGAATTACCGTAAAACGTTAGACTAATAAGTATGTGTATCTGTTTGCGAGTCCGCTGGTCGTATCGAGCCGAGAAACGACGATGTAGAAAGAATGCATAATCGCATCACGTTTTCGCTATTCCACTCTGACACGTGACTGGACATAGTCTTTTAGTTCGCGCGACTGCATACACCGAAGACGCATACGTGTACAGCACACGATACGTGTCCATGAAAAAAAGATGCGCTCGTTATATTCGTCCGGTTGACGGGAACGTCTCGAAGGACGTTTTATCTTACTGTTCTGCGTCGGACGACGTTTTCGACATTTTTTTTTATTTAATCCTTAACCTCGCACACTATGCGTTATCGTCGCTACCTTCTATAATTCTAAACCAAGTATCGCGACAGTACGGTGCTGTTACGGAAATTTAAACATTTTAAAGGACGCTAAAAAATTAATGTATTATAGTTCGGAAACCCAGGACCGGCGTGACGTTATGCGGGGTTCAACAATTTTGCGGGGTATAAATACACATCTAAACCCTACACTTAAATTTTACAATAGATTGTTTTTTTACTAACGCTGTGCAATATTATTTATTTGTTATAAGATGGATATTAAATAATAATAGAATCCATTAACAATAGCCCAAAACATGGCGGCGAGTTCCGGCGAACGCGCTGAACCTGCCTTACGTCGGCCCTGCGGAAGCCCCAAAATATTTTCTACATCCGGGACCATTTGAGTCGTCGATGGATTTGGGAAAATAAACATCAGGACTAAACGTTACCTCCTTATCATTGTTTCACTGTTACAGTAATCTCCCATTATATCGCCGACTGTTCTTCGCATAAACAATGACGATATTCCTACGATCACGGTGGAAAATGTAGGGAAAGTATATATGGTGTATAAACAAGAAATTTGCAAATTTACAGCTTGTAATTCTGAAGCATCGTAAATTTGTACATTTGAAGCATTGTAAAATAGTAAATTTGTAATTTTGTAAATTGGTAAATTTTAAGCATTGTAAAATTGTAAATTTGTAAATTTGTGAGTTTGTAAATTTGTAAATTTTATAGCTGAGCATGACCACGAAGTGGTAATGTAAGGGGTATCTACCGTGCGCCATTAACATCGACGAAAATCAATCGGAAGCCTCACGTTTACTCTAGCGGCTGGCATTTGTTCTAGCCTGTAACCTACATTTATGATAGACCGCTTTTATAACGTTTTCTTGTGTAAAGGTACCCCATCTGCTTGGGCACCTGACTCCTTCTCGATTCACCTGCCACAGGTATGCACGTACATACGTACACGTTCTTCTGGACGGCCGTCTGACGTCGTCAGGTGTTTCTTTGAGCTGTTTAACGGCACGTTTCGCCACGAAACAAAGAAGAGGGTGCAAACCGAACTAACGTTTGCTCCTTTTTAGTCTCTTCTTCCTTAAGCTATCTGATGGAGATCGAACGACGGATAATCGGACACATTTGACTTTAAATTTTGCACGTCGGGCCAGTCGAGTTTCACCGGCGAATACAAAAAATTAAGTATCAAACTCGTGGATCATTTTTACAGCTGTTCCGCTGTACGGTACGCTGCAGCCATTAAAACAATCATGAAAGTTGTTCGCGGAAGCGATCGTACGTTGTGTATATTGTTTTTACAGGGAACAGACACCGTATTCGTCGATACGACGAATAAACTTAAGAAATGGTAAAAGCGTAGTATGCACGATTTTACGCAATCACCATCCTTTTTTAATTTTAACAAGCTACTCTCGGGATTATACTTTTAATTTTAATTTTAACAAGATATTCTCAGAATATGCCTTTAAACTTGTTTTAAAATGTTGTTATTCTCTATTTAATTATTTAATGGAACGAGCTCATTAGATTACGAAAAAAATTTCCCCTTGTGGTGTTCGTGTGTGATATTGGAAATTAAAAATATGCATTAATTTTTGTACGCGTTCGTTTTCATGTACAACACGTTATTATTACAACAACCGGAGGAGAAGAAATCGCATCGGTCGTACACTTTTTTTTCTCTGTCACGAGGAAATTGATAAGCCGTTCTCGTGCGCCTTAAACGGGTAATCTCGCCTAGCATAAAGTAATAGTTACGTAGAGTACGTAAGAAGGGTTAAAGGATCGGGAGTTAGAAGGTAAGAAAAGAAACAACGATACGAACGTGTGTTCGTGCGCTAAAGCATTTAGGCAAGAGATCGTGTGTAATACTTGCGACACACGCGACTGCAAGCCACGCGACATCGCGTTCCGGCTGTTTCATTTCGCTTCGTTTCGTCCCGTTTGCCCCACCTCGGTGTGCGTGTGCACCGATGTCACGCCATCACGCCATTAACCGTCCGGTGCAATATGCGTCGTCTCCTTCTTCGTGCCATTGCCCCGTCGCCTTCTTCGCGAACACTGTTTAGAAAGCCTGAATTTGAAAAACGCCCAACGAAAACGTGCTCGTTCCTTTAACAAACACTCGATATTTTCCTTTCCCTCGATTCACTGTTAGTTCTTAGTCTCCAAAAAATTGAAATGATTCGTAAAATTCATTACAGGTATTACTGCTTATCGATTTTCGAATATTTAATAATTTTGTCGTTACTAGCATAGCCCATTATATGTATAGGACACTTGTTACTTTAATCCAAAATCGTAAGAGAGTTATATAATATTATTGTGAACAGTAGTATGGTAATATAGCGAAATAGATGCGAAGTTTCAATGATAGAATAACGCGTCATATTCTAACTCAGATAGACCGTTAAGTATCAATAAGATACCGAAAATTTATCGATGATCAGTAGCTACGCCTTTAACTGGGAGTGACCGAGGTAGAATGTAACGTAGAATATCATCGTTTAAACTTGTTTACTTTTGTTTAAATTTCAAATCAAACGTAACCCAACTAACTCCATCTTTACCTAAAATTTCGAATAGCTTTCTGTTCTGTTTCGAAGAACATTTTGCTGAAACTCTGATCAAGAATAATTAGATACGAATTATAAATGTATAAATTTGAAATCCGCACAAGATATCAATAACTTACCGATGATCGATACGGACCTAAACATTTCTAGCAACTTACCTATTTAGTAAAATGATTAACAGCGATAAAAAATGACGCTAACAAAATGAAATGTACACTTCACGCGTATATGTACGTATAACAGGTGCGCGTGACCGCTCTCGTGTAAGTTTATCCTAAAACGAAGGGCCAAAAAACCGCGTGATACCGATGCGCAATGCGCGTCAGCTAGCCGGATGAGTACACGATGCGATATTGACCGAGGCGACGAGTGGTAGCGTAGTATGTAGTAGAGCGCTTTATGCACGTTTGGGCAAATCGTGTTAGTACGATAAGGAGAGGCTACGGAATGAAGAGCACGTCCCACTAGATATGACCACGAAGCGGCATTCCAACGTCGAAGGCGCGTACACACGCGAGCTGTACATCGGTGACGAAATAGAACGAGAGGAAAACATGCAGAACGGCAGGGATGGCCGGAATGGCGGACAGTTCTTGCGAACTCGTTGCTCCGTTCCATCGTTTGCGCACGGTATACACGCAACGAGAGAGCGAGAATGATATAACACGAGAAAAAAAGGGAGAGAAAATAAGTGGGGGAGGTCGAAACGGTTCGGAAGAGAGACGATGGGTTTGCATGAAAAAGGAAGGAAAGGAGAGAAGGTTGAGAGGATAGGAAGGAGTTTGCACGCGGCGCGGAACCGGTTATGTGCCACGGCGGTAGGTTGGCGAGTGGAGAAAAGAGGGAAAAGCAGCCAACCAACAGGCACACACGAGCGATGTCATCGCGCATGTATCCTGCATGCAGCCTGCTCCGTGCAGGTAACAGCAAATCCATCGACGTCGCGGCTCTCTGCGCATGCGCGTCCACGTGTACATGTGCAGTACGTGCGTTCGTCGAGTGTGCGTGCTGCTTGCTGCCTGCGCGCGCCTCGCTCATTTTCTTTATCCCTTAACCTCCCCCGTTCCCGGTGCCGGTTACTCCGGTGCAACTTGCAGCATGACGTCACGCCGTGTACGAGAAAACGAGACGAGCGACCGTTGTATATATACGCAGGAGAACCTCGTCGAGTCGTACGAGAAACGGGCTGAGATGCTGCGCAGTCGGAACGGCAAGGTACCTGACACAGCCCGACCATCCTCTGTCTTTCTTTCCCTCCTTCTTCTCTCTTTTTCTCTTTTTTCCTGTTCCCTCGTTCGTCTTTCTGAACTATTTCTCTCCTACGCTCTGCCTGTTTACAAACACGCGTAAACTCGGCCGAATACATGACATCATCGCGCAATCTCGTGAGTTGACGCCAACGGAAGGACGACGATATATACGAACGACTGCTACGTTCTCTCGAAGGCTCGTCTGTTCGATCGATCCAAAAGCGACCGGTAAACTTTCATTTTCTTGCGTCTCGTTGGTTTTCGTCATGAACCCGGGCTCGATATTTCTTGAACATTAAATCTCGATACAAACGCTGCGTGCAGAAAACTGTAACGATAAAGGAGAGTTCGGATGTATGGGATGTTTGGTCATTGGCTGATGACAAACGAGTCGAATGTATGATAAATTGTTGGCGAGAGAGAATATAATAGGTACCGAACGTGCGTCGTGGCGCAGGGGACAGCGTAACGCATAACGTAATGTAGAGTAGCACCATTATCGCACAGCTCATCTGCTCAGTTTGGTCTCGTGTCACGTACTGTCCGTGACTAGTAACGAGTAGACAGGCTATCGTGACGTCATCGTTATCAGTAGGGTACTGAATTAGGTCATATATCGCGCGCATATCCTCCTCTCTTGGTCCATTTCGAACGGTAAACACAGCATGGGGGTTGATTTAAAAGATCGATCTTCGATGATTGCTCATCGTTCGGACAATGTAGGTCGTTGACATTATGTTCTGACTCGTTTGTAGAAAAATATCTACAGTTATATCGAATATTATACGTATATAATATTATATCATATACGTTTAAGAAAAGTACTAAATATAACTCGTAATACTATTCATTGATTTTTGAACGTGTTTGTCGTAATCGCTATAACCCCCCTGCATAACAAAATGGCCACCAGTTATGGGTTAAAGTGCACGTTTGGACTGTTAATATGAGGTCAAGGACACGGGCGAAAGTTAATCAACGAAATAATGTAACACGAAAAAGAACGAGCGTTATGCGACACGGAGGTATACTCGTAGTATATTGTGGAAGATTTGAAGGTTTCGCCTGAAAAGGTACATGAACCTCGACAGAAATAACCTAACGCAACCTCGGGTCAATATCGCAACGGACCCTTGAAGAACAGAATGTTTTTGACGCGGACGATAGCGAGCGCCGCTCTGTTCTATGAAAAGGTTAGTAGAGACGCGTCGGATTGATTTTCTCTGGCTAGCATACATTGTGACGTGACAAAATGGTATTATCCGAGCCGTGCAACGTGCCGTTCTTTGCGATCAAATAGGTACACTTTCTTTATCGCGAAATGGCGATAAGTTTTCCCCTGGTCAAAAGAAAACAGGAAAAACAGAAAGTGCACGCGTTCGAAAGAAATAATCGTCTCTCCGGCGATCGTTCCAGTATCAAAGAGAATTTATGTGAACCCACGTAGAAGCGAAGGAGACTGAATTTCCGGCACATGCAGCGAGCCGACAACGTCGCGTGATCGTTCGCGGTGTTGCCAGATCCTCGGGTGACGTCACGAGACACACGACTCTCAAACGAGCACGTAAAGCAGTTCGCCGGCAAAGCCAAACTTACGCTCGGAAAAGTACAACGCTCTCTTTGTTACTCGATAAGAATAATCGAAATGTAACTATGTACGATTACTATGCCGTACGCTCGCATTTACTCGCGACATCAAATCGTATTCTAGAATAATTCCTCGCAAAAATTTAATTGTTTACCGATTAACCTCACTGAATACGTCGTATCTAAAAACCTATGCTGTTCTTTTATTTTACCCAATAATTACATTTGTACTTTTGTATGTGTAATACTTTGAATCGATAATGATAACACAAAGAATTACATGTTTGAATTTTGATTATTTTTTATACGTTTGGTAGATAGGTATGTTCGAATGTTTTCGTTTGTAACGAAATCATTGGTTATATCGCTTTTGCGCGTTATCGGTATCTCCGCAAGGCAATCCATTAAAAAATCCGTAAATTCTGTTATGTAATGCTTCGACCGTGTTAACCTTATGACACGTACCAGGTGTGTCCGGATGTTTACCGTCATCTTAAGTCGTCAAACAGTAATATTTAAAAAGAAATTACCGTATTCCGAGTTACGATTCGCGTTTCCAATGCTTGAATTTTGTTTATATCGTCGGTGATTATCGGTTGGCGATATTGAACTTAGCAAGATTATGTATACATAATATTCATTCACGCGATGAAACTTGTTAAAAAATCTTCCATTTAGAATAGATCATTATCAAATAATGATGAGAAACGTGCGATATGTAAACGACGATGATTAAAATTTTTAGAAATTGAGCATCGATACCGCTGTTAGTTGCGTATAAATGTGTTAGTTTCCAAATTTTTAAATGTTCGGATGTTTAAATTTACGAATGTAGAAATATTGAAATTATCAAAATTCCGAGAAGTCTGAAATTCCAAAATTTCGAACACGGAGAAATTAGAAATTGAGTAGTATTAAAGGCATGATGAAGGCCAGACAGGTCTACCGCGTGTCTCGACGGAGCGGAAATAATTTTGTAATGCGTCGCACTAGATAAAGTCACCCTATCAGACGCTTCTACGAATTACGGGTAGTCCAGTAGTGACACCTATTTATCATATATACATACGTACACATCTTCATTTTTAGTGTACGTGGTATGAATATGCGCTGCATTTAAACGTTCGCTGGTCGCGTCATACATAGTGTGTCCCGCGTAAGTGTATTCGCGCTATTATTTTACTAGTACATAGGTTAGGTTGTTTCTTCTTCTCGATACACATCAGTAACGATAGTAAAAGCTTATTATCAACCAAGTAACGCTACGCGATCGTTTACTTTTACTGTTTCGTGTTTCGTATTGCATAACGCGCGTGTTGAAAATTTCTTTCCTTTTTTTCCTTTTTCTCCGTCTGAGGTTCGGATTATGAACTCGTATCGTATTATGACGTCAGTGTGACGTCATTCTTATAAGATACTCAACGTTTAGAGTTAGTATCTTTTTTTGTAAATACAGAAAAAGAAGATAAATATTCGTGGCCACTTTTCGTATACGCGATCGTAATTAAATTCCCGATATGTTTCTCTACAACCACTTTAATCGACGGTTATTTACAAACGTAATGAACGATTACGATTTGTATTTCCGTGTTTTTTTTTTATTATTATTATTATTATTATCATCGGGAGTTTCAACATCGTAATGAATGTGCAACGATGTATCGAAAGATTACGTGAATTTTTTTATCGGAACTCGTGCGAAATACGAAATTGATTTTGACATCGCACACGCGGTTACGAATGACGAAAAGATGTTATCGGAGACGGAACAATAATCACATAATTTAATACGTTATGCCGATAAGGTATCGATATCTTATCTCGATATCGGTTCTAATCGACACAAGATGCGATTAATTTTCGTTAAGTCTTCGATCGATTACAAAGTTGACTTAGTAAAGTTTTGTATTGACATCATGTGACATTAAAAATAACACAAATATTGATCACAAAATACACCTTTCTGGATAAAAAAAGAAAAATTTTTGTTTACAATATTTTACAAGCTTTTACGATATTTTAATTCAATAATCCTGTATTCAACTTTTTTTTCGAAATTCCGAACTTTAAATTAACCCTCGCTATATGACAATATTATGTATATATTATATATAAAATTTACAACGAACGTTGAACATTGCTCATTTTTCGTGAAGCTGGAAGACCATACACACCCCGGTTAAAAGTTTCAGTTACTCAAATGCCTGTAACTCTAAGTATCGTTGTTGTAACGACAACGATGTAACCAACAACTAAACTATTCATTTCGTAAGCCAAGCCTGCCGTAATCGTTATCATGGTATCTCCTTTATCATGAAAGAAAACCTGATAAAGTAGTGCGCTATATATATGTATGTGATAATTGAGGTTCATATTGTACCGATTGTTTATATCATTTCAGCGACTTTATTTAAGTGCACTTAACGATTGCTTTTTAATACTTTGCAAACATTGATCAAAGATCAACGCAATTGCGATAAAGTAGATTAAATATCGGAGTTAAGATTGTTGCGACTAAAAAATACGAAGGAGAATGTACAGGGACGTATAGCGGAAGGGGCATGATGGAGGCGATCGCAAAAAATATGATGTATCACTTAAGTCTTAAGCTGAAAGGACTGCTTCTCACAGTTGCAATTATTATGTAATGATAACATACATACGCAATTTCATTATGCAAATCTATTTATTCTTATTTAACGTGTAAATATAACTTTAAATATATTAAATAGATTATTAACTACATGTATAGTAAATATAGTATAGTAAATATATAGTAAATATATTACTAACATATTGCACTATCGGCAATACTTCAATATTGTCGATACTTATCGCTATCGAGCAGCAGCTCTGCTTTTTGTATTCGACAATATTGTATACAATTACGTTAGAACATACGATTCCCTGTTACGAAATACGAATTTAATAAGACGTAGTCTATATTATCCGTTAATTAAATACATTAACACATATAGATAACAATTAGAGCATAATCGAATTTCAGATTCCAGTTTTATATGCTCTCGATTAAACGAACGAGGACATAACGGTCGCGCGTTTTGTTATTAACCGCCATCTTGATCCAAAGTGAACAGGAATTCGAGATAGTTACGCGGATTAAAATGGGTGGAGCCCTTTTACAATTTTTCGCGAACGTCCTAACTATGTCTGTCGCTAAATTCCATCGATAGTTAAATCGAACGAAATCGATCGACTACTCGTTTGTAACGAGAGAAATTACCGATCGATTCGACGTTCGATAAATCGAAACAAACCTTTCCTAATCTATCGAAAATCAGAGAGCAGTTCATTAACAGCATTTTCTCGAGTGTAAAGTGGACCTACTCTCTCCGTATAAAAGAGTGGGTATGCGAAGCCGATTGCGCGCGCCCGTGCTATCGTCATCTTTCTTTTTTTTTCTGTTCCGAAGCTCCCCCGGTTTTCTTTCTCTCTTTCGTCGGTCTGTTCGCGCTTCGAGTCCCGGTCGCCGACTACGTGTCCCCCTCGGGGAAAAGTAGCGGTGCGCATGCGCAGCTTTGCGATTATGACGTCACGCACCATGACGCCACAACGCCCGATTGGCGGAGCGCGTCGTAGCCGTCGTTGTGTCGTCGTCGTCGTCGTTGTCGAATCGCTGGCTTTTGCAGGGACGAAGCGGAGTACGGAGGGTCTTTGTGGAGAGAAGGGTTCGAGGGGAGGGACACCCGTAGCTCCGCTTTACCGCCGCATTCTCGAGCGTTCGTCTCCGTTCGTCTCCACGTACGGCAACCAGGCGAGTGAGCTCACGTCGTGCGTTGCGCGCATATCATTATTTCGTGTCTCGTGTTCAACCTAGAATACGGTTCCTCGCGTATATATACGTTTTCGTCGATGCGTCCTAACGGCAACGATCGAGTGATTTAACATTTTCGTGCGATAAAACACGGTTACCTATTGTTGTCTCGAAGGAATAAAGCATGGTAAAAATATCTGGCGCGTTCGAGTAACGTGTGTTCTTCTTTTCACTTCGGCTCCGCCTTTGCGGCGCGTCTCTCGGTATATACGCGGTTACCGAAATCCCGGCGCAGTTATCGACGAAATCGAGCATCGTCGCGTCGATTCCGTGTAGCCTCCGGTATATTACGCGAGAGTGGAAAGGAAATGTGAAAGACGGTGGGAGGAGTATCAAAGTGATTTCTCGGGTGTGCAGTTGGTGTTTATCGTACTCGAAGACTAGGCACGGTTTTCTCTCCGCTGGCGGATATGCTTTAAAAAGTCGACTCGTTCGTGGAGTGGCCGTGAAATAATAGCGAAACAGAAACAGAGGATAATAGACAGTGTTCAAAGTGGATGTGATCGTGAATACTGGTACGCGTTGGTGACTCGTTCAATCTTCACGGGACGAAGGAATCGAGCAAAATGATGGGAAAGAGAACGCAGTGCTACTTGTGCGATCTTCCCAGGATGCCCTGGGCGATGATCACAGAATTCTCCGAGCCCGTGTGCCGCGGTTGCGTGAATTACGAGGGTGCCGACAGGATAGACGCGGTATTGGAATCGGCCAAGCAAATGAAAAAGGCGCACGGTTTTCACGAAGCCAGATCGTCCACGTCGAAAGCGTACAGAACGTCTGGGCACACCGAACATAACGGTGGTACCAATTTAGACGTTCTACCGATACAGAACACTGGCCAGACCCATTCGCGGCATCACAATATCGCCGGTTACTCGCAGCTCCATCATCGTAATTCGATCACGGAATTCAATTCGGGCACGACTCGACAACAGATTTCTCGGCAACACGAAGAGACCCACGATATCGGAAACGGCATGAGAAACAACAATGTGAGAATTCCGAACGCTCATCTAGCCGCTGTGGCGCATCACGTGAATCTCAGCCACAACAGAGGAATCGCACAACTCAAACGCGGTATTTCCACCATCGACGAGGACGAACATACCGAGAAGAGGCTCTCGTTGGAGGAACAGCATCCGGTCAGACCTCCGTTGACCAGAGGCGATTCTTTGCCAGCTGTGAGTCTCGCCGTCAGTTACGTGCAAGATAGAAGCAAAGAAAAGCATCCTGTTAGAGCGCCCAGTTTCGAGACGGCCACTTCGTTCAAAAACACTGGTGAGTTACGTACACGGAATAATATGGATACTCGCGTGTCATGTACGAATTCTTTAATCCGTTTGGATTTCTTCGAAACGCGTCCTATTTGTACGCAGTGACGGCCAAAGACACGTATGTTTTCTTTATTCGTGACACGTGTTTTAAACGTAATTTATGTTGTTGCAAATGTTGCCAGTGGAAATACAATATTTTTTCTAATCCAGAAATTCTCCCAGTGTACGGATTTCAGTCTTCGTAGGTCGTGTGTCCATTTTGAGTGGGTTGTTTTAAATACTAAAATACAACAAATTTAAGGTGATTGTACATAGAAGGGAACGCGTCCCTACAAACTATAATGTCAATTAATACGAATATCTTATATTATGTTAAAATTTCGTTGCTAAACAAAAGTTTTGTAATATCGAGAATTTTCGACATGATATCAAATTAACGTAAAAATTATTATTGGAAAAGACAAGGAATTGATGTAACTCGCTACTAATTGAAGTTGATACACTCGAGTCAGGAATCTGTAGTTTTCGTTTGTAAAATCTGTTGAAATATGAATGAATTTAAACTTGGCGCGAAATGTATGAACGGAAAAGAAAAACAAATGAAAATAAGACAAGAGACGAGATATCGAAACATTTTATGTCCGAAGTTCTATTAATTATCTTTATTATACTCAATAATCGGTATTTTGCAGAATTAAGTCAGGTTTCATATACAATTTTTTATATACAGCGATGCAATAGAAAAACAACTACCCAGTAACAAAACTGACAGCTTCTGTAACATCTAAGCACAATTAATTTTAGGTTATGTATCACGACGCGCATTTGATATAAAATTTTTGACATTCCATGTACGAAAAAAATATTTACTTATTTAAACAAAATTCGGAATATTTTAATTGTTAAAATGTCGCGAATAATCATTTTTGCCTTCGTAAAATCACATTTCCACTTATGACATTTGCGACAAATGACGCGTTCTACGTTCGCAGAAACAATGTAATGTAAACGTGCCCAACACTGTCGTACGTGAGTACACGTTTCGTTATCTGTCTCGATTAATTTCCGTTGAAAACTTTCCATTAGAAACATCAACAGTTTGGAAGATAGTTTAGATATTCTTTTCACAGTGTACAACCGATATTTGTACTCGGTACAATATACTTGTAACTTTATCTCGTGTTCGTGTACCATGTTATTGAAACAACATATCGCATTTTTTCCTTTTTTTCCAAACAGATGGTATTTCTCGGCTTCTTATCGGCTGGGTAGTAAAAATAGGAAAGCGTTTGGTCGTGCGCGTGGCCATCTGGCACGAGAAAAGAGCATGCACGCGTTAAAAGAGTCGATCCCTCAGCCTTCGGGGAATCGTCAGAGTTTAAAAGGAAGTTACGTCTCTCGCTCCCCTTACTTCAGCTGCAGTGTCTCTACCGGTGTACAGTAAAACAGGGCTTCCCAACTTTTACGGACCAAGACCCAGTTTTGAAAATGGACATTCTTCGCAAACCACTCGATCGTCTTCCAAAATCGTAAAGTTCAAAAATTATACAATATCGATATTTTCGACTTTCCAATTATTCGAGTTTCTCAATTTTCATTAGTCTAAAGAATAAAATTATATCGCTCTATAAATATAGCTGCTCTCTAATTTAGTTATCTGACGAATGGGCCCTAAAGCCCTGATTAGCATTAGCTCTCGATCGCTTCTTCCTTCATATTTTCCCTCGGCTAGAGCCACTCTCATTGTGGACGGCACGGCAGTTGTCCAAACGCGTATGAAGGAGACGTTTATACGTCGAGCACGTGATAGGACGACCAAAAGATACACCGACTTGCCGTGCCGTGACGTCCGATCGCATGACGTCACTCGGTATATTTAGATACAATGAATGAGTCCGTTGTGCGTTGCTCAACACACAAAACTCATCGAGCCTCGTGAACATTTTATAAATGTAATTTCATCGGTGATTCGTTAAGGAACGAGTTCGAGACTGCTGTAGCCTTCGCATTGACGAAGATCTGTAGCCGAACTAGAGGTGTTGCTATCGATTATCGATATCTTATTGACACTTAACAATATATCGACAGAATTATTAAAATATTGTTAAGGATAACGAGAGACTACATCGAAAGATAGTGAGTAATTTTGTCATGCAAATTTATTTATTTTTATTTAAATTTAAAACTATATCTAACCTAATCAGATGTATAACTTGTACGGAATCAAAATTACGCGTCGTAATTAACGATATCGTAACAGTATTATCGATATATCGAATTATCGATATCTATCGATAACGCTATCTAAGTCGAACGCGTACATCGTGGTTGAATGGCAATGGCGTGTTTTTTAACGCAAGCCATTTTTATTCCATTGTTCCTTGTAAAGAACAGTTTAAAGACACCGATAACTATGCAATGCAATATATTTGTAATTTACGAAGAGTTTTTAACGCGTGAACTAAATAAACAAAAATAATATTATTTGCGATAAGTGTACCTAGTTACATTAAAAAGTGGCGCCAACGGTCATTAGAGGACTACAAATTGTTTCTTTTCATATCTTGAAATAAACTGAAAGCATAATTTAGCCAATTTGAAAATGGACTAAATTAGTGAAATATTGAATTATCGATAATATTTTCGATAGCAACAATTCTAGCGCGTTGAACGTGTTCGTTTTCATCATGTTGACGCGGCTCATTGACTGAGCGGTTGACGATGGGGTCAGGTTGGTCCAGTTTGCGTTGCGTTGCCCGTACCGTGCCTACGTAAGTCAGACAGGATGACCTTGGTCATCGACCGTTATTTCGATACTGGCCACTTTCTAATTCGGCCTTAACGCGTGTGTTTACGGTTATCGAATGGCTGACTTGTCTGCAATGACTGGGCTGGCCATCTGTCTTGTCGCGCGTGTCACCGTGCTATAAATATTTCCTGGAAAATTTCGACTATCTTTCGTCTGTCTTTCGTCTTTTCACAGAAAAAAAACCCACTTAACCGACGAAAATCTCGAATAATTTCAGTGTTTAGTAATCAACTGGTAAACGGTTAGTCACGTGAATGAAACGAGTACTTTCGACACGTTTTCGATGTTTTTTGTCGAATCATTTTTTATTCTTGTTTTTTTCGCCTCTTAAGGCTATAAAAAGTGTTAAGCGAACGAGAAAGATAATACCGATTATTACGAGTTAAATTCAGTACGGATTTCTGATAACCGTGATTATTTGTAGAACCACTTGTAAGTGGACTGGTAACGTTCAACAAATTTGGGAGATCGTATCTTAGGTTAGGTGACGCTTCAGCGAAGTTATTGAAATGTTTAAGTATGATTTAACACTTTGCTATCGTGGAAAACAAAGAAAGTAACGGAATAAAGAGTTACCGATTTTTACCTTACTTCTATTACCTGACCGTAAACCGTTAATATTTTATGACATGGAAACGGTAATTAACGGTTATTTTAAGACTTTAACCCTCCATCTTGTGATTTAAAACTGAAATTCTTTTTCATTCTTATGCCCATAATTTTGTACCGTTCCTTTCGATATTCTCTTCCTTTTTAAAAGGAGTATATGTACACGGCGAGGTGTTTAGGATCTTTTACGACTCAAAGGATTTGTTTATGACTTCTAGAGTCTGAATAGAATTTTTCTTCATGATTCCCTAGAGTTCCGTCATAATTTCTTAGTGTTGACATTTTAACGACACCGATTACTTCTTTCTCCTTCTATGTGTCACTTTCTTGCTGTATCCAACATTTTTTTTGATCCTCGAAGGAAACGTTTCCGTCGAACAGATAGAATCCACACTTACGTACGCGCGATTCGATAAAAATAGATTACTGCTGGCAAAGATTAGGGTCTGGAAATAAACATGGATTTTAGGAGAATCTTAGGAAGAAGATTTTTAATTCGTGATTAGCGCGTTAAAAGGAAAATAAATAGTTACCATTACCTTTAATCGCAAGACTACACATTTGTCCAATCTTCATCGTTTTTATTGAATATCGTATTTCCGTATTTTTATTAATTGGTTTAACAAAAACGTGTCTGCATCTAAGGAGGTACAAAATAAAAGAATCCATGCAGCACAATTCTGGGTATAATTATCTGACCGTTGGTATATCTTCCCTGTCTAAATATTTCCAATATATTATCCATTTCTCGCGCCATTATCTGCACGTGTTACGTTCTTCTGTCACTGTACACTCCAAAGATAGTTTTCGTTTACTCTTACTTTACGTGGAAATTCATTCGTGTTCATTTATTCATTTTTATCGTATCACGAGTTTATTTTCTTACGTGAAGATAACGATAGTTTTAATAGTTCAGATTATTGGCTTTATAGGTATTAAGTGATTATGCATCGCATATTCGTAGGTATATCAATGAAAATAAAAAAAAAAAACAAAACAAATTTTTGTATCCGCTAGTTTAAAAATTGTACGTACGTAAAAGTTATTAGTGCATCTGACAGGTTATTTTGACGCCATATTGGTTTTGTCCGTCTAATGGACCGAAGTCGTTGACTGTGAAAAGGGGCACGTGCGTGACGGCCATTTTGGCGGGATAATTCAAACGCGTATTCTAAATTTCCCGGTTAACAAGTCAATCTTTGGTTTTAGAATTACAGTTTGGCCAAGTGCCTCGGTTTATCCTATATATTTTGAAGCGGTGCAACGCAGCATCCCGCACGTATGTATCGTATATCGTCGTCCAGCATCGGTGACCAAGTGTACGAGTCATCGGGGTCTCTCGGCTAGAACGTGGTCTACCATCGAGAAGACGTGTGACCGGTACTTTTCCGTGACGACTTTGATAGAGCGAGGACCGTTGGCGCGTCTGTCTCTTTCTATCCATCTCGAATCGTACGGAGAAACGTAGCTGCCGTAGGAAGCGAGGGACGACAGCGTACGGACTCAGGTCTAAAGGGGTTAGGGAGGCGAAGAAAACGCATGCGCGGTTTTGTAACAGACATCGCATCACTCACGTAGGCGGTTGGCTTAGTCACACTTTGCGTTTTCTATATCGCTGCTAACCCAGCCGGTTGGGTATACGGTGGCCTTGTTTTGAAAGTATGACCCTCCCAACACATCATTGACGCTGTCGACACGCGTTCTCATCACTGACGTTTCTCTACATCAGGAACCGAAGCATCGCCGTACATTTGGTCGCAACGTAGATGTTTCTCGATTAAGAGGTTACGTCACTTTAAAAGGTTCGATAGAATAGACAATTTTATGCGCAGTTTTTCTAGGCAAATATGAAGGATAACGAATATTTATTTTACATATATTTATTCGGTAAAATTTGATCTAGAGGATTTGATTTCTCCGAGAAAGTGTTACCTATCATTTTGACACCTCCATAATGGCGTAACCCCGTAAACACGCGCTAATTGTTGTTTCAAACCGATACGTTTCGTATCGGATTAAAGTTGCGTGTTCTGTAACACCCTTATATATGCGGACGCGATACCCTCGTTCAGTGACGTAGGACAGAATCAACGTGTACATAGCTCTATCTGTGCACGATCGATCGATCGAGCATAGTCGAGAACTCGCGAAGCGTGGCGATATCATTGCGAAACACGACTCGGACTTGCCCTATCGTTATTATCCGTTGACGATTTGTCGTGCTCGTGTGCATACATATACCTACGGTACTATCGAACCGATCGATCTAGCAAAAACTGATGGACATTTTTTTCCTTGCATATACGATCGACATTGATCCTCGCATACCGGACGTAAAATTTCCTCCGATTCGACTAGACAAATGGAATATACAAAATGTTGACTTATTCTTCTCAATTTTACACAATCAGTGATATTGTTCTCCGTAGGCTTTCATTAGCATTTTCATACTCGGTCGTGCGATACCGCGCATTTCATAAAGCCGGTGATTGCTATGCTCCCGTTCGGTCAGGTTATGTGGGGCACCCTGTATAGATAACGGACACCAATGACATATTGCGTGTCACAGTCCATCGTAAGAACGTGACGAAACGATACTTTTTAATAATCGAATCGTGCCTATATCTGTTACGGGGGAATGCGTTTCTACGCATACGGATTCAGAAAGTTGTAAATATCTGGCGCGCGTCAAGAAAAATAATGAGGCGATAACATATGTAGCGGGTATGTACGTTGCGGGTCACTTTTATTGTATAGTATCGATAATCCGGTACAACTACGTTGAAGCGAAACTGTTAGATCGTTACAAAGGTTTCTAATTGGATACTTGTAAAATCTTATATCTTTAATATATACGTTTTAACGTATTAAAATACGTATTAACGTATTAATTTTAGATTAAAAAATATATAGGTCTCATTGAAATGTGTAGCAATATACAATTGAATCCGAAGGTGTTAAATAATTTAAGTTGTTTTTGTTTAGTCTCTCGTGGAATATAAATTTCGCAAATAATGTTTGATCGACTTAACAGGCAGCAGATAATCCGTTTTCCAATACATGTCCGTTCGTCAAACAAGATTCCGCCCTGTTAATAATTACAGCAAACCCGTTTCGTTTAGTGCACGACTGTTAGCTGCATAACATGAAATGGAAAAAAATATCTAATTTGTCTTCGAATTTTTACGTATACGAATGTTTATATGACGGTCAATTTTGCACGTTAGGCTTCTTTCTCCCCGATAATTACTTATACAGATTAAGTTACGTTACATTAATTTTGACATTTAAACGTATTACTGTACTATTACTATATTAACTAGTTATTACATTCGCTTAAGATTTATAGGTTATGTGTTCATATGCACTTTCGTGTACCAGCGAGAGTTATGTTACAACTCGATACAAAATGATTACGCGTATCTCATAACTGTTTCTTGAGAAATCGTATTTACGATTAATTAGCAACGCCGTATTTAAATCATAATTTATAGGATGTGAGGGGCACAGATGGGTGTGGGGGGAGGGAGTTCCAATAAGTTTGCCCATCTTTCCGATTTATACTCTGCATAATATTATCTTAAAATGAGTCATACACTATTTACGATATTGTACTTTTGATGAGCGGCAATTTTCTTGGTCACGTTGTACAGTAAAAATTAGTAACGGTGTACGGTAGAGGTAGTGAATTATAAAAAGCGAATTTTGCAGCAGGATACGTTGGCCCGTCTATTCCTTTGGCGCCAGCAAATGTGGCGGCAAACGGCGGTGGTTCTCCTCTTCGACCTCGAACGAGCCCTCCACCACCGCCGCCACCAGCACAAGAAGGTTCCACCGATAATTCACAAACGAATCATCATCAGGTAACCAAGTGCATACGTTAACGACCCTGCGTATACATTTACATATGAATCATACGATCGTGTATACATACAGCGCATCACCTAGGAGTTGGCGCGTGAGGAAGTTGAAATGAAACATAAAAAGTACGCCTATCCTTACCGTAGATCATCCGAGTTTGATGTCGATCGCCGACTGCCCATTGTTTATGTTTTTTGAATCAACTGATTTTTCAACCAATAAGATTCTACCACTGAAAATACGTATGAATCAATGCGCCAACTCCTGGGTGACTGGGTGTATTTACGTATATTTTGTTATTCCGTGGTCTTGATGCAAGGTTGTTTCATTTATAGGTTTTTGTAACTGACACGCAAATTGAACGTAATTTTATTCCTCAGGGTTCGACGAATGGCCCTTCGCCTATGGCCGCGCTCATGTCCGTTGCTGATAATTTAGCGTCACCTGAATCAGTGTCACAACCACCGAACAACCCAAGCCCGACCAGCAGAAGCCCACCGACTACAGCCACGAATGCTCAACAACGCAGTGTCTCCAGAAGTTCACAGCACAGCCCGAATAGTTCAGGTAGTAACGATTGTTTGATAATTATTTGAAAATAATTATCCTCTCGGGCATCGATTCCGATAGCCTCGAAAATATTGAATATCAATCAGGTTATCGATATAAATATTCTGAGTAATTTAGTCGAGTAGGAGTACGTTGAATCGAATGTTTGTATGATTTTGTAGGGCCCCCGGCCAGGAGGTCTAACAGCTCGAGGCACGTGTCGTCGACGACCGTAACAACGTCTTCTGAAGGAGCTGTAGCTCAGGTCGCCGGTGCTGCCGAGCAAGTGTCAGCGCCCATACTAAAATGCACCCTGTGTCAAGAACGTCTCGAGGACACGCACTTCGTTCAGTGCCCCAGCGTGCCTCATCACAAATTCTGCTTCCCTTGCAGTCGGGAAAGTATAAAGAGACAGGGTGCTGGCTCAGAGGTACGTGTTGACTTCGTCACTTTGGACGTTACGTAACAGCGATGGGCCGGTTAACCGCTTCACCGATTTTCCTTCCGGCTTTTCGAAGAATTTAGGAAACACCCAACGTAGATATCGGGCCGTGTAACGGGAGTGCTATACAACGCGAGATTGTTTACCGCGAGACTATACAACGCGTAGTAATATAACACGATGCTATGCAACACGTGGTAACGTTACTCAGGACTATACAACCCGTGAAATTATACGTCGCGAGAATAGATAAACATCGGGGTATATGATGCGAGACTATGTACAAAGTTAGACAGCGCGCGGTATTACATACAAAGATGATCCAACGTGCGAAAGTACAACGTGTAAGTCCACCGAACGAATATTATTTTTACTTATATTCCGTCGAGTACTTAAGGAGAATGCATTGAAAAGAAAAATGAGATTTCAGGAAAGAAGAGAATTTATCACTAAACCTACCAACGTATGATGCGCAATTACTTCGCAGTCAGAATTGAAGTTGAAAAATAAATGAATAAACGATGACACATAATAATTCTTCATCTTGACGAGAATCAACATAGATTTCAAGGAAATCGTCTCAAGAAATTCTGTTATTTAACACTAGAAGTACCGGCATTAAATGCCTACTTACTTCAAAACTGAAAATAAAGTAGAAAAATAAATAAATAAATATTGTAGCATTACCTAATATATACAACCATTCATTAGCTCAATAAAACATGACAGACATTTTGTCAAAAGGACGGTAATAAAATTTTGTAATAAAAAATGTCAAACCCGAAACCAGTCATTTTGAGTGGTTGGTAGTTCTAGTGTTAAAGTAGGAAATTTGTTAAACGGTCATTTGACCCCTTTGGTAGTTTAGTGTTAACTAAAATGTAAGAGCTTCCTTCAAGAAAGCCGCGTGTCACCCGAGTTCGATTGCCCATCGCTGTAGTAAAATAACTAATACCAAATATAATATCAAACTCGATTTCACTTAAATTTTTTAAATTGTTTCAGGTATATTGCCCGAGCGGCGAAAAGTGTCCACTGGCGAACAGTCAAGTGCCATGGGCGTTCATGCAAGGCGAGATCGCCACCATTTTGGGCGACGACACAACAGGTTCCGGCCTGAAAGTAAAGAAAGAGAGGGAAACTTAAAGATTCTTAATGACGTTTCAATCAGGGCTCAAATTTTGCACCCTCTCCAGGAGGGTTGATCATGGTGAAACCGTGAAGGTTCGCCGACAAAACAAGAAAAATAACAAACAAAATAAAATACTTTTGGGTAACGGTGATACAAGTTGGCGGTTGACGTTGAAAACCCCAACATCCGTTTCGAGCCAAAGACGTTGTCGGTGTAAAATTGGATTAATCACGAAGGATTGTTGACGTTGTCGGGGGAAAGTGGACGATTTTGTTTCTCAACGACGACAGCGTCACCGTTGTGTTTCGCTCTTGTTACAAGGATCTTAACCTTGTAGAGGCGACGGTTGTTTCGAGCTCGATCTCTTTGTACGATCGAGATTGTTTTTGACTTGGTCTTGAGAAGAAGTCTTTGGCATTTTTGCACGCTGGCGTCGGTACTGTGACACGTTGTACATACGGGGTTATCGTAGAACGGTTTAACGCGCGAGGAGCAAACGGTGATTTTTCTGATCAAGTATATTTACGAGGAGGAAGTAGAGGAATCGTGAAGGGAGATGTTTTTCTGTCCAGTTTTGCGTTTGTACTTACACTCGGTCGCCTTTGTTTTATTGTTTCTTGTCCCGCGAGCATCGTCGCGGTTTTCTTCAAGTACAACAACAACATGTACACGGTACGAATATTTAAAGTACGCGCGAACAAATTTGCGTTGACCATACACATACGTACGCGTACCGAATACACGGACATACACACACACTCACACGAACACACACGAGAAAGGTATAAAACGCGATGTCGCCGAAAATTTAGCGATCGTGTATTGTACTTCATTTTTACTCACGCTACAATTGCGTAATCGCGGAACAACCGGGAGTAACGATGCTTCCGTTGTTCGAATCGTCCTTTTCTAACGTTTCATTTGTATACTGTTTCTACTACTACGCTCGTTGTATGATAACAGAACAAAATAGAACGGCGGACACGTTTGAACCCGGCACACGGGTTTTTACTGTACATTTTGTATATGTGTACATAAAATTTGCGACTAAAGGAGGTAATCATTTTTAAATGTACAAAAGGAACTTTACACGCCTGTTTTGCGTATCGAATATCTGTTTAAATTATTTTTTCGTTCTTTCTAGTTCTTCGCGTTTTCTCGAAGAAACCGTAGTTTTCGTATTCTTTATTTTTTCTCTCTGTTCTTTCGTTCAAGCTAATCGCGAGATTTTGTGTATCTGTCGAATATTCGAAGCCGATGGGGAGGAAGCATCGTTCTTGTTTCTCTAATTCGTCGAAACGAATTCTAATTGTCCGATCGTGTAACGTCCACTTTCGCCTTTTAGTTAATCGCTAGACTTTAAGTGAGGGCCTTTTGGTTTTTCATTTCGCCGATGAAAAAGAAGGTACGCCCGTCAAATAGGAACCATACACTCGCTATGTCTAAAGAAAAAAAGTATAAAAAACAAACGAAAAAAAAAAAACGAGTCACAAGCATACGTTCTCTTGCTAAGGTGTCCGAGAATCTTTCTTTTTCTCCAAGTTTCGTCTCCAAGAAAAAGGATTTTTCGGATACGCGAACATACTCCTTTTTGTATATATTTGTATAAAAGCGAAAAACAAAAGAAAAAATACAAGGAAACGGATTGGCGATTGAAAATTGATTCGCGAAACGATCAAAAGACGCCGCCGGACAACATTTTTTCTATCAACGTTGTCGAAAGAGAAAGGCTAAAAAAATCAGTATGTAATTTTTCAAGCGAAATCTTGAGGATCGTTTCTCTTGGTCAACGGCGCTCTTTTTTTATATTTTTAATTTATCCCCGTTGTTTCGATCGGGAAGCAATCATGTTTAGAGGCTATCTGCGTAGTGTAAGCGACTTATGTACAACGGCGAGCATAATAGGCTTCTCTGGAGAAAATGGCGACGAACCGGAAAGACACCTTGTGCGTTCCTCCCAGCATGAAACGAACAAAGTTTTTAATTAAAAAAATTGCAGCATCGCGAAGTCTTGCAACTAAAAATCGAAATATTTCAGAATTTAGGGGATTTTCGAATTTAGAAATTTTCAAACCCGATAATTCAGAAATTTGAGGCTCCAGGAATTCGGAGATTCGGGAAATTAGAAATTTTCGAGTTAACGTGTTCAATTTTCCAAAATCGAGAGCGCTCGATGCGAGTGTCTTCTCCCGAAAGTTGTTCTCATCCAAAGGAAACTATATTGCACACGATTGTACCATGATATCGTGCAAAATTGATTGTAAAAGGAGAGGGTGAGAGAGGGACAGAAAGAGAGAATGGATGTAACTCGTATGCGAGAGTGTGTGCGCGAAAGGGAAAAAAGGGCCTGATGAAAAAGAGCACAATTGATCGTAGCAATACTTAACAGAGGCTGTACGTGATATTTTTTAGTCTAAGGTAGGTAGTTCCTACCTTCTTCAATGTCAAAGGTGATTAACGGTACTCGTTTATGGGTTTGAACCTATCCGCTTGTAAAAGAAGAAAAACGTTTGTAGAAAACGAAAACTATTGTATCCGTTTTTCGACGCAGATACGACCTCTTGTTTATTTCTCTTCTTCTTTTTTTATCGCGTATGATTTGCGTGCCGTGTTCTTTTAAAAAGTTGCCGGGTTTTCCTTTTAATTTTTGGTTTGTTACATCGAGAATCGAACGAATGGATTATTGCGAGCGAACCGAGAGAGAATTTATTGTAAATGATTGTTGGGGGTATGCAAAAATTTTCATTGTGTTTCTTCTTCTTTCATTTTGTTCTTTGAGGAAATTTTTTAATACTCTGTAATAGAATAATTTTGATCAAAATATCTTGACAATTCGGTACTCTTCTGTCACGAGTCACTTTCTTTGTTACAAGGTGATATATAATAAACTAATATAATTTTGGACCATTATAAATTGGTCTGTATTATACTATTTTTAAGCTCGTACAACGCGCGTTAATATTTGTATCTTTTAATACGTGTGAAACTGACGACGTTTCGCGTGTTGTAACAAATTTTTCACCTCCGACAGTAAAAGCTATATTTCGCTCTAATTTATTTAGTTCTTAACACGATATTGAAATTAACCGCTGTTCATTTGTGATGATTAGTTGAATAACAGATACGAGACTTCGTATAATTAATACGTAATCGAATGAAAGATCTAATACACGCTACCAATAGTAATTATTACTGTAAACTCATTTGTAATATTTCTATAGGTATAATAAGAATACGCTGTAAGTTTAACAAATATTTCTTGCCAGTTCTGTTACGATTAAACAAAGAAAGTATACAATGACGAACGTGTCTTATATTGTTATTTATGCATAGTCGATGAAAACTTTTGCATAACCTTAATATTTGGTCGTTCAATTCGTCGTTCACCGATCGTTTTGCCACTTCGTTGTTTCCGACATCATCCGTTAACTTTTGCATCGTTGACGATTGCTCAATTACTGAAACCGTCGCATCTTCGAACGATATTCTGCGAAATAACAAACGATCAGTTTTTCTTCTCTCTCAGACAGTGTCAAGTATGCTTTTTCCCTTCGGTCCTGCCGACGATTTGTTTGACCCTTCTTCGGATTTTCAAGCTTAAATCATTTATTCGCGCGTTTAACTTATTTATTCCCGATGGTCGATATTATTTGTTAGACCGTATTGACTCTCGTAAACTAACGTAACTCGAGATAAGCAACTAGGCAGTGTAAATTTGAAAGTTTGTAAATTTGTAAATTTGAAAGTTTGTACATTTGTAAATTTGTAAATCTGTAAATTTGGGAATTATTAAACGCGAGAATTTCTGAATTTACAAATTTTTAAATTTCAAAATATTATATAACGAGTCAATTATGACCCGATATTACGACAGCGTGTGGACCCCCATAATCCGAAGAAGGGTCGAAGATTTTCTTGTTCGTCGATTGATCGAGCGAAATCGCGAATGTGCAAAAGAACAAGGTTTTTTTTTCAACAACGGCGACAGCAAAGAACCGTGTATGACTCATACACAGTATTGTTTGAACATGTGTATTTAAGTGTTCGGGTATCGATGTCCGAATACATTTGTACTTGTCCAATTTCATTGTCGACAACCAAGCGAAGTTTTGTTTTCTTTTCGTTTGTTTGCAAGAAACTACGTTAAAAAAGAGCGGCGCATATTTTCTCGTACGAAAGGAAGAGAACTAACGAAACCTCTTTTTTTTTTTATAGTATGAACGCAACTGTTTTTTTTTTTCTCTTTTTTTTATATAGAGCCTGTATTATCATTCGTTTCGTTTCATTTTCTGTCATTCTCGTTTAATAGCTTACACACAGAATACACACGAAAGCGGAAGTACGAAATAATACGTCGAATAGCAATTGTAGTAGTGGATAATGAAATTTTCTAGTATACCATACCTCGAGGAACGCGTAAACACTGTACTGTTTATCGTATGTATGCAACATGCAAAAAGCAAAATATATGTGTTGATGTGTATCAACTGTGCGTTTTTATCTTACCGTCGTTAACCTCTGCGAGAAATTTTTTTCTTTCGCGTGTTACATTGTCCTAATTCCCGATTGTTTATTTTTGGGACACACCGTTGACTTTACGTAGGTCGACTTTTTTTTAGCGAAAATATGATTTACGGGGAACGGGACTCGCACAATCGCCGCGGGACCTACCGAACTTAAATAAATCGTGACATTCTCGAATTTCCAAGTTTCGAAATTCGAAAACAGTTCACGTGTTTAAATTCTGAGAATCATAAATGTCGAGAGCGCAGAGGCTATAATTGTGTAAATTTTGCGAATTCGTTTCGAAGTTAACGCTAAATGTTAACCAAAATCGGAGTCAACAAATTATCTCGATCGATTCTTCACGCGGATACAATGTGTTTAACCCATTTGCTAAATTGCGATCTGAACGCATATTTTTACGTATATTCTTCTTTTATCGCTTGCGATGGCGTTATGTTATGTTAAATAAACCGTTCATTCGGTACATGTTTACATTCTGATTTACAAAATTATTTTTTGCTTCGATGTTGTCTAACTTGTAAAAGCGTTTGATACATCGATCGCCAACCCACGCGATAAAGTTAATATAAAAATTTTGTAGTTAATGGTTTTTTTTTCTTTTGTTTTCAAGCAACTTTAATTTCGAAAGAGATTATTTTGCATTACATCATACGTATAAAAAGTTTTCTAAGAAGTACAATATTTTACACAGATAGTTTGCAGTTCTTTTTAGAAACGAATAAATTGCGTTACTTACCTTTACTGTGCGTTCACAAAGTATGACGCTGTATGACAGTGGCAGAGGGTAATTCATTTTATACAATTTTCTGATAAGGACGAATTGATGGGTTAATCGCAAAATGTGTATAATTATTTGGTAAAAAAAAAAAATAAACGGCAAGATCGAGCGATAAACGTTAAATTTCGATGATCGAATGATCGGTCGTTTCCTGCGCAAATTTACGCGCCATCGCATCTGCGGTATTGATCGATCCAACGGGCAAAACGTGTAGCCCGGTCACGACACCGGCTGAAGCTCACCGAGCTTCGGAACGGCTGAGAAACTTCCTGAACTTTGAAAATCAATGCCAATGTTCAGCTGGTGCGTTAGTTGGGCCAACCGGCTTTGGAAGAGAGCAAAAAGCAGGGATACCGGGAGAAAGGGAGACAGGAAGAAAGCAGCAAAAGTAGCATATTGATCTGTCTCCTTCCAGACGGCTCGAATGCCAGCCACGCTTCAACTGTCTGCTTGCCTGCCTGCGCAAAACCATGCTCTTAAAGCCGATAGACCGACTATCATCACTGTTGACGCCCTCAACGTTTAGGGCACTAAACTTGCTCCGCTGGCAAGGGTAATCGCTCTTTGTCATGTCCTTTCAAAGAAAAACAGTCAGTACCAATATCGACGCGAGATACCTTCGATCGACTGTTGTCTATCGATTAATACGCGCGTACAGGGCCGGCGTTTAACTCGTTCGAGCCCTGTGCACGGTATAATGACATTTATTTTGTTTCGAAGTCAAACAACTTACTTTTGTGACATACTTTTGTAACAGAGTATGTCACTGCACTTATGTAATCAGAAGACGACATTGCTGTAACGATAATATTTTCCTTTCGTTTGTATGAAACATTTAAGGCACCCTTGTGCAAAAATTGTGACACCCAAAAATTGTTGCTGTATATTCGGTGTTCGATTATTCGTATGTTCTATATCGTTGAATGTTCGGCACTAATATTTATTTGTATGATAATAATGTTTACTGTAAAGTTTACAAGTTATACAGTTATAGATAGTGTCGAGTAAATGAATATTTTATTAATAAGTTATCCTTTACATCGAAAGAACAATACATCGAAGATCTTCTGGAGCGACGATACAATTTGTTGGTCAAACCAAATTTTAACCCTAGCTAATAAAAACCTTGTATGGATTTGGTATTTTTACTTGATTAACTAAAACATTCTTTCTCGTGCAAAGTGTCGTTGTCGTTGGCGTCCCCGGGATATCACGTTTTTGCCTTGCATTAGTTGTCTAGCGCGTTCTGCCGTGAACAAAACGTGCAAGTCGTGTCGAACGAGAATTTTTCTCGGTAAGATAGAAAGATATACGCATTTGATCGAGATAATTGTTTTTGCGGAAAACAACGCGTATCGCTGACCATTGTCGAAGCGCGTCGGAGATAAAACTCGCAGAGGGCGCTCGATGTCGTTACAGAGGGGGCATCGAGATGAGGTTTCTGGAAATCGAGAATCGATCGATTTCCGTGTAACGTTTTTCTTACGAGAAAGCAAGATTTTTGATATCGATTCGAACATCAGAATGCAGTCTCAAATTGTCGATCGATAATCGTAATTACTGACTTGCAACGATACGACTTGTAGTAATCGGACGTATTAATCGAACATTCGCTGTATCGAGTAATTCGTAAATCTTGTATTCCTCCGGCATTTCAATCTTTCGGTTCTTCAACCATTACCCAATCCAGTATTTCAAGTTTGTGGATCTATTAATACTTCGAGTAAACTAAAAACGGCTCCTCCGAATGGCAATAACCCCTTAAATATCGGCGTGGATACACGGAAAGTCGCCTTTGTTAGAAAGACGATACCATGAAGGAGGAAACTCGTGGCTGTGCCAGCAACGTCGAAAATCGATCGATCGCCGATACTTTTTCATCGGTCTCGCGGATTTTCTCCGTTCTCGTGCTGCTCGTAGTGCCCCGTTAATTATGCATTCGCGATTCGCGTGTATCACGAACATGCTCGATTCGCGAGCCGATTAAAAGCTTTGTCGATTTACATTTTCACTTCTTTTCTTCTTTAAACGCGACTTCCGTTCCTTCGCGCGCTTTGTACGTGTAACCTTGCAGCCGACAAATATTAGATCGAACATCCTAATATTTTTCATTTTCCATGGAATTCCATGATAAAGTAAATAATGTTTCGGCACGTTCGTTCCAGTGAAACACTGGCCAGGAATGTCTTCGAGGAAGGAACAATATCAGCTAAAGGTTGTAACGAAAAATATTTGCTTTCGTTAAAAAAAAATCACGCGAAGAAGATTTATTAGTTTTTAATTTAAAAATATTCGAGTTATGGAATGGAAAATTAGTCGGTATCTTCCGTTTGCTGATATTTGTCACAAACAAAATTCGCTGCATTTTATTCGAGCGTCTCTACCAGCAATCTTTATGGCATACATTCGTTGAAACATTTCTTCTGGTTAACAATTTGTCAGAGGTGCATATTAGGTACTTGTTAATAACGAATATCAATATAAACACTGTTTCAACGATTAATAATTATTTCGAAAAAATTTATTAGTTCCGTTCAATCGACTGATAAAGAAACGGTTGCCAACCTATAGGTATAAAGTCAAATTTCGAACGAGTTGTTAGCACACGTTGGGTGAATCACTTTTATGCAAAAGCATTCCTATACCGATCCATCGACTTTAAAGGACGTAGTCGCGAATTACGTAGCATTGACGTACTGTTATTGATCACGAAGTCTGGGAACATTAAAGCGGGAATCCTCTTCGAGATGCACCTAAGTACGTCACCTTCCACAATTTTCTTATAATCTAGGGAAATTATACGAATATATGGGCAATACATGAAACAATTCTTTAAATCTTGTAAAAAATTTTCACAGTCACGAAACTTGTGGCATGTATGAAATTTTCTACAAAAATTTTCTACAAGTTTTTCTCATAGCATTAACCATTTTCATCATTTTTTCAGTTACACGATTTCAGTTTGCATAATAATTATAGGTAGAGTTCATATATTTTATTTACGGTGCTATATTTATTTTTTAATTAGAATGTCATATTTTGTACACCGATCATTTGCAAAACATAGCATTCGATCATCTTGCTCTACTAAGTCATAAATTGAACAAACATCAGCAAAAAACATTTTTTAAGGAATTTATAATCGCATATACTTTATTAAAATATTGAAATATTGATTTTTAATGGACATCCCCGTCAAGATATTTTGAAAAGAATTCGAAAGACGGTAAGAAATAAAATAAAAATCTTACACGTTAACAATCGCTATTTATTTAATCTTCGGCCGATTTTCATCGATGTTTATGTAAAGATTCTGCTTTGAACAAAGTGGCGGATGCTTTTTTTACACCCTGTACAGCTTTCCCGTAAAACTGTTCGTTTTAACAATACATATAGACTGTCGGTGCAACGAATCGATCCGTGCTCCATTCGGGTCTGGGAAAAATAAAGAGCGAAAAAAATATCGATAGCATGCGCCTTTGACGGACGAAACTTAAGAGTCAATGACCTAACCTTCGGCGTGATAATTACTCTTTTAAATCTTAAAGAAGATCGTATATAATTCTGCATTATATACGCGTTTAATTTTGTTTAAAGATAAAGGAAATGTTGTAGAATTAATTTAATTTAATGGACACTAAAATTCCCTTAGGCCTAGGGTTCTTTGCGAACTAAATCCGTCATTGCAAAAAGTCAATTTTCCTCTTTTTTAATACTTTATTTTCCATTACGTAGCAATTTTGTTAAACATAAATAAATTACTAATTACGTAATTAATGAAATTATCAAAACTGTTTCTTGTCATTTGCGATTATGACTTTTTGTCGTATCTACCAAGAACATTTCTTTTAACAAGAAACATATGTTTATTGCAAGGTTTTTAATAATTACTTCCTTGCAGAAATAATAATTAATAATTACTTGTAGAAATTGAAGAACGAGTTCTCCTTTTAAACTGAAAGTTCATACGATAAGAATTAATATTTAACATAGCAAATTCAGAAAAATAGAGAAATGGATATTTTTCTTTTGGTTACAGAAAGAGGTCCAACGTGTTAGAGTATTTGGATTTATGTCAGAATCTTGCTGTTCCATCCGTCGCGTCCTGTGGTTCGAAAATGCACTCGCGATCGAGTTGCGATTGTTATTGCAAAACTCGTGTTCCGATCGCGCAACAAAGAAAGGAAATTCGTTCGGCGAGAAATCGTGTAGTATCCTCGTCGAGGAGTTCCGCAAAAACGATAGTCATCAAGAAACCGAAAAAGGTTGCACCTATTTCGGCGAGGCTGGTCGACGATGAAGAGGTATTTCTTTCTTATATGCACAGCTGAAACAAAACTCGACCATGTTCTTGTCGTGTCGTTAATTTTTTGTTCGTTTCAAGCTCGAAAGTAGATCCACCATAACGCTTCCGGTTTCACCGATGTTGAGTCCGGAAACAACCGCGGCTCTCGAAGACTCGGAGAGATTGATCAAAGATACGGAAATTCAACTTAAAAGAATAAGTATGCCCAAAAATATAGGTCCTGTTCAGAACTATACGAGCACGTGAGTTTCGTTAACGATTAATTACAAATTATTTGGACAATTTATGACACGAGAATCTTCGTAGATGAAACAAAAAAGATATCTTCGAAGTCTCTACGTTTTACACGATAACAGAGTCAATCTTTTTTTTCATGTTTTTTCACGATGTAAATCTATCATTTTCTTCAGGTGGCCGAATCGAACATCTTTGGACGACGAAAACGATCAATTGTTGTACATACGCGAACGAGTGGCGTACAAATTTCAAGAAGCGAACGATTGGATCGACACGAGCCGCGTTCCATACAAAAACCAAGAATTATTAAACAGAAATGTCCAATCGAGAAAAACCGTCGACTTTTCTGACCCGAAATTTCGATCGTCCGAGGAAAGGTATCTGCGATATTTGCGACAGAGGAATTTAGGGGCACGAAAACCGGAATTTTCGGTGCCGGTAGACGTTGCTGGAGCCAGAAAGGAAAGAAAAAATTCGAACGAAACGTTTCCCGTTAACCGGGAATCGACGAGAAACAGCAAACTGGCTGCCTGTTCTGTTCAAATGGTTCCATCGGTGGACATCAAAGCGGAACTGATATCGCAACGTTTAAAAAGCGTTCACATATCGCCGGACGCGTCCGTCGAGCGACAAACTTCGAACGTTCGAACCTACGAAATTAAACACGACAGAAAAATATGCTCGGTCCGTAAAGAAAAACTGACGAGAATACCGACAGAAACGGAAACGTCGATCGTCGAAGTGAAGAGAACAGACTCGAAGGACTTCGACGATGATTCCTCGACTTCCGTTTCGAAAGAGAAGTCGAAAGAACCCGTCGCGAAATGTGCCTCTGAAGAGACCGAGAAACATAATTTCAGAATACAAACCGAGACGAACGTCGAATCGAATTCAATGAACGCCCACGTCGATTACGAAAATGACAAATCGAAGGGCGAAAAATCGCAGATTGTTCCGAATACTTCGAACGGCGAACAAATTACGGAGTTCAAGAATGAACAGAAACAGATGCGTTTCAACGAGGACGTTTTGGAAGAATCTCTCGAGTCGAAATTCGACTTCTCTTTGGTTTCGAAGAATGAGGTAACGAGATGTGCTCCGTTATCCAGCGAGGAGATCGAGACAAGACGTTTGACGAATAAAAGAAGACACGAAGAAATCTGTGGAAAACGAAAACGCGAGAAAGAGGAACGCTACAAAGTCGTCGATCAACGTTTCACCGACGTTCTGAAGAGATACTGCGGCGACGAGGTCAAACCTTCGGGAGGTTCGATGCAAAATTCTTCGGAAGACTCGGACGAGTCCGATCTCGGTTTGTACGAGCCGTGTTTAAATCGATTCGACGATCTCTTAACGACGTACAATAAGCTGATCGATAATGTTACACGATCCACGGAAACGATCGACGAATTTCTGTCGCGAGCCGATTACACGGACGAATTTTCGAAAAATGAAACGGAAATGATAAAAACTCGTTGTCCTCGTCCACCACGGAGAAAAGACTCGATTTCCAAACATCGATTATCCTTGATGAATAAAAATATTAACAGAGAACGACAAAGAAGAACGACCAAAGGTTCGTCGATCAAATCGTTGATGTTTGTAGGGGACAACGATCCGAGAAAGTCGTACGTCGTTTCGAAACGATCGAACAAATTCCCGAGAAGAAGAAACGAACGACTTGGTTCGGTTAAAAACAAGGAGAGCACGGATGCCGATAAAATAATGGTATCCAACGATATGGAACAGAGTCGTCCTGTTGAAAAGCTCGCGACTGACAAATTGTCTTTGTTCGGGGTCAAAAACGATAGCTCGAGTTTGATCTCTTCGTTGTCGAGCTCGCGAAGCATTAACGAGAGGAAAATATTTCAAGATCGGACTTCAAATTTTAGAGGACAAAAAGAGAAGAATGGTTTTGATCACGCTGTTTTGTACGATGTTGTATGCTCGAACGTTATGAAGGAGATTCTGCCAAAAACGAACAACGTGGAACACTCGATCGCTAAAGTTCTCAGGGAAGAAACTCGGTTGATCAAACAGAAGGTCGAAAGTTTCTTCAACGCGGAGAAAATTGTACCGTCGTTGACGAACGGTCTGTTGGAGAACTTGCGAAGCAATTTCATGAATTTTGAACCCCGATTTCTTGAAAATCCGCCAAAGAACGATACAAATGTCGCGAATGTTCAAAGTTCGGGAAACGAAGAAATGGATGATTCGAGAAGTAAGGATTCAACGACCGAGGAACCTGACTCGAAATCGTTGAGAAGTTCTTGTAACACGAAATCTCGCGAAATTAGTTCGATAAATAAACGTTCTCCGATCGAAGAAATTGATAAAACTGACTCCGTATCGACGAAGGAAACTTCTAACACGAAATATCCCGAGATTAAGTCGCAAAATGGCGATTGTTCGATCGAAAAGTCTTATGAAACCGATTCGAAATCATCGAGAGGAACTTCCGATAAAAAACCGCACGAAATTATCTCAAAAAGCGAGAATTCTTATAAAATCAGTTCGAATGGTGAGAATTTTTCGACCGAAGAAATTCATGGAATCGATTCAAAGTTTTCTAACGCGAAATCTCGTGAAATCGATTCAAACGTTAATTTTTCAAACGTTCCGCCAATAGATTCGAAAGAAAATAATGATTTAAATTCTGCACAAAATTGTGTAAAAGAAGAGCCACTGCAAAATTTAGACGAGGAAGAAAATTTGTGCGTAGATGTCTCGAAAGATTTCGACAAAGCTACAAGAGTCGTGGAAAACGCGACACAGAATGATTCAATGATTTTAACGGGAAACGCAATTTCTGAAGTACCGGATGAAAATTGTGCGAGAGCTATTCAGAGCGTAGGAAAGGATCAGTTTTCGTCGTCCGAATCTTTGCACGATTGTGTATCTATTAGATCGTCGAAAAACGTTTCGAAAACATCATCGAACGTTGTAAAATCGCCGCAAAAGATGAGCGAAACGAAAACAGTTTTGGAAATAAATAACGAGAAAAATAACGAGGAATCGAACGGGAGTAATTCTCGTTTCGATAGAGCATTCGAAAGAGATAAAATTTTATCTGAACTGTACGATAGCGTGCATAAGCAGCTGTACCCTTCTACGTTTTATGGAAACAATTCGATCGTGTTCGATCAAAACTGGAGGTAGGATATTTGCGTTTCTCTTTTTGCTTTGAATTCGAACAAAGTCCAAAGAGAAATCGCTATTCAATTTCAATTGTGAACTCGACCTTCTACCGTACTTGAAAAGAGCATGATAATTTTATATATTTGCAGATCTAACAGTATACCTGCGGTAAAATCCAAAGTAAGTAACCTACTGCTCGCTTTCGTTTAACGATCAAATTAAATTGTTATTGTTATTACAGACAGTAATCAACTTAAAAAGCTTTGCAAACTAAATGGAGATAACAGGGAGAATTTGTTCGAATTGACCATACTGTTTACTATTTCAGTTCACAACATCGTCTAGTAGTTCTCATTCCGAGGGGGAACTACATGTGCCAAGTTCCGGCTCGTATTCTATAGGAGAAGTTAGGATATTAACGAAAAATCGATCCGACGAAGAAAATACAGACGATGATATTACAGTTTTTCTTACAGAACAGACGTTGACTTCGTGGAATGAATCTTCGAAGGTGAACATTTGTTATACGTACATATGTATATGTATAAAATCGACAGTTGCGTTACAGAAAACTACTTACATGTATACAGAATGTCCTGCAACAACTTGTAACGTTCCTATTATCTTTCAACTGTTAAAAATATGAAAACAAGTTTATATAAAAACTGCGTTACGCATAAATACAGATACATATAATCGGTATTACTTTCATACATTTATTATTTAATTGATTTATTTTAGGCATTGATACAGAGCATGGGAGAAATTTAGAATCTCTGATTTGATCGAAAGCGCGCAAACACAAACGATAAGTCTGAACTCTACCGTCATCGTTTTAATTAAATGCTTCGTACTATCCGTACTCTCAGGTAAATAGCAAAAATAATATAACAATAGTATCGAAATATTGTAAATATAATTACGTATATAAGTCATTGTATTAATTATTCGAATATTATTAAACATTGTCTAAACGAGCATGAATAATAAAGATATATATAGTAAGCACTCGTTGTTATTAATATCGTTAACCTCTAATCAGGTATTGCATACTGGAGGAAACAAAAGTATGAAACTTCTATTTGAACATTAAGTTTCAATTACAAAAAGTGAAAATTTTCTATATGTTAAGCGTAAAATACATAAAAACGAAATGTATGCAATAACATCGTGAAGACGTTTTTTTTTTATTTAAGTCATGCAAACATAACCTTATATTTCGGTAAAAATATGAAATTAGTTGACAGAAGAATCTCGCGAATAACGTGCTACTAAAGTGTAGTTTATTTAACGGGATTATTAAAATAATGTGTTGCAGACGTTTTAATGGATAAAAACTGTTTTCGATATCAGAAAACAATAAGTGAGAAAAAAGATGTGCGACAAGTATGTAATTGGTTACTCGATATCTGAAAAAAAGCGACAAAAATTTAATTGGAACGATTTTTACAATGTTTGCGAATCTGATGGGTTTCTCTTAAAAATGGTAAATAGCATAAATATCTTTCTAAATTACTATTATTTGGTAATCGTATCCTGTGAAAATTGTATGAATATAAATAAGGTTATATGCGTGTATTTTTTTGTTATCTAATATTGCAACTATTGTTATGGTCGTAAAAATTGACTGATTAATTTCAGATTGATATAAACTCTGATCTTGAACCTCAGGGACCATTTCATGTTTTTATATACAAATTGACTGATAAACTAGCCCACGCTGAAAATGGTGATCAGAATGTACGATGAAATCCGCTGTACTTGTTATGGTTGGAATTATTGTAATGATCAGTTTGCATTTTAGGCCAAAGCAGTCATTTCAAGAATACAAGAGTACTTTCATCAGCATCCTGAGATAGTAGTTATTGATCCATTGGAAAATGTTAAGATTTTAATAAACCGTTATAAGTCGTACAAAATCTTACAAGAACATGTACAGTTTAATGGTACGCAAGAAATCACAATATTTAACATTATTTTAGCAATAATCGGATACAAGCGATTATTAAATCCAATATTTTATTTCGTTTTCTAGATGTATTTACTCCAAGGTTTGTAGAAATTAAAAGTAAAAGTAATGTTGAGAATATATCGCTGTTGAAAATGGCAGATATTAAATTTCCATTTCTTTGCAAACCACTTATTGCTCAGGGTTCCAGCGATGCACATAAGGTATTTTACTCTATGCAAATGGTATGCGTTGCTTAAAAATTACTGATAAACATTTTTCTTCAGATGATGGTGATTTTTAATGAACAGGGTTTGAATGACTGTCAGCCACCTTGTGTGGCTCAAGAATTTATCAACCATAACGCTATTGTTTACAAGATATATATAGTGGGTGAACATTTTCATGTAGTTGAGAGACCCAGTTTCAAAAATTTTTACGAAGAAGACTGTACTGCATTAAACACGATATTTTTTAATTCACATGATATATCTAAGAGTGGTTCTAGATCTAAATGGTCCATTCTGTCGGAGGAAGACATTCCATTAACAGTAAAACCAAAATATGAAACATTAGACAAGATAGTCAAAAAAGTAACAGAACTCTTTGGACTTCTTTTGGTTGGAGTGGATGTTGTTATTGAGAATCACACTGGAAAATATGCGATAATAGATGTTAATGTGTTTCCAGGATATGATAGTTATCCGAATTTTTTTGACCAGTTAATAAGCTGTGTGAAAAAAATGTTGGCTGAACAAACAGAGTCGCAACAAAATTCCAAAAGTTACACGCTAAAAAAATGTTTAAGCGATGATTTAGATTCTGGTTTTGAAAGTGACGAGAAGAAAAGGAATGTTTTGCAAAGGCAAATAAGTAATATGAATAACAAGCAAATTAAAAGAACAAATACTATATCTAACTGATATTCCGGTTTACTATATTCTAACAAGTACAAACGGAAAACATTTAAAAGAAAACAATAGACCTTTTTTATAATGCCGTCGTTTATATTTACTTTTTAAGATATCTTAAGCTGTTATAGCAGATCTGCGTTTTGCAATTAGATATATTTATTTCACGTTCCCAATTAATTTTTTTCTACTTACGCAGCTGTAATAGAACCTTTTTTTTGTACTCTCTACATCGGAATTTTTTAATAAATTTACCCACTGTGGTATGAAGCGCATGACTGCCAAAGAATATTTTGTACTTTTTACTTATATACTGTATTTGCAGTGGTTGAAGAGAACATTTTTGGGATTAACGTATCTAATGTATATTTATAAATTTACATTTTTCTTGTGAAGTGTACATCAAAATTAATACAAAAATATTTAAATATATAATAAAGAAAAAAGTTATTAACTTTGGCATAACTTTCTTACCGCACTAAACCTTATATTCTAATAAAGTTTATTATAACATAAAATTTACTCATATATTTACAAAATCCTTTAATTGTATGTTGTATCTTAACAAAGGTTAAAATAAGATAACATTAGTAATTTCTGAATATTTTAAAATAAATTTATTTTACTGATATAAAAACTAAATATTAATTTATTTACAAGAACAAAGTAGATTATAATTTAAATACACGTTACAGTATAAAAAATAATGTTTTAACTATTGGTTTCAGACTGAGAAGTATTATTCTCATTTAATTCATTTCTGCTACACATTTCTTTTTGTTTTATCCATGCTTTGGCAGATGCCAAAAATTTAAGATTTGGCCTTTGAGATTCATCTTCTGGAAAAACGAAATCGAACACCTCTTCCCAGCCATCGTCACTCTAAAAGTAAAAGATGGTATATATAAAGATTGTGCTTTTTGCTTAAAAATGTTTAATGACAAAATTATGATTTCATTTACCCCATCCTCCCCCACAATACGTCTTCGGCGTTTGATTCTTCGAGGCATTTTTTCCATAATCTTAATCCTAGTTTCATCATCACCTTTCTCATTTTCGAAATCTCTCCATGCTTCTAGAAGCAATGCTCTACTTTCTTTATCACCACTAGATCTAAGTGCATCGTTTCCACGCTCAAAGATTCTTCTTGCTAAAACAACATTGTTAACACCTTCTTCTAATATGGAATTTGCCAACTCAAATTTAGCATATGCAATCCAAACCTAAAAATAATATTGTATGTTTAGTATAGTATTTAATAACTTAATTACACTTTCACTATATGGCTTAAATAAACTCTCTTCCATATGGAGGAGTTCTGTTTATAAATGGGCCTATCAAAATTTGTAGTTGTCCAGAGTTTTATATATATATATATACATATATGTGGCAAAACCTCATTATAGTTCAGAACGAAATAACTTTCTAACTTACTTTAACATGAAGCGTGCGTTCCAATAATCTTTCAAATAATTGCCTCGCATTTTCAATTTCATCTTGCGATATTTCAAAATCAATGTACGACTTCCATAAAAGTTCAGGCATATCCAATCTACAAATTCAAATAATAGTATAAGGTAAAAATATAACAAAAAGGTGAATATAAATTATTCATACAAAAATCATTTACCTCGGTTGAGATATAGCTAGTTCGTAAATGGCTCGTGCACGTTCTACGTCACCCAAAAGTGTTTCTAGCTCTGAAAACTGGTCAAGAACAAATAAATACGTAACTTAAGATTGTTAAATTATAAAACAAATATTTTAATTGCTTACTTTCATCCATGTGGTACAATTTTCTGGACCAAATTCAAGAAATTTTTCATATAAAATTCTGCACCTATCAAATTCTCTTAATTGTATTTCTAAATCAATGTATCCACGGTATAATTTATCTCTAGGACAAATACCTAATGCCATACCCTATCGTGATAAAAAAAAAGTTATTTATTTCTAATCTATAATTGTAATACATATAACTGAATACTTACTAATGTTTTTCTAGCTGCTGTTAGATTTTTCTGCCTTATTTCAAAATATGCATAAAGTAACCAAATTTTTGAAAAAGTAAAATGTTTGTGAGGAATTAATTCTAAACACGCCCTAAAAAATAACAAAATATTATTTAAATCATTATGGTATAGAAGAGAAAGAAGATAATTACCTGTAAACTTGCCGACATCTTTCTATATCTTGGGTATCAAGTTCTTCATAAAGAGCATAATTTATCCAAAGGTAAATATACCTCCTCCAAAATTGTTTCTCCTGAAAAATATAATACGCTTATATTATCTATAATAATTAATATAAAATATATAACATATTAAGTTGAAAATGTAATATCATATTAAACGTATTCATATCTTACTTTAGTGGGTGGCACATTAGCTATAGCACGTTCATAAGTTTCTCTAATTATATCTACATTTCCTTCCGATTCCACTAATCTTAAGTAGTCGAACCATGCATCATAATTGGAAGGATTTTCTTTTACTTCTTGTTCGTATTGATATTTTCTTTTGCTTACAATCACATCTTCAATACCTATAAAGTAACATAATATTACACAATTGTTTAAAACTAATTATAAAAATATTAGTTAATTTTTACAATAAAATATAATACCTGATCGATCTCCATATTTTTTCTCGTGTATGGTATACGCTTTATAAATTTCTTGCGTTTTTTCTTTCGGAATATGATCTAATGCATATTTGTAAATCACTCTCGCTCGATCATGCTATATAAAAAAATACTGTGTGTAAAATATGCAGTGCATTATTATATTACAGCCAAGTAAATTTGTTACTTACTTCTCTTTGTCCTTCTTCAAATTTTGCAAATGCAATGAACAATTTTTCATCCAAATTTTCATCGCCATAAAAATTAATAGCGCGTTCGTAAACGTTACGAGCTCCGTTTATAAAACCATGGGATTCTTCAAACCGTGCATATTTAATCCAATGTTTAACATCAGGATGAACAATCACGAATCGTTCATAAATTTGTCTTGCTCTTTGTATTTCTTTATATCTTAATTCAAATTTTATATAGGTTTGCCAAGCCTGTTCATCAGGTTCCCATTCCATCCACCTTTCAAATACCTGACGTGCTCCTAGATATTTATGGTTAGTAAACTTTAATATAATCTGTTGAATTAAAAAAAAAATAAACATATTACCAGCAATGTTTTCTAACATTTCTTCCATGTAAGTATATTTGTACCAAAATTGATTTGCTCTAGGTAATATAGTAACAGCGCGATCCCACAAATTTCTGGCATGATTTACTTGACGGTTGCGCATTTCCATCTCTGTGTACTTAAGCCATAATGTAATATTTCTATGATCAACATCCAATGCACGTTCATATATGGATCTGAAAATCACAAGCCCTATATTTAACGTTTGATATATAATAAAAATTTAAATTTTCTTCAATTACTAAAAATTGTTTTTATTTAAATCACTAATAAAAACTTAATAATTTTCTTCTGCAAAGTGGATAATAGATATTAAGAGGATACAACTGCAAACATAAAAATGAAGTCAATTACAGAAATCATACCGTGCCCTTTGTATTTGTTTTTGACTTTCTTCCCACTGAGCATATTTTATCCAATTTGAAATCACCATACGATTTTTACGAATGTTATCTTCAAAAGCTTTACGCTTCCTGTGTTGATAATCAGCTAATTCATGTGGATCCGAGATTTTTTGTTTTGGAGGCTAAGAAATATATATATATATATAAAATATGTAACAAATTACTATGTATTTAACCTTTAGAGTACAGAGCAAGAGTCTTTGGTTCTTTTAAAGTGTAATCTTCTTGTAGAATGGGGCTTTTCATATTCTGCAATAGACGTATAATGGGCTCCATACTCTAGAGGTTGATTTACCAAATTACTTAATACTTTAACACGTTCACGCCGGCATGTACCACCAGTGGTTCATGACCGGATCAAAATACCATATACAAAAAATATGCTGGCAGGAACGTGTTAATATAATTTTGTAATTAATATCAATATAAATGTACCGGTGGTAAAATCTCCAAATCTCTTTCTTTAGCTTCCCGCAAAAGCTGTTCTGCTGTTATTTGAATTTCTGCAGGTGCTTTATTCTTAACCTATAAAAAATAATTTTACATTACAATAAAAATAACTTATTTCTTAACACGTATAAAATTTAAGAATTTACCTTTGCAACCTTCGGCATTTTCTGCGATTTTTCCATGATTGCAGAGTGAATTTTGTTTTCTAAAATACAATATAACGCAATAAGAAATAAATAAGATAGGTGGATTACACTCACAGTACTTCACGTAAAGTTATTGCACATGTAAACAAACCTATTTATTCCATTAGCAGGATTACCAACTTGTCTTGAAAAAACGGTGTATTGGTAACATTGCTCTGGTAATACATCGTTTTAATGAATTAAAGGCGTATTTTCATAGTTGTGACACTCTTACCAAACGAGTGAAACTTACTATCTTATATTTGTATATTTTATGTACATTAAGCTACATATCCGGTCTGCACAACTTTTTCCACCTTTTCGGACTGAAATCCGGCGTGTGGCAGTCTTACATTTCCACGTTTTTATTAATATCGTATTTCATCTGCGTTTGAATTTATTAGTTTTATATAACATTTATAAAAATGCCTCCTAAATTTGATCCTAATGAAGTTAAGAAAGGTATATTTTTAATTTAAAACAGTTATCATATATATTGGAAGAACATACGAAATTGTTTAATGTATTTATCACTTTATTAGTTTATTTGCGGTGCGTTGGAGGAGAGATAGGAACAACTTCGTCTCTGGCTCCAAAAATTGGTCCTCTTGGTTTGGTAAGTTTATATTTAATGCAAATAGATTCAAATTATGCAGAAACAATTGTTTATCCTTTCTGTAACACAACTTCTATTTTCATTCTTGTATAATGTTAAACGCATTTTTGTATTGTATAATTAATATTGCATCATTTTTATAGTCTCCAAAAAAAGTTGGTGATGATATTGCTAAAGCTACAACTGACTGGAAAGGATTAAAGATTACAGTACAGTTGACAATTCAAAACAGGCAAGCCACAATTTCAGTAGTTCCATCTGCTGCTTCTTTAATTATCAAAGCATTAAAGGAGCCTCCAAGAGACCGTAAAAGGCAAAAAGATATTAAGCACAATGGAAACTTGTCATTTGATGACATACTCTCTGTTGCACGAACAATGAGGCCAAGGTCTATGTCAAAGTACCTTAGTGGTACTGTTAAAGAAATTTTAGGAACGTGTCAATCAGTTGGCTGCACAGTCGAAGGCAGACCACCTCGTGATCTTATTGATGATATCAACAATGGAGAATTACAAGTCCCTGATGAGTGATATGGTAGGTTTAGAGCTCTCAGCAAACTTTTCATCATAATATCTTATATTATTATATATTATTTTTGCTCAATACAATATTAAAGATATTTATTGATATTATGTTGAAAAGCATCTGCTCCGAGCTCCTGGTAGGGGTTAGCATCCCATCCACCTGATTAGTTATAGTGATACCTTGTAGTATTGCCATAAACTATCAGGGATAATTGCTACTGAGGAGAAAACCTCAATAATAAATCATCTGTTATTAGTTATGTATAAGACCTTAGTTTTAAAAATACTGTGTTTTCATTGTTTCAGATATATGAAAAGGAGCTTTTTAAAAAATAAAAAAATTTAATATTGAAACATGTTTATATATATTTCCTTTCTATCAAATAGATTAAATGAATTTAAATTCATTAAGATATATGATCTAATATATTTTAAGAATGATTTTACATGAAAAATAATTATATGTTACAAATTACCTATTAAGTAGCATGTAACTTTTACAAAATTTGGTATATGTTAAGTACAAGAAAAAGATTTAAACCATTAAAAACAAGTTTTAATTAATATAATTTTGTAAGTTAGACAAAGATACAAACAAATTTTATTTTACAATTATTTATCTGGTAATTCTGAACTTTTAAACTATAACAAAAAATTAGTTACAAAAATACAAGCGTAATAATAATTTCTTACATAAACAGAATTTTATAATACAAAAAATATTTACTTTACATTCTTAATTAATTTGTCAACTAAATTTATATTTATAAATATCTTAAAACATATCCAGAAAATGAAGTTATATGTTTACACGTTCTTTATGTTTCAATTATATCAATCAAATCAAAGTAATGAAAAGAATTCATATATATATTACATTGCATATTAGTTTATTGTCCTAACACATGCCCTTGTCCCCAATTGTGACCACCAAATGTATTTCTAATAGGTTGTGCTGGTGCTCTTTGAGTTGATGTAGCACCCATCCATCTCCAACCACCTCTTTGAGGTGGAAAATATGATTCAAGAATTTTTGGAGTGTTTAGTAATTCTGGCCCACCAAGTTCTTGAGGATATTTAAATTTTAAAAATACATAAAGATGACCAACTAAGATACCAAACAGTTCCATCATACCACCTCCAGAAATAATAAGATTAAATGCAAACAAAACCCATGGCAAGTACATCGCTTTAAACTGTGTACCTGTTAATTTAAAGGAACATGATTACTGATTTAAATTAAAAATATTAAAAATTAATAATTTTATCATACTCACCAAACCAGAAGTTAACAATGGCATCTTTGTTTAATTGACACCAAACATATAATATACTGAGTACCATTGGGTCCATAAGATATTGAAATTCACCTATAATTCCTATGATAACACAGCATATCCAATTAAATAGGAGTAAGAAGCAATAATCTGCTGGTCGTCCATCGTATTCTCCACGTTCTAACCTCAACGAATAATTATACAAAAAATAGCAATTTATTAAGAAATGGAATCCTGTACCCGAATTAAGTGGATAAAAGAAAACACTGGTTGCTGCTCGCCAAATCTCAAAATTGTTTATGAAACGATCGCTTATAAGTTTCAGGGAATGTGGGTGTACTACTCCAAATCTTCCGGCTAATGTACAAACGGCTGTACATAATAACCAATATCTCGTAAAAATGGGTAAAGAATTAAACCAATTTGTTACATCAGACATTTTTGTAATAACTTTAACTTGTTTAATATAATACCACACTATTAGAAGTAATCGCAAGCAACCGACTATGAGAATGACGTGTGATTGTTTAGTGACTGGCAACGACACCATGTGGATTAGGTTGGCAAGTATAACACAAATATGGTGTCGTATGTTATGCTGCGTCACATTTTATTATCTATAACAATCGTTTTTTATAATAATTGTCCGTAATATAGAATATTAAAAAGAGGAAATAATTACTTTATAATATCAATAATAATGAAGTGTCATAAAATTTGTATTATACTATAATATATACGATGTACAGCTTCTCAAAGAGTTGTAGAATGAAAAGAAAATTATTTGAAATATTTATGCTTATAAACATACTACAAAATATATAATTTTGACTTAAAATTAAGTTTAAGTTGTAATGTAATTGCAAGTATTCATGTTAATTTCTTAATTCCACTTTATATGTTATAAATAATAATAGTAACAGTGTTGAAATTGACACTTTATTATAATATGTATGTACACTTGAGTTTTTCTTGACAGTGACAATTTGTTAACATCTTAATTTATATAAAAAATTCACATATAATAGTTATTAAATCGTATTTATCTTGTTAGTAATAATATTTAGTGTTTTATAACATAAAGTGTACACAAATTACAAAATTTATTTCACAATTTTTTTATGATGAATACATTTCGGATTTTTTAAGTAAACAGCAACAATAATTGCTGTCTTCTTAATTTAGTAAACAATGTACAAATTTGTTACTAAGAAATTATTTTATGAAGCCATGTATCTCAGTCACATATATACTTATTAAGAATATATGCATACATATACATATATTTATATGTGAGCATACATATGCACACATTCACACATTTCCATACACATGATTAACAAAATTTAATCATCAACTGTTTTTTTAGTCCTTCGTTGCCTAGGACTTTGCCTAGGAGTCCTGGGAGATTTGTCTGTAAAACAGAATCAATTGATTAATGTTCCAAATGCTATTCGAAATATAGTAATATACTTACTAATTCTGTTTAATGTTTCCTTTGGCAACCAATCATAATCTACATTGTTTGGATTAGATGTGCCCATTTCCACAGGTGTTTTACGAGTAGTAGACGATCGAGATTTACGTCCAAGAGATGAAAGTAGTTGTTGTCCCCCTACAAGGGTTAGTATTACGCATGCAGCTAGAAATACATATAAGAAAACTGTTTCTCCATCGAGACCATCATCCAGTTCTATAATCTGAACTGTTTCATTATAAACAGCTTCACTGAAGCTAACACCATTCTAAAAATCATATGTGAATGTTAATACTTAGAATCCATGTTTGTAGAATTAAATAATTCAGTACATACATTATCTCTGTAATTTAAATTAATATTGAAACCAAACGGTCTCCCAGCAAGATTTTCTGATGGAATGAATGAATATGCTAAAGTTGCTTCATGTTTTGGCTTTACAATTTTGTTATATGCAACAGTAGAAAAATTTTGAATATAAAAGTTGAAGTCCATTGCGTAACGAAAAGAGGCATCTAAAGACTCCAAAATGAAATCATTATCACCTTTATTGGCAAAACCAACAAGTAATTCAACTAAATTCCCAGCTGGTAGTTCTAAAAATGTAAATGAACTATTACTATTGTGTTATATGCAATTATCAAATTACAATTGAATATGAAAGAAATCGTCAATATACCCAAGATTGATAATCCATTGTAAACAGGTTTAGTAAACAATATAGTTGTGTCAATATCAGTTGAGGTAGTAGTTATTTCATCTTCTGGCTCATCATCTGTTATTACAGAATTATCTTCTCCTTCGATATCTACTATGTCATCTATATTTTCATCTTCTTGAGCATAGGCTATTACAAATGTATGAATGCAAATACATAATCATTTGTAATACAATATAATGAAACATGGCTTAATTAATAATTATTTATTTAAGCATAAAAAAATAGAAAACTTAAGAAATCTATTTTCAGCTTAAAATTAAAGACAATAATTTAAAAAATAAATAATTGTAAAAATAATTCAAAATCATAAATTTACTGTAAAATAAAAAATTTATGTATGAAAATATCATTAATAGTCAAAGTAAGTTAGAAAATTGTGTTTCATTACGATAGCAACTGCTGTGTATATGCAGTAGAAATTGAGATTACAGAATGAAGAAAATATTGGTTAACATCTTTTATTGTCCATTACCTTTATTCACGGTGAGAACAGTTGCCGAAATGAATATTAATAAAAAAATGCAGCATTTCTTCATTTTTGCAATGTTTAGCAATCTTTTTCTGTTATAAATATTGATTTTACACTTATAGATCACTCACTTCAGAAGCAACACCTGACTACAACGCTTTCGAACAACAGAACCGGCTCCCACTGATGTTCGCGACGTGGAAAGCTGACAATGTATTCGTCAATTCTACAACGTGGAACATCATGTAACGTTGGCATTAAATGGAGAAAATTCAAAGTGTATTATTACTACCAACTTTACAGATATAATTACTGACATTTGCTTTCATTTATGGGCGTACTGTTCAATACAATTCAAAATAAAAAGGTATAATCCGTAAATTATGTTTATAAATTATATTTTATAAACAATAATAGTATTCAATCAATGTAAAATCACATTTGGGTATAATCCGTAAATTATGTTTATAAATTATATTTTATAAACAATAATAGTATTCAATCAATGTAAAATCACATTTATAAATGATGAATTTTTGTTCATTTCACGCATGACAATTTTGATTGGTGCAAATATACTCGAAATGAATATTTCCTCTCATGGAACGAAATATACATTTCTTTTTTTATTGAAATCATGTCAATATTATAGTGTTTACAATTGTTTACATAATAAACAATCTGTCATGAAAGAATTATTCAATAATACGGAAATATCTATTATTTTTTAAATTTGCTTTCGGCATCATAATTAATAATCATTTGCTGTATTCACTTGTAGAGTTGGAGTAAGTTTACGTCTGTCATTTTTGTTTCCACTTTAGCATTTAACCTCACCTTCTTCTTCTAGGCAATGTAAGAAAGTATATGAATTAATTTATGAACGTAATGTCTTAATATCTAATTACATTAAAATTTGTCATAAAAAGATATTAATGTACAAGTTATTAATATTCTATTGAATGTTTTGTTTATTAATACTGCATGGTTCATGTACACATATTTAAGCATTTAATTTAAAATAAAATATAAATACCTGTATTTGTAATATAATGAAGTAGATTTCATAATTATTATATCTCTTAATGAAAAGTAATGTTTATACTATCACATTATTCTATTTAGCATTGAAACTTGTTTTATAAAATGACAATGATATATGAATCTCAATATGGTGCGGCATATATAGTAAAATATTAATAGAATCCTCTTTAACATTACAGATTGCAAATATGGATTATGATGATGATTTCTTCTTTGAAGAGGATAAGATGTTGGTTTTATAAACCTGTTTATTGAATTCTTGATATATGTTATACTTCAGTTTAAATGTGCTTGTTTTTTTCTTATAACATGCATGTTTGTATGCCACGGTGTGATGGAATAGTTTAAAGGATCAGACGGTAATATTTATAAATAAAATTAATGTAAATAAGTATTATGGAGAGTTCAAAGAAAATTGTTTTGTTCCATTAACCACCGTGTCATTGGCTAATGTGCAGCTGCAACAATTTACCATGATGGAAGATCGCATGTATGCATTGTTGTTTTACTATTTTATTTTTTGTTTTATCTGTTCCATTATACTTCTGTATATTTTTTAACATCCATTCTATATTTCTAAAACTTTCACGAATTTTATACTTCTCTTTTCTGTATCATTATGGAATATAGACCTGATGTAGAACTGGTCAATCAAGATCAGTCTCTTCATCAACCACTCAACAGCACAACGTAAGTTGTGATAATGTGCTTGTTTCTAAAGTTACATTCCATATATCATATTCATTAATAATGGATTTATTTATAATATTTTTATATGAATTAGTAACTTAATTTTTCGTACTATAATATGAATAAGTATTCACATATTATAAGAATAGTCAGGTAAGAAATTCCTTCATTTTTATTTATGTAGCAAATTATTTTAGCATGAATTGTTGTAACTATTTTATGTTTAATGTTGCATGAATTTTATTTGTTTTTATTTGTTTATTGTATATTAAATTATTTGCTATATTTATATGCATGGTACATTTATTATTTATTTATTAACTTTCAATTTTGTTAATTGCCAAGTTTTAAGTACTGATTTCGAATATTTATACTTTTAATGTAAATGTAAATATTATATTGAGTCACATTAAATTCACTCTGCATTACATGATTTTGCACAGGGGTATGACTATCACTTCTGGCAACGTTGTGATACAAAAAGATGGCAGTAATCTTATAGGCATAAGTATTGGAGGTGGAGCACCATTATGCCCGTGTTTATATATTGTACAAATTTTTGATAATACGCCTGCAGCGATAGATGGTACACTACAATCAGGAGATGAACTTGTAGCAGTAAATGGCACATCAGTTAGAGGAAAGACAAAAGTTGAAGTTGCCAAGATGATACAGTCGTGTGATTCTCAAGTCAGTATCAATTATAATAAATTACATGCTGATCCTAGACAAGGTCGCACACTTGATATAGCATTAAAAAAGGTTTGTACAGTTCAGATTATATATTTCTTATAATAATTGAGTATTAATCTTTTTAACAAATAAATTTAATTGTAGGTGAAACATAGATTAGTCGAAGGAATGGGAAGTGCAACGGCAGATGCGCTAGGACTATCGCGTGCAATTCTTTGTAACGATGCGCTTGTACAGCGATTGATTGCATTACAGCGCACAGAAAATTTGTATAGAGGTCTGGTTTCTCATGCTAAATATACTTTACACGCTTTTTTTGATCTAATACAAATATATAAAGGTATACACATTTAATTATTGGCTGTAATATTTTTTAAGGAATCCTACGTATTTTCATTTGTACTGTAAATAGTGTATTATGTGTTTTAGTATTTGGTGATGCTTTTGCTGCGATAGGAGTAAGAGAACCCCAACCACGAGCTAGTGAAGCTTTCAGACAATTTGGAGAACAACATAGACAAATGGAAAAGTTCGGAGTAACGATGTTAAAAGCTTTGAAACCCATATTGAACGACTTAGGCACATATCTTCATAAAGCTATTCCAGATACTCGATTAACTATTAGTAAATATGCTGATGCGAAATTTGAATATCTTTCTTATTGCTTGAAAGTGAAAGAATTGGACGATGAGGAACAAAGTTATGCAGCACTGCAGGAGCCTCTTTATCGGGTAGAAACAGGCAATTATGAATATCGATTGGTGTTACGGTGTCGACAAGAGGCACGTGCAAAATTTGCTAAACTTAGATCAGATGTTCTTGTGAAGCTTGAATTATTAGACAATAAGCATGTTCAGGATGTTGTATGGCAGTTGCAAAAGTTTGCGGCTGGTTTAGCAAAATATTATTCTAACACAAGGGATTTATTATCTGCTGTAACATTATTCCCTGTTGAAGTTGATTTATCACATTCTGCATTTCAATATAAGTCTACTGGACCTCAAACGGTAACTGATGAAGAAGATGTAGATGAGTTTGAGCCAGAGGAAAAGTCCAAAACAAACGAAGATTTACTCATAGATACGCAAAACATTTCAGTTGCATCTGAACCCGATAACATGTAGCAACGTGTTTTTAGTTTACAAAAAATTCTGGGAACTTTTATGCTCTTCTAATTAAATTTTTTAGAAGATACTTCCACTAGTTTTTATAAAGTAATACCAAAGATAATCATTTTAAAATATCATGTATTTTTAAAAAGTACATGTACAAAGTATTTGTATATAATATATTAAATGCTTATATTTAAACGCATTTTAGAGACATTAGTTTTATTCAAGAATACGCTTTTCATAATAAGTACTAATAATAACAATTAATAATACGTTTATTATATTCTTAACTTATAGTAAACATAATATGTGAAAGTTGTTTGAAATATATATTTTGATGTTATTTCGATATTAAAGTAATATTCAAATAATTGAAAAAATATTATAAGTATTAAATGTATTGCTTTAAATAAATCTATTGTTAAAAAAATAATATTCGTTTTCACAAATTTCACATTTTCCATTTTCATGTTTGAAAATTTCAGACTAAAAAATTATTTATCACGTATTACTGTTTGTACGCCCTCGCGGGTGTAATTGCATGATTGAAAATGGGTTTGCTGACAGATCCTAGGGCAGGGACAGAGAAAATAATAAAATTCTTATTACAATGGCAACGGCCACTATGCTATTTTCTTTATTTAAGTGGAGTTGTTTGGATATTACTTCTTGCTTTACCTGCATTTAACGATAGTAAGTACATAACTAAATGTTTATTTGAAATCGATGAAGTTAGGTTATGTTCTCATGTTTCTTTTTAATTCTATAGAGATTCTGTATATCACATGTCTTTCAAATTTCAGATACGTATTTTTCGGAAAATGCTTTATTGCCAGGATTAGTTACAAAGGAAAGTAACTTGGAACAAACAGCAAAACAGTATTATGCAGAATTAATTAATGAAATGATACGTTATCCTGATATAATGCCGTATGCATGGCTAGCTGCAAAATTAAATCAGCTTCATTTGGACGTTCATATTCATAATTTCACATTAATGTATCCCTTTCAAGAACAAAAGGTAGATAAAAAATATTTTTCTTTTTTGTGAAATTTCTCATTTAATTCAATGAATAGCTTATGAGTATTTCCTTATGCTACATAAAAATTGTGTATACATGCATCTGTTAGAATTTATATGGTTTTTTCAGTATACAGGGCAAAATATATATGGAATTATAAGAGCTCCAAGAGCAGCCAGTACAGAAGCAATTGTAATTAGTGTGCCTTTTAGATCAATTAGCAGTATTTATTTGGATACGGCTCCTTCTATTGCACTTCTTCTTGCATTTGCTAAATTTTGTAGAAGTAAGTACCTAAACAAATGCTACATAAGCAGCTCTTTTATCTGTAATTATATCTGAATATCTTTCTGTTGTTTTAGGACAAAAATACTGGGCAAAGGATATTATATTCCTAATTACAGAGCATGAACAATTGGGTATACAAGCATGGTTAGATGCATATCATGGAGTTACAAGTGGTAATGAGGGTGTTCTTATATCTGGGGATCTTTCTGGCCGTGCTGGTTCTATTCAAGCTGCTATTAATTTAGAATTACATTCAATGAAAATTTCATCTATTGATGTTAAGGTATTATATTTTTTTTGCAATTTTTTCATAAAAGAATATAAATCTCCATATTTTGTTATTGTATAACTTTTCATCACCACATAGGTTGAAGGGTTAAATGGGCAATTACCTAACTTGGACCTTTTTAATTTGGCACAAAATATGATTGCAAAAGAAGGAATTAGACAATCTGTTCAAAAACGTTTTGATATTAAGTACAAAAATAAATTTAAAAATTGGTGGTATCATTTTAATACACTGTTAATGATGATCAGTACTCAGGCTACTGGAATCCCAACTGGCAATCATGGCCTCTTCCACAGGTATTAAAAGAAAATATAACAAGTATTTAACTTTTTAAAAATTTACAAGATATTTTACCGAAATATCAATGTAATTTTTTATCAATATGACCAATTTTAACTTATATACAACATCTGCTGTTGTTTTATAGTGTTAATATTTATTATTTTGTTATACTTTAACAACATAGTTATAAATTAATTAAAGTACACGCACTTTTAATTTAATAAAAATAATTATATGTTTAATATTATAGATTTGGTATTGAAGCTGTTACTTTGGAAGGTTTTGAAAGGCCTGGACAACAAAATTCGGAAAGTAACTTTTATCAAGTTGGTCGTATTGTAGAAAGCATAGTTCGATCTTTAAATAATTTGTTGGAACGCTTTCATCAATCTTATTTCTTTTATTTACTTCCATCAACTGACACTTATGTTTCTATTGGTGAGTAAAAATATATTAATTATGTACATACATATATATTTGCACGTAAGAAGAAATACTTGTTTCACTTTCTTTGAAAAGTTATTTATGCATTTGTAAATATTCAATTATCGTTATTTTTAAAGATAAATTATTATTATCTAATGTATATTAAAAAAAATTTTAGGACTTTATATAAGATCTTTGGTCTTAATTATTGCTGCAGTATTTATAAAGACATATTCTATGTGGCAAAAGCAACAAGTATTCACTTCAAATGAAAGTAAGGAAAGCACTGTTAAGCAATCAAAGGTTTGTTATTATAATCACATTTATAATGTATCAGTAATAGATTATTGATTACTGAAAACATAGTTATAAATATATTATAAGGTAAAATGAGTATGATCTTCTTTCATTGCAATCTCGGACTTATATTCATATTCTTTTCTTTATGAAATTAGTTCTATTGTCATTGATAAGTATGATTAAAATGATGCGAATATTACTACCACATATTTTGTAGAGTGATGGACTGGATATTGGTGCTATCACTTCAGAAGTATTATGGGCACATATTTGCGGTATTATAATTGCAATATCTCCAGGTACACTTACATACTTTGGAAGAAAATTATGGAACTTTCGTACAGAAGATTCAATATATTTCTGTTTTATGACAATGAGTATTTTAACATTATTATGGCCATTTTATTCAAAGAGGTAACTTAAATCATCGATCCATGAATAACAACCATATTAATGGAATACATTCCTGTCACAGTTAACTTTTTGTATGCAAATTTTGATTACTTTCAGGCAAATGAAATATAAAAACGCAGCTCTGATTTGTGTAATTGCATTAGTAGAGTTGGCTACTTTGTTGATGTGTATAGCAATGCATAATTTTTCTCTCGCCCTCCTTGCTGCTGTAGTTTATGTACCTGTAATTTTACCAATAACACCAAAGAAAAATTCAACTAATGATAAGCAAGGGTACCTTCAGAAATTAATTATGTACAGTATATATTCAAATAGAATGAAGACTAAAATATATATTAAATTTATGTTCCAGATTTCGCAAAATTATATCATTCCTTTGGATTCTTCTACATCCATTTATTATGTCAAACTTGATCATAATGTGCTACACGTACATACAGTTTTCTACTGACCCTTTCTTGTCAGTTTTATTTCGTGGATACCGCGCGACGAAGCAAGCATTTGTTTTTAGCATTATGGATTCAATGATTTATGGAAATTGGTTTTACAATGTAACAGTTACTGTGATGCTTCCTATTTGGCTTCTATTTTGGAATATTTTGTGTTCAAATAATATTATACATACTTAAAATATTTAAATAAAATTTGTAACATAATTATTTCTTATTATCATTAAATAGGTATTAGTTAAGTAACAGTATTATTTATTATTATGACTATACTCTCATTGTAACAGTTGAAAAGGTAAACTAGTTATTAGAGAAAAAATGGAAGGTTGAAGATTAAAATATGTACATAAAGATTAATTCTTCATTTACTGTTAATTTTTCTGCATTACTATTTCACTTTTTTCAACATGGTAACCATTATGATTTAAAATTATTATTCGTTCTATGGTAGATGATATTAAATTGGCGCCCAAACCGATCGGAGTTACATGCGCAGAATGAAGGGAAACTCGTTTGAATGTGTATGATCAGATATTATTTCCCCAGAGATCTTCCATGAAATACTGTGGAATTATAGTTTTGCCGCCATTTTAACTGTTTCCGTGGAAACCACCAAAACAAACTTTTATACAAAAATGGTTGGAAAAAAACCATAAATTTGTATTAAGAAATTATCATATAAAAAAGTAAATAATGAAGATTGTTCCAACTTGGGTTGATAAAGTTCAAGACAAATCAGAACGATGGTAATTAAAGAAATAATGTTTTCCATAATATAATAAAGTAATTCAAAAATTGTTCACATTAAAAAAAAAGAATGTGAATATTGTTAAACTATTCAGTCAATAACTTTCATACTGAGAAGTAATTTCGTAATAATAACAGTTCTCTTAGTTAAATAATTAAAATGCAATCCTCTGTACGTTTAAATGAAAATTATGAAAAATTATGGTAAATATCGTTATTAACGCATATATTTTTACAGTATATATGATTTATGCTTTAACCCAGATGGGACTCAATTAGTTATTGCCGCTGGACAACAAGTTCTTGTTTATGAAACTAGCGAAGGTGCTTTGATTCAACCATTAAAAGGTAATTTGAATTATATCCCAGTAACGTACTAAATTTAGTTATAATACATTTTATTTTATTTTAGGACATAAAGATGTAGTTTATTGTGTATGTTATGCAAAAGATGGAAAAAAATTTGCATCGGGAAGTGCAGATAAAAGTGTCATAATTTGGACATCAAGATTGGAGGGTATATTGAAATATTCGTAAGTGTTTTATTATATGATATGCTTATTGTAATAAAAATATACCTAATTAATATTTTTTCTTAAATTAACAGAATTTTTTACTTTCATTTTTCAGTATTATTATATGGAAATTTAATAATGATATAGAAAAAGTTTAATTGTATTTAGTTTTAATATTATATTTTATAGATTCATTATGTATGTGCAAAGGTTGATTTATATTACGCTGAATGGATCTGATTGTTGTTTCTTGAATTAAACTATTTCATGTTTGAATAAGCAATTTACATTGACTTTAATTTAATATTTAAGTGAAATCCATTTTTATTTTTTAGACATAATGAAGCTATTCAAGCTATGCAATTTAATCCAGTATCGCACCAACTTTTGAGCTGTTCCCTATCAGATATAGCATTTTGGTCTCCAGAACAGAAAGCGATTGTCAAACATAAATCAAGAGGAAGAGTCAATTGTTGTGCATGGACAAGTGATGGTCAATACCTAGCCATTGGATTGTCAACTGGCTATGTTTCAATCAGAAATAAAGTTTGTTTTATAATACTCACGATACATTTATTTTTAACATTCTTATACTTCAAGCTTTTAGAAATAAAATTAGAAAAAGGAATTTCAAATTATTTATCATGTTAAATTACTTTTGTATCATTTTATAAACTATTCAATTTGTTTATTTTATGTATAAAAGACTTAATTGTTTAAAAACCTTTATAGAGTTTAGTATAAAGTAAATCAGATTGATATTTTAATATTTTAGAATGGGGAAGAACAAACACGCATTGAAAGACACAGCGGTGTCCCCATTTGGAATTTATTGTGGAATCGTCATTGGTAATAAAAAATAATTAGAATTTTTCCATAATTTTCATCTTAATCACATGTTTTAATAAATTCGTATATTGTTTGCAGGGAAGATCCAATAGATGTTCTTTGTATTGCTGAATGGAATGGAATTATATCATTTTATTCAATGACAGGGAAACAAGTTGGAAAAGATAGATCACTAAATTTCATTCCTCTTAAAATGTGCAATTTTATAGGAGGTCAATATATTTTAATTTCTGGAAGTAACAAACAATGTATATTAATGACATATGATGGAATAAAATTAATCAATGTTGGTAATACTTTTTCATCTTGGGTTTGGAGTTGTGCTGTCCATCCATCATCTACGCATATTGTAAGACTATTTTGTTCCATTCTTATTTAATTTTGAATATTTTAATGGTCTTTGTGTCTAATTTATTTATTAAATTATTTTTCATTTATGTATTTAGGCACTTGGTTGTCATGATGGTACCATAACATATTTACAGTTATCATGGGATGTTATACATGGACTGTATAGTGATCGGTATGCGTATAGAGAAAATATGACTGATGTAATAATACAAAATTTGATTACTAGTCAAAAGGTCAGAATTAAATGCAAAGATTTGGTGAGTAATATTGAACTATTGAATATCATTTTAACTTATTAAATGCATTTACAAGTGATTACAATTATTTTATATTTTTAGATTTAACAAAGTTTAATATTAGTATCAGAACATGTATATAAAATAATAGTTACAAAAACTTTCTTTGCACTTTTAGATATACCGTATTGCAGTATACAAAAATCGTTTAGCAGTTCAATTATCTGAACGTGTGATAATATATGAGCCATCAAATTCTAACGAGGGAATGCATTATCGTATACGTGAAAAATTAAATCAAGCATTAAACTGTAATCTACTTGTAGTTGCAGCAAATAATTTAGTTCTATGTACTGAAAAAAGATTACAGAGTTTATCATTCAATGGTGTTATAGAAAGGGAATGGATACTTGATGGGCTTATAACTTATATAAAAGTTGTTGGTGGCCCAGCTGGACAAGAATGTCTTGTTGCAGGTTGATATTCTACAATTGAAAACATAAATCAAAATTAGTTAACATAACTAATAATATTTTTCTTAAATTATGTTTACTTAGGTTTAAACACAGGTTATATAGTGAAAATATATTTGGATAATCCATTTCCAGCATATATTGCTAAAATAGATAGTTCCATAAGGTGCCTTGATATTAGTTCATTAAAGGAAAAGCTTGCAGTTGTTGGCGATCATGGAATTCTTTCTGTATTTGATTTATATACAGAAGAAAAACTTCAAGAATTTCCAAACGTAAACAGTGTAGCATTTAACAGCACTTTTGAAGATATAATGTGTTTCTCCAGTGAAGAATATTTAACAATTAAAGTTGGAACTTTTACGGAATATAGACAAAAATTTTCTGGCTTTGTTGTAGGTCATAATGGATCCAAAGTTTATTGTTTAAATGGCTCTTCTATTATTACAATGGAGGTAATATTGAACTTTTAATATTTCTAGATATTATTATATATACATATTTTATAAATTATTAAAACTTTCTATGTATGTACAGGTACCATTATCGCTATTTATGTATCAATATTTAGACATTGGTCTCTTCTCTCATGCTTATAATATTGCATGTCTTGGAGTAGCAGATTCTGACTGGTTTTCCTTAGGCACTTCTACTTTGGAAAACTTAGAACTGAACATAGCATATGCTGCATTTGCTAGAATTAAAAATCTGAAATATATAGAAGTTATCTCTGAAATAGAAGAAAAATTTAAATCTGGGGAATGGGGAAAAGAAGCCTGCATGGCTACTGCTGCAGCCGCTATGGGAAAATTGAAGGATGCTGCAAAACTTTTCCAAAAAGCTGGTTTACAGCAGTATGCGTTAACTATGTATTCTGATTTACGAATGTTCGATATTGCGCAAGAATTTATTGTCAATGGAAATAATCAGGTAACTGTTTTTTTATTTAATTTTCTTTTATATAATTTTTGTATATCAATATGTTTGGTGTTAATAAAGAAAGTAATTAATTAACAATAAAAACATTCTTTAAAAATGTGTTTAGGACCGTACAATTCTACTCCGTAGAAGAGCAGAATGGGCAAAAAGTCTCGGAGAACCTCGAGCTGCGGCAGAAATGTTTCTTTCAGCGGGGGATGTAGATCGTGCCATTAATATAATTGCCGAATATGGCTGGATCGATATGTTAATTAAAGTAGGCAGACAACTTGATAAATTGGATAGAGATAATTTAACTGTGATTGCTAAAAAATTGAAAAATTTGGGTGCGACTCATGGTGCAGCTGAAATTTTTAGTCGTTTAGGAGATGATCCTGATGTAGCAGATGTATTAGTGGAAGCTCAAGCTTGGCCAGAAGCATTTGAATTAGCTGAAAGAAATCCTAAATTAAAAGCCAGAATTTATGGGCCATATGCTAGGTGGTTGGCAGAAACTGGACATTTTTCTGAAGCTCAGGAAGGTGAGTAAAGAAATATTGTTATCTAAAACAATTAATTCCTATAATGATTTACTGAAATCTGTAACAATCAACTAAAATTGACTGAAAAGTGGAAAATATATGTAGAAATTAATAAAAAAATTATTTAATTTGTTCCTACTAAATTTGTATAAAATTATGAACACATTATAACTAGAAATATAAAAACATTTATATAGTTTCATAGCATTTCAGATTGCGGGGCAATCAGATGAATCTGTAACAGTTTTGACAATGCTGGCGAAGAATGCTGTAACAGAACAAAGATTTCGTGATGCTTCCTATTTTTATTGGCTTCTTTCTCAAATTAGTTTGAATCTAAATAAAAGTACTGATGAATTACAAAGAATTTTTTTTCAGTATCATGAAAAAGCTGAAATTTATTATGCTTATTACGAAGTGCATAAATATGTTGTAAGTAAAGATTTATTTGTTACATTAACTATAATAGTGATAGTAATTTATATTTAGGAGGAACCATTCACATCATTGATGCCTGAAGCTCTTTTCAACATTTCACGATTCCTTTTAACAAGAATTGAGAACGTTCAAATAGAAGGAGTTTCAAGATTTACTGTGGTGTACACTCTATTGAAACAAGCTTCCTTTCTTGGCGCTAATAAATTAACTATGCAATTGTTTGAAAAGCTACGCAAGATGAAAATACCAACAAGTCAACTTAGTCAGTTGGAAGTTTTAAATTTAATGTCTCGAGCTTCTGCTTATAAGGATCCTGAAGATCTTTTGCCTCTTTGTTATAAATGTTCAACTTTTAATCCTTTATTGTCGTCAAATAATCAAGGACATTGCGTTCAATGTGGTCTAAAATTTCAATATTCTTTTGTAATGTTTGGTAAGTTTTACTTTTAATTTCTTTAGATACATAGAATATCATATAAGATTAATATTGGAAATAGCAGTTGAACTATTCATATTTGAAAGAATATCATTAGGAATATTTATATCGTTTTTTGAAATAACATTTTCTTAAAATTGCAGAAATTCTACCATTAGTAGAATTTGAATTAGAAGAAGATATTACAGACGAAGAAGCAGAAAAATTAATAAATGAGTCACTAACTTCATCTAATGATATGGTAGATCAAGATCAGCTTTCTATTACTTCTGAAGTAGATCTCTTTACTGCACGTTTAATGAAATATGAGGTATTATGATGCGTATATTTTTATTATATCATTCACCAATTTTATGAAACAAGTAATCCAAAATATTAAGTAACAAATAAAAAACAAATACTATCTAGTATTTTTTAACGAAGACCTTGTTTCTTTATCTGTAGGAAGTATTAAATTGTTATATATTTATAAACTATTGCCGAATTATATATTTTCAAACTATGTTAACTATTTTAGGAAAAATTAAACACTTCTAATATTATTGTGGGAAGAAGTGTTTTGAGAAGTATGGATCCGTGTACTGTATTAATTATAAAGTGGCCGAAACCATTCAAAACGAAATATTTCAAAAATCTGCTACCTGATCTGCAAATTACTTTTTGCAAGACTTGCTTAAAAGTATGTACTGTTTTTTCATAATGTACAACATCTAATTTAATACCATATTTTAACTTGTTATCATGACTAGTTTTAAATTGGAAGGTAGTAATGACATAACTATGACATGAAACATATCTTTTTAATGTAAATGGAATTTTACGCCACGTAAAAGAATAATTTTTTATTCTTTTTTTCAGCTATTTCATTTAGATGATTATGAATTGGCTTTATTACGTCATGGATACTGTCCATTTTGCAGATCATTAAATAAACTTTCTGATTAGAATTTTGTAGGAATTAGGTTTCTTCATGTTAATATAGCTTTACCTTTATACTGTATTAAATTATTATTGTTATAAATTTAAAAGAATTAAAACACAAAAATTATACAAAATATTGATAAGTAATTTATATAAGAAGAAATAACAATAATATATTTATATTAAGAAGTTAGAGCAATTTTAAGTGAAAAAAGAATCTTAAGTATAAAATAAAATTTTTTTATTTGAAACTTCAAAATATTTTTATAACAGTTATTTTCTCGCTCAATAATAAATTTTAGTATAATTGCATCTCCTTACACTAAACACATTAATAATAATCCAGTTATGTAAGCAAACGTAAATATTAACACAGCTTTTGAGTAAGTGCTAATTGTTCTGATTTCTTGAGCACCGTTAAACGAAATTCTCGACAGCATTGGGTACGTTAAGAACAATCACAGCTCGAACCATGTTGCGTATAGTCTGCTTAGTAATCTTCTTTTGTGGAAATTCTGTTATCTGCCAAATTCACTGGCTGAACGATAATAATAATACTAGCATTATGAAAATGCAGAATTCAATGCTCCAAGGAAGATGTGAGTAACTGACATAAATAGACTAGAACTATTTCTCAAATATTATATTTTACAATATTATTTAAAAGATATAAAAAAGAACTTAAGTATATTTTAATGTATTATAGAATGTGACTATTAACACATTGACTGTTACATTAAAGTAGTATTAGCTAGTATTTCTATTTTTAATGAAAATTATCTATTATTTTTATAGTATTTCGTTATGTCTGTTATCTGACTCCAAGTATACGAATATTCAGTTAAAAATATCAAGAGTTTGTAATTCACTTAATAATATAAATGATATAAATTCCTATACAAGTTCAATCATTATCGATATATGTAGCAGTCGATGAATAAAAACGAATTATTTGGATAAAGAAAAGGAGAATTATATTTCTAATTTTAAAATTAATGAAATGATAATTTAATGATATGTTATTGAAGTTGAAGCAATAAAAATAATATGTATAATTCTGGAAAAGGATCTTCTTTATAACATATTTAACAATTAATATACGTTTTCTATAATTTAAGTTCCTCCATATGAATATAACATAAAGTTATTGAATGAATGTTTAAACAGTTTTCCCGCTATTCAGTGTTGTCCGTTTTGCAAATTCACAATGTCTGGCTAACAATAATTTAAATGGCACTTGTTTTACCAGAAGAGAATGTCGTGACTATGGTGGAACACCATCTGGTACTTGTGCAAATACTCATGGTGTTTGCTGTGTTTGTAAGTAATTAAAAAATTAAAATTATTTTATTACTTAAAAAGTCAATACAAGGAGTACCTCCTGTTCATTGATTAAATATTGATGTAATTGGATTGCTTAATATTCATTTAATTGTTACAGTTCAAAAAACATGTAGTTCTACTACAAACGTAAATAATACATATTTTACAAATCCAGAGTACCCAACAACTTATGAAGGTACTGGAAGATGTACAATAACAGTGCAACGTTGTAATTCAAATATATGTCAAGTAAGTTAACAAAATTGGTATAAATTGGAACAGCAGAAAGTATATGAGCTCTCAACATATTTCATGTGAAAAAAGAAGGAGAATCATAAAATTTTACATAAATTTGTATTCTAGTTACGTTTGGACTTTATAGAATTTAGTCTTGCTTCACCAAATGCTAGTGGGATTTGTGATTATGATCTCCTTTTGGTTTCTGGATCTGGTACTTTAGTACCCCGAATTTGTGGAGAAAATGCAAACCAACATGGTAATAAATGAAAGTACAAATAACTCTATTCGAAAAAGATTGTATGATATTGAGGAATTCATAACAAAAACATTTGTTATTCTAAATAGAGCCAAGTTTAATAAAACAAAAATTTGTATGTCATACAAAATGCTCGAAGCGTTTATTTGTACTGATGTTATGTGGCACTTGTTGAAGACTAATGCACATATACTTTTTATTACTTTCATATTATCTCTGTTAAATATTGTAAGTTCTAGTATCACTGAATTAATTTTGCTAAGAACATCATGGTCCCTCTAATACCATACAATTTTTGAGTATAGACATTTTTTATACCTCTAAAGCCACCAGAGATAATTAAGATGACCAAAGTTCTTATTAATTATGGTTGATTACAAATTTTCAGTTTACGTCGATTTTAATGGTGATACACCTATTATGATTTCAATTGATACTAATTCGGAGTATGCTACGGATCGTCGATGGAATATAAGAATTGAGCAATTACCTTGTGATTCTACATACAAAGGTACCGATATATCTTATTTTTATATAAAACAAGTTCATGTTTCATGTTTGTATATAAAGTTACAGATTTTATAATTGTATTATTATAGGTATAGTAAATATTAAATGTCAGTACTTTAAAAGTATAGAAATGTCAAAGTATATTTTTACTTTACAGTATTTATTACTATTACAGGTCCAAATGGGTGCTTACAGTATTATGATACTGTTTCAGGCGTTGTAACAAGTTTTAATTATGGCACAACACAAAATCCAAGAGGTATTTAACAGTAAATTGTGAAAAAAAGCATTAAAAAAAAGAAACAAAAAACATGAAAGTACATATATAATTAAAAGCATAAACATTTTCAATAATGTCATCAATCATTACAGCACCAGAGCTTGGTACAAGACAGATTGCAAATACAAATTATGGTGTTTGTGTACGAATGGCTCAAGGATATTGTGCTATTGAATGGTCTCAAACAAATCCAAATTCATTTAGTGTTTCTGGAGATACAGGTTCTTTCGATTCTACTACTATAGGTGATTACATGATACAATTCCTATTATTTATTATAACAATCTTAATAAATAAGATATATAGAAGGTCGAACATGGCGTCATATAGCAAACCTTATTTATATACAGGAATTTCTGTACATAAATTAAAAGTCGCGTTCAATAATCACACGAATAAAATAAATATGATGGAAGTACTTAATTTTAATCTTATTTGCTGCTTCTATTGATTTTTTACAACTAGGTACCGAATATGCAGCAGAATCAGGAATAGATTGTAATAAGGATTTCGTTATCATTCCACACCCATATGAAAGTGGTGTTCCAGTTGGTGTAGAACGATTTTGCGGTAATGGTTTCGTAACCAAAATATGTAAGTATTCCAAAGCATTGTTGTTATCATTTATTACGCTTATTACACATAGCAGAACATTGAAATTATATATACAAAGTGTTATAACAATTTGTGATTTCAAATATGTGTATCTTTTTCTGTTCATCTTTTTATTTTAGCATATTCCAAACCATTTGTATTGTATGTTGTTACAAATGGAGACGAGGTGGGAGAAATTGAAAATAAAGGATTCTCACTAACGTATCGTCAAGTACCTTGTGCAGTTTGAATTCAGAAAACGTCTTTGTTTTGTGCAAAACTTACGTAGCATAGTACAATTAATCATATACTACGTGCCTTAATCCATATCATTTTAAAATAAGTAAAAATTAAGTTTATAATAAAATTGAATTTAATTTGCTATTCTCGAAATGTCAATATTATAAATCATATACAATTTCAGGATGTAAATGTAAGTGTATTTGACTTTTCATCATGATGTAGTTGAAATGTATAATTAACTTCATATTACTAGTACCTAAATCGAATAAGTAAAAAATAAAAATGAATGTTTGAATGAAGTAATGAATCATATGGAAAGACATCTTAACTAAACTGACTCCAACAATAGAGAAACTATGTTATAATAAATGAACATATTTACATTATTTAGGTATTAAACAATTGCTTCCAGAATGTGTTTCTACCTCTTTTTTCATAGCATTATACCATGTGCTTAGTTTTGTATTATATAAAACATCTTTAAAAGCATCACAGCCTTCTATACTTTTTAAAATTCCATAAACAGCAAGGTCTGATAAATTGGGCTTTTCCCCTCCCATAAATGTGCCACCGCGTTTCTTAATAGAGTGTAACCATACATTAATTTCGTCGTATAAAGATTCTCTAACATCGTTTTTAAGATTATGTCTTCTTTTCAGTCGTTTGGATATGATCCACATAGCAACTGCACCTACATTTATCATTACTAATCGTTCCCATAATGGAAAATATTCCTCCCATTTACCAACCTAGTTCATAAAAAATTACATTTTTAATTTTTATTATGTAGATTTCATTAACAGAAACTAAAAACGATAATTTATAATTCATAAATAATTAGAATTTATGTATTAATCTTAAAATTATTAGTGTGTTTCCTTTTGTACTTACTTCAGAAAACCAATTGAAAGTTTTATGAGCTTCACCAAGTGTCCTATATACATTTGGTGAAAGTGTATGAACAAGTGTATCATCTGCCCATTTCCTCCATTTACGTTCTTCGCTATAATAATTATTGACATTGACATGTTATATCATAACATTTAGTTGTGTGCATGTGTGTATATGATGGGGTATATAATAAATATATAATAATAATTACAAAATATTCTGTTGAATAATATTACTCACATAATATCATCCAAATCTTTATCCAGAGGAGGAACATCTTTATACATTAAAAAATATTTGTTCATTATTTCATATTTAAATTTGCTATTTTCATCATGCATTGCTATACTTGGATAATCTTTTATTAAATCATCCACTTTTTGTGATTTATCTCTTAGATGTGATGCTAATAGAGAAATTATCATTGAACTGTCATGTAAAGGTCCATATCCAGATTCTAACTGTGTTAGAAGTATTGGTACTTTTTTATAAGAAGACCATGATATCTCTTTTCGTAAGACTGGATCAACTTCGACAACATCATAAGATATTCCATAGTAATCCAAAAATACTCTGACCTAAAAAACATCTAAATTTATTAGTTAGAAGAATATATTTTAAATTTAAATAAAATATGACTTCTTCGCATTTAAATGGTTAAACTAGTATTTTATGCAATAATGAAATTATTTTTACCTTACAGCAAAATGGACATGTCTGATATTGAAAAAGTGTTAATTTTAATCCGGTTGTATCCACAGGTGAAACAATCTAAAATAGAAAAAAATTATTAAATCTATCTCTATAGAGATAGTAAATTAATATTTGCAATAAACTCTGAATATTTCTAAAATACTTATATCTTAACGTTTTAACTGCCATACTAAATTTAATAATCTTATCATGCTAATTTGGTTTTTGATAAATCATATTTAATATTCTGATGATAATCCTTTCTATTAAATATACTTATTTAACTACGTATTAACAAAATTTATAGAAATTTGTACATCAACCACGTACAACTAATTTGGCAGTCAAAATGTTAATATAGAATATATAATAAAAACAAACTTAATAATATATTATTGTACTTTGATAGTATTTAAACCCACCTTCCTAGAAATTGGTACTTGCGGTTTGTCACTAAGTAATTCAATTTTATATTGTTTACCTTCAAGATGGTAAGTTTTTGCATCATTTTTACTTATGTACCATGAATAACCAGAAGTAATAACTATACCGATAGGAAACCCAACAGATATTCCTACTAAACTTGCTTTGATTACACTTTTTAATGTAGAAGATTGTCCAGATGTTGACAAGAAACTTTCATTTCTTTTTGGATACTTTTGAATAACGTTTTTGAAAGAATATATATTTTGTGGTAATTTCAACAATCTCTTTAATATGGACATTATAAAGATTTCCCAGTTATATAATTTAAAATAAATTAGTTATTTGAAATATAATATTATCGAATAAATATTTTTGGATGTCCTTCAAATGTAAGACAAAACGAAGAAATTATTGTACATCAAAATTGCACAGCAAATATTTTTTAATAAACACCATAACTTTATTAAAGAAAATTAACAGTTTTTATCTGAAATATAAATTATTGATATACCAAAATATTTACAAATTCAATGTAAACATGTATTGATATATTTATTAACTGTTTATTATAAATCTCAAACAAATGTGTACCTGATAGTTTATAAATCACGTATATGTAACTAGACCTATAACATTAATTCTGTTAAAGAACGAATTATTTTTTACAAACACAGATAATTATGACAAGTTTATTGATTGAATATAAATCATTAGTTGTTTAAAATGTTCCGTTAATTTGAATTATCTACCTGATTTTTATGCGTAGCGGTTATATGGTAATCAATTTTTAAGGTTATATAATATACGCATGCGTAAACATATATCGTTGATTCGATAAGTAAATGGGATTGCTTTTATTTTCTGTATAAGTTACAAGGTATAAAATACCTGTTATATATATGTTGATAAGTTATTAGTTTAGAAACAGATTATAGGTTTAACTGCATATTGTAAACTAATAGTATACATATGTGTATATAAACGAATGAAATGCATTGGTGTTAACAGATCTGATGCAGATGTGAAAAATAGAACATAAACAAGATTAACCTAAACAATTGACATTGTAATTAAAAAATTTCAAAATGGTAATATCATTGTTCAGCTTTTAGCTTACTATTATTATTATATTTCTATCTTATTTAAATATTGTTAGAGAGCTATTATGTCTTTTTAGATTAAAAATTAAAATAATTTGTTTTATTTAAGAATGTAACTATTTAATTGTATATTATTATATAATAAAATGTTTACATTTTAAGTATAAGTACATTCATTGTTATATTATGTATATAAATTATGATTTAAATAATTTTGTAGCACGGAAGAGTAAAAGTTCGAACTAGTGCAGAACAAGAAGCATTAAAAAAGAAAGAAAGAGCTGAAAAACTTGCACGTTACAAAGCTGGTATAAGTATTGTATTTGAAAAAGTAATTTCATCTTAACATTATTTAATTTACTATGAATCAATATCATAAATGCATATCAAATTTAGGCATTTGTGAAATTATTAAGCTTGGGCTATTTGATAATAATAAGAAATTGAAATGAATATAAAAATTGAAAATTCAAAGATTCAAAATAAAATAAGGATATGATATAAAGATTTGTTTTTACATGTTATAGAGAAGAAATAAAATTTACGATGATGAATTAATGATGATTACTGAACGTATGTTGCTGCAAAATCCTGATATTTACACATTGTGGAATATTCGCAGAGAAGTATTCACAAATAGCAATTGGTAACTACATAATTACAATAGTTCTTTCAAGTTCATTTCAATATGATGTTTCAGAAAACATTTTTCTAATATTTCATTGCTATATTATATTATAACTATGTATTGACATAATGTAATTACAAATTAGTATTAATTAATTAACAATGATTATGTTAGTAATTATATGATAAAGACATATAATTTGCTCAAAAAATTAAACACCAAAATTTTTATTAAAATGTAGTATTTAATAGTGTACATTTCTTATATGTTAATTTTAAGTGAAAAGTAATGTGATTAAATCAGTATTACATTAAATAAATTAGGGATGAAAAAGATTTGAAAGACCATTATCAAAATGAACTAACACTTACGGAAAATTGTTTGAAAGAAAATCCTAAATCATATTATGTATGGTATCAGCGTGTTTGGATTATAAATTTTTTTGGAGATTGTGATTGGAAAAAAGAATTAATGTTATGTACTAAGTGTTTAAACTTAGATGAAAGAAATTGTGAGTGATTATAATGCATTATATTACCGAAATTTTTTTTACATTGCACAATAAATAGTAGAATACAGATATTATTTCTTATTTTAGTTCATTGTTGGAACTACAGAGAGTTTGTTGTACAGAAAGCAGGAATCTCTCCTGATGAGGAATTAGAATTTTCTACTACAAAGATTCTATATAATTTTTCTAATTATTCTTCTTGGCACTATAGAAGTCGACTTCTATCAAATAAATTTTCTATTTGTGGTAAAAAGCAGATTGATGACACCAAAAAGGATGGTAATATTTTTATCACATATAAAAGTATAGTCTGTTTTAATGAGATAAAATCGAATAATAAATTTGTTTTGCAGAATTGGAATTGGTAATGAATGCCACATTCACAGATCCCAGTGATTCTAGTGCATGGTTCTACCAAAGGTGGTTACTGGATACACATGAATTTCATCCCATCCTTTCTCAAGCATTAGTAATAGACAACAAAGTGATTCTTTCTGTCAATCAAAATGTATCAATCGAATCAATATCTGTACACATAAATAGTGAAAATGAAAGCATTCAATGGAAGTCTTGGCCAAAAACAAAGTTTTCAAAACTGTGGTTTGGAAAATTTGAACAACAGTTAAATGAGATAACAGATATTCAAATTAAAATTGAAGAAACATTTTATCCTCTGTATTGTTCTAATCAGAAATGGATATATAAAAAAAGGAAATATAAATCCTGTTCTAACAAAGACCAATTAATGGAACAATTATCAAGTTATAAACAACTTTCAACAATGGAACCTAATAATAAATGGGCTCATCGGACAGCCATTCTTTTAATGAGAAAAATTGATTTTGTAAAATTTTACGAAGATATTTTAGCAAATTTAAATATTCTTGTTAATATTGATCCTCTTCGATTTAATTATTATAAAGATTTACGTAAGTATTTAACAATCAATTTGAAAAAACGTTTAATAGTTCATACTTCAGATTTATTCTTTTAACTTTTAAAAAGTGTATCATACATTATTTTTTTCAGGAAGCAAATATGTAATAGATTACAAATTATATGAAATTTGGGACATAGAAGAAGATCAAGAAATACAATTAGAAATTGATCTTTCAGGATTGAATTTAACAACACTTAGTAACAGTGAATGTCTTAGTGTTTTTGAAGAAATAAATCTTGGTGCAAATTCTTTAGTAGATTCTCTGCACCAATTATCTTTTTTGCAAAATTGTAAGAAATTATCATTGTCAAGTAATCAATTGAAAAGCTTAAAAAAATTTCCAATTCTGGATAGTCTTGAAGTTTTGTCACTGAGAAATAATGAATTAAAAAATTGTGATGAAATATTGAAATTATTGGAGAAACATAAATTAAAGTCACTTGATTTAAGAGAAAATCCTATTTGTAATATGGAAGAATTGCAAACTAATATAGCTCAAATTAGTCCAAATTTGCAATTATATATAAATTAATTTTCATAATGCTATACACTACTATGAATATGTCAAATAAATATTTAACACATTATTATAAAATAATATGAAAATACTTCTATCACTTGTTATTCATTTTGTATTTTATAATAGTTTAATTTATCAAATAATGAACTGTATAGTTCAATATAAAAAATGAAAAATTTCTCATGTAAAAATGTATCTAAAATATAGAACTAAATTTCGATGTTCAAGGTGCTAATCAGAATTCTTGATAATTTTCCATGTCATATTGAATGAACATTCGCAAATAAAACGTAGCTACAAGGTTAATTGGTACCCAGAAATTAAACATCATTTTTTTTTAATAAACTATATATTTTACTCACGAAGCAGTACAAATGTAAAAAGTTTTAATGAAGTTATATGCTGGATAACTAGCAATTTTTTTAAAATAAACTTTAGCTTGTTTACTTCGTGGTCCCATGTAGGCAGAGAAAGATGAACGAAAAGTAAGAATCGATGATAATATGATAAACGTAAATATAACATGAAACAAATATTGCACTCAACTTTTTCCATATATCTGTAAAATATGTAAATATAGAACAATAAACATTTCGTTAAATGAGTGTAATACATGTATTGCTAATAACAAGAATTGGAAATCGTAGTGACTACGTTGTGAAAGCGCATGCGCATTACCATAGACTACAAGATATACAGAAATTTGGGTAGTATTTTCTTGTGGGACAAAATATTCCAAATATGTCAATAAAATTTCTTAACGTTTTTATTTATAAATTTGTGTATATATATATGTAAGAATGTAAATACTTGCATACATACTATTTGTATAGGTTATATATTATTTACGAACATATAAGTACAAAAATATTCGAATATAAATACGATAATTTTGTAAATAATAATGATCAAAAATAATAATTACTACAATAATAATTATTGTTATATCGCATTGACAACAGTTATTATTATGTTGTTGTAACGTATATTATTTTCAATTTACCGCTTACAAGGAAGTCAGTCAGTAGCGAATAAAATAGTACCAAGTGAAAACGTACCATTACCGAACGCAACCTACATTATTGTTTAGATTACCATTCGACTTATTTATTCCCTGGAATTTGATATGGCGAACAATATGGCACGTCATTATTAAAATTTCGCTAAGCAAATCGTCTATCAAAAGATTGAGATCATTTAGTGATACGATGATTTATTTTCTAACAATTTTACCGACTCGTTCTTTCATTGTTAGTATGCGTACCTGATACTAATGATATTTCGTTTAGGTGAAGGTGAGCGTACATGTATGTAAACGTGATACGTATGTGCACGTTGAATCATTATTTCTTATAACCTTTTTATGAATACGAAATATAGCAGATGCAATTAGACAATCTTAAAAGATGTGGTTAAATCCATACGTCTTGTAGCCGGCACGCGGCGGAGATAGTACCCATACTATATCCAATGGAGTGGACCGTGTTTTCGTGATTTTTCGCTTGAAGTAGATTTTATCGTATCTCAGCATTGTGCTAAAATTTTATTCAGTCTAGTTAAGTGTGTAATCTCTACAGCGTATCATATCATGGCCTCATCAAATAGAAGGATTCAAACCGGTTCTGCTTGGTTTCAAACAAAAATTAACCTAAGACCACAGCGTCGAGGTATTCATCATGTTACCGAAGAAATCTTAAGAAGAATTCCTGAACTTTGCGAATTTTCCGTCGGACTTTGTCATATACAAAGTAAGTAACTTTTGCATTTAAACCATGGACTTTAATGTAATATAATATATCCAAATAATATGTTAGTTTAAAAAATTAGAATGTATAGTTCATTTTTTTAATTAAATTTAATTATATGAAATGTGTGAAATGTTAAATAGTACTTAAATAAAAAAGTGTATTTTCAATGCGTATAACCTATATGAAGAATAACAGAAACGCATACCTGTGCGTACATGCGTGTGCGCTTGTACGCACATATACCGAATATATAAAACACAGATATAACATATAAAAAGTAATGATTGAGTATATTAATTACATGTATTACTTTATTGCATTATTTCAGAAACTTATGGTTAATAAATGTAAAACTTTTGTTACATAACAAAAAATGAATATTTGTCATATTATCTACTAGGAACAATATGTATAAATTAAGCATCTTGTACTTTGAACGATAGATGACCTTTAACAATAACTGTATATACAGGGTGTTTCACTTAACATTGTTTGCAAACTAGAATTAGACCACAATTAGAATGCAAATTTACAATAACAAATTTGAAAGTATATCTGCTTTAGTATTTTTGTATACACAATTTTTTCTTATATCAGAATGCAGAATAATAAATTCAGGTTTCTGTTGTACTTCCACCTGTAACTAGATTAATCATATTATACTATGTATTTTGTTATACCTTAAAATGTTTCTAAGTAATATATTTATCTGTCATTTAAAAGAGTTATAATGTTACAGATGAACAAAGTTAATAAAATACCCTATATGTAAAGATAATAACATATCATTATGTTATTACGTAATTGATAAATAATAAAACAAATTATTGTATATTAATATTATACACTTTATAATTAATAACTTTGATTTAGTTGACAAGTAACAGAATTGATATGTAATCTATGTAAACTAGATAAACTGTTGTATATGTTTCTTTATTGTAAACCATTATCTTTTCTGTTTGAAATTTTTTCAGTTCTTCATACTTCAGCAAGTTTAGCATTAAATGAAAATTGGGATCCAGATGTTAGAGATGATGTAGAAATGATGCTTAATAAAATAGTTCCTGAAGGGTTGGCCTATAGACATAGTTGTGAAGGACCAGATGATATGGTAAGTTGTGATGTATGTTATATAGGAGTATTAGTTATCTATATAATTATTTGAAAAAGTTTAATGTAACTACTAAACATTTCATGTTAACATTACATTAATAAAAATAAAATGGTAATAAAATTAAATACAAGAGAAAATAAATGGTGCATGTAATTATATAGTTTAAATAATATATTCTTTTTCAAATAAAACATAAATTGTTTTAATTTGTAAGTATAGATATTAATTTTCCAAAAAAATAAATTCAGAAATGTGTGTTTGTATATATATTATACATATATATTGTTCTAAATTCATTTGGTTTTTTCATAATTGCATTATTTATAGCCAGCACATGTAAAGGCATGTTTTCTGGGCTCTTCATTGAGTATTCCAATTACTGATGGCAAATTGACTTTGGGTACGTGGCAAGGAATTTGGTTGTGTGAACACCGTAATGATGCTGGAAGTCGCAAAGTAGCTATAACATTAACCGGTTGTCTCAGGGATCCTGCACGTAGCCCTTTGAGTCCTGTTAGTCCTATTGCTTCTACCAGTAGCTAGGACCACTCACACCCCCAAAGGCGTAGCAAACGTCAGCTGCGCATATCTACATCCAGTGATTCAAGCTAGCAGCTGCTTAAATTTAGTCAAATTCTAAGGGTATAATTCAAAAGAGTGTACGGATACTTAATAAGTACACATAAATAGTGTATTTCTTTATAACAAATAATAATTAATATTGACAAATTCTGAAGAAAAATATTAACATGTTTATCTGTTTATACATATATTTTATTAATAGATTTATACATTTGATTTATTCGTTTAATAACAATGTTTACAAAAGTTTTCATATCTTGTATGGTATATGATTCTACCTACATTGATAAAATTTGTTTATCATTTCTATTTAAATAAACATACCAATCATACAAATATTTACCATATAACATATTTATGGTCATGGTTGTGTTTACATTCCAAAAGATACATGATTAAGTTGAAAAGTAACAACAGTAGTCAGAAGATCCAGTTCATTAGATATAATGTTGTTCCATACTTACAAACTGCCAAGGCAAATGTATATTGTATTTAGAAATGTATAAATGAATTAATGAAAGTATCCAACACTCTTCTTCATTACCCTTGGATGGAATTAATATAATGCGTTCCGATATAATGCGTCCAATACTTCGAATTTAATTACATAGCTTTATTTAAATAATCCTTTTGTAAAAAAAAACGATTACTAAGAAAACTGGCATTAACAATTACTCGTCTGAGAACTTACATAATTTTTTCAAATGTGTAAGAGAATCTCAGCTTGAGTATGTGCAATACATTATAACTTTCTAACTCACTGCTTATCATAGGGTAGGCATTTCTAATGACGTTTCCAATGCATTTGGGGGTGTATATATATATAGATAACAATCAATACTTCTTTGCTGTGCTAATATATTTCTGCTAGAAATATCTGTGTAAGTTATAATAATAGCGTTAACACATGGGCAAATCAATATGAAAGTAGAACAGTTAAGAAAATGATCAAATTATGCAAATAATGATTTAAAACTTATATTGTTAGGAACTTATCAATAAAAAAGAGTATTATAGAAATTAACATAATTAAAACATGTGAAATGTCATCTAGGGATCTAGCACTGCAAAGAGTTGTAATAAAAACTACTTACAATGTTATTAAAGTAATCAAAGCTTATCAAGAGAGCTTGTTGACGTATCTAATATACTGTTAAGCAAGCAGTCGATGTTAGTTATTAATCTTTCTTATATATAGCATAAATGATCGTCCATTATGAATAATGGATATGCTTTAATATGAAATACCCAGTGCAACTCATATAGCTTAAACATTAACAGCTCAAAAATATAAGAATATCCAAAATCATAATAAATTTGTATCAAATTACACATTCTTTTCTCCATAATACAAGTGGATCAAATTGGTATATTTCCTACATAACATGTAAAATTTGAAACTCGTATGTAAATTACATTTAGATTTTTTTAATATGCTCAATAAAACAAATCTTTAAATATGTAAAAAATGATTAATATAATTAAAATGAAAAATTATAATACTGAAGTTTACAAAAACTTAATACTTCTGTAATTGATATAACTAATAGCGATTTTCAGGTAATCTATTTACATACAAAATTATGTGCATAATTTACAATGTAATTATTATTAACTATAATACATATAATATATTTTACAATTTACTACTACATAAACATAATTAATCTTATTCTAATATTTATCGAATAATTAATAGTTATATTTAATTTTGTAACACGATTAAATAATTAGTTTTTGTAATGACATACTTCACTTTCCAAATTATGTTTTTTAACATCAATAATTTATAAGATAACTATATCTCTGTTAAATTGGTATTAAAATTTATTGTCATATAAAATTTGTGCCTAATCATTTCATAATTATTATGACAGATTTGCAAATTGGACAAATTTATAAATACTCATTGGTTCTGCGCAGAATAAAAAATGTAAACCTTATATTCATCATGTGTGTGGTAAAAAAATTAGTTGATAGCTTCTATAATTAACAAAGGTTGAACTTTTATGAAAAAGAATCACACCACATAAATTTTAAGTAACGTATGTAATATTATTTTTTATTTATGTATCTAATATATTATTTTTTTTATAGTTTTCCGCTTTCTAAAGAAAATTGTCTTATGTTGTTTTACAAAGTAATGTTAAAAATATTGATGTTATATAATTGTGTGTACAATTTTCAAAGTCTAATATTCTTCGGTATTTTCCTATCTGTATAAAAACTAAGGGCTATATTTCTTACACTATTGTCTTTTGGAAACATCTATACTTTGTTGCGTATATTGTGTAAAATAAAATAACAAATTAAACTGTACGTGCTACATATGATTTTATGAGAATATTAATGTAAAATTATGAAATGTAATTTGATGCAAATATTTTCTGTTAAAACTTTACATTTTATTTTCGATACAAAATTTGCTATTTTTTTCTGAGGATTAATCAAATTTTATTTTAAAAGTTTTTTGATACCATATTGTTATAACAGAACAATGTCAGAATATATTTGGGAAAGACTAAAGAGTTCTATCTAAGTATTGAGCAACTGATTAGATATCCTTGTATCTGAATTATACAATAAGTAATGTTTAGAGTAATTACTATTTTCTAATTAATTGTTTAGTTCATTCAGTATTCATGAAAATTTCTGAACGCATAAAATATTAGTTTTCATTTAGCTGGATATAGTGGACCTATTATTATAAATTACTTAAAAAAATGATATATTAGAATTATGCAAGTACATATTGAGTATGATTACACATTACATGTAACGTTATTAAATGTACATATAAAGTTATATACAATAAATGAAAAAATAGGGTGAGAATATCATGTATGAGTGAGTGTAACAAAGTTTAAATGCAAATATAATAATTGTATATTATCCCTAAAATGTAGAAATATCATTATTTATATAAAATAAATCCAGTAACAACTAATTATGCATCTTAACAAATAATACATCTAAAGTTCTCTAGATTTAATTTTTTATATCTGTTTATACATTTAAGAAAAAAAGCAACATTAAATTAAAATCATTATAAGTTTTAAAATGCCATATTTTATATTAACATTTTAAAATTATATTTGACAGAAAAAGATAGATACTTGACTTCATTAAAAAATCAATTGTGTATGTTATATTAGAGCTACAAACGGAATCACAAAGTAACAAATCATTAGTTAATTATAATACATAAAATCAATCACAAAAATATTAATCAATCCATTGTACATATAAGCAGATATAAGTTTATATACGTATGTTATGATTACATTAAGAAGACAATGATATAAGATTAGTAAATGTATTTTATGTCCAATTATGTATATTATGCATAATAATAATATAAGTAATTCTTTACCATGTATTATTTTAATTGTAATTTTAACATTAATTTAAATTTAGCATAATGTATATGCTTTTTTTAAACTTTTCAATTTATATTATATCTTTGTCTAATAATAATTTATCTGCAAATATATCTAAGATATTTAAAATTTTAACTTTAAGATGGATCTTATATAAATTGTAAAGATTATAATACCTTCTTCAATAATAAGATGGTAATATCTCTTTCAATAACATGATTAACAAAACATATGTTATGTATCAAATGCTTATGCATAGAATTACATTTTTCGATTATGGAAAACGAAAATTTTAACAATAAAAATTGATTATGATGTTTGAATATGTACTACATTATAAATAATACCAGAATAGATTATTTAAACACAAATAACTTTCATGTTTCCTTTGTATTTTTAAATTTTATGTTCATTAAATCAAAAAGAAGCGTCAAGAATTAATTCAATTGAAAGCAGGTAAATTTCAGTGTCTAATGAATATTTTCTGTATTCTCTTTTTATTAATGCAGCTGTGAAATGGAAACAGTTATAGAAAGGGCTACACAATTATACACTATACTTGAATATTTTCAACAAATTACATGGTACTGTATTTATAAAATACAAATTACTTTTGCGTTGTATCAGGTAAACACTATATAAATTTATGTTTTATAAAAATAGTTTTAATAAACAATGTGTATACAAGATTTTACAATGCACTTATATGACATTTAAAATTCAGTGATCATTGTAATAAAATATGTTATAAAATTATGTTTTCAGTAACATACATTATGATCATTACTTATAAAAATGTATATTAACAGTACTATCAAAGTATTTGGACATTTATAGTTCAATGCCTCAAATACTTTCATATTTTTATCTTTAATTGAAAAATTTAATAATTAATTCGTAAATATGATACTATAAAAATATATTGATCCAAGTTTCTTACACTTGAACAACTTTGAAATACCATAAATCTTTTAATTGTAGTTTGTTTCCGTTTTAAAATCATATGATGAAGTTCATTTAAAAATGTAAAAATAAAGAGTAATTCTGGATCAATATATTCAACATAGTATACACATGTATATCTATGTACTGAAAATTGTAATATGCTGTTTGTAAATAAGATCTAATGATATCTATTTAATTTTATATTCTTAAAGTTTTACGTAATTATCAGTAAATATGAATTGAAACAGGAATAAGTTGAGTTTATATTATACATTTGTTACTTGAAAATAATGAAACATATGTATACAGTAAGTACTTATGTACATATGTTCACGTACGCGCATGAGCTTTTCCTCTCTCACGACTTCAATGTACTGTACTAATAATATAGCACATGTAAGTTTGAACATAACTCGGTATGTGCCTTTAACGATAAAACGTCCTCTACATGATATTCATATTGCTTTATTTTATTTTCATAACTAAAACAAATTTTCTTCAATAAGCACTTTTATAATGTAGATATGTCTTCGCGTAAATTATTATAGGAAAGAAAAAAAAATATTAAAAAAGTTAAAAAGAAGATAATGAAAAATTAATTATCTTTTGAAAATATACTTTTGCTGTTCAAATATGAATGGCATTAACATTTAAAATTTGCATACATTTAATAAAAGAAGGAATATGGTAATCTAATTTTTAATAACATACATCTAATTTAAATTTTAATTGCTTTGAGGACTAAAAATATGTTTGACAATTTCTGGCAATGGCTTACCATCAGGTTTATTATCAGATTCATTAAAGTCCTTATAATTATCAGGTATTCTATGTGGACCTGGGTGTCTCAAATCATTTGCTTTGTCCTGAACTTCTTTAAACGATGCTTTAATATTATCTAATGCATTGCCTAATCCTGTTTTGATCTGATTGAATTCTTGTGTTACTAGTGAAAGTCGACCCAACAAATAGTTTAGGTTTTCATCAACTTCTGTCATGCGTTTTGTTATTTCACCCACCTATGTACACATATGGATATGAATAATTAATGTCGTAGATTAAATTTATTTTTTTGTTCTATTCAAATTTAATTACTACCTTAGTTTCCATTCCACCCATAGTAGAAGTTGTTCCATTAACATATTCTTCATTTTGTTTATGCAATTTGTCTAATGCTTTTGCACTTTCTGTCATTTGTTGGTACATAACATTTATCTGTCGCCATACCTTTTGTAGACAAAAGTTAACCATTGTTTAGATATGGATTTAATAAATTTTAGATTTTATTGTTACCTGATTCATTTCTTGTTCCATTTTGGTAGTTAAATTTGCCAATGCTCCATTCTGATTATCCATGATATCATTTGATATGCCATCAAATCGGTCATTAAGAGTGTTATTGATATTTATACCCTGTGCTTTTACTAAATCTCCCATTTCTAAAAGAATTTGATGTACTCCATATTCAACTCTCTTTTTAGTATCTAAAACATGATCAGCCATCGAGATCATTACAGATTGTCCTTTTTCAAGATCACTCAATTCTTCATTTATGTGATCAACATTATTTGCCACGTCCATTCTGTAATATTAGAAATACTTAATAAGACTTTAGTTATAATAATTAACATATTAAAAACACCAGACATATTTTGATATACACTTTGCAGACCTCAATATAACATAAAGGCATAAACATTTATAGTTTAGTAATAAATAAATTTAAAACTGAGAAGAATTTCTTGCTGTGTAATATTACCTGAGACTTCCTATTGCAGCTGTAGTTTCATGTTTAGCTTCAGTTATTTTATTTTCCATATTAGTGATTCCTCTACTAACAACATCTTGTAAAACATCTTTAGTTTCTTGTAAAAGTGTTCCAGTTTCATTGTGTAAAGACTGCACTTCATGGATTCTAAATGATAAGATTTAATATTTAATAATTTTGATATTTAAATTACTAATATGTTGATTTATAATTTAATCTTTTGCAGGAAATATTATTTTATTGAGAATGAAGGAACTGCATAAAAGAAAATGAAGAGGTTACTACAATAGTAACACAATACCTTGGTAACTCTCTGATTTGAGCAGAAGTAACTTCTAACAGTTTTTGTATTGGAGGTAATGTTTTACAATACTGATCAATATTAGACATCATACTGAATTGAGGTTTTTGTAATTCTTCTTTTATGTTTTGAGATTGCTCTTTTACTTTTTCTAACGAAATTGTAAGATTCTCCAGTCTCAAACCAACATCTTTGATCTACAAAATATTCTACTTAAACATGATTTTATTACACCTTAAGTATGCCATTACCTCTGTTAATAGCGCTTGTATTGTTCCTGATTGAATATCCGTAACTTCCTTTAATGTTACTGCTTCAGATTTTAAAAGAGATTCTGTTTTTGACATTTTATCTATAAGCAATGATTCTGTGTCATTTAACTTTGAAACAATAAATGACATATTTTCAGTTGATGGAGATGTAGTAGTTGGGGAAGCATTTACTTCAGATATTTTTCTCTCAATATCTGAAAACCATCCTTCCAAGCGGCTTTCCAAATCTTCCAGAGCATCAACGGTTTTTTGCATTTGTATTCTTTCTCGTTCATCTTTCTAATCAGAAAAATATAATGCTTATATGATTATACATGTCTTAAGAAGAATATACAAAATATACAAAATTTAATTGAATAATGTAAACTATAATTTTGCAAAATAATTATTAACAAGTTAAATTTATTACAACTATTAATAAATAAGCATAAATATTGTTGATTAATGCAATACCTGAGAAATTAATTGTTCAATTCCTATCACTTTTTCATCAAGTTTATTTAATTGTAATTTTATGCCATCAACTGCTGATACACGTTTTGTTAATACCGAGATTGTCTTCTTTAATTGTTCTCCCAACTGACGTTCTCTTGCCTCATGCCTTTCTAACTTTTCAGTGTTTTCCCTCATCATATGTACTAAACTTAACATTGCATCTTTAATGTCTTCATGTCTAAAATTGGATATTTTTTATTGCAAAATAAAAAATTGTGAAACAACAATATCTATTAATAGCACAATTAAAAGTATAATTTATGCAAGTACTATGAAATACCAAGAACCATAGATTCTTGTAACATGTAATATATTTTTAACTGTAATATATAGTCTATAATCTATAATATATTTTATTATATTAAACCCTACAAGGCAAATAGCTTATATTTTAATTTAGTTGCATAATTGGAAAACAAACATTTTACTAAAATTTTCTTAATTTTATGATCTAATATAACTTACGTGATTTCTCTGGCATTATTAAGATTAATATAAAGTAAATGTAAAATCAATATTAACGTATACTTCATTTTCTGGTATTATTAATGTGTAGAGGAAAATATCTGGAAAAGAAAGATTTATTTTCATTTTACAATATTAAATATCTCTTTCATTTTTTATATATTTTCAAGAATGTCACTTTTTTTTACTTTCAAATAACTATTAATAAAAATATGCCATTATTGTAATTATTAAACAAAAAATTTTGTATTTAAAATGAGAGGAATACTTCCTTCAGTCAATTAATTGAATATATTGTCACTGAGATAAGAAGTTAAAAGGTCACTGCTGATGACACTGATGAGTAAGAAACCTTTCTTTGTTAGTAAATGATGGTAATAATTGAAAATCTCATATGTAATGTGCAACAATATGAAGTCTGAATGATGTGCATTCAAAACAGTTACTAATATTGTAGTACAATATTACGCATTAAATTAAAAATACTTCAAAATATTGTGTTGCGTGCCTGTGCTTACGCGCGTTTTTTTTTGTGCCTTTGTCAGTGCCGTTCTTAGCGTTAGGCAAACGGGTACTTGTTCTGGCCGCTTAAACTTTAACATTTTTTAAGTTCGAAATTAAAAAATTTGTTAAGTTACAAATTTTTAAATTAAAAAGTTTTCGAATGTGCAAGCTTTCAAACACTGCATGGAAATATCTTTTTCTATATTGACAATTGAAACAGCGTCGAAAATAATACTGACTACTGCCTTCGGTCTCTCCAACTTTAGCAGCGGCACTGGCCTTTGTGCGTATGTGAAAAAAAGTCATAAATATAATATACGCATTTTAGTTTTCCATTTGTGTGATAACATTATAACAGAATGTGTGATATAAGTATTTATGAAACATTTACCACAAATATCTACGATTATTTCTTTCTGTATATCACAAAGAAAGTTCAAATTTTAGCTATTTATAGATTCTTGGATGCACGTTAAGTAATGGAGATATGACATTGATGGAGCCATGTGGCACATTTAAAACTATCTACATCAGTTTCTTCTACATATTTGATTTCCATCTTTTGAAGCTTAAAAATATAACCGCAAATTTGTTTTATTGGATGTTATCATTGTTAAATTTCAATGTATATATATTACATTTCTATTAATGAAATAAACAGACGTTTTCCTATTTATTTATCTGTTAATTTGTATATAATTTAATATTACCTCTTTATTCCTTAACAATGTTATTTCTTAAAACAAAGAACGAAACTTAATCAATGAAAACGGAACAACTAAATTGTGTAAAATTAATTATTATGTCGTTCCATAGTCGTTTTGATTAATTATATTATTTATTATTTTAAAAATGAGTTTAAAAGTGATGAATTAATTTATTTTAAAAAACAAGTAATATTAAAGTTTATTAATAAAACATTAGTATGCATTAATAATATGATCTTAAAATAGTAATTGGATGTATATTTTTAGAAGGCTGTTTTTTAAAACAACAAATTAATTAATAATAATGTTTATTGAAGGATCTGCATTACTTCAAAGTATTAAAGAAAGTAAATTGATTTGATTTGAACATTTAATAAAAATGAGCGCGGTATATTTAATTCTTTAAAGCTATATAATTTACTTACACATACACAATATTTGTATTCTATAATATTCTTATGTGTAAAAAACTACAGATTCGAACACGACGTACTGTTTTCTTATTCGATCAGTGGAGAACTGATTGTATACTTGTAGTATCTGTGCTTGAGTCTACATTTGGATTTTTAAAAAACTAAGTTTGGGATATATCTCACTGAACAGCGACGAGTACCGGGCACTTTTAGTACTAATGAAGCTGCACTATTGACTAAAGCTGGATGTACATTGCGAAACATAGAACCATCGGTTATCATCTTTCTTATAAATACGTACCGCTAAAACCAAAATTTGAAAATTCTACTAACATTAATAATGAGGAAAGTTTAGTATTTATTCGTTTTCTTTAATACAAAGATGCGCTTAAGACAATCAGTAAAGCATATTTAGTACGTGTACCATTAATTGAGAATCGCTGTACTATATTTCTTAACCAAGGAAATATTTTCATTATTCGATATGTTCATTTTTTCTGTACATCATTCACAATGTTTACGACACTTAGCATATATACTAGTAATTTTTTATTTGGTAAAAAGTAATTCTTATATGTTCAGTTCTTTCCCGTATTCATAGATTTTTGTACACTGTATATATGACTAACGAAATAGAAAGCATGCACAAACGCATGGTAATGGAATAATACTAAGTGGGGGTAGTCTTGCTAAAGTTAGGTCTATCAACATTTCGTTTGAGGTTACAAATTATTATAAATTGTTACTTTAACTGCCGTGATATAGGTTATGTGACCTATAATGATCATTTTTGTGTGTAAACATTGTTTATAAAATGATTAGTTTTTGTGATTAATTTTGTTATTACTTAAAAATGTATAAACTTTCTGTAACACGATTTACAAAGCGGATTTTCCCACATGGTGTTTATCTCGAACCAAAGCAAATAATTGTACAGCGTTCAATGCGGTTGTGTTCTCTTTGTAATTTCTATCACGGAAAAGTATCAAAACGTATGTTTCTTAAATAAATTATAATTAAAAAGGAGTTAATCTTTGAAACACAAAATAAAAATTTGTAGTCCTTATTTTATTTTATATTTCTACGTATCATTATTTCAATGTAAGAGGTTAAATTTTTTTTAGTTATAACATATAAAATGTTAATATTATGTAATATTTATTTATCTAACTTAATTTATTGCATATCTGACCCAAATATATATGTAATAATAGCATGTAATATTTTTTTATCAACAATAGACGCTATAATATATACATAAATTGTTTGAAAATAGTTTGAAAAAGATGTAATAAATATTGTAGTCAGTTGATTAGTATTCAAATTGTAAAATATATATTAGTTTTGATGTATCTTTTTATATTTACCACTGTTAATATAACAAAAAATTGTGTTAAATACAAATGTTTACTTATGTTTCCGTTCATTTGTTTCTATTAATGTTATCTTTTTTGATTCGCAGATGTGAAATACTACCAGATTCATACAAAAACTACAGCAATAAACATATCAAGTCATTCATCAAAGAAAAAGATCAAACAAAAGGCAAAATCATATGCCGAATTATTGACAGGTAAAATTTTATGTATCTAATGGTTGTGCACAATTGTCTTTATATTAATTTTTTGAGTATAAATTTTGTTTAAAATTATAGTAACAGACAAAACAACAAGTACTAAAAGGACAAAAGTACAAAAACTAAAACCTACAGATTTGATCATGTTGTTTGATCGATCTAATGTTACCACAAATAACACATGTGACCTTAGTAGTACTGAGACTAATAAAAACACCCATTCACGGAACAAAAGTAAAGATTACCAAACCATTGACAATAATAAAATTTGTTCAAATGTAAGTACATAAATTATAGCTTTAATACTTAATTGTTTGTTATAACATGTATTTGATGTTATTTTTCTTTTTTATATGTTTTATAGAAAATTTAACATTTTTATGTTTACTTACTTGTGTAACAACAGGAAAACTATGAGGTTACATTATCTCATCAGCAAAAGAAGTATTACAATGAATTTTCGAATGATGCAGAAATTCCTGAAAATGTGAACAAATATCACAATGTTAATAATAGCTCTGTTGACAATGGTACATTATGTAATACTGCAATTCTAAATCAGAAAACAATGGAAAGTACAAAATTGAATAAGAAATTGTATTCAGAGATGTAAGTATACCACATTGTGTGATGTATCTATATTTCTTTATCTTAGAGCTTAGAATTATTAATGATAATAATTCAGTATAACAGTTATATAATAATGTAGCAGTTACAAGTTCTAGTAGTTATTTTAATAGTAACATAAAAAGCATTATTGTACTGGATCTTTATATAATTGTGATACAGCATTTGAGTATAGTAAACCTCAAATCATATATATATATATATATATGTAATGTTAAATTGATTATCACTAGTGATATCCATTAAATAAATAAACTATTTTTTAGGAATAGAACTTCGCAAAAAGAGGAACATCACAAAATTGAAAATAAATCAATAAAATTAGATTATGCTGAAAGTTTGTTAGCACATATAGAAGTTTATTTATGTTGTGGAATGCTAAATAGAGCAAGAAGTACATTAATGATGTTCAGAAAAAAGGCAAAAGGTAACATGAAACACAGTGATAAATCTATTGAATTGTATAATGTACTTTTGGACGCATATGCATCCAGAAAGAATATTACAAAAGTCTTCGAATTATATGATATGATGAAACAGGATTCATTGATACCAACAACACAAACTTTTGTATTCTTGTTTAGTGCTTTGGGAAAAGAAAAAATAAACAGTCAACGAAAAGGTAATTATATATTATTGTTAATAATAATAATATGTATTAAGCAGAAAATATGTTTAACTCATTTTTTTACTTTATAGCATCATTACAAATGTTGGCCACTGAAATGAATAGTCATAATATAAGTTTTGACGATATATTTCATAAATCATATTTTAAAAAGAATGAAAGACAAAATGTCCTTAAATCAATTAGAGCATTAATGCCAAATTTTGAACCCTCACATATGTTACCAACCACAGAATATTCATGCACACTTTTAAATAAAATTTTAAAACAAAGTAATTATAGAAGTCCAGTGGAAGATTTGTTATCAATGAAAGAATTAAGAAGTTGTTTAGAAGTACAATTTCAGAATGAATCTGCAGGTGATATACAAATAAAAAGTGTTGAATCGGACAAGGATATGAGTGATTCTAATTCTGTAAGATATATGATATTTCTATAAATTAATTTGATAATATTGCAATGCTAAATATTCATTGTCCGTTTTAATTATTTATATCATAATGTAAAGTTGTATCTGTTTTTCATAATGTAAGAAAATTTGATATAATAACAATAGTATTTCTTCTTTCTAATTAGGAAGAGAAATTAAAGGAAATGCAAAATTATTGGAGACATGCAGCATCAGAAGCGTTTGAAAGAAATTTGGAGTGTTTGAAAAGAGAAGAATGTCAATTTTATAATACTTTAATGGTTTTGCATCCATTTTTAGAAGTATTAGATGTAAGTGTTTATATAGATGGCATATTAAGGGATGTTGAAAAAATAGCTCGAGGTTCTGACACTTACAGCATGTCTCTCAAACTATTATACATTGAATTAGGAAAATATATTTATAATAAATATGAGGTATGAAGTTACGTTTATACTTCATTATATTTGTGAGGCGTATTACCGGTTCTTCCCAGTAAGTGGGTATTACTTTTTCATGTATGATTTTTAGACTCAAAGAAAAAAACAGACTGGGGTGCTAGATAAGACACTTAGAATTTATTCAAAGTACCTTGATTGGTATTTGCATCCAGAAAAAATGACACATTTAAGTAATGTGAATAATCGAACTGTATGGCAGTACCTTGAATTCAAAGAAGGAAATCATGGCCCATCTTTGAATATTCCATTCATATCCTGGCCTATTGATATACTAGTAAATGTTGGAAAATTTTTGTACAATATAATTTTAAATGATATAATTCTTCAACCTAATATGTTGAAAGGACAAGGTTTAAAATGTTCTATCCCCGCATTTTATACATTATTTAGGAATAAAGAAAACTACCTAACAGAACAAGTACGTGCATTGAAAAAATTAAATTACATAAATTTTGTTTAATATAATACATCATTTTTTACGTTATAGATTAAACCTCATCCTTTAGTTTCAAAATTATATAAAGAATCAAAGTCAGGAATATTGACATTTGATTCACATATTGTACCTTCGTGTAGTCCACCACGTCCATGGACTTCGATATATAATGGAGGGTATCTTATAACTAAAACAGACTTTATGAGAACTACGTTCATGGTAGGTTTACGTATAAAGTTTATTTTTGGTATCGAAACGTGTAATGTTTATACCTTTCAGGATAGTTCCTGGCATAAACTTCTAAATACACCAACAAAACAATTACATCCTATATTCGACTCATTAAATCAGCTTAGTTCCATTCCTTGGAAAATTAATACTAATGTACTTGATATAGTAATCGAGGTATTTGTTTAATTTTATTTTAGTATTACTATATTCAATTTTGATAATAAGTCTAAATAATTATATTGTCTTATTAGGTATTTCAGAAGGGTGGTTCTGAAAAATTAAATGTTCCTCAATCAGTGTCTCAATTACCTTTACCACCTGTAGTAAACAAAAATGCTACCATCGAGGAAAAACGTAATGCAGCAAAAGCACTAGTGCAATTTAAGCAAAAGAAATATGACATGTATGGTTTGTGGTGTGATGCTCTTTATAGACTATCCATTGCTAATTATGTACGTTCTTGAGATATCTTTTTAAAAATTTTTATTATTTTCACATTTAATTACATTTTTGTAATTAAATTATCATTTGTATACATTCAAGCATATTAAATTTTGTTATTATTTTAAAAGCTTAGAAACAAAGTATTCTGGCTGCCACATAATTTGGATTTTAGAGGAAGAGTTTATCCAGTTCCTCCTCATTTGAATCATTTGACGTCTGATTTGGGACGTTCTTTTCTTTTATTTGCTAACGGGAAACCGTTAGGTCCAAATGGATTAGATTGGTTAAAATTACATGTAATAAATTTGACTAATTTTAAAAAAGGATGTTCTGTTCAAGATCGTCTTGAATATGCAAATCAAAATATGGAAAACATATTAGATAGTGCTACTAAGCCTCTAACGGTAAGATTTATTTATGAATGAAAATGTAACTTATCTGTAACACTATAAAACAGTACTGCACAATTAAAATTTTGTTTTAAAATGTTATCATACAAGTGAAACAAATATTAGCAATACATTTATAATTGTGTGTTTAAAAATGTTAAACAAAACGAATTATATGTGCTATGTAGGGCAATATGTGGTGGGCAGAGGCTGAAGAACCATGGCAAACTTTAGCAGGATGTATCGAAATAGCTAATGCATTAAAAGCACCAAACATAGAAGAGTATTTGTGTAGATTTCCAGTACATCAAGATGGAAGTTGTAACGGTCTTCAACATTATGCAGCACTTGGTAGGGATGAGATTGGTGCAGAAAGTGTCAACTTATCTCCTCTTGATACCCCACAAGATGTATATGCTGCAGTTGCTCTTGTAGTAAGTTGTCTACAAGTAGAGTAAGTTCTCTATTTAAATCATTATACATATAAACATTAAAAAAAAAGTGATTAATTTTTAGGTTGAGGAACAACGGAAAAAGGATGCAAACAACAACATTAAAATCGCTCAGATATTAGAGGGATTTGTGAATAGAAAAGTTATCAAACAAACCGTAATGACAACAGTATATGGTGTAACAAAATATGGCGCAAAACAACAGATAGCAAGACAACTCGAAGGTAAATATTTACCTTCATTTTTTACAATCAATGTAGTAACATATCGTATTATTTTATTATATTATTAATATTGTAAATAGATATAAAGAACTTCCCTCAAGAACATGTTTGGCCTGCCAGTACATATTTGGCTGAAAGTACATTTAATAGTTTAAGAGCAATGTTCAAAAGTGCAAGAGAAATTCAAGATTGGTTTACAAACTGTGCTCGAGTTATTTCGACTTTTTACAATGCAAACGTTGAATGGGTTACTCCTTTGGGTCTTCCTATTGTACAGCCTTATATCAAACAGAAACATCACAAAGTGTATGTAAGGATAATAATAAGAAGTTAATAAAAATATTTGTCATTAAATCATTTTCATCAGCTATAAAAATCATGCATTAATGATATGTAGTGAGTCATATAGGAAAACTACATCGTATAAATATAAAATTAATTTTATTAATTTTTCTAAATTATTTAATTATTTTAGAAAAAGATGACGTTTTTGAAATATGTTCTTTAAATTTTACAGAGTTGATACTCTAAAACAAAAGAATGCGTTTGCACCAAATTTCATACACTCTCTCGATTCCACCCATATGATGCTTACTAGTCTTTATTGTAATAAAGAAAATGTTACGTTTGTCTCAGTACACGATTGCTTTTGGACTCATCCTAAAACTGTAGATATTATGAATAAAGTAAGTATAATGTGAAATATGAATTTGCAACATTTCATATGTCCTATAAATTTGTAAAGTATAATTAACATGTTTTATAGATTTGCAGGGAACAGTTTGTTGCTCTTCATTCTGAACCCATTCTTGAAAATTTATCTAATTATTTTGTGCAACATTATAAACTAGATCAGAAGTAAGTAACATTTATGAAAATTTTAATATACTTTTTACATAAAAATTTATCCATAATTTTACAAAACCAAATGTTTCATATTAATGTATATATATGTATATATACACAAATATTTTAATAATACATGTATATTGATGTATTCAATACATTATATGATTACAGAAAGTCGAAGAAAAAAACGATACTTACTGTATCAGATGCGCATAACTGTTTTACTAATATACCATCTAAGGGCACTTTTGATATCAGTAATGTACTGAAATCAGTATACTTCTTTAACTGAATTGAAACTTCTGAAGCATTTCGTATGCAGTGACAACATAAATAAATGACTAAAATCTCCAAAACAAGTTTTCTAGTTTTTATTTTTTGATGTACTTTATACGTATTTAATGCATATTCTTAATGTCCATAATGTCTAGTAATTACATATTGTCCCGTTCTGTGTACCCCATTACAGCAAAAAGTCCTACAGAACGTTTAAAAATGTATACGTAATTAAAAAGTTTTAAAAAACGATAGCATTCTGAATTATACTTATTACTGTTTATATAATTTCAATTACAAAAATACAAAAACAACATATAATCGTAATATTACAAAGCATTAAAATATTATAGATATGGTTGCCACCCAAAATATAAACGACAAAGATTTATAGGATCTCGTGCTTGTTGTATAAGCCTTTCAACTTGGCCAGATACACTGGATGCTAATCCTTCTTCAGTGCCTTGTAGTTTTTGTTCTATCCTTAAAAGGCTTCTTTCAGCTGGTTTATTAATTCCCGTGGAATCTGTTGATACCAAACAATTAAATAATAAATATATATTACACAAAAAATGCATGTTTTTAATATAAATTTCCAGTTGTGTTATTAATAAATTGTAGCACATTCGAAAATAAATATTATTTGTTTACATTTTACTCATATTAAAAATTACACGAATAATAAGATGTAAAATGATGTTTACTTTGATTATTTTCTATCGGTCTTGAAGAAGTACCACTTTGAATATCATGTGCTTTGGCAGGTGTTATAGTCCATTTAAACAATGGATCGTACAAAAGAACTTGAAGCAGAGTTATAATTATTTGTCTTTGATCACGTAGTACGGTTAAAGTCTTCTCACAACAATGTCTCATTGTACCTTCTATACCAGAAACGCCCATTCCTACTTCAATGTTACGTGTAAGTCGGAATGGAATAGTTTCTGGAACCGGTAGAACCTTTCCTTGTTCAAATGCTATACCTAAGTGTATTTAAAAATACATAACGTCACTGATAATCTAATTGTTCCATCTTTTTATTAAACTTGAAAATTATATAATTATCATTACCGAAGTCAATATGAATTACTTCCGCAGTTGTTTGATCAATTAAAATATTATTTAAGTGCCTATCGCCTAAACCTAAAATATACCCTGCCATAGATGTTGTTGCTATACTGTAAAAAGCATATAACATACGAATAAATAAAATTAACTTAAAAATAATTTTTACGTAATAAAAATATTACCTTCGCGTATACGCTAATCTTCGTTCGAACCAAGTTTCGGGAGATGGATACTTTTCAGTAAAAAAATAATGCATTACTGGATGCATGTGTGCACAACAGTCCATAAATGTTTTTAATTTTATATCGGTTGATGATTTAACTATTGTCTATAATGAATGTATAACTAAATGAAGACTTGATTTACATTTTAAATATTACGCGGTACATTTGTTACATATTTAATTTAACACATTGCGTACGGGTTACGAAATATCTTGTCTACAGTAAGCCGAACATCGTGGCTGGATTACGAGATATCTCATATTCATGTTTTCTCAACTCAATCGATGACTTCAGGAATTAAAAATAAATTTTCTCGTTATATTACCAGAGTAACGAAGCCTCACGTATTATCTTAAGAAATACATGTGTCGATCATGTATCGTATCTTATAAAGTATTTTATCGCTGTACAGCATTTTGTTATTTCAAAGTTCACGATTTAATTTGTAAGGAAACAACTTTTTAAAAATCAATTATATCTTCAATCTTTTAATGATAACTCATAGTAAAAATTATTTTACGAAATAAAAGCGCGTTGAACAAGCAGAGTACCGAACGCAATGTGTCAATTATCAAATAATCGTTTATATATTATCATTTCTTACTGCAAGTTTTTCTTTGCATTGGTCTGCTGTATAATCTTTTGGATAATATTTTTTATGAAGTCCAGGAATATTTCTTGAACCTATTAGTACACTTATAATAGGCATTGTATTATCACACCATTCTAGTACTCCTGATCTTTGTGTTAATGGTACAACCTGAAAATAAAGTGTACAAACTATTATAGAAATTACGAACAAAACAACAAACGTTTTCAACAATATTTATTAAAAGTACCTTGTATGTTCTAATTGTCAACTTCCTTCGTTTAGTTTCGTTGCAAGCTTTTAGCAGAGTGTTCATTACATTAAAAACTTGTTGCATCACAGCATCTTGTCGTAAATCATCTCTTCCCTGTGGAAATATATTTGGAGATTTTTAAATTCGATCATATCGTTGTTTCTGATATATGAAAAAACACTGTAAAACCTAAACAACATACCTTTACCAACTGATGTCTAATGATTCCATCTGTACCAATGCAAGTCAGCTTTTTTGGTGTGTTTATACCTCCTACAGTCTCAAACGTTTCCACATATTTAGAAATACCAATAATATTATTATAATTTCCAGATGGATTTACATCAATTGTCAATGTTGGCACGAAGACATTTTCGAAATTTTTAACTTTTAGAATTCTTTGATCTCTAGGTATCTTGTTTACTGTGCCAGCTGTAAAAACGATACTCTAGAAATATCAATATATGTTACAATTATAACATACTGACCTTTATTTGTGGAAGTTGGGAGATTAGCTAACATAACTAAAGAGTGTGATACATTTTCCATTTCATATATGACTGAACTTATATTTGTTTTTGTTAATTTTTGTAATAATTTTTGAGCTCCAAGAACTCTTGGTTCCAAAGTTTTACTTTTTTTGGATGTATTATAATCGTAATCGCCATATAAATTTTTTAATGCTAATAATACAGGTAACGTATGATGTGGGTGTTCTAGGGCACAACGTTCCATAATTTTATATATTTTTTTAGAAAACTCAGTAGAATCATTCAAATGTACTGCCAATTGTGGAAGCAGTGGAACAAACTTGAAAGATGGTATTTTGTTAAGATTTGTATCCAATAAATCATTGACTTCTTTTTGATTCATATTGTCTAACCAAAGTGCTATTATTCTGAATACCAATAAATTATGATCTTCACTTTGTTGTAGTGTTATTAAGTAATATCTATATAAAGAAATTAAGTATTGTAATAGTAAATAATTTAATATTATACTAGACAGGATAATTATTGTAAGATTATAAGTCATTTAAAAACTAAATAAATAAAACAGTATTGTATTACTTATCTTTTTATATTAATTATTTTCTTAGAACTATATAACGATACTAAACTCACTTTAATGCCAAATTCAAATAGTTGTTTTTTTCTTTTTCTATATGTTCCAGTTCAGCAACATCATTTGTATTTTGTCTCTGATTTAAAATCATAGCACTTCTAACATCTTTATCATCACTGAGTGTATGTTTAGTAATTCCTTTGTAAGAGTATATAATACATTCTCTGAGACTTTCAAATTGAGGAGATTTCATGTATGAACTTATTTGCTCGAATTGATTATCAGCAAATCGAGCTAAGGCTACATATGTATTGTGTAAATTTTTAATAGTATCAGCAGTTTGTTTCCTAATGGAATTACTTGAATCTATAGACTTTAAATAATAATTTTTTATCACAGCCTAAAAAGTGAAAATGAAAAATAAATGTCTAAACATATACTAGTTTCCGATAATTTAATATAATGTACATGATACATACCTGAGGATTTTCTGATTTTGTTTCTGCCATCCAATCTCCATAAACTCTTAATACTTGTGCTCGTAAATTTACATCCAGAGTATCTTTATGCATTAAATTACGTAAAAGAAATCGCCCAAGTTCAAGATCATTTCTAAGCCTTGCTAATAAAGATTCCTGATAAAGCAATTGATCTTGAACTTTTGAAGGTAAATCTTTTTGTTTTGCTAAAATAGCTATACACACAAAAAATTGAAATATAACTAAAATATATGTGTATTGAATTTAATTTTAGCACACTTTAAGTTTTCTGTTTGTACCTAATGAGCGTGTAGCAATATGCAAATTTTCTTTATCTGCTGCGATTTCTGATATTTGTAAATACGTATTGGCAAGTACAGTTTTAATCTGTGGATTATTAGTTAATGTTTTTTTAATTTGATACATAACAGTTCTTTGAAATAAAATAGGTTCAATATACTGAAATTCGTTCAAATTTGCAATATCTTGCTGTTGCCATTTACGTAAAACTTCTTCATATTCATCTCCTTTAGCAGTATATAATTCTTCAATCTCAGAAATTAATTGTAACTGCATTAATTTTTCATATATAGTTTTACTACTTTCTGCAAATATACATTTTAAACTAAAATATCATTAAAATATACAAAATTTTAATTATTCTTACCTAAACTAGTATTCCTAAGCGTCTTTATAATACTTGACCGAGCATTTTTTATTGCATTTTGTACACCACTTTCATTATCTTCATGGAAATATTTTAGTGCTTGATAGTGATAAAAGTAATAATTATACTTGGTTACATCTGACTTAAAATTAAAATTATTTTGTGTATGCAAGGTTTGATTTGGTTCATGAAGATTCCAATTGCTAAGTCGCCAAGCACACTCATATTCAATGTCTTTATCAATATTTTCATTTCTTTTTGACATAGTAGATATCAAGTGACTAAGTAAATACGGAAGACCAGACTGATGTAATCCATTTGCCATTTCTATAATAAATAAGTTATTATATGCAACTTATTATGAAGATTATTATATGTAATGTGTCGCACAAAATATATAGATCTCTTCTGGTAAATATCAAGTAATATAATTCTATTAGTAAATAGTAAAAGTGGTACTTACCTCTCATTGCTGTCATGTTTCCAAAAGAAAGTTCAACATCTTGAGTAAGCATTACTTGATTCCATTCATTGGTATATATGTAATGCTGTGTACGAGTAGAATGATCTTGTAAATGTGATGAACCAGTACCACTTATGGCATCAAAGTCACCTATTTTTGTGTAGGAGTCTCTAAGTATGTTTTGTATTACTTTTCCTTCTTCAGGTGACAACTCATAAATATAATCGATTTTTGACACATGAATAGAACTTTCATAATCATTTAACATAGTTTCACAAGACATTTCTGCATACAATATTGCAGTAAAAAATGCTGAACAATATTGTGCAGCTTTTGCAATACAAATATAATTCAGTTTCAAAAGATTATCAACAACTTGAATTCTAATATAATTTACAATATTTAACATTGAACGCACAATTCGCTGATCACAACTGGTGACTTCATGTATTGCATATGAAGAAACATTTGCTTTTATTATAATATTAAAATGATAATTAAAAAATTGATCTATACAAGAACATACAATCCTTATCAACTTTTTATCCTTATGAATTATTAAAAAAATAATTCTTGGTAAAATGATTTCACAAAAGTCAGTACTTAATGTACAAACAGATATTAGATTTTCAAAATAAAATCCTTCAAAACATTCTATAATTCTACTTGTTATTTCCACAATCCAATTGTTATATGAATTATTCGTATGAACTGTCCAAATATCATTATGTGAATTTATTATATCATTAATTTTTATATAATTTAGATTAATATTATTTGTTTTGGAACTTTTATTGTTTATAAACGGTTGAATATACTTTACAGGTAGTGTCATTTGTGGTTCATTTAAAACAGTTTTCAAATGTTCCATGTAATTTATATTTAATAAATTTTGTCCCCAAGAAAATGAAAAGACAACATAAAGCGTATTAGCACTGACTTTTCGAAGTTCTATATCAGTTTGGAATAAAAATTTGATCATAGTTATTACAATTTTATATGATAATATTTCCATTAAATCTGATGTTTCTTTGGTATGACTTTTTTGCAAATATAATATCATCGACATTAAATCAGCTGGACCTAACTCACCTAAACATTTTGCTGCTTCCATCGAAATGTTTACAATAGAAGATGCTGTTAATTTTATAAGCTTATATATCAACTGATGTAATATACTTGAGGCACAGTCTTCAGCAAAACCACGGAACTTCTCAAATTTATTGTATAATTCTTGTAACTCTTTTTTTCTTGTTGATAATTGTATTCGTAGATGGATAATGTCGTCTATATTACAATTTATATTTTTATCAACCATAACGTTTAAGAAATGTTGTATCTCTTCTTCCAAACTATAAATTTTTTTAGTTTTACATTTTAAATCATTATGTACGTGGCGTATTTCTTCAAATATGGAAATATTTGGAAACAAATTTAATTTTTGTATCGCATCATATAATGCTTCTTTGTGATCAATTAATAAAAATTTAAGTATTTCTAAAGCTATTGGCACTTTTTCTGTCTCTGCAATGGGAACTAAAACCATAACTACAAAATCCAGAATTTCTTTAAACTCTTCACTTCTTGTCGGTAAAACAAATTTTATAAATTTATAAAGATATTTGCATGCTAATTCTACAAGTAGATCATCATGTTCTTTAATCATATGAAGTAAACTATAACTAATATCTTTTATTACATACATGGACAATGTATTAAAATAATCTAATTTTAATTCTTCTGCAATTAATGTACAAAAAAATATGTACTGATGAAATGCTTTTATCTTATATTCTACAAACTTTTTGTTGTAAATGTTACCAACTAAATGTAATAGCAGTTTTTGTAGAATATTTGGATAGTTATGACCTAAAACATATTGTATAGATACTTGCTGTGTGAAGAAATTTTCTTTCATGTATTTTAAACAAGCATTAATTACTTCTTCTTTAAAATGAGGTGGATCTGATAGTGCAAATGAAACTTTCACTTCCAACATCTTTTCGAGGTAATCTTCATCGTGTAATCTTTCAATAAGATATAACAAAGTTTCTTCAAACTTGTTATTAAATAATGTAGAAAATTTAGTTGCTCGAATAAATTCATTTTGATTTGAAATCATTGAATGAAAAATTTTATTTGCTAATTTCTTTGAAACATTTCCATTATATCCACTGATACAATATAACAACCATGATAAAATTTTTGGAAAATTATTTTCAATAACCTGTTCAAATGGTATGTTAATATCAACGCAAAAAGATATTAAGTTAGATAGTTCTAAATTTTGAAATTTAATAAATATTAATGTATTAATATACATTTTGCTGAATTGTTCTTCAGATTTACATTCTGTTAATTTCCAGGGAAATGTTTGTGATGAATATTTTGTAGTATACCAATTTACCAATAAATAACTTAAATTATCTTCAATAAGATTCGAATAATTTATCTGACTTGCTGCAGTATTTATCGCTTTTGGTATTATTTGAATATCTATCTTGTTATCCATGACAAAATGTAACATAGTTAGTAAAGCACGACACTGAAATATTCCGTTGGTGTATATTATAGTGGTAAGCATTAATAAGGTACTTGCTATTTTTGTTTCTTTCTCATCTAACTGGATCTTATCATTCACTTCAACGCCAATAATTAACTTACTTACTGACTCTTCTATTAGTTTAAATAGTGCTTCTTTCCATTTTAAATCTATGGTAATTGAAGAATATATTTCTTTAATACAATTAATTACTTGTAATCGTACAATAAATGGATAATTACTCAAAGCTGACAAAACAACTTTAAATATTGGCATTTGATTTAAATCCTTACAATTTATATGAATAATTCTTGAAACACATCTGATAAATTCTATATGTGCAAAAAAGCCATATTTTGTTTTAAATTCAAGATTATTGAATTGAAAAACAATATTCATTAAATTATGTAGTTCGCAATCATAATTTGCAGCATATTCAAGAAAAAATGGTACATTATTTAATATATACCGAACAGCTGTTTCATCTTTACAACACTCATCATACAATTTCAAAATATTTTTCAATGGTAATTGTCTAAAATGATTCCATATTTCTTTTTTGTTATATTTTGATAAATGTTCTAAAACTATCATAGCCATTTTAAAATCAACAGTTTGTGAAAGATCATACATATCTATTTTTAATAAATTACTCATAAGTTTTATCTGAATTTCAAATTTTTCTTGACCTACGTTTGTACAACAGAACAGTGACAAAGCTTTTACTGCTTGTATTCGAATTGTACCTTTGTTACAATAATTACATTGTCTTTTACGTGTAACTTCGTTGCCCAAACATTTACGTCTGTTTTGAAAAGAACCATAATCATCATAACAATCACTAGCTGCTTTATAATCAGTAATATCATGATCTTCGATATTCATTAGGCTGAAGATCTTTTTCAACATATTTGATGTTGCAGATGAAACAATTATTCTTGCTACATCCATTTCATACAATGTTCCATATAATATGTTGAGAGCTTTAGTTACATTACAAAGATAGATGTATTTACTTCTTAATGGCTCCATTTTTTCTATTAAAGTATAAGCAATATCTAAATAATTTTTCATTATAGATACAAGAGGCATTTCTTCTATATTTCTTGCTATTATGTTGAATTGTTTCATCATTGATACAACTTTCGCTATAATAGCAATTTTTATTATAATTATGTAAAGATCTTCATTCTTTTTGCTTTCGTTAATGACATCACCTAAACTATCTATTAAATAAGTTAAAATATCATGCATACATAATACGTGCTCATTCATTGCTATATTATATTGACTATCTTCATTTTCTACTTCAGTTAATAAATTTTGTTTATATGTTAGTGATAAGTAGCACTGTTCAATGTAGTGATTAAATAATTCCGTGTTTTCTTCTGTTTCTAAACAATCACATGAATTATTACTATTATATTCGTTGAATTTTACTTGTTCCTTATGTTTTGTTTTTAGTGTTATGCCAATTAAAAATAAACACAACTCCTCAATTACTATTTGCATTGCCATTTTATACCATGGAATATTTAATGCCCACTTTATGAGGCATGATCTGACAGAATTTGAATTCATTGCTGGCAAACACACATTTATATTGCACACTGCAATATCATCTGGTAGTGGTAAGTATTCACAGAGCACTATTAATGTACGTAGACTCATAACAGACCATTTAATTACATTTGTAAAATAAAGTTTTAAAAGTACATTTGGATTTGTTATTTTATTATTTATTATAAAAAGTTGTGTGAGTTTATGGGATGATATTTCATTTTGGTTTACGTTTAGTGATCTAAAATCATAAATTATCATTAATATCAAATGGAATTGAAATCACAACATATTTTACCTTAATAAAGTATCCCATATTTTATCCCAATAAATGTTTGAATTTTCTATATCAACTGCACAAAATAATTTTTCATTTGTCAATAAAACAGCTGCTAATTCATATAAATCATCCACAATGGGTTCTTCTTTGTTGAACTGTGCAAGAAGTTCGACTATATTTTTGACACACACAGGAAGATCTTGTGATTTTAAGCATTTAGGATATTTTTTAAATAATACTTTTAAAATCTGTATTATTGACCAAGCTTCTTCTGGATTAGAATCACTAAGCATATTAACTGGCCCATTAACTTTGGTAATTCGCCTTCGTTTTGTTGGATGCACGTAATTATATTCATCAAGTGATTCTTTTTTAATGGCCAAGTACGTTGAATTGTCAAATATTTGCTTAAAAACTAAAAATATATTTGCATTTTCAGCTTTAATAGCCAATAAAATGTTTATTTCGTATAATTATCTTTTAACAAAAATATAATAATTACCCTCACTTGAAAGATAGATAAAGCTTTCTGAAAGAATATCTGCTTTAAAATCTTGCAAAATCATAAAATATATATTTTCAAGTATTGTGTACCACTTTTCCCAATTATTAGCATAAGCTCCATCACAGATATTTCCTGTACCTTTAGGATGATGAATTTGAACAAAAAATAACAAAAGTTTATACTTTTCTATAGAACTTGTAAAGCTAATTATGTTTGGTAAAATGTTTTCGCTAAAGTCACAAAGTGTAATTCTATATTCAGTTGCTATTTGACAACATATTGTATTTGCAAGTTTAAAACTACATTCGGTAAGCATTTCTTGATTTGCTTTTGCAGCTAAAAACATATTATCTGAAACACATATAATGGATAAGAGGTATTATACTTTTAATACTCTTGAAAGAATTTATATATTGAATTTGATACTTTAAATTTGTTGTCTTACCCAAAAATATTAATATTTCTTTTATATCAAGACATAAACTGGAATACAAACAACCGTAATTTACAATCATCTGCAATGCTTGTAAAATAATTCGTCTGTTGTTAGGTGAATGTGTATATTCATATAAATGCAAACATATTTTCAATAGTTCTTCCCAGTTTGTGGATAACATTTCTACTTGATATTTTCTGAATGGAAGTACATACGAAACTAATATATTCATATATGTATCATGATAATATTCATATATATCTATCCCCAAAATTTGAAGAATTAATGGCATTATATCTTTACACTTCAATAATGGTGTTCTATAAGTTGCATGGTGAAATGTTTTTTGCACAAGTGCACATGTATTCTGCCTTTCAATAACTATTGCTTTGGAATAATTATCCTTGTGAGCAAATCTTTCTGTTTCCTTTAATAATTATCATTATTGTATAATTTATAGTTGATGATTTATAATAACTAAACTTATACTTACATTTAACACTACTTTATGTACTATATGGATTATATATGACCAATTCACAACATCATGTGTGTTTTGTTCAGTATTTTTATAAATTTCATCAATTGCTTCTTGGTTTTCATATAAATCTAGTAAATCGCAAACACACTTCTATAACAAATATTACAAGTTTCAATTAGTAAAAGTGTTACCAGAAATAACATTCTTTCCAAATAATTAAATAGTATCTAAAACATGTTTGTGATTTATTTTAATGTAATATCTTAGAAATATTTTAAATCACAAAACACAGAATGCAATAATAGTAAATACTTTTATTACGAATTTATCTTTATTACTCTATAACTGTTTATTATAAAATATTGATTACAAAAATATGTACCTTCTTATCTGTAACTTTTTTACTATTTGCGTTGTTTAATATTTCATATATTCTTTCTAAATATTTCGGCATTTTAGCTTCTTCTTACTTCATACCTTTAAAAACAAAATATATAAGTATTATATATTTATTATATTATTATTATTATTACAATTATTTTAACTCAAATATACATAATATTTACTCAATAAAATTAAACATTCAAATAGTACTTATTATTCAACACTTTATTATTCAAACAAAATACACCCACTTTTCATATTTCAGTTACAAAAGAATTCACCACTGCCACCTTACTAGTATTCATTTCACGAACATTTTTTACCAAAGGTACTAGAAAATCGCATACGGAAATAACTTCATAAATCTGCATAAATAATATAAATAACTAATCGATTAGGAATTCATTTATTATAAGTATATAACAAATACGTATTTTAATTTACTAAAAATATTTCGTTCTCAATAAGCAAGAGAAGATTGCTGGTTTTCATTCATCTTATGCATATCAATTATGTTGGTTATTTGTAACCAAAAGTAACACTGTTCAAATTATGATACCGAATACATAGGTAAATTATTTATTCTCAGTATACCTATGTATATTTGTAGATATGCATATTAACGCTATGCAGTATGAACTTCATCATGATGTTCAATGATACTTTTGCTTAGTATACCATCTGGCCCATAGACACATTTTCTATGATATTATCTCATTATTTCTTTCCATAAACGTATTACATATACGTGCGTGTTTTAAACGGAGATGTCAAAATTAAGTTACATCGAGGCTAGGTTAGATCAATAAAAAGTTTGGTGTGGTAAGGTCAGGTTGTGTTGCACAAGAGTTAGATTAGTTAGAGATTAAGTTAGAACAGAGATGGGATAAGATAGTTGAGGGGTTAACTCGTCCTTAATTTTGAGTAGAATTTGATTTATGTTAGAAATCACTTTTATTGTAATATTAACGCTACAATAGTATCTTTTTATCTATTTTATGACATATGTATTTAGATAAATTTAAACGTTCATTTAAATAAGTAAATGAAGCCAAAAAATTTGAAACATAACCGCATGCTGTTTGTTGTTTGTTATTCGTATAAACTGTCATAATATATTGAGATTATTAAAATATTACGATTTTTATAAAGTGTCTAATTTATAAAAGTTTTTTAATGCTCATAAAATTTTAATGTTTAAATCTTGAACCGAAAGGATACGTAACTTGAAGATATTCATCGATGACTGCTATTATGTGTGTGCGTTCATGATGATGGTCGTTTCCACAGGCCAATTTCACTTCAATTTACTTTAAGTATTGGACAGAGTTCAACTATCACCGTTCACGAATAATGGACTGAGCTGTCAGTTAAATATCATTTAATATATAAGATAGGCTTACGTAGTCTTATTTACGGTTTTGTTTAATGATAGGTATAATAAATAAATATATTAAATACAATTATATTCTAATAATATTGCCCAGCACTCGATTTTTATAAACATTCATACATCGATTGCGAATTTGCAATTTGTCTTTCTCTAACATTATACATTTTTAAGAAATCGGTTTTAAAAAATTGCGATTTTGTATTACAAGCGGTATTTATGTTACAGTGAAACACCGAAATCTGGAGAATGTCAACTTTCACCGGTGAATGTCAACATTCACATAGTCGGTTGGTGTATGTCCGAAATATTTGCTAAATACCCTTATTTCTGACTTACACCGGTAAATGTCGACATTCACCATGCACTAATTGTCGACATACCCCGGTAAGGGTCCAAATGTACAAGAATGTAATGAAATATTCCATCTTTCACCGACATATTTGGTATGCGTTAACATTCACCGGTGAAAGTCGACATTCTCCAATTTCGGTCCTTCACGGTAACATTTACATAAAGAGACTATCAATTTCCTTACACATATCGATATCAGTTTTTATTAATCATGGTCTATATTATGATGAGGCAAAGCCTAGTGTAAAATTAAAATATAAATACATATACGTATGAGATAGAGCAAACTTCTTTCACAAAAAATGTTCACAATTGAATTCCATGCGTTGTGTGATTTAATTCGATGTGATGCGACACAGTGCCATTTGACTCAAGCAATACAATTCGATACAACTTGGCTTAACGCGATTCAATTCCATGCATTTTAATTCAACACAATTCAGTTTGACGCATTTCAAGTCGATGTGTTCGAATTCACTGTATTGGGCTTTCAAAGCGGATATTTAACGTCTATACTTAAATACGCGATATTACATGAAATGTAGAAAACGCTTGTCTTTCATTTATGATGCAAAGTGCTATCATGAAAATAATATACTTTCGTGTTTCAAAAATAGGAGGGCTAAATAAAGTTTCGAGAGAACGTTTTTCCTACCGTAACAGACATATCGATATCAGTAGACAGTTACCGGTATTGTATTTCAAAGATCGATCGATCTGGAACACTTCCACTCATACGACAGAAGCTTGTATGTACCTATTACATAGGTAATGATGCTTGTTTCTTGGGATGAAAACTAAACGGCTCGTATGGTAGCTTTGAGCTGGATAAAATCAGCCTTTGTAAACAGATTATGGTTCATAATCGTTTGTCGAGGGTCGTCTTACGAATGGCCTGGCAACATAATTCTCCCATTATGAAAGTTCCAGAGGCACAGAGTGCCAATTGATTGAAACAATCTATGCATTCCAGCTACACGTGATGTAATTGAACAGTTCACAGACCGGCTGACAATGATCATTTAAAATAGAAAACATACTTAGGCATTATTTTATAAAGCGTTTAAACAAAAATAAAACATTATATTTTTTTATTATAAATGTCACTAGCAAATCTCTCTCGAGGGAGAGACAGAAACGACCAATTATAATTATCATCTAGAATATCTTTCTAACTGTAGAAGTCAGATAAAAAATTGTCAAATAAACATTACGTGGTAAGAAGGAGTCCATTGTATAGCGTTATCACCTTTTTCCAAGAATCGTCACAGACTTCTAAAGATGATCTTTGTTTTTTAATGGCGTGGTATATTTCTTTTACGTAAGTCAATATTTGGGAACATAAAAAAGATTATCTTTATTTCTAACAAAACATAACTAACTTCATTACAATTTTATCCAGATTTATAAACTCGTGTACACTTCATGGATAAGATTTAAAAAACGAATAAAATTTAATTCGATACGTATATACGCAGAAAAGAATGGATTATATAAAAAACGTAACTATATAATGTTTATAAAATTTGCATAATTTTAAGTAACGAACATCTTATAAAATTGTTCTACGTATACACATAATATATGGTAAAATAAAAAAATTCTGTAAATAATTATGTTCTTATTATCGTATTGTAAGAAAAAGATACAGTTTGAATACAGCTTAAGGGATGTATTATTTTATATACATATATATTTGTGTATGTACATTATGGAATATATTGTATAATATGTAACATAAATAAAACGGTAATTAAAATATATATTAATCTTAATGATTTCTTATTTAATATATTTTAAACTGGATGTCTGTTTGAACCCCAAACATAAAACTAGTAAAATAAAAAATATTTATTACGTACAATAAACGTCGTTATGTTTAATACATATAATAAAACAGATAATAAAAGTTGCAATATCTTCCGACATCCTGAGTCCTATGATTTAATTTTTATTAATTAATCAAAAGCCAAGCAAATATTAAGTTTCCTAATTAACTATAATATTGTGTACGTATATTTAAGATGATATTTAAAAAAATGTTACGCAGAAGCGATATAAACTGAAAAAAATACGGTTAAATTAAACAAAACGTACGTACGACATACACGCTCGTGCGAACGATTTAAAACGTTAAAGTTATTCGCACAAACATGTAAGGTGGAAACAGGATATATATATATATATATGAGACGATATGAAAGAAAAAGAGATGAATAAGAAGTTGCAAACGAAGCATACATTTAGTTAACCAAATATAATAGGTTCCAGTTAAACAGGGGCGGAAGGGGGGTGCCGCGCCATTTCTTTTAAAGCGCATGCTTGTCCGTTCTGTCATCATTTACGTTTCAGCTACGAACATAACGTTTTGGATATTCGCCTTCAAGTGTCATTACGCTCATTTTGACTACTAATTTTTTTTCCTTATCCTCTATATTGTAAAATTCACAAATAACCTGTTGAAAATAAATATTATTTTATTATAAAACAATTACACTGATCGATTATTTGATTTGGAGTTAAACGTCGAAGAATATAATAATACTATTATTACCGCTTGAAGTTAAATCGATCTATAATCCTTGAACTCGATATTCTTGAAAAATATTTTCTGCAAATTAAAACGTAATTGTTACGATCAGTGTAATATATTTAATATCAAATAATGGCTCTTAAAATTCGCGTCGAGTCGCCGAAGGTGAAATACACGGAAGATTATATCGAAGCACAGTACGAGTATCAAACAACGAATGTTAAGGAAGGCGATGGTACAAAATATACGGTAAGCATTCTTTTTACAGTTATATTTTTTTTTCTTTCATTACATTTTTGAGACTGCCGCCGGTGAACATGCATGAATGGAAGGAAACGTATTTTCATACTATAAGCATTTAGCGGTAAATCTAACCAATAACATTTGTCAGTGATGTACTATACATATCTATGTACTTATATACATACATAGCTTGCATGCTGTGCTTTTAAAATGTATAAAAAGTTAAACAACATAGTAGAAGTCTGGAATGGACCAAGGATAAATAACTTAAAACTGCAGTTCGAGATGTTGAAGTAAATTATTTTTATTGCAGCAAAATTCAAATGATCAACTAATTGGTTTTTATGATATCGAATAGTACGTTTGAATTTTAATTTATTCTTGAAATGCGCAATGAATACCTGCTTTGTTTATCGTAATTTCCGTATGTCTCATTCATTTAAAGCTATAATTAAAGAACGACGAAACGTAATTCTAAAGAAGCACTAACATGTTTTGAGTTGCAGAGTAATTATTTATTGCGAAAATTCGTTTCTTTTTTCACGTTTTGTGAGGGTAATATTATTTTAAAGCGTAAGATAGTCGGGAGTAGCTGCTTTAAAGAAAACGCATTTTTATTCCCGCCCTTAATAAATTGCGCTATTTCCCGACTTTGCAAATATTGTAATTACTTTTGCGCACATCTGATGGAACATTAATAAATAATACAATAATTAAGTAGTGCATTGAGCAAGTAATAAATGTTTTAATGCATAATTGAGTTAAGATAGAGTTTATTATATTTTCTAAAAATTACATCATTATATAATAAATTTTTTTGTTACGTTATAATATATAATAATTTTGTTACATAACTCTTATGCACTGCTTCTTAATTTTATACAAAAATTAATATGAATATTCAAATTTTATACATATATATCATAAATTAAATTTCTAAATATGTAAATTTACACAACAATTCTGAATTAAAAATAAGGAATATTAGTATTTGACAAATACATTTTTAAAATTGACAGCTTTTTTTATAAAAAAAAATATACTATGAATATTTAGTTTACAAATTTTGTACTGGAAAATTCTTTTTTAGGGGGAGGAACATATATTATATAAAACTGAACTGCTACTTGATATATAGTGATATTAATTTTTGAAACGAATATATCACTTTTTATAAAACAATTTCTGTGTATTAACAGGAAAAAGCCTTGGATACAAATATTAACAATTGTTGTGTATAATATTATTTACTTTAAACACTTCAAAATAATACTTTACATAATATAAACATTTATAAATATTTATTATATTAGATAACACCTGTAACAACAAACTTACTAATCAGAACACAACTGAGAATTCCAAAACTTGGAGTAATGTTAGTAGGATGGGGTGGAAATAATGGTACAACTATTACAGCAGCATTACTAGCAAATAAACTTAAGTTAACATGGGAAACAAAGAATGGCATTCAAAAAGCAAATTGGTATTTATAATTTAATTGCAACATTATTTGATTCTTGAATTTTTATATTCAAATAAAATATATTTAATAATTGTTTTTTTTTTAATTTGTAGGTATGGTTCTTTAATTCAAGCATCTACTGTCAAATTGGGAAAAGGAAACAAGGAAGATGTATATGTACCAATGTCTTGGATGCTTCCAATGGTTAACCCAGATGATATTGAACTTGATGGTTGGGATATTTCAAATCTGAATTTATCTGATGCTATGCAACGTGCAAAGGTTTTAGATATTAATTTACAAAAACAGTTGATACCGCACATGATGAACATGAAACCAAAAAAAAGTATATATTATTCTGACTTTATTGCAGCTAATCAGGTAAAACATTTTAATTTTTCTGTGGTATTATTATTGTATCTTATATTGATAAATATGTTGAATATAACTTATTTAAATAAAAAAAATAAATGAAATAAGTGTATTTGTTTTTATTTGTATTTTAAAGTGTTTTTATATTTACAGGAAGAAAGAGCAAATAATTTAATTTATGGTACAAAATTTGAACATTTAGAACAAATTAGAAAAGATATCGCTGAATTTAAAGCAGCAAAACAATTAGATCAAGTAATTATATTATGGACTGCCAATACTGAACGATTTTCAGAGATAATTCCAGGTGTAAATGATACTGCAGAAAACTTATTAAAAGCTATAAAAGACAACCACTCAGAAATTAGTCCCAGTACCATTTTTGCTGTTGCTGCAGCTTTAGAAGGAGTAAGTGAATGGTTTATTTTTCTTCTATTAAAAACTGAATTATTGCTAATATATATCAAAATATGCTTAATGTCCTTTCAGTGTACATATCTCAATGGATCTCCTCAAAATACTTTTGTGCCTGGAGCAATGGAATTAGCTGAGAAACATAAAACATTTATTGGTGGTGATGACTTTAAATCAGGACAAACAAAATTGAAATCTGTGCTTGTAGATTTTCTAGTCTCTGCTGGAATTAAGCCAGTATCAATTGTTAGTTACAACCATCTTGGAAATAATGATGGATATAATTTATCTGCTCCTCAACAATTTCGATCAAAAGAAGTAATTTTCTTATTAAACTCAATTGAAGAATCAGTAATATTTATAATACTATCATCTGAATTTAATTTAATTTTTAGATTTCAAAAAGCAATGTAGTAGATGACATGGTACAGTCAAATAGAATTCTTTACCAACCGGAAGAAAAGCCAGACCATTGTGTTGTTATTAAATATGTTCCATATGTTGGTATGTATGAAAAAATAAGTAATTAATATTACATAATGACACGCGAGTTATTGCTTTAAAGATATGAAACGATAATTTCATCTTCTGATAGGTGATAGTAAACGAGCAATGGATGAATACACATCAGAAATATTACTTGGAGGGCATAACACAATTGTAATACACAACACATGCGAAGACTCTTTGCTGGCTAGTCCAATTATTTTAGATCTGGTTCTTTTGTCAGAACTTTGCTCTCGTATTACCTTCAAATTAGCAGATATGGAAAGTGAATATACTGGATTTCACAGTGTACTATCTATACTATCATATCTTTGCAAAGCTCCATTAGTACCTCAAGGAACGCCAGTGATAAATGCATTACATAGACAACGAGCTGCAATTGAGAATATTTTAAGAGCATGTCTTGCATTGCCTCCAGAAAATAATATGTTACTTGAGCACAAAGTAAATTTTGACAAATCAGTATGAATTGAACAAAAGATTATATTTTCTAAGAATAAGGGTATTAACTGTTATGCAAAGAAAAAAAGGAACAAACAGCGATTATCAAAGAACAGTTTTTTAAAATGGTGAAAATTCAGTACTTGCGGACTATACTATTAACTATAATTTTCAATGCCTGCTGTTGATTAATGACAGTGCCATAAAACTGTTTTTAATAAAATCATTAATTTGATCAGCAAATCATTAAATCTGACATATAATAATGTTGGGTATATTATTAGTTTTTCTAATCTTTCGCAATATATAATTGTGATATATACTTTTACAACAACCTGAATCTATATTAATACAGATATTGCTGTTTTTTCTTAGTAATAAGATACTGCTATATTCGGACAAAAAAGGTTTTATAGTTTCAGGTTAAACAATTCATACATTTTTCTGTGAAGTTCCTTTTGTCCTTTTTAATGTGACATAGTATTCAATCTCAGTGTATAAAATTTCTTGTTTTAATACACTTTGTTTTTGTATGAAATACCTTTATTGTTCGAACACATATTATGTTGTTTATAAATAAAATAATATATTTTGTGTTTTAAATATCTTAAATAAATACCATACAAAATATAAAGTTGTAGTATACTTCAATATTAAAATTATAAAGAGTTTTCACAGAATCATTTTGTAAATTCAAATCTAACTTTCATCTAAGAGAAATATGAAAATGTGTTTCAATTTATAAAACATTAATTATAAACTATCTTTTAAATATATTTACAAGTTTCAAATGTTTTCATTTGTATATTTCAAATAATAAAGAAGATATAGCAATGTGAGCAAAAAAGTACTACTTTATTTATCATGTTATTTACTTTCTTATAAATATTTTGTTTCTACTTTCCCATATTATTGTTATACTGTTATTACACTGAAAAACTGAAATAATCAATATCGTATATTATCAATATTATTGAATATGTGAGGAAAGCCATAGCAACATGTTGCATATAATCTTGTATATCTTCACATGATACAGCCAATTATTATATTAATTTTTGTTAAAATAAATAAAAAAAAAACATGAATGTTATTTTCTTACTACAATGATACTTTGTCATTGGACATTTCTATATTGCAACTGTTAAATTAAATTTTTCACACTCTTCATATATTTTTAATATGAAAGATAGGATCGCGGCCATTACGAATTTAACAACGTCATAGCTTCAGTAAAGGAATTTCAGACCATGATAGGTGAACGTGGCAGAAATTCTCGTGCATAGTGTGTGTAGATTTTAATTGTTTTCCTTTACGAAAGTTCGTTTTCTCGTACTCCAATCTATGATGTATATTTGTAATAAGTTAGAATCGCACACAAAAGTACTCTATGGCTATTGAAAGCTAGTCATGAATTTCGGAATTGTAGAATGTCCGTTGCGTAGGTTGAAAATAACATACGCCACGGGCGCCATTGAGTTGCGCCATCTGGATAACATTACGAAGAAATTACATTAGCGAAAGTTTAGAAAAACTTTTGAATAACATTATTACTCGCCCCGCAAACGAGTATTGTAAGGTAAAATTGACGAAATTAAAAATTGGTCTAATACACGCCAATCACATTTATATTATGTTTAAGTTGTGGGGTATATACCCTTATGATTATATTTACTTAACCTCAATTTTAAATGAAAAATGAATACCTGCGATTATGAAAATGTAATTTCATATTTGTCGTATGTTGAAAATAAAGATACTAAATTTTTTTTAAGTAAAAAGATTGAATATATTAAGAATCTTACATACAAGAGTGTAGATTTTAGAACTTTGAAAATATCGGTAACTACTACAGCTCTTAAGTAATAATAATAAGTATTTTAATTATTTGAACATATTTTTATCAATTTTGTATAAATCACCGAATTTGTAGTAATGATATATAGTATATACACTAGTTTTGTATAAAGTTAAAAGGGAACGTAACAGGCGTTAAACATACAACATGTATAAACAACATGACAGAAAGGTAAGTTATATTTTTTTATGTATAATATTGTTATATAGTTATATAAAATTCTAAAATACAAAATATGTATTGAAATTAATATTCAGTCATTTTTTATTTAGGTTACTAAAATTTTGAGAATACATATTTGAAATATATATGTACGATGACAAGAATTTGAATAAGTGGCTCAAAGATGCAGCACATTGAAATTAGTAACAAGGATCATAATTATAGTGAAGTAAAATTAGATAATTTCCAACGTAATAATAGTAATGGCCAAACTGCATGTGACAGTGATGTTAAAATAACAGTGTATAAATCCAATAAAGAAACATTTGGACAAATTAAAGATATAAATGAATTAAAGAAGATCACACCACGTGTGAAATTATTGACTCATGATGCTAATAGTTTAAATGAATTAACTAAAATTTCACTGCACAATAAAATATCTGCACAAAAAAAGTTATCAATATTGGAGCAAACAAAACAAACATTAAAAAAGTATTGTAGAACTTGTGCTGGTTTAAAGCTTCCATTAGTTGATATTTTTAGTGAGAAAGGTATACAAATGAGATTAAGTCAACAAATTAAACACTTAGAAGAGATAAATCCATATGACAGTTTATCGACTCAAATGTGTATGGACTGCATTTGTGATTTAAAAATGAGTTATAAATTTTTTATGCAAATTAAGAAAGCAGAAGTTAAATTAAAATCCATACATATTAGTTTAACTGATGCAGCAACAAAAAACGTAGAAATAAATAAGATACAACCTGTAGAAAGTTCAGAAAAACAAGTAGAAAATGTGGAATGTAATTCCATGAATCCATCAACAAGTAAAGAACATAACGAGCAAGTACTTGCACCAAAGGTATCTACAAATACTTCATTGAAAGGTGAACTAAAATCTTTACAAGAAGAAGAAATTAGTAATGAAGAATTCAAAGCTAAACCTGAACTTGAAATTTTTGAGGAAACAATAGTCCAGCATAACAGCGATGATAACGAATCTATAGAAGAGTTTGATCCAGATGATCCTCCTTTTCAGCCTGATAGTTCTGACACGGTAGAATCTGATGATGATGTAGATCTACAAACACCACTTATAAAAAGACGGAATACTCAACAGAAAGAAAATGTTATAAAATATTGTTCTCAGCCCATTCATGATCATAAATCAGCTCCAGATAATGGAAGTACTGATTTTAATCAAACAACATATAAGTATGATTCGTGTCTAAAAGCATACATTAAAGTAGAGAATATAGAAGCTAATAATTCTTCTGAACCACAAAATATAGTTAAGTCAGAAACTGTATGCAATACAGATAGTACAAAAGAATCCACAAAACAACCAAACATATTAAAACGAAGACTTTTATTACAAACTAAGAAAGATTTTTCTGAAGAAACAGATGAAAGTATTCATCAGTCCAGTGCTTCTGAAAAAGGTGGAAGCCATAAAGATTTTAAAGTACAAAAGTTAGATGTAAATAATTCTTTGAACATTAATAGCAATCAAGAAGATGGGATTATGTATGTTACAGTGAAGGGATCTAAACCAAATGAAATATTATTAGTAAAAGTTAAAAAAATGGATAAACCATTAGAAAAGAAAGATGATAAATCATTGGGGAAGAAAAGTTTTGATATTAAACCAATGGACAAAATTTTTAAACGCTATGAAACATTAGTTACAAAAGAAAAGGATTTATTTCCGGAACGGACAAAAAAATCGGAAATAAGAGAGCAAATTATAGAAGAACAAATAGAAGAGTATAAAAAAAAACGGGAGAAGGTATTAGGTGGACATGCTAGTATTTCACTTCCTTTAAAGCCTGAAGAAACTCAAACTCGATATTTTAAACGTAATGAAAGTCAAGATAACCAGAAATCTTTTACACATTCGGAAAATGATTCGATTGCAAGTGTATGTGATAAAAGTGAAAATGAATCTAAATTAAATGTTATCAAAATTGGAAATGAAACTTCGAATGTTGTTGAACCAGTGAAAGAAAAATCTAGTAATGAAAAAGCATATGTAAATACTGAAGAGTATTTATCACGTTTAGCAAAACTTAAATTAAAATGGGAAGAAGCAAAAAAGAAAAAGGAGTCACTTCAAAAAGAACTCGATGAATCTTACACAGAAGGAAATATTGAAAAACTGGCAAGAATTTTAGGAGAAAAAGAAAAAAATTTACAAGATTTTCAAGATTATTTGAAGCAACGTAAAATTGTAATTACAAGATTGAAAGACGAAGATATTATTTCGCTTTACGAAGACAGAAATAATGCAGTGCTTAAAAATAATTTACCTGATTTAATAGATGAAAGTCAACCAGCGGATTATATTCCAGAAGAACATTATTTGGAATGTGATTATTGTCCAGAAACATTTGCTTCTAAAGATATTCTTGAGGAACATTTAAAGATGCATGATTATAAAATTATGCACTTTTGTGAAGATTGCTTGGAAGAATTCCCAACAAATAAAGCAAAACGAAATCATAACGTAGTCTGCATAAAAAAGCTGTTATGTAAGTATTGTGATATGATATTAGATTCAAAGGGGAAAAAACGCCAGCATGAACAAAAACATTGTGACAGTATGTATGGACAATTATGTGATGTATGTGGTGAAAAATTTAAACATCAGGGAACACTGGATCAGCATGTAAAAACGCAACACATGAGTTGGGAGAAAATATATCAATGTCCAAAGTGTCCAAAAAAATTTGCATTCAAACAAAAACTTAGTTTTCATTTGAAATCTGTACATACAACATTAAGGGCCTATTTATGTGAGGATTGTGGAGCAGACTTTAAAAATCCTGCAAGTCTTAGACATCATAGAATACGTAAACATCAACCAGTAGGCAATAAAAGAGAATGTCCAGTTTGTCATAAGTTAGTTCCGTTTTATAGTCTTTCTAAACATATGCATACTCACAAAGCATACACTATTCAATGTCCACATTGTGATAAAATGTTTAAAAATAGTTCCACTTTAAAACAACATGTCAGAATTCATGAAGACCAACGTCAATATCGATGTGACACTTGCGGAGTTGGATTCAATAGGCGAGATGGCTTAAGATTGCATATGAGAGTACATGAAAAAACTGATAGTAGAGGATTGAAGGAATGTTCATGTCAAGTGTGCGGTGAAAAGTTCCCAAATCATTCAACACTTGTTATACATCGAAATCGAGTTCATAAAGATGGTAGACAGTACACATGCCATATATGTAATAGATCAATGATTTCAACTAGATCTCTGGAATGGCATATGTCTCATATACACAATGAATCTCTTCCTGGTGTTATAAAGGAAGATGTGGATGGGACACCAGAAAAGAAAAGAGTTTCTTGTTATCATTGTAACAAAACATTTAAAACAGAAATGATTTTGAGAACGCATATTAAAAACACTCATATGGAGAAAGATCCAATGAAGTGTTTAGATTGTGAATTAACATTCATCTCTGAAGTAAGATTAAGACATCACATGATGGTGACACATAACAGACTGGAAGGAACTTTGGCATGTCCACATTGTCCCAAAAGATTTGTGAATCAACTTAGGTTGAAAACGCATATGATATCTCATTCTGAAGAGAGACCATATACATGTGAAATTTGTGGATTTAATTTGAAAACAAAAATACAATTGATTAAACATCATCAAAATAGACATAGCGATGAAAGACCTTTACAATGTAGATATTGTCCTTGGAGGTGTAAACAAGTTAGTGCTCTTGTATGCCATGAAAGGACTCACACGAATGAACGACCATACTCTTGTAGCGTGTGCAGGCAACGTTTTAAATATTTAGGTGACAAGAATAAACATGAGAGAAGGCACGAAAGTTTAGGAGGATCCGGGTTTAAAAGAATAGTGCCTGGTAGAAACATTAAACCTAAGGTACAAGAAGATTCTTCTTGTTCTGAACATGAACAGGAGAGTTTAACTAATGCTGAACATCAGATTACTGAAGGCGAATATGAGGAACAAACTAATCAGCAATTCGAAGAAGAGCAGATAGTTAAGTTTGAAGAACAAGAAATAGTGAAGTTTGAAGAACAAGAAATAACCGAAGAATATGAACAAGTATATGAACAGGTAATAATTATTTACAATAGTAATTAGCTTTTTTTTAATATCTTTACGATTCATCCACTTCTGTTTATTAGGAATATGAAGAGACATCTAGGGAAGCTTCAGATGCAGCAGAAGTGATAATGAACATGGAAGATACCACTGTCTATACTGAAGAAGTAACAGCAGATAACATTGAACCTACAGAAATAATGACAGATGAAATGATGACAAATGAGATATTACAATCAGGTGCTGTGGTCCATCTGCAGCAAGAAGATGATTCAGGAAAGATACAAGTGATCCCAGTTATGTTATCTTTGCCTGATCTATCCGATGCAAATACAGAGGTCAATTTAGCTACCGCATCCATCATGTATAATAACTGAATTTAGTACAGTGTTCTATATATGCGATATTCTTTGTAAAAAGAGTGACTTCTACAATTTTATTGTGGTTAATTATACATTTAAATAACTGTTTATTTGGGATAAATTGTAGAAACTAAATCACATTCCCAAATACAGTATATTCTGAAATGTGTATTTCCTTAAAACATACAGTTCAGTCCGCTTAAGCGTCTGTGGCTTGGGGTTGTACAGTAAAGTCTTGCTACATAGCGCTTTTTGTACGGTTCTTTAAGATGGGAGACAAGCCATTAACAATGACATGTGGTTCGTATATGTGGTCATTTCTATCATTTTTTCTCTTCGAACCCTGTGCAGGACTATATTGCAAGACTACATTATATTCCAAGTGTTCAAGTAAATGAAGGAGAAAAAGCCAATGAGAGTGAGATAATACACAGCACGTGAATGCGGTCTCAAGCTAATAGTTTGTACAGAACAACACATTAAATGTCGGAGACTTGAAGCTCATTCTGTTAACCCAATTCACTTGATGGAAATGTCAGACACTTAACCAGACCCTACTAGATATAAATTTCAGACTTTTAGAACAGACATGACCAAGTGTAGTTTCTCGTTACACTGAGTTGTAAGAGAATATCCCGTACCACTATTTGTAAATCCGAGAAAATGCTGTCAAACATACCGTTCCGTCGTTCGGACATATCACGATCAAAGTACTTGGTGTTTTCAGATTTAAGAATGTTCAAATTCTTAAATTTCGTAATTGACCAATTTTTTAATTTGAAAATTAAAAGTCTGGAAATTTAAAAATGGGTTAGTCAGTAATATAACGAAAGCCTGATGTATTTAGTTCACTTTATATTCACATGATACGTGTGTGATTTACAAGCTGATTTGTAGGAGTAGGAATTGAGTAGCGATGACGTGACAGATCATCTAGAAGTGAGAACTGTATAGTTAGCGGTAAGGGAGCACTTGGTCAAGCCTGTTTTAGGATATCAACTGTACATCCAAAGGTCAAAATAACTTTTTGCTATTAAAATTGCAGTTTTGCAAGGTTATTTTATTGTATGAAAATATTTAGTAAAACCAAGTTAAGAATGTAAAAATAATGATAAAACAAATTTTATCCTCGTAATGCTTTCAATACAACATTTTTTTGTTTAATAATAAAGATTAAATAAAAATATCTGTAGTATGATATAAAGTATTTTGTACAAATCTATAAAAGATAAACAAGTATTTTATTTAATAATATGAATATAAATTTCACGAATATTAATAAAATTGACATTATTCATAATCCATATGCCTATTGATAGACTTAATGTATTTATGATTAAAACTTCTTTAGTTTGTTACATTTGCTAATTACATAAGTATTTCTTTTATTAGCATTTTTCATTCCTTAATTTATACCGTACAAGCAATAATTATCTTTATCTATTCCCAGTACCTTTAGTTTCTTTGACAGCATGGAAAATTTCGTCCAGTATGTAATATATATGTTCATATAATATATATGTCAAATATAACTGCACGTTTAAGACAAAAATCTGATACACTATGAAAATTAACGGTCATTAGTTTAAACATCACTTAAATATAATTAAGTATAATTAGTTAATAAAATTATTTGCATTACTTCATAATAACAATTCTTTTTTATAGTATTGTGAATTACACATATTTTTACTACTAAAAACTGTTTTCTCATTGTTACAGAATTACCATTAAATTTGTTATTTTTACCTGCTACAGTAAGTTTAAAATATTTCATTAAAAAATTCAATGTTTACTAAAACTATTATGAAATATCGCATGTTCGCAAGAATATTTTTTATTTTACTATAAGTTACACATTAGCAAATTTGTTTTTTTTTCCTATTGTAATAGAATTGCACATTTTAACTTCTATATTTATTTTCATATATTATTCAATATTTTGTCAGTAAAATATCTGTATTTTATTGTGGTAATAAAAGAATTTGCATATCAAATATCTTTCTATTTGATGCAACATTTCAAACATTTTTACAACATACATATAATTCGATTTACGTACAAATTATGTGTATTTATGTCATAGACAGAATGAACCACGCGAATTGTAAAGTAGTCGCATGTCGTAAGTATTTTATTTTAATTTTAGTGACTTCTGATCACGAACTGATACTATTTCTGATCATAAAGCAACAATTGCCCTGCTTTTAAGGAATGCTTACTTAGAGAAATACCGGGTAGTAAAAAGATTTTAAAATATTGTGTATTAAATTTTTTAAATCCCCCTATGTTCTACAACAATACTATAAAGCGAACCTATATTGCAATTTATATAGAAGTATGTCATATCATAGAATTAATAGAACTACAAAAATGAAAAAATAATGTTTCCCCTATTATTATCAGTTGCTAGGAACACTTTATGTGGCCTACCCTGTACATTAAAATAAAATGTGAATGGAAAATATCATTACATTTTGTATTTTATACAAAATAAAAACGTACATATATTACGTTGAGAATAAATGCAAACAGTTATTAACTTATTTGATGCAATGATAAATAGTTAGAATCCTTGTACTGTACAAGAAAAATGTACAAATATACAAATGTATAATTTCATCCATATCAATTTTTAATATTATCATACTTATCCTTAGTAATTAAAATATTAATGCTACTCTATTAAATACGTCAGTTTAGAATATTGAATTCAATTATAATCATCAATGACTTCTACTTTTCTAAATTTTGATAGTATTGTGCAAGAATAGACCATGCTTTGGGTGACATAAAGCCATCAGGTGGGTTTTCACCTAATTTTGCTAAACCTGTAAGTGAATATTAAACACATTTTATAATATACCCGAATCTCTTGTACTCATATCCAAATTTCAAATACATAAAATACATACTACGCATTTTTGTTCCTGATATAAATTCAAAATCTTCTTTACGTTCTGCATCAAAAAAGGACATTTTTTTATACTTTTTATCGTATGCTGCAACTTTAAATGAAATGATTTCTAGGTTTTGCAAACCTCGAGCCATCGAAAGAACTCGGGCTCCATGAGTAGGATCATAAAGATTTCCATCTAACGTTGCAGTTTTGTTAGGATGTGGTATACCAGCTGGATCTCTTCCAACAATATAAAAATTCGCACCCGCATTCATTCTGGCTTTTGCATGCCACTGTACCTAATGATAAATAAAAAAAAATATAAATTGAGAATTAATAGAGATACATTTGCTAGTATGTATATATTCTGTGTATAGCCGATGCGTGTACATGTAGCACATACCTCAACTGGTCCAGCGTACATCATTGGACTTGGAAAAATTGCTAATAAAGTAGAACTAGCATCAAGTCCACCTCCATGAAGCATTGCTTCATGTTGAAGAATCCTTGTAAATAATGGTACATCATCATCTTTTGTCCAACCACCTAGAGGATGTAAAAGTAATACAGGATTTTTAAACCCTCTTTCTTCTAATAATTGCTTTTTTGTATCCTACAAGTTGAACAAGTAGAACTATTATACAAAATTTATTTTATAAATATATTTTATATAACAAAACAACGTACTTGCATTAATAATGCATGACCATTATGTATAGGATTTCTAAGTTGGAATGCAAATACAGCATCAGCTTTCATTTCTTTACATTTTGCCCTGATTTCATTTGGGGTAAGTCTATACCTATCCAGAGCATCATTCCACTTAATTCTTTTCAAAACTTCAATATCACCACCTACTAACCAATCACCTGATTCATGAATCATTTTTACATATGGGTGACCCAAATTGTTAGTACCAAATTGCCACCCACATCTCTCTTCTTTCCTATGAAAATAAAATTCTGGCCTACGTAATATTGCAAGAGGTTCACATTTGTGATATAGTGTAAAAGCTGGAAGTCCCTCCAAACGTTTCTTATCTCTTGTATGTATAGCAAGAACTATAGGAACAGACTGATTAACTTCCTTGTTTCCTTCAAGGAGACATTTCAAATGTTGAGTCTAAAAATATTGTTTAAGTATTTTATGTTAACTAATAATTTTATAATTATTTAATAATAGTATTTTTAATAATACTGTTTCATTATTATTGTACATATCATCACTATAGAAATTCACACCTGCAGATATTGATCTTCTCGCATAAAACCAGTGAGAGGAGCAGCCCAACCTTCTGCTAAAACCTGCAGCCATTGTACATCTATTTCATTAATTTGTACACCTTGAAGAGAAGCTGCTTCTTTCTTGGCTGAAGATATTTGTGATTCTGGGACAAATAACTCCCGTATTGGCATTGTTGATTTTTGAATCACTGGTATAATACACTGTTTCTCCAGAAGATCAATAACTGTTGCAGCTGATTCTTCTGGTGTACAGTTTTCAGTGGTTACCACTAAATCAGGATTTACTGGTTGCTCATACATTTGATCTATTCCAGTAAAACCTTTAATAGCCCCTTGGCGTGCTTTTCTATATAATCCTTTTGTGTCCCTAGCTTCGCAAACATTAAGTGGTGTATCAACAAAGACCTCAAAAAATGGAAGATCTGACATTTTATGAATTTGTCTTGCCATTTGCCTATCTTCTTCAAATGGAGATACAAAACTACATAAACAAATCTGTCCACTATCAGCAAATAATTTAGCTACTTCTGCTACTCTCCTTATGTTTTCTTTTCTGTCTTCTTTACTGAAACCAAGGTTGCAGTTTAAACCACTCCTTACGTTATCTCCATCAAGGCTATAAGCAGCAATGCCATGATTAACTAAAATAGCTTCAACTTGAAAAGATATAGAAGTTTTTCCAGCACCAGAAAGTCCTGTTAACCAAACTGTACAACCTCGAAAACCTCTCACACTTCCTATCGCTTGACCACGTTTTGCTCTTGATATATGATGTGCTTGTTCTGACACATTGCTACAAGTCTAAAATAGAAAACGATTCTTTGTAACACAAAATGGTAAACATGAAATTTTTCACATAAATATAAATGCAGTACTGCAATCTTAACAGAATATTAATATCAAAATTAATATTAACTATACATTAAATACATATTCTAAATTTATGTAATGTATTGTATTTTTATTATTAAGTAATGTAAACAAATCATTAAGACTTCAATTTTTATAGTATATAATTTACGAATCATTCTTAAATAGGGCACATAAAAAAGTCTTATTAAATATATTTTACTTGCAATCTAAGTTACACAAAAGCTAAATAAAATAATTTGTTTTTAGTGGTTTTTTAAATAAATTTAACACAATATTCTAAGATAAAATATTTAACTAACTCTACATATAAAACTTGCGTAGTCAATACATACTGTCATTAATCGTTTTTTTGGAATTTCAGAAGATTCACCTGACATAATTATATGTTCAGTTTTGTATATTTACTGTATAACTTTACTTATACAATGCATATACGTGGCAGTTGGTCAAATAAAATAAAAATTTATTATATTACGCATTTAGCAAGAAAGAAAGTTGTCAATCATAAAAAAATAAATTCAAATTATGTTATAGGAACAACGAATTTCCTAATACTTGTTATTGATAAAAAATGTTTAACATGTATTGATGAAACGTTGAACAGTGACAGATAATTCTAATATACCAACGGCTGTGAAGCACGCTGTAACGGTACTATGAACCAATTTTAGACACTAGCGCTTTTACAAATAACAGATGAGGCGCGAATATTTGTAGGGTCGATTTTGTTAAATTGTACAGGGCTTAAAAAGTATATTTATATGCATGTATCAAACTTATAAGCAGTCATACATATATATGAGGCTGTCATAACGTAGATATATCCAAAATTGTTTTACGGCAAACAAAATCCTCGTCCATAATTTACTGTTATTATGGATATGTAGTCGCAGTTTCCTTGACGACAAAAATGGGTACCGTGGAAAAAAAGTAAAAGGAAAATCTATTAAAATTTTTAAAATTACGCTAACTGCTGCATAGACGGATCTTTTTCTATATTACCAATGTTAAGAAATTTCCGCTCTAGCAGTTTCATCCATAGAAATGTAACATCTATGCATTTGTAATTATTGATCTAAAATAAGAACAAGTTAGATTTACATATAATACTCATTATAAAAAGAGATTATTTGTAGTTATAAATACACATTTCTTATATTCATTGTAATTTCAAACATATTTCTTATATTCATTGTAATTTCAAACATATTTCTTATATTATAAAATGTTAAACATATGATGCAATATATCCATTTTTAAATAAATTGCAGCTGCAAGAATCATGTCATTAACATTTATTGAATTTCCAAAATTTCTATCGTACCTGAAATTTTTATAAAAACTAATTGTAAGTAGGAAAATGTAGAACAAATAAAAATAAATGACTTAATGACAATTTATTTTTGGACATCTTAAATTTCTTTGTAAAGCATAAAGTAAATAGCCTTCAATTTTATATATAAAACTTAAAATATGCATACAAATATAATAACAAAACGTTTCAACAAAAGATATATGTGCTTATAATGTTATAATGAAATAAAAAAATAAAAAATACCGATGTTCTATATCGTGTAGGTTATAAAATATTTTAATATTCTAGTATTTGAACGTTCTAACATAATATTTTTCTTTGTTAGTAGTTTCATCTTCAGAATATTGTACACATATATGTTTTGTATTTACATTATTAGGAAAATAATATACCAATACATTAGCATTCAAAATGTATGTTGGATCACATTTTATAGTTACAGAATACATAGGTTCTTTGATTGGACCAAAAATATCATCTACATAGCCCAACAATATGTATTCTGATTTACAATTTAAATTATTTATAAAATTTAAAAACAATGGAGTTCCAAAACATAAAAAAATGTTAGAAGAACATGGTTTTATAAGTACTACATTCAATGTCTCAATAATATTGTAAATTTTTCCTGCAATAAATTTTTCTTGTTCTTTGTTAGATGTTTCAGAAGGTTGTATTTGTAATTCTTCCATACATTTATTTATCCTTAAAACATAGAAGGAAATGAGTAAATATTTATATGCAAATATTTATATTATAAATATTAATAAATTACTTACTGATCCATTGCTGTAGAATACAAATTTTTCTATTTTATTTTCAAAAGTATTATATTATGAAACATACACAAAACATGTTCATTATTTTATTTTGCTTAAGAAAAAAGTATGAACCATTTTTATTGAAAGAATAATATATTTTTTATATACCTCAAGATCACAACAATTTTCGCTTTAAAACATTTTTAACTTGTATGAAGTTACAAAGACTACAATCAAGGTTACACTGATAAATAAGTATAAAAAGTGTCCTATACATACTTGTGACATGTCTATTGTATAATATACAGTATTATGTAGAAGCTAGTGTATCATATTGTAAGCTGAATTATTTGTCTTTAAATAAAAACACATACTTAGTATATAAATTGAGTTTCATACGATTATGTTTATTTGATCTTGAATAATTTTAGATAAAACTTTATTTGTAACTCAAATTTAATTAATTCCATCTTTAACTTCATTATTTTTATGTTGATTTGTTATTACTTCCCACTTCCCATAGTCCATTCCTTATAAATCTCTGTGCAACTTCTTTATTAACTCGAGGCATAAGATTATTCCTATCATTGATTTGTTTAGCTCGTATCATAGATTTTTTTAATCGATCATTCTCTAATTTGATCTGATGTTTTGTAGGATCAATTCCTATGTAAATAAACATAATTATTCCATTTCATTCAGAAACATTATACAGTCATTTTACCTTCTGCACGTAAGTACATCCAAAACATACTGTTTAAACAATAAGACATCAATAGATTATACTTAATTTTATCATCATTAGAAAGTTTTTCATATATTTCTGGATCTGTGGCATATTTAATTATATCTTCGATTCTCGCTGTTGCATCATAAAATTGTTTGATTTTTGAAATCAGATTTGTGTCATTTGACAATTCTTCAAAGTCTATGTCCATTTTAAAAAGTTATAACCTATATAAACAACAAGTTAATGAATTTTTTATAATCGTTTACCACAGAATTAAATTTTTTCATTCATTTGTTTACATTCTACAGTCCTTGTTACGATATAATGTATTTCTTGATACTCCTCAGTAATTTTCAGGATATAAGTTTTATTTCTGCGCATGCTATTACACAAACAGTACTTATGGCTTTCTTGACAGTAAGAAAACGAACTAAATGTTGATTTGCATAACTGGTGAGCCTAGGGATATTTCAAATATGAGATTATGACCCTGTAGAGGATGTTTTTGTTTCCATATAAAAGGCGAGGAAAAATAGACGAACGTCAAGATCAAGTGATGATATGATAAATGTACAAAATAAAAGTAATATTCTGCTCAATTTTTGTAATACATTCCTATAATATAGGAATATTAATAAAACATATTTTGTCTAATAACCGAAATTCATATAATTGAAATAACAAGAATTAAAAATGATATTACTCTTGGTTGCTGGATATAAATCCCTTAGAGTGACGATTATCGTAAAAGCGCATATATTATACCATAGATTACGGAGTGTATAGAATTGAACAGAGTTAACATGCACAGAAAGATCAGAAATTCGTGATTTATTATAGTGAAGTTACTCCCCTGTGGAATGGACTGTAAAATGTCGTCTGAATCCTAGGGAATTGCAGTTTCAAAGTATACTTGACATCTTCTTCTCAAGTAATTCATGGAGAATCAAACAGCTGATTCGTTCTATGGTAGAGCACATGTCGTGCGGTAGTATGCATTAATATAACGCTATTTTCTTGTAAAGTAATGAAGTTCTAACGAAAAAGTACATAATTACGCTTTAAAGAAATTGTATTGTACAAGTTTACTTGAGCGTGCGATGAAAAAGAAAGAATAGTAAGTTCTTTTTTAAGAAATTTTTGTCCTAAGAAAAATGGCTGACCGTGATAGCGCATCTGAAAGCGACTCAAGCTCGATCGACGGAGGACCAATAATGATGCCGCCGTCTCCCGTAACTAGAGAACAACTTCAAAAAAGGATTGAATCGTTGCAACAACACAATCGTGTTCTTAAAGTTGAACTAGAAACGTATAAATTGAGAGTGAAGGCATTACAAGAAGAGAATCGTGGTCTTCGTCAAGCCTCTGTCATCATAGTAAGTTGCTTTTGTATTTTTAGTATTTTAATTTATAATATATCGACACATTTATTGATTACAGATACTATCTTTTATTTAATTGTTTTCAAACGTTGCGCATATGTAATTAATAATTTCTTAGTAAACTTAGTATTCATTAACTTGTCAAGAAATAGAATGGTTTGGAAGAAAGATTTATTTTTATTATCAAATTTTTTTGTGATTTTATTGTTTTTGAAATTATTATAACTGATTACTTATTTTTTATTTACTTATGTTTTCTACAGTATTTCATTAAATATGAATCAATGACATACAGTACCAATTTATATAACAGTTATTACTCTGCTTAATATGTAAATTGATTCTATCATATAAGATGATTTTTTAACTAATATTAAATTATGAAATAATTATCTTAAAAGATATATGTATATGGGATATCCCATCGATAGTACAAGGAGATAAGGACCAATTACATACTAAAGAAAAGAACAGAATATAACTTTTTTGTAGACACTTTTGTTTTTGAAAAAAATTAAGTTTAAGGATGTTTCAAATATTGATAAAAAAACTTTCTTCATCATATAAAAAATTGTAACATTAATACTGTTACAAATTCAACAATTAAATTGAATGATACAAATGAATAAGTACAATCATTATTCTCTTGTACTGCAATGCATTTGCAGGTACTATTTCTTTTAGAAATACAATTATATAAAATTCTATTCAAATCCAAAAGTTTGAACAATTTCATAAATTGACATCATACCAAATTTATTAACATATAGATTTCTGCTTGATATTAGTAATAAATTTTGCTATAAATTTTCCAAATAACATAATATATATATCACTATATTAGAAATTTATTTTTCATTTGAAAATGGAAACTATTATGTTATAAAAAAATTTTATTCTTAACCACGTCCAGTTAATAATTTATTATTTTTTTTTTAATTTATCATATTAGAGTTTTATGTACATCAAATTTTGTGCTAATATTATTGTTTTGTTTATTGGATTACATTATAGCAAGCTAAAGCAGAACAAGAAGAAGAATTTATAAGTAATACTTTATTGAAGAAAATTCAAGCACTTAAGAAAGAAAAAGAGACATTAGCACATCATTATGAACAAGAAGAGGAATGCTTAACTAATGATCTGTCAAGAAAGTTAAATCAATTGCGTCAAGAAAAATGTCGTCTAGAACAAACTTTAGAACAAGAACAAGAATGTCTGGTAAATAAATTAATGAGGAAAATAGAAAAACTTGAAGCTGAAACACTTGCTAAACAAAGCAATCTGGAGCAGTTACGCAGAGAGAAAGTTGAACTTGAAAATACGCTTGAACAAGAACAAGAAGCATTAGTAAACAAATTATGGAAAAGAATGGATAAATTAGAAGCAGAGAAACGAATGCTTCAAATAAAATTAGATCAACCTGTATCAGATCCTGCTTCACCAAGAGAAATTAATAATGGTGATACTGCTACTAGCCTAAGTACGCATATTCAAACTTTACGAAGTGAGGTAGCCAGACTGAGACATACATTGCTCATCTCGCAACAAGAACGTAAGAAATTTTATTACATGATATCACGAATTACATTAATCATAATAGACAATAATAATAATAATTGTTATCTGTGTGCATTTGTGAATTTTAAAATATATTTATAATATTATAAACATTTTAATTATTTTTATACACTAATTTAAAAAATATAGTTTAATGCATGTTTGTACATTGTTCAAATTAGATACAGAGAAAATGCAACGATATGTAAATGAAGAGAAACAAATTCGTGAAGAAAACTTAAGACTTCAGAGAAAATTGCAACTAGAAGTAGAACGTCGTGAAGCTTTATGTAGACATCTATCAGAATCAGAATCAAGGTAAATAATTCTATTACAAAACTGTAAAATATTTTACTTTGATCATGTACTTTATTTGTTTCTTAGTTTGGAAATGGAAGAAGAACGGCACTATAATGAAATTGTGATGTCTGGTGGAAATATAAGAAATCGTACTGTTTCTAGCCCTGTACCGTATAATCCTTCACCTAGTTCCTCTAGACCATTAAGCCCAGGTAACTCCAATACCTTTTACTTTACAAATTTTATCATAACTATTGTGCACAAAAATAAAAAAACTTACATTTAATTTATACATATTATTACAAATTTTGTATTATTCGACTGTAACAATATTTTATTCTTTATGTATCATGTTAATTAATAGGTTCAGCGACCAGAGAGGGATTTAATACAAATCGATGTTATGCTTGTGGCCAGCCTACTACAGTTCCATTTGCAAGTTCATCTCCTCCTTCTACTGTAAGTTATATTTCATTACGTTCACATGCAACGGAGTCTCGCTATATGGCCCTAAATAAAACTATAGAAGTAATTTGCGAATTATAAATTTCCTCATTTAAAAATGTGGGAATGTTGAAGTTAAGTAAACGATATAAATGCGAACCATATAACTAGACTGCATCATAATAGAACAAATAACAATATTAATATCAAATTGTGTTATTTATATAACAAATTTAATATGTAAAATATTTTAAATTTAAATTAATTATTAATATTTTATTGTTGATAAATAGGGTCATGTGGTAATATCAAATAGACGCACATCAGATCGATTTGTTAAACCCGCAATTCCTCCAACTATTGTAAGTCCTAGTGGTCCACCAATCACTGCAAATGCGACTACAAATGCAACTGGCGGTTCACCAATGGATATTACTAAAACATAAGTCAGTTGAATTTCTCTTATCATAAATATTTCATCATGTATTCGTATAAAATAACACTTTTGTTGATGCATTTGTACTATGTGATTGTATAACATCATCAAAAGTTGTTTTAGAAAGAATGTCATTTTTTCAAGTTTTAATTGTTTTACATTCATAGTACAGTGCATACATGTTACTTATAAAATATCCATAAAAAATGAATATGCTATAAATTGCTCTGTACTTCATGTCAAATCGCTTAAATATTTCTCGTAACACGATACAAAGCAGTATTTACAAAAAGGTAAATAATCACTTCTAAATACTTGATCTGCTTGAAAATAATCTAATGAAATAAAAGTTAAGGAAGGGAGAGATTTTATTATAATCCCGCTCTTCTAATTTCCTTTATACTTCGCTATTGTTATAAATACTTAATATACTTTGTTCTGAATGTTTAAGTATAGCACGAAGGAAGTTCATTGTTGAATACATACTTAGGCGATAAGAAAACATATTTTTATAATGGTTACTATGTAACTTACTTAAATTTAAATATTTCATTTTGTTCAATGTTCATTTCTGAAATACAACTATATGGCATAATACAAAAGTGTAATATAGTATTTATGTATCACGCAATAATTATTTTTCATTGAATAATGTTTATAATGAAACTAGAAGAGCGAGAATTAAATAAACATTAATATGCCTTGAAAATAAATACGCAATTGTGGTTAAAAAAGAGCTATCAACAGAAAAAGAATTAAAAACTTTAAGCTATCCTAAATTATTATAAATTTTTAATAGAATGTTCTTTATTTTACGTTGTTGTTTTAATCTTTTTTGTATACAATCACATAATTTCAGTATTTACATATATGCATTCGTAAGCTGTGTTTGAAATTAATACAATATTGAAGATAACATTTACATGACGTTACTGCATTTACTTATGAATATGTTAAATATTTGACAAAATAATTGCTATCTGTAATATTCTCTTACTTTAAAATGTTTCAAATATCTGTCTGTTTATATTATCAATGTTACAAGTATTCATTATGTATTTTCATTTAAATAATATTTGTTTAACTTGATTTGTTGAACATATCACTGTGATGTGTAATATGCTTGTTTGACTTTACTGGTTTTTGAAAATATTTTGTTTAAACATTAAGTTACTTTATTTCGCTCTTTATTTTCAAATTCAGTTACTGATTTTATAACGTATGCCATGTATAAACTATTTTCAGTCAATTTTGATCTAAATGTGATAAAATAAGCACAATAATTTTGTGCCGTTTAACAGCGGTGGACAATTGTGTCCTCGAAGGCGCGGATTATGGGTGTGTAGGTGCATATTACATTCTCATTACATTGCTATGGATTGGGCTGAAGCAAGAAAAAAAATTTATAAATTTATAATTTGGTAAAGTTTGGAATTTGTATATCTCTTTCGCACATTCTATCCTGCATGTCCATATCCGCGCCCGGCTCTTCGGTGAGCATTTGATCTACATTGCTGTATATGATGATTTGAACATTCATTAGTCACTATTGGTGCTTAAAAACTATTAAAATCGTGAGGTTTCTTAATTTCTTATTAGTATGTGTTGCGGATAACATTTTTGTTCTTTATTAAGTAAATTAACATTTTGGTTTAGAAGAAACCAAAATTTTTGCATTATTGAAAATTTCCTATGATACAATTTGTATGTATAACGTTTAGATATCATATGTGTCACAATGTTAAATCATAAAATCACTAAAAAAAAATGCAAATTAATAAAACACAAAAGCTAAATTAAAACATTAAGGATACCGATGAAATAATAAATATTTACCTAAAACAATTAATGATAAAAACTATTAATTTTTTGTTTAAGTTCTATGAAATAGATGTTTCATAAATATTCTAAAGATATAGACAGATAAAATATTGTTTGCGACATTATGTGAGATGTAAGTGTATTATTTGTCATATATACAGAAATTTTGTTAAAATCTAAGTTAAAATTTAGAATTTATTACGTATCAGTAATTATGCAAATATATTTCATTATTATATATTATGTACTTTACTCAAGCTTTTACGAAATACAGTCACTTTTTTGCTATTACAACTGTAAAACTGATTATCCTTCATTAAAACGATAGGATACTTTATATACTATATTTTGGTAGGCACAAATGTACATATACATACAATGGATGAAAACTATACTAACAAATGTTATAATTACTACATATTATAGTAATGAAAAGAATTTAAAATGGTATATACATATTTTATGCATATTTGAAAATTTACTCTTTAAAATTTTTATATAATGGACTTTACATAATGTATGTATTGAAAGATTTATTCTGTGAGTTACAAATGATTTAATTCGATGTATTGTTAATATCAAGTTACATCAATTTTTTTACATGTTGATACAACTAATTTTGCAATTATCAGCCACATGAATAAAGAAATTGAATCTTCGTGATAACAAGGCCAACTTAACAAATTCTGTATTGGCCACAATGTACCCTTTGGTAAAGTTATTACAGGTTTATTTCTATGCTGATATAATAAAATGATCATGAATAAACCCTGAAAAATTTGTTGATAACTTATTAATATGTTAAAATCATATAAAAAAATAAGTGGTACTTACATTTAATATACGAAAACCATATGTTATACACATCTGTATCTTTATTCTGGAAGACAGTCGCTCATTTACTGAAAAGTATTATTTATTACTAATTACTTTCTACAATGAAATAAGTACATTAATTTATATAAGTCTTTCAATTTATAAATAATTATAATATTGCAAATTTATGAATTTCTTTATTTATTATATTTACCTTTTTCTTTTAAAACAGTCTCTAATTTATAGTATTTACGTTGAAGTTTTGCATATTTAGAAAATTCATCTACTATAGATATTCCAGTCATTTCCTGTCTCAAGTTAATTAAGTCATTCCGTAATTCTATATCTTGTTTATTTATTCTGTACACACGAGACGTAATCTGCGATGAAAACAATGATTGGAAAGAAATACATTTAAGTACATAATGATGTCTATGATCTAATACTCACATATTTAATTAAAGTTGGAATAACGTATTGTAAAATACAGCTTACGGTTGATATTATAAGTAAATCCATTTTATATGTACGATAAGTTAATGTTCACATTTCACAATGTCTTTTTAATAAACAATAATAAATATGAATATAACCTTATCTAAACAATGATTTTTCAATGTCAATTCACAAAGCGGTTAATATAAGGTTATGTTACAATCAATGATGATTACAAAGTTCAGAAGACGTACGAATGTACCAACTATGCTTAAGGAATATTTCTGGTCTATAAATATTATGCTAGGGAATTGTATGTACTGTAAAATGGAACATATTGAAGTTAGCTGCCATTTCTTTAATAGAGACTCCTTGATATTACAGGTCCACACACCTACTAATTATACGATCAGTGATATACACACATGCACAAATTGTGCACAAATTCGGTATTCGTCAGTTTACTTTATTTTATTCCATCTACTTCGAACATGAACGTGCTTTGTATGTTTTAATATTGGTATAAAAAATGAGCGATTCAGAATTTTTAGACGATACAGAGCAGGATGTATCAGAATCTCATTTTCAACTACTCGATGCAGTATCTCAGCTTGATAAAGGTCAAAGGTAAATAAGAAGAATATATAACATTATGATTATGGTTATGATACATAACCTATTACATTCCTAATTCATTTTTAATTGTAGAAGGCAGAAATATTTTAATATGTAATTTTAATTTATCTAATCATATTTGTTGTAAAATTTATATTCTTTTGTTAGTATGCTTTACTCCTTTTTCTTTGAAAACAAAGAATTAAAATAACTTTACTTTTATAAAACCTTAAATAAAGAAATTTACATATTTAAGTAAGCAATATTTTATGAGTTATACCACACTAAATAATGATGTAATAATAATTCAGTTTTAAAAACTGCAATAACTTTTCTTAAACAATCACGTTGCTTTAAAATTCTTATTAGGGTCAAAAAGGCAGAAAGAAATGAACCTACATTAGAGGTATCAGAATTTCATCTGGTGAAAAGTGGAATATCTGATGTAGATACTGTCCAAGTACGTGATTTAGCTAAGGTATTAGGTAAAAAGGGTCATCATCTTGATGTTACTAAAAGTCTTGAATCTGCCAAAAGGAGAATTCCTATTCTAAAAAAGCCTTTGGAAAAGCCTGCTGCAGAAAGAGTAAGATTATTTTACATCATATGTTATGTTTTGTACAATTAAAATAAAAAAATTGTCTTATATGTTAAAATCTTACTATAAAGAAAAAGCATTATATGAAAGTGTTTAATTTTTTTTAGATAAAAAGGATAGTTGGTTTTGATAACACAAAAACAGAACTTAAAAAATGGAATGCTATAATAACAAGAAACAGAACGGCCGAAGCGCTACAGTTTCCTTTAAGACAGCCATCAATGAAGTTAGAATCATCTACAAAATTTGTTCAAAGATTTAGACTTCGTTCAGAATTAGAGAAAGAACTTGATATTTTGGAACCACAAAAGGAAAATATTGAACAGGAACCTGATAAATTTAAGTTGACATTGAAAGAAATTATTATGAAAAGGAGTGAAGCAGCCAGAATTAGGGCACAGCAGGTTTGTATTAGAACATTGCAATATTCATGTTACAGTAATTTAGTTTGCTATTAAAATACTGATATCTTACAAATACTGTATATTTAATGTTTAATATTATTTTCTTTTAGTCTTATAAAGAAGCAAAAGCTCGTCGCCAAAATAAAATTAAAAGTAAAAAATTTCACCGTGTTCAAAAGAAACAGCAAATAAAACTACAATTAAAGGAATTTGAACTGTTACAAAAAACTGATCCAGAAGGTGCATTAGAAAAGCTTGAGCAATTAGATAAAACAAGAGCAGAAGAACGGATGTCATTAAGACATAAAAGTACAGGAAAATGGGCAAAATCAAAACAAATTATGGCAAAGTATGATAAAGAAGTAAGTGCATGTTATATTCCGTGTACTTTGTATATTATAAAAAATTGAAACAGTAGAAAAAATGAAGTAATTCGACTACAAATACTTACAAAAATTCTTGTAAACAAAATTTATTAGTATTTACATATTCTTTCTTGATTAAATTAAAATGTTTGACTTTACATTTTTATCTAACAATAATTTGATACGTTGTTTGAAAGTACTTTCTTTTTAATGTTAGACTAGGCAGGAACTTGCCCAACAATTATCGATTAGTCGAGAATTAACTCAAAAGCTAAAAGAATCAACAAATAGCAGTGAAGAAGAAGAAGCAGAAGAAGAGGGTATAAATGAAAATGCATATGAACCATCAACAAATCATGATAAAGAAAATCCATGGATTGGTAACATTAAAAATGCATCAGAAATTGATCAGTTTATTAGCAGTTATCGCAAATATTGGGATGATCAAAATAATCAATTAAAAGATGAACAATTGGATACCACTAATATGAACAAAATTGAAGTTGAAACTAAACAAAAAAAAGTTTCTCCAAAAAATTTAAATGATTCTAATATTTTTGAAGGTATGATCTTAAAATTGTTTCGTTTAGTAAAAGTTATACATCTTATTATTAAATCTTCATTTGTACAGATTACAATGTTGTTTCTAAAGCAGAAGCTTTTAAAATTCAATGTAATAAGGAAACACAAGTGCAATCAAATTTGATAGCTTTCCTTCAGATGTGTTCTATGTCATCAACAATTATAAAAATATTCAAAAATATGTACATTTTATCATTAAATTACAGATCCAGATAGAATTAAAAAAATGGAGTTATCTAAAACGCAAAACGACGAACAGAATTACACAACAGAAGAACATATTAATGAATTTACTGACCATAATTTATCTAACGATACTCCAAGGAGAAAATTACTTGACACCAATAAAATAATTACTAAAAGAGCTAGATTGCACAAATCAAACCTAAATGATATTACAGCTACTTCCTGCTGGAACGTGGAGTCTTTAAAAAATGACCATGAACAAAGTATATTTCATTCTCTAACATCTACTATCTCAAATAGTGAAAAAATAAATAAAGTATTTGATTTAATGGAAGATAAAATAAATGATCAAATTAAATTAAAGCTGCAACAGGTTAATGACAAATATAATAAGGTTAAAAAAAAGAGCAAATCTAAAACTGTTACTAAATATGACAGTTTTGATGGACTTGGAATTCAAGCTAAGAAACAGAAACCTATTATAGATTCATCCTTAAATGAAAGCACAAATGACAAAAATTTAGAGTTAGATACAGAATTGGAGAATGCTAAAAATATCAAATATAATAGTATATTATCCAAAAATAAATCAAAGGTGTCTGAAGTAGAAATAGATCCAAATAAGTACATAAATGTAAAACCTAAGCAGTTAATTACGGATCTCCCAACTGATATGTCAGGAGGTATTGACATGTTGGATGATGTTGAAGATGAAGAAGACGGATATAATGTGATAAATGAAGCATTTGCTGATGATGATGTTGTAGAAGAATTTAGAAAAGAAAAGGAGGAAGAGGTACGTTGAGAAACTTGAATTATAAATCGATTATCTGGTAATCTGTTTAAAACGAGTAAATTTTATGTTTAGGTTGAAAAATCTCGTCCAAAGGATATTGATTTAACCTTACCAGGTTGGGGTAGTTGGGGTGGAAAAGATGTTAAAACATCAAAACATAAAAAAAAACGTTTTATTTTAAAAATACCAAAAGATGCACCTCGCAAAGATGAGAATAAAGGTGATGTAATAATATTCGAAGAAGACAAGCCAAAAATGAAGGAGCATTTGGTTAACGAATTACCACATCCGTTTACGTCCGTTCAAGATTATGAAGCTAGTCTCCGAATGCCAATTGGAAGAAACTTTGTACCAGAAAAGTCATTCCAAGAATTAATTAAACCTCCTATTAAAACTGCCATGGGAAAAGTTATTGAACCAATGAATGATGATGTTTTGATTAAGAAAGAAGGAAATCAAAAACGGAAATTCATTCCTAAGGAAAAGAAAAAAAAGAAGAAAATAAGATAGAGGAACATACGTTTATAAACTGTAAAAATGTAATTTTTCTGCATCATATTCAGATTATGATATTGATATGTATTGTTTAACGTTAATACATAGAGTCGACTATACTATTTAAACTAATTACTTTTTATTCCATATTTTTGTTTTGTGATGAATTTTTATCGTAAGTTAGATTCATGATGAGCAACAGAAGTATCCCACAAAGATTTCATAAGCAGCTGCATGCGTTCCTAGTGTTTAGTGATGGTAAATCTACTCCTTTTTGGTAACACAATTACATAATATTTATATTTGAAAATATACAAATTTCGAATTCCCTAAATTTCCCAAATTCTAAGGAAAGGTCCTACTACCCGTACAAATGAAATATTATGCGTGATAATTGTCGAGTATTATAGCCAACAGTAGGGTCTTTTTTCCCTACATTGCCATTTTCCCTAGGAGAGCCTATCACGCTGGGTAGTTTAGCACACATACGTATTTAATTTTAAATGTTTGTACATTCATCTAGATGCTTTATCATTTTTTATGATTATAAGTTTGTACATAAGCAATTGAATTTGAAATATAGTGATTTAGCGCGCCCATGCATTAAACAAAATATATGATTGGTAGAAAAGTAGATATATATATTCAAGCTACTGGTCCAATTGGAAAAGGATGTGAGGCGTATATGAAAGAGAGAGAAAGACAAAAGTCGCTATATTGCGCACGCGAAGTAGAGGGAGAAAGATAGAGATCACCGCCAATATGATTGCTACGTTCACTTGTTCTCAGTAGTAAAGCAAAGTTCGTCAAGAGGAGTGGTTCATCGTACATTTGGAGCGAAACACAAATTCGGGGAAGCAATTCCTGCTTGTTTTCACATATACTGTAGTTGTGAATCAAATTTTGTGCCTCAGAAAAATGGCAACAACTAAAGACGATAGCACCGACAGTGTACAGTTCTTTGAAGGCGTGGAAAAACTGCTTGAGATTTGGTTCACCAGCAGCAGCAGCATAAACAGAAAGCAGGGCGATCTCAGGCAAATTCCACAGTAAGTTGAAACATTCGATCCCTGAAATCTCGTCACCTATTTCGTTTATTCCGTGTTTTTGTTAATAGTTCTCTATTTTCGTAAAACGTTCCGTAACATTACATCGTCGTTTAATATCAACTTTTTGTGGGCGTAATTGATGACAATTTCTTGATTTTTAATTGTATATCAATTGAAGTTAATCTATTGAAATGTAATATGGTACTGTATATTGTAAATATTATAAACTTATCGATGACACATACTTTAAACGAAATAAATGTTTTGATGAAATAAAACCGGCCTGGCAACCATGATCGTATCGCCGGTACCTCGCGATACGTTCTGATAATCGTTAGTATGCTTAACCTAACATTCAATTGAAAATTACTTTCTCACGTGCGTAAATTTTTTAAATGGACAATAATAAATTTCTGCCATTTCACCAGAATCATGATGATTCTATTTCGGCTCAATCGTCGAACATTCAATTAAGTTTTTGGTCAAAGAAAGAAAAACATTGTTTCGTTAGAAAGATGCGACCAACGAGATGTTAATATCGAATACATCGAATTGTACAGTAGCGTGTATATGTCATGTTTTTTGGCGAAGATCGATGCGCCCACCTTCTTGTTCCAGTAATACCGACCGCTTAAAGTGAGACTACGTGACTGTAATATGTATATGTATAATATCGCTTTATCTCTTTATTTTAAATTTAACATAAATAGATATACATGACAATGCGATTTTTATTTTTTTTTCTAGGATATTTGTAGTGTTTAAAACAATTTGTTACTTGTTAAAGTTGACGAATTCGTAAACGACGAACGTTACGAAAACACGTTGAACCTCTTTATTTTCTCTTTTGTTGTTGAATATAAGAAACTATTTCACATAAAACAATAACTAGGTATTACTGGAATATAAATTTTATATAAAATAAATCATAGATATTTAATAATAAATCATGAATAAGGAATAAAAAGTTATTCGTTATTTGTGAAATATTTTAAATTTGTATTTGAAGATTATTCGAATAATATGTACCTTTCCTTTTGTCTATTATATCATCATATAATTATATGTATATTATGCATTAGAAATCTATTTAACGAAACAATAGAATTCATGTATCAATTTGAAATTACGACAGCGCAGGCGGCACGAAAGCTAGTAGACAGTTCACATAGCGTCGGCTATGACTTTACCATGAGTAAATTATTAAATTAAATTGTGGAAGTATAGAATATTAGAAAAAATATATCCTACTACCCATTCGCGACATATAATTAAAATTATACGACGTTTTGTCGTCAAATTTCACGTATTATATCCTGGCGTAGTACTTTCGAGAAACGCGTAGCACTAGTTATTAAAAATATATTTATACAATATATGTAAGTATACATTGCACATACATACTAAATTAATATTTTTACAGAGATATATGTGTAACAAAAATTATACAGAGATCATGTTTTAGTTTTTATGATTTGTTTTAAATCACTTTCTAAGTATATTGTAATGTTTAATTCTTATTCATTTTAATGTGTTCAATTAATCTTAGTATTTTCTTTATTGTAGTACATTGCAGTCATCTTATAACCATTTAATTCATCTTTTATGAAGGAAATATAACAACAAATATATTGCTTTTACAAATTGATAGTTCTATAACAATTTTGCAATTCACTATAGCGGTCTAGGAATTTCAAAGTATATAAAGACAGGAATGTAAACATTAGGAACATGGGAATCTTGGATGTTAGGGATTTAGAAATTCAGGAATATACGTTCGGGTTATATTACCAATTATATTATAATAAGAATTATACCTTGACGTAACTCGAGCACGTTTCGCTTTTATAAGCACAAGTGCACGAAAAATAAACACTTTTAGATTTTGATTTCGCGATATGAAATCTTTTTCTTCAATGAACAATTTTTCACGCACGAAGATCGTTCCGTTTTCACGATCGAAATAATACTGATACTTCTGTGCTCTCCAGAAACGTACGAAATTATTTATCATAAATACCGATAAGAATGTTAATTAAAATTTTGTTAAAAATAACCGCAGGTGACATAAGTGAGAATTTTCTTAAATGATTTGAGGTAATTCGTAAACACTGAGAACTTCTGGAAAATTAATCCAACTTTTTTCAAACGTACATGATAAGCGTTAATCGATAAAAGATATAAATGTGGAATCGGGAAAATCGTTTTATCTTCTTCATCACGTGGTATTTGTATGTTTCTTTGGTATTTATTATATAAATATAGTCGTGAAGGAAATAGAAGGAACTAATTTATTGTCGCTATAATATTTGAATATTACTTTATTTTAAACGTAATACATGTGAAGTTATATTTAAACAAATACACCAATAATGCATTTAACATATTAATCATCATAATGGCATTGAATAAGTAATGAATTCCAAGGAATGGGTATAGTCAGTAATTGGAGATAATTCGTAAGAAACTATCAAATTGTGTTGACGCGTCCAACTAATCTTGGTTTCATATTGCTTATCTGAATCATTTTCCCACATTCACATCATTAGCTCGTTCGTGCCGATTTCCTAGTTAATGCTACGAAGAAATTATATTTTTATATCGTTATTTAAATAACCGTCACTATCAAACAGAAAATATCTTGCAAGTTCAACAAGTTGTTTTAATTTTTGTTCTTAACCGAAGAAACTAGCGAAAAACGATTTTTAAAACAGGATATTTCTATAATTTGAATTTTCATATAGGAAGTTCTCTTTCTTTATTACATAATTATTACCGTGTCACAATCTCATCCCGATACACAGTGTGTAAGTTCTACTATCCCACTATTCGCTACTCGAGGGTTAAGAAGTCTTCATGGATTTGCGTACACCCTAATCTTTTTATCTCACTGAAGTATTATCCACACAGAGTTTCTAAACAACTGATTAAGAGCGTTAACCCGAGAATAAACTGATACGATATCTGATCGCTTATCTACGTATGTGCTATTTTTTGTATATTATAATAATAATTTATGTCTATTGATAGAAGCACGTGTTGCACTTGCATTCCACTGATATCTATTAAAAAAAAAAATGATATTTTGTAATGTAGCTGATTCTTGTCATGTTCTCGTCATAGTACGCATACATTAATGGCACTTCCCCATTAGAGTACTACACTCAGCCTGATTCTATTACTTCGCGCTCTATGGCCGCGCGTTGCATATATAACCACGCGTTATGTCGCTAGCATTTTCTATTGCGTTACGTAGCACGTTTTATATCCACTCAGCAAGTTTTATTCAATGGTAGTATAACGACGATAAAATTTGTCACCGTTTCCTTGAATTCACAGCAGGCTCTCGGTATATTGCAATTTTCGAAAATGAAACAGCAAATTGGTTGATCAAGTTTAAAAATGCTTAAAAATTTTCGTAGCTACATCGGCGGCAGTATAACGAAAGTCTACTGTACATGAAACGTAACGTGAGATAAGCTCGTTGAGATATCGGACGTGTAAAATTAATCTTATTTTGGAACGTGAAGCCGAAATTATCGACACGTCTCAAAGAAATAATCGCGCTATTGAGTCATTTGTTTAGATTAGTAAAAGGACGTTCACCGTCTGCGGTGAATCAATTACTGCTTACTAATTAATTAAAGTAAAATAAATATGACAATCAAGGGAAAACTGATGGTTTTTTGTTAACGTATATTTGAAATTTCGAGGCAATTTATCGATTGTAGTCTGTCGTGTTTATGTATATACTTGTATACCGTTCTGAAAAAACGTGTTTAAAGTTTAACGACATGTTGTTTCAGTGCAGTCATGACATTTTATGCCTTATCACTGATCATATATGTCAACTCTCGTATCGTGAATTTTATTCTCTCCGTGTTGTATATTGAAAGGCTAATCTCATCCTTTGTCTTCAAATTACATAAATGTCCACCTCTCGCTTAGCGAAGGTCGAATATGCTCTGTTTTTAATGTATTTTAACGCTTCAGACATATCAATTTCAGCCATATTGGAATATACGTTAAAATAACACGTAAAATTCTGTATAGAAAGGTTCTTAGTATGTAACTCGATCTATGGATATAAAAAAACTTATTCGAATCTGCGAGAAATACTTGAAGAATTCTTCTTATCAGTTCTTTGTACACAGGAAAAATAATCTCCTCTTTATGGCATTGGTAAGGACTGACTCGACGTACGTTCGTCCGGTTTATTTTGTCGACCACACTCGAATTATTGTCGACGTTGCGAATTTTCATCGACGAACGACTCGTATTTCAGTCTAATTTGGTCAGATTACTTTCTTCGTATTTCTTTGAAGTTACCGAATGTCTAATCTTTTGTATACACCTAAGTAGAGTCATTGTATACGTTTATTGTAACATGTGAATTAAATGAATTTTCTTTCCTTTTTTTAATAGATGGAAATGGCAGTCATTGCTGAAGATTGTTCGTTGCGAGATAATCAGTATTTGCCGCACAGAACAAGTGGACGCTTATGTTCTCAGGTAATAAAAATTAAATAAATATCTCATTTAGATCAGGCGTGCACCAATGCCCTTTGCTAATAGGCACACGGTTCCTGCCACTATACTCGTCCTCTTCTTACCATCAGTCAGCTTCTTATTATCATTATATTGCCGACATTACGTAACCATTTGTACCACGGACAAATCTCTTCTTCAAGTTCTTACATTTAATATCTTGCTCCCTATCAATAATTTCGTCTTAACAAAAAATAAATGTATCGTATTAATTTTGTTATGCTACATGATCCTAACAATCAATGTAATTCTATACCTTTTGCGATAAAGGTAATCCATTCCTTAAATCTGTTTTCGGTAATTGTATAGGCTTAGATTAGCTACATATTTACTGCTTGGGTTCGTGAATTCGTAACTTGTCCTTGGCAATCTTCAGATTTACAAATTATAATTAGAATGAAAATTAAATGTTGCAATCGAGTCCGCGAGTGTGACTCAATATTATAAAACAAAAGATTCGGAATTGTATACGTATAAAATGAAATCGGAGAGAATAAAAGGAAATATTTTTTAATAAAGTGACGTAACTGAATACTCCTTGTTTTTCTATAATTTGTGTGAATAAAACTATATATTATAATCGCTGGCATTTGATCGTGTATTTCGAGGAGGGAAATTAATAGTAAGAAAAGTTTTTAATTATCTGTGCCGTGAGTCCGGCGAGGCAAGTTATGAAGGCCTTAATACTTTGACAGCCACTATATGTATGTGTTACGGGATCAATGGATCTTACAGTCTGAAATTTCTTTTTATAACGAATCAGAGATTATTGACAGAAGTATATTTAGAACCTTTTCTAATGCTATATGACGGGGGAGAAATGAATAAGAAGGCAATGAATGCCGAATTAAATGTTTACATATCACAATTACGAATACGTAACATTGACCGTCAATGTGTTGAAGTATCAAGTACCGTGCGTCGTCGTCTCCGTCGATGGAGCTGTAGGGAAGCCCAATTATTTTTCCAACATACTTTTTATATACGTTGTTAAATTTGTCATGGAATACTCAACAAAATTCTAATAATAAACGTATGTAGATCTGTTAAAATAATTACATGGATATTATTATATTTGCAAATACTAATTTAGAGTAAAAAGTTCGAGTATCCTATCATGTATTTCGTATTATATTGAACAATTAATTCGAACCGAATGTACCTTGTCTATGTTAAATCAAGGAGATTAAGATCATATTACAAGTTAAATGTTTCAGTAACTTTATTTGAAAATTTTAAACACAATTACAAATGTTTGATATAATTACTTAGGCCCGTAGTTAAGGAAAAGCCAGTATTTTATCTGTTAATATTTACATTTTATCTTTTCCAATCAATATCAGTAACTATCTCGTCTATGGTCACTGTACTTTACTATTTTATTTATACACCGCTTATCGCGTTCCGTTCCAACTAATAAATCGCTTCGTGTGTTTTATTTATCGTACATTTGCAGAGAGATCTAGGGTCAATGTCTACACGGAATATCAGCGATAACCCGCGGGAGTAGTTAGTAAATTGTAGAAAAAGTTATATCTGCAACAGGGTCGGACGATTTAGATTCAGAATGTTCTCTAGACCTAGAAAAATCACGTGTTGTATTGCCACCGATTATATTGTCAAACATTATATCGTTATGCGCGGCATTTTTCACTGTTTTGTTACTATTATATTATCATCCGATATATGGCCATGTGTTTTATGACACCGATTGTCAAAATAAATTTATCGGTTATTGCAATATACATATTACTAATTCTAAGAATTTTCCTCCCTTCCTTGGTAATAAGACAAAAGTCAGTCTTACATGTAAACGTATTTGTATTTTTAACCCCGCACAAATTTCAAACTCCATCTCGCAAGCGTTCGCCCACCCTGATTTGTATATTTTTGCCGTTTAAAATGTTGCTAACTGCATTTGCAAATTTTGAGTTACCTATATCCGTGCGTAATACCATCTAAAAATAATTGTACAGTGGAAGCCAAATAAATGTCTTTTAATATCCTTCATTCTTCGATAACCTTCAATCCATTGTTTGCACTAAAGACATGTGCAAAAGGAATGAGACGATTTTTAGGAAAATGATTAAAAAAAATTTGCTTTCAATTATAAGCTGTTTAAAATTATCCTTATTGGATTATTTTTGTTCTCTATCGGTATCCTTGCGAGAGATATATTTGGAATGGAAGAAATAATATATTTTTATGAATTAACGGGTCTTCTGCCCGTCATTATTCTGAAATATTGATTAACGATGATATCATACGAGAAGACGTAATAACATAAATTTTGTAGTTTAAGAAATTGCTCTGGGCAAATAAATTTTCAAAATTGGCATTCATTGGATATTTCATTGATCATATGTTGATACTTGAAATAATATTTTTATTAATAATAAAAGGTAATATTAAATTAATTAAATATTATATAAACATAAATTATTATTTTACAGTGAAAGCAGCATGTTCCTATCAAAACGCAGACTTATTTTGAAAACATGTGGTACAACTACACCGCTTCAATGTTTGGAACTGCTTTTAGAGCTTGTCAAAGAATATACCGGGTTTGAAGAAGTGGAGGTATAAAATTTGTTTCATTATCCTTCATTTTTAATAGAAAAAGTACTTTTAATATACATCTTATGAAGAAATATTCAATCAATTATTTTGTCATTAATTTAATTCTGTCACATAATATTATTTAATAAATCTTCTTTCAATTAAGTGGCTACTTAACAAGTATATAAAATGTTCTCTGTTAAAATATCAGTTACTAAAAGTAAAAATTTTTAGTAAGTTCAATGTTTTACTTCAGATCAATGACACATTATTATATGTATATATACATATATATTGATAGCCTTTGCTCATAACAATTATCACTTACTGTAAACCAATTGAAGTTGAAAGCACTTAGCTATATAACTTGACCTAGTGCATGGATAAGTGATGTGTCTATATATAGGAAACCTTTAATATACAGGATACATCTCTACCTCTTGGTTTATTGATCTCTCTTACCCATGATACTATACATGAAATACATTTGTCCAAAATCATTTTGTGTTTAGTATTCCTTATCTTAGTTTATATCCATGTTTTTCAGTTGGTTATATTTTAATTTGTAAATGAATAAGCTATTCACTTGTAACAAACATTAGAAAGAAAACAAGAAGAAATTTATGCTATATCAATATAATTGTTTCAGAATGTATTTTATTCACGAAAAAATTATAAAAAACCGGAGTTACAGATTTCCCCGCATCAAGCATTTGAAGAAGAAGTTGCTTTGCTTGATACATTCTTTCCTGGTAATTATGTTTTTTATATTTATATATGTACATTCAAGTTTTGCAATATTTAAAATTTATTTAATATACTTCCTTTCTTTTTAGATGGGGAAGCTTATTGTCTGGGCTCTGTAGATACAGATTGCTGGTACTTATATACCTTAAATAGAGAAAAATCTGTAGACGAAATTCCAGAACCAGATCAAACTCTGGAAATCCTCATGACTCATTTGGACCCAGAAATAATGGCTCTTTTCACTAGAGACATATGCTCTTCTGCGGATGAAGCAACACAGAAGTCAGGAATCGATAAGCTTATTCCAAATATGATTATAGATGATTTTTTGTTTGAACCTTGCGGATATTCGATGAACGGGGTATCCAAAAACGTAAGTATTTGCATTGGAGTATCCTCGAATTTACATTTTAATAATTCTAAACAATGTTGTCTGTGTACATATGATAATATTTTACAGGGAAATTACATGACTATTCACATTACACCAGAACCAGAATTTTCATACGTTTCATTTGAGAGTAACATTCCAGAAACATCATACGAGGAGATAATACGACGTGTACTGAATACGTTTAAACCGCAAAAATTTGTTGTTACCATTTTTGCTAACAAAGAATCTATAGCTGCTAGTTGTCCACGTGATTTGGAGCAAACTGATTATCTCAAATGTTCTGGCGATTGGCTGCGTACAGATGTTCAATATTGCCGCTTCAAGAATTACAATTTGACCTGTGCATTTTATTCAAGATTCCCAAGCTGAGGGTTCATGGACGCTTCATTCGATCCTAATCAGTTAGGAACAAATGAAGCGCACACTATCCCTTCGCAAACCTCATCTTCTTTATCCAGTTCCATTAACGAAGCAAAGAAATATAATCAATCTATAAAACGTATATTAAAACCTGCAAGTATTTACAAAAACCATGATCTTGTATCTATTCAATATATAAAACATGATAATGAAAGAAAATTTAACGAGTGCACTATACAAAATTCTGTGATTACCCAAGGAAATATTGTATCGACTGTTACAACGCCCACGAGTCCAGTAATTACATCCACATCCGAATCCATTAATCCTGATATATCTGTAAAAAATAAGTGCTTAAATACAAACAGTAGTGATTCTCACCATATGCAGAACTATACGGATGTTAATAGAGGTACTAATCCTTACTCTGTACGATCAGTATCCTCACCACAATTAACAATCAAACCCCTAACACGATCAAAAGTCTATAGAAAAGCATCATTGAAATCGATGAATTTGTCGAACTTTGTATTAGATCATACTGTGCTTAATCATCGTAAAAGTAACGTTTTAACATCAGATACTCGTATAATTAATATTTCTAATTGTTCCATCACCTCCACAGATAAAAAGGTACCTTTCTCATGTCTTTTGGAAACGACTGAAGGAAACAACACGAACGATACTAAAAATAAATGGAACATGGGGGAGGTACACATTACTTGTAATCCACTTTCAACACCGTACCCGTATTCCACGCCTCATCATAATATTATGAGTGAATCTGTAACAGAATCGCTGGACGACGAACCAAAAAGTCGTTCCTGCGGAAACTTCTTACCAATTTTGTCGTTGATTCCACAAACGGTCATCAGCTTTCAGTACTTAAGTCCAAAAATGAAATTCTCCTGGTGGAGAAATAAAATCTCGTGAAGGTACGCTTAAACGACCATTCAGCAGAATCGTTGCTGATGGTCTTGTAGCGCAATTAAATGCTAAAAATTCTATGAAAACCTCTTACCTCGTAGTGAGTTCCCAATCTTCATCAATTAGAGGTATCCTGTCATTGTTACACTTATATGTCAATCAGTCTGTACCTCTTTGTTACTATAAAATAGGAAGACATACTGAAAGAACGCATGCAGGTAGACTATAAAGAAAGCATAAATAGTAGTTCTGTCGCTCCGTGAAATATATTTTGCGCGATATACAATGATTTTAAATACTTTTAAAATAATGTGTATATTGTATATTATGGTTTTATCGGATCCTCTAGTCCATGAAGCTTTTTCCTACGGTTTGTTAATTTATTAATAGAACGAAACGCATTGCCCTATCGCTCCGAATGGAAAATTCGATTACAATTTTCTCTCCTCGTAGCAATATTAGTTATAGAAATTTATTATGCTAAAATCAAAATTAAAATCAGTATGGATCTAATGAGAAACAACTTTATTAAATGTCTTTTCTAAAGAGATAGATCAGTGCAAATAGAATAGTTCTTATAAAAAATATATCTCTTTTTCTTGACAAAGAATTCGTGCTCGAATTAATTACATATATTTTCTCTAATTTTTGAAATATCAAATGCACAAGGTTATTTTAATTCAATGTTATTTGTGAAAAAAGGAAACAACTTATTGATCCATACGAGTTTTTAAAAGTATTAGACTTTTTAATGCGTACATCAAAATATAATTAAAATATTCCATGCGAATAACTACTATATGTGATATTATTAAAAATATGAAAATAATACACCGACTGGTGTTGTACAACATAAAGAGTTTAGATTAAGAATTTAGATTTCTTTATTAAATTAATTTGGATTCATTTTTTGAAATAGAAGGAGCATTAAAGTAGTTACGGTACTATAATTAAGCAAATCATTCCTATATGCGTGCGTGTATAGCGTTGCGTGAGCGATTGTGTACATGACGTCGTATTTCTTCTAACAGTTTTATTTCTCTGTGAGAAATATAGTTTATAAATTTGTAAAAAAAATTACATGACTTTTATTTGATTTATATTCTGGAATTTTCAGATTTTTATCAATGACTATTGACATTTTGTTATTTTTTTCTTATTTTAGTTTATTGTTGCCGCAAATACTCTCTACAAATTGAATTGTAAAACTTCATTTATAACTGTACGTTTGATTTAGTTTTACAATTATGCTATTCATTTTATATTTATTGAACAATAAATGTTTTTTTATCAGTACATGCATTCTATTACGTTTTATTTTATATTTCCAAAACTTATTATTTCATAATTGTAATGGAGAACAATTTTATAATTAGTAAAATATGCAGTAAAATAATTTCGTTTTTTTTTTCTGAAAGGAGGGAGGTATTCAGAGAGAAAGAGAGAGTGTGAGAGAGAGACAATAAGAATTGTAGCTCATCTAAAAATTTTGGTTCTTATGTATATAATATTTAACTTCATAAGCGTAAAAATGGTGTTAACAATTTGGTATCGGTAAAAAATGTATAATAATTATCTTTAGTCCTTAACTATAGTATAAAGTTTGTATTATAATTTTATTCTTCTTTTCAACAATATTGAACTCTTACATTGCATATGATTTATAAAAATTCAATGATAGTTAGAAGTCTGCACTTTTAACAGTACTAACTGGCTAATTATATAAATGAATAAATCATAATGTGGTAGGTAATATACATCATAGTTCCATTAAGTGCTTTCCAAAGTGTATTATCTTTTGCTATAGATTATTGTTGCATGTAAGGTAACTTGATTTCTGTATTATAATCATGAAATAAAGATTATATTTAGTCAATTGATACTGCGTAGTACTTATTCGTTTCTAATATATTGATTCCTAAATTCTATTGTATCAAACATAATTGTTTGCAATCGAATATATAGTAGTTAATTTTATCCTTGAAAATTTATTAAATTATAGTATCAATTTTAGTATGACCTTCTTTAGCAATGTGAATTCTGTTAAACATTGCACTGAATCTTGATCGCAATCCATGTATATTTTGGTAAGTTGTTTCCTGATTCTTCTGAACTTCATGAGTTTCCATCTCGAACTTGTTTTGAAGTTTATGTAATGCTAATAATGGTTAAGAAATATATATGTTAGAATAAATTAAAGCAATTAAAATATAAGAAGGAAACAATTTCTTATAGTTTTATATGTGATATCATTCTCTATAAGCAGTGATTTGTTACCTTTTCTTAAATCCATGTCATCCATTTCAACGTTACTAATTTTAGATAATTCATGTCTAAAGTTTTTTGTTATCTTCTTTCTAATATAATCAGCTTCTATTTCTTGTTTAGTTCGTGGTACTCTGAAGCGAAAACAACAGCAAAGTCCAATGAGTACGCTAAGTAAAATAGAAAGAATTATGCCAGCAAGTTGCCAAACTCTAAAGCCTGGTAACGCTTCATCTTCCAACCATTCTTCGACACCACCTTCAACACAATCTCCTGGACGTATAGCTATTTCATTAGGTGAACATGGTGAAAAGGATGTGGAAGATAAAACTGATGCAATAGTTGCCTCGTCCATTCTCTTCATAATTAGCAACTGAAAAATTTTAGTTGCTCAATAAGCTTTTATTTTGTTCAGATAAATTTTAAGAAATGATTTTCTCTGTATGAATAAGTTTTCATTTATACCAAATTTAGCTTTTATTCAAATAATATAAAATATTGTTTTCTAACTGTATGTTATTTAAAATAATAGTTCATTAATTTATTTCAATAAAAAATTGTGTTTCTTTGGAGTATTTCATCGTGTGGCTATGAAATGAAATGATTTTCTATTTTATAATTAAATAAATTTTTATTTAAATAATTTCTATTTTTATGTGAACACTGGTAACTGCAACAAAAATACAAATTTCTTTAGTGTCTTGTGTGCATTAACACATTATTCAAAGGTGAATATAAGCACTATATAGATTATTTGTAATCGAGTAATCAATTCTGGTATTAAATAAATTAATTTGTATAATGTTTTATTTCAAAGTGTTATTTTTTATTTTATTCCAAATTAAATATATTGCTAGTTGATTATCTTTTCACTGCAGAATCATGTTTTAAATTTTGTATAATTCTCAATCAAACTAAATGAACTTTTATTAAAGAAAAATATGTTTTTAAGACAATATTAACTATGCTTTTAAATAATAGTATGCTTTACTTAAAGTACCATATTAATAACACGTCATGAAAAGTGTACGCTTTTAATAATAAAAATTCGATGGTAATTTATAATACATATTAGTATGAATACTACAAAATTTGTACTAACATTGAAAATTGTAAAGGCATTTAATTATAAAATAAGTATAAAAACAATTGTTATAACAAAGATTTGGAAAAAGTATTGCTATGTACTCTATCCGAAAAAACACTTGCACTGATACTGTAAGGGATACGTATTATAGTTTTCGCGTCAATGTTAAATAAAAGGGTGTGGTTATTAATGAACGCCAGTACCCGGCACACCCTTATTTGCGCCTTAAACGTGCCTTTTCCAACCCTTACAACAGTTTTTGAATTACAAATCAATAGCTTATTCTATAACTAATTTTCATAATAAAACTAGATAAGTATTTTTTCAACAAATATGAACACAGGTATTATAAATATTTTACCTATTATACAGAATTAATGCTTTTATTATTTTACAATGATCATACGTTAATAAGAGTATGGATAATAAAAATAATTTATCAAAAAGAAAACACAGTGCTATGTTAAACATACAAGCAATATATCAATGTATTAGTTAATAACGTCCACGCATTTTGTTCTGATTTTATATTTCGTTGTACGTGGATTTTAAACAAGAAAACAATAGATCTTCATAAAATTATTAAACACAAAATACATTTACATATAAAAAGAAACAGAACATGCAACTGTACGTATTTTGAACACAAAGATCAATATTAATGTCGTTTAACAGCATTTGTCTTATACAGAAATAGTGGAACAAAAGATAATTCTTAACTTTGTTTATAATATATTCCCTGATTTCTCTGAAGACTTTATGTATTCTTGTAGTATTATTTTAAGAATTTTAATATAAAATGACCTTTTAATCATGCACTTGTCGCTGCATATATAACAATTTAGGTATGTTTACAGCGATGTAGATTTCTCTAAAGGACATTGTACTGTTTAGAGATGATGAGTAATGAAACTCTGAGATTGGAAGTTCCTAACTCATCAATTTTATGGGTTAAAACCTTCCATTACAATCAATGTGTCTTGCCAGAAGATCAAAAAGTTTCTAGCAAATCTGTAAGATAAATGAAACCTATGTCATTTATCCATTATTAAAACGATATTAGGAATGTAATTTTATGTTTGCACTCATTCCTTTCTAATGAACGTTCGACCCCTGTAAAATATAACATTTCCGAAATTTAGTAACTTAAAAAAAATAGTAACTTAAAAACACTTATAAAAAATACTTACGTAATAGTTTTCTTTTCGGTATTCTTCGATTGAGATCTCGCTCGATTTAATACTTTTAAAAAGTCTGTTGTTTTGGTACGCATTCGTGAATGAATATATACTTTACTACATTTAATATGATAGTGTAAATAATTTCTGAACATGTGTATTAAATCAATGGTATTATTACGAGCTTCCCTGTTTGTATGTCTTGGAAATAATACTATAAAAAACAACCAACAAAAATTAAAAATAAATGTATAAATTGTAATATGTGACAGGATACATTTTTACTCATTCTTATGGACTAGAATAAATCTTTATCATTTACCGAATGTAATATATCCAATGCAATCCCCAACTGCTGCTTCAGAATCTTGTAACTCTAATGGTGGTTCACGATGATTAAACAGAACTTGTGGAGCTGTGTGACTTGCCCGTCTTCCTTCTTTTAATTCTTGTAAAAATAATTTTCCAATAACCATATCATCCTCATCTTTGAATATTGTGCTAAATACCACTGTCACTCTATCACTTTTAGCTTCAACATACCTTGATATAAAGAATATAAATACATATTAAATTTTTTACCTGCTTTACATGTCACTACAAAATGAAAGATTTTATTCTTACATTGTTTCCTTATCTCTATATTGAATAACTGCTCTTTTCTGCAATTGTGTACCTGGTAAGTCATAATACTCTTCTTGAAAGTCAAAATACTTTTCAAAAACACTAGCAAAACAATGTCTTTTTAGAAGTGCAATTTTTTTAACTAATGATTCCCAATCTTCTGGTAAATTTTCCAAGTCTATTAACACAGAAACATTGTAATCTAAAAATAGAAATAAACAAGTTATTTAAATATAATCATGTTCTATAATTTATAACTATAGACAGAGTAATTATCGATATAATGATTTCAGTTGAAGTATTACCATTCTCAGGAGTTATTAGATAAGATCCATATTCACGTATAAGTAATTCATCAGCTCCATGTTCTTGTAATTGTTTATAAAATTTAAGTAAAATACTTATCTATAAAAAATTTAGTAAGTTAACAGGCTATAATGAATTATATTACACAGAAAAGTTGCAATCTAGTTTAGTTATGATAAACATGTTTCCATCACCATATTGCCACTTCAGAATACAAAATTAAATGATCAGTACATCAATATTCACCTAATTAGATAATTACCATTGGCAAAGTCTGCATTGGTTGATAAAAGCAAATATTGAATATTTAAATCAGTTATGTTTACTTTACATTTATTGTGACTATAATAGTCATTTATCGTAATGCTGTTAAAACAAATATAAATATGCTTCTATTAAATCATATGATTTTCCTTTTTAACATATGTTACTGTTAACTAATAAATGTAAATAATGGAAGGAAACAAATATGGGAAAGTTACTTGCAAATTCTTGCATATATTACACAACATCTGCAGTCTAGTTATAAGAGAAATTGTTCATTATATAAAGAACAGTATTTAGTCTATATATGTACTTACTCTAATTTTTGACTTGTCACCACTTAAATTAGAAATATGAAACAAAACTCCATCAAAATCTGCTATAACAACATCTGTGGATTCTGGCTTGTGACTGTAAAGAAAACATACCTTAATTATATTAAATACAAAACATTCACATTGCAAAGCGTTGCTAGAGTCAAATGATTTGTTCAAATATCATTATATATATTTTAATTGTTTGTTAACCTCATATTCTTTAATATTTTGATGAAAAAATCCTCATTTTGCACAAGTTATCTTAACTGTATATTTGTCAGTAAAATATCTTCATTACTATCTTAACAAGTCAAACCTGCTAAATGTTAAATATTATGAAAAACTGTTTGTCATAATACAAACAAATATTACTAAATTTACAATTTTCCATTTCACTTGAAAAACAATTTATATTGCAAGTTTATCTTAGAAGAACTTCTTCACATTATATTAAGTTATTGTTATTAACATTTAAATTGGACACCGCCCTAGCTTTGTAATCTGTAACTTTATCTTAGAAATACATGCAACATCTGAACCTTAAAAAAAAGAAAAAGTCTTACTTACCCTGACAAAGTATTTTTTATTTTGTTAGTTAATGTTTCTTCGACTATTCTGTTGTGTATCTCTAATAAAATCATTATTATATCTTATATTAATTAATTTTAACGTTACAACACAGCAACTACCAATCTACTCAGAAGTTTAACCATATATACACGATACTGACTAATTTCTAATCTCTTCTCTTAAACCAAGTAATCACTCGTTTAACATAGCCAGGTCACTTCACCGTGCATTCACCTACACCAACAATAACTGATTTATTGGACAATATTTATCTTATACCTGTTATTAACAATATCAAAATTTTGTTTGTTTATCTACCTCTACTTTTTAAAAATTCACACTACATAAATGAAAATTTCAGCAATTCATATGTAAAAGTGCAATGATGAAAATATTGCACTTACCAAATCTCACGAGAGAGTAACCTTACTATATAATGTATAAAAGCATTTAGAAAAAGCATGTATGAGAAAAAGTGATATTTGCGCCACCAACGGTGAATGAACGAATTAAAAAGAGCGCTCGACCGGTGCAAATTGTCACTACGCGGGCCTTTTAAATTTGCAAATTTAAAATTTCGAATTTTCTATATTTGAAAATTCGAAAATATAAAATTTTTAATTTGAGAATTTTTTTTTCTACAATTTTAAATTTCTACATTATTAAATTAAAAAATGTTTAAATTGAAGATATTTACATCTTTATGCGTTATAATTATGGAGGAGTATTGCCAGCATGCGTAAAAGTCCATATGAACATGAAGGAAAACTCCATCAATGAGCCATATAAAAAAGAATTATACAATTGTATAACGGAATTGCAGTGTTCATTTATCAGATTGGTATGTATCTAAGTATATATGTATACATATACATTGTATACGCACTATTGAACCTCTTTTTGAATGGTTGAACCTCCATATACACTGAACATATTTTTTATTGACTTGCATTCGTACTTCGCTTGTGATATACGCTCGTAAAATCAAAATGTTTTTGAAGGGAGACATGTAGATAATAAGGTTCCGATAATGTATGGATGTCATTTTCATTTAGATGTTTATTTATAAACGGGTGACATGACATGCGCCATGGAAAATAGGGCACAGCAATGGCTTAAAGAAGAAGAAAAGACCATCACGCATATAACTACTGCTGTTGTTTGTTCCGATGATCAATGTATTTTGCTGTAATATCTTTCGCATGTCTAAAAGTCGATCGCTCCCGTTTCAATGTAACGTTTATAATTGTTCAAGATACGTGCAAATCATACGCATTCAAATGTTGTGTTTGAAATTACAATTCAAATGTCACCAAAGCAACAGAGAACGCGTTCTCGATTCAAGGTAATGTTTCATTTTACGCCATAAATTACTTGCTCGAGGTTAATTTGTTTGGAATACATGCTATAGTTTACATATAATACTATACACATATAACAAATTTAATTTTATATATAATATCATTATTACATTTAATTAATATTTATATTACAGTGTAATTAATATTGTGTACTTAAGGGCAAGAGTAATTTTTTTTACTTTAATTACTAAACTTTTGTATAAAACGGGTTGAAACAAAGCATTTATTACATTTTGTAAGAAGTATACAATTATATATATATATACATTTTATTCACTTACAGTATGTCTCTTCATGTCTTATAATAAGTATTGTTTCCAATTATATTATTTTGTTAGTTACAATTTACATGTGCCTCTTCGTTGAAAGAATCAGTGTAAATTACATGATTATTGTTAGGTGATAACTCCATTTCGATCATTGGTTCTCTGTGGTGAAAGTAGACAAGAAATGGAAGATTGGCTTAATGCGATAAGAACGGTAACAGAGAATCGTCCTCAGACAGATTCTGATATTGCCGAAATGCTTAATGGTAATCATCATTGGCATGCAACTAGTCATGCAAGACCAACATATTGTAATATTTGCAGAGATGCTCTTTATGGTAAACAGAAATATTATTTATGAAATTATTTAATTTTTTTATGTGTAGAACTTTTTCTTTCTATTATTAGTATGTATTTTCTTAACTTTTCTACTAAATACAAGGTCTATAATAATACAAAACAAAAATTAATCAGACATAATTCTGAAATTATATAAACTAATTTATTTCAATTAATTTTTATTTTATTATTAATTTCTACTTTCTAGATATTAATATTAGAAATAATACGTAAGTATTAATTCATGTATCATAGGTGTTACATCCCATGGTTTAAGTTGTGAAATATGCAAATATAAAGTTCACAAACGATGTAGTATGAAAGCAATAAATAATTGCAAGTGGACCACATTGGCATCTATTGGGAAGGACATTATTGAGGACCAAGATGGTGTATGTATATAATCTGTAATACAGCCTATTTTTTTAACAATTCCTCTAAATGATTAATATGAAATATATACAATGTGTATTACATGCATAAAATTGTGTGGTCCATTCTTGCATTTTTTTATTTAGAACATTACTATGCCTCATCAATGGATGGAAGGCAATTTACCTGTATCCTCAAAATGTTCAGTATGTGACAAAACGTGTGGCTCTGTACTCAGGTATAAAATTATAACAATTTTGTATTAATTAGATTTCATAATTTGTATTTATTTCATGTTTCATTTATTTAGACTTCAAGATTGGAGATGTTTATGGTGTAGAGCTACGGTACATACAGCATGTAGACCTGCCATAAGTGTTAAATGTCCATTAGGACCAGCTAAATTGAGTGTAGTTCCTCCCACAGCATTGCATAGTATAGGTAATATAGTTTATCACATATTGATAATACTGCTAATGTTATTTTTCTAAATTGCGTAATATGATAGATATGCTATAAGTACAGAAATGTTCAGCAAATGGTTACAAATTGGTATCTGCTTAGTAGTCGTGGAAAAATCCCTAGTCGCTGGATAATAGTTGCTATTAAGTTCCAAACCTGCAACTACTAATTGAACATTACTGTATATTTGACATAAAATGGAGTTTTGCTATATGCAAATTTGTAGATTTGAAATTTCCAAATTTTTCAATTCATAAATTATAAAATGTGCAATAATAGGAACGGGCTATTAATGTATGTGCAGATGCTTATAACAGAGAAGTTAGTCAATGCGCTATATAAAAGATGATATCTTTTATTAAAGTCTTGTCAATTAATTTAGCATCAGGATATTAAACAGTATATAGCAATTGTACTGTGTAAGTACTGCTGTAACAGGTACATTTTGGATTCATTTTAAATGGTACACATAAATATTCAATAGGTAGTGATGAAGCTTGGGAAGCTATTAGACCTACTGGATGCAGTCCACTTTTAGTATTTGTAAATAGTAAATCTGGTGACAATCAAGGTGTTAAATTTCTTAGAAGATTCAAACAATTATTAAATCCAGCGCAAGTATTTGATCTTATTAAAGGAGGACCAGGACCAGGGTAAGGTTTGTTATAAATTGTTCGCTAATTTTATGAACACATAAATCTTATCAATAATTTATTATAAATAGGTTGAGATTATTTCGACATTTCGATCCATTTCGAATTTTGGTATGCAGCGGCGATGGATCTGTTGGTTGGGTTCTTTCGGAAATTGATCGTTTAGGGATGCATGTAAGTAGAAAAATGACATGATTCTTAATTTTGTAAATATTAGGTAATAGCATGCATTTAAATTTTAATTACGTACTGTACATATATAGATTTATATAGATTTATCTTAAGCATAGTTTTGCTATGCAGAGGCTGTAATGTTCTGTAGAGTTAATATTCAACTTTGTTCATGTGCACATACATAAGCATGAACATTAAATATGATTAGTATACATTTAGAAATTACATAATGATATGAGTCAAAAGTGTATTTCAGATTAAATATAATAAAAATGAAGTTTATTCTTCAACCATTGCATGTTTGCATTTTATTATGATTGTTTAGAATGTTATAATATCCTTTCATATATATGCAAAAATATTTTTACAATATAGTTTGCTTAGTCCTTCTGTGGAGATTCCATTATTATAATTTAGATTCATGTGAAAATATTTTTTTCTTCTCATACAATATTATTAGTACATTTAAAATATCAAGGTAAAAGTATATACGTATATGTACATGAGCTTTCAAATCCCAACTAGTATATGACACAATAATATGCTTTCGTTTCTAGTCCAGTACTTTAATAAATGTTTTAAATTTTATTAAATCTGAAAAAAATAATTATGACATTAATTAATAAATATTTCAGTTTACCTTTGCTAAAAACTGACACTAACTCTATCTTTAAATAACTCTGCTTAAAAACTAATAAAAGACTAAAACATTTAAAAACTAGAGAACAAATTTTATCCTTTAATTGTACAATGGGTTCTCGTTACATGACCTTGCACTAAGTTATAGATGAAGAAAAAATCTTGATTTCAAAATTTAAAGATATTTAAACATTATATAATAAGGACCCATATAACGAGATTACATTGTAGTGTTCTTAATGAGGAATTGTACTCTTTGTGCTATTTATTTTTTATTCCTAATATAGTAATAGGAATTCCACCATGCTTCCATCCTAATACAGTCATGAAAATTAAATTTGGATATTACTAATGTTATAGTATTTGCCAATTTAATTGTTCCTACAGATTCTCTATTGGATTAGCAATCAGTGTTTCAAGTGGTCAAGAAAATGAAGGATATTATTTTCTTTTAAATACCATTTTATTGTGTTTGCAGTATTTTGGGATTATTGTACATACCTTGTATGTTCTTCAAATCTTTAATAAAAACAGATAGGTTTTTCTAAAGAGTACTATATATTTTGCACCTATTATTTTCCTTTCAGTAGTAGTAAGATTTCATATCTAAGTTATTCATAATTGTAGCAGCTTTACATTATTATTTTCCACAGTAAATAATAGATGTGATATACAGTTTTGTATAACCTTTTTATTTCCTAATTCTAACAAATAAGTAGTTTCCTTTTTCTATTTGTTCAGACCAAATCTTCTTTGTTGTATGATCTATATATTTGCAATGCTTGTTTATTTTTTAAATTTTTATTGGTAATCTTCTCATTTTTAATATTCACAGTGTAACAAATTCCTTTGGTTTTCAATATCACGATATCACAAATAAGTCATCCTTCACAATGACAAAAACAATGTATTTTTCATATATCTACTTTATATCTTTAGAATAGACTTCAGAAGAAACGATCATGCTAAAAATGGATAAAAATCAGTATACTGATCCAGAAACATAAATTGCATCGTTTTTTTTTTCAATATCATTTACTATTTTAAGCAGTATTTTTGCATTACATTAATTTACAGATATTTCAATACATCAAACTTTATATAACTTCTGTAGAAGGTTTCATAAAAGGATGAAAGGTACTGTTTGGTTGATCTGGTTCTGATTGATTTGCAAGTGACAGATACTTATAACTTTTAATAAGTTTAAAATCTTTATGATTGAGTTATTAATGAAGATAAGAAGAGAATAGTTATATATTGTTTAAATTGCATATTTTACAGTTTGTTATTCGTGTAATAGTCCTTTATATAATGATTGTTGATATAAAATGTAAATAAAAATGCTAGTGTAAAGTGTAAATTATTAAACTATAAAATTTGTTTAATTCAAGTTTATTTAAGATTAATGGATTTGCATGTTTCACGGAAGGGTTAAATGAACAATGATGAAAAGCTTAAATATTTTCCACAGCATGGCGTGTTTCTTTTATAATTTTATTTCAGATGATACTGGTGTTTGGTATTAGGATTCTTTGTATGCGTGAAGCTTCATTAACTTTATTTGTAGATGGTAAGTGTAAAATAAGCACGCATTTTCTTAGAATTTTTTAATGTTTTCAATATTTGTCATTTAAATAGTATAAATATTTATGTATTACATATCATTTATATATCTCCAATTTTATGATTTGAAAAATATATCAGTTATTTGAAGAAATTTATGACAATTTTATCAAAATCAATGAAATCTTCGTATCATCTTCATTATTACCTTCATTATTATTCTGTTAAGACAATGGAGTTACATTGAGAGATTTTTCGTTTTTAAATTTTTAAAGGAATTGTGTTGGAACAGACTGTACCACATGTAGACATTCAACCATGAAGTTTATTTCAATTGAAATTTCTACTTTTGTTTTGGTAAGCATAAAGCTCTGTTATTTTGCAACAAGAAAGTCTATTTCAATGGAATTCAAAAGTTGATTGAGTTTGATTTGCAAAAATGTATTGCAGTAAACTGAGATTATGTCAAAAAGCAGTTGGTAAACTTATACAGTATATATTTTCCAATATTCTTTTTTGGAATGTTTAACTATTGCTTTGCTTATTTGCAATGTATGTTGCATAATAGGTAAAAATTTATATATTCTTTAATATAAATTACTTCTCAAAGTTTATGTAGATTTGTCATATCGTATGTTAGTGATAATACTTAGTTTGTAACATAAGTATATTACAAATCATTATTGATATGACAATAATAAATATTTACACTAACTTCGGGATGTTTATATACATGAATGTAATTGTTAACTATTTTTTAATGTATGTTTCTATAAATACTGTAATAAAATTAATTTTTTTACATAAAAATTTAAAATAGAAGCAGTGCCAAGTTGGAGTACTACCTTTGGGAACAGGAAATGATTTAGCACGGGTATTGGGTTGGGGGTCTTCTTGTGATGATGATGCTCATTTACCCCAGCTGTTAGAAAAATATGAAAAAGCAGGAACAAAAATGCTTGATCGATGGAGTGTTATGACTTTTGAACGCAGCATATCTTTACCATGCCACAAAGGTGTGTTAAGTCCATCTAATACAATGTTGAAATCCAACATTGCCCATCAATATGAGAATAATATTGTTACTTACGTGACAAATATCCTCGAATCGGATCAGGAAAATGTAGTCTTGTCTAGTATTACGTAAGTATTTTCCAAAACGATACACTAATGTACTCCAGTGAAGTTTTGTTTTATAATACTGATAGGACTGTAGAAACTGACAAATTATGAAAAGGGTCCTTTAAGTACAATTTTTTCTCAAACTTACAAACTTTGAAATTGTTACAATTGAAATTATATGAACTTGAATGTAGTACATGCAAAAATAAACATTATTATAATGAGACATATTATTTACAGAAGTTTGTCTGACACAGTAAAAGATTTTGCAACATATATAAGGGAGAACATAAACTCAGAGGACCAACAAATGGAAGACAAATGTAAAATACTTCAAAAAAAGCTTGATTTATTGTTACAAACTTTATATAAAGAAGAAGGTTACTTAACTGAAAGTGTAGAAGATGTCGATAATATTACTTTAAATATAGACATTTCTGTTTCACCTGATAGCTGTGAAAAAGGAGTGCTGGAAAAGCCAGAAAAAGACATAACAAATTTTAAGAGGCTTCAAAGAAGAAGACAACATATGGAGAAAGAATGTGTAATATCTAGGTAATTATTACACTTTACCATTATTGTCTGATTGTTTTTCTTTTGTTTGAACAAATAATTATACTTTTACGAATCATTTTTTATTAAAATTTTGCATGTTTGAAGAACTATAAATTTTGTCATTGTCTATCATTCCCCTCTTTGTTAAAAATAGGAATAGCAAGTTCTCTATTATTAAGTGACAAATTATTTTGTGACATTGTATAAAGTATCATTTTAATCCTATTAATTTTAGTCATCTTTATCGAATTATAGGGTAAATAGTTTGAAACGAATTATAAGACATCTAGTGGAGTATTCGCAACTGGCTATGGGTGATCAAATTAACACAAAACATACTTCCAAAATAACAGATACAAGTATTTCATTAGATGATAGTACCCTGTTACATTCAGTGTCAAGTAAGATTATATACAAATAATCTTTTTCGGTGCTTATGTAATCTATTTAATTTGTTTGCTTTATAAATTAACAAAATACATTGTAGGTAAAAAACAACTGGATATTCCTGGTTTAAAAGTGGACCATGTTGACAATTTATCTATTGAACCATTAATAGAACCAATAAAAAATACAGATAATTTAACATGTACTAGTCCTACTCCTAACGTAACTTCTTTAAGTCCAATGCCTGATCTTAGGAGAGATTCTCAGCCTGAAGAGCTATTAACATTACCTGCTCCTGACGATTTTGCTGATAGCAAACGAAATAGTGACAATTTTCCACAAGAGTAGATATCTTACGTTTCATATCGTGTATATATATATATTAACAAAAATGGAAATTATTTTTTAATGAAATTTATACAACACAATAATCTTTAAATCTTCTTATTACAATATAAGTTATATATTGTGTAAAGAACAAAAATAATAACATATGTATTGATTTTTGTTTTTAGTTCACTTGATTTTGATGTGCCTACAATGGAATCTCAGTCTACTAATGATCAGCAAGAAATGGAAAATCTAATGTCTAATGATCAACAAATATCCGAATCTAATAATATAAAATTTTCTTCGGAATTTCAAACTAGTGTTACAAGAACTACATTTGATACGAGTACACCATCAGATGATGCTACAATGCAAGATACTATTATTTCTCCTGATACAGAGTCATTCCAATCTAAGCATCTATCTCCAGAACATACACAACAATTTGAAAATAGGATAAAGTCTGATAGTAGAGGAAGCTGTAGTAACAGCATTATTAGTACAGATAGTACAATCTCTGATACATTGGATTTTAAGAACTATGTAATGCGAAGTAGTGACAGTGAAATTGGTAAGTGACAAATAATAAATTTTAATAATTTTTTTTAATTTTGTTAAATGTATTTATTTCAGTTCGTATAAGTAATGATATATTTGATTGCACAAGAAGGTCTGATAGTTCCGATATTGGTCATATTGATTCTCCTGATAATTCAGAGGTGCTTACTAGTGATATACAAAATTCTGAAAGTTTAATTGATGATTTAAGTTCTCTTGGACAAGATTTGATTAGCACAATGATTGGAGAAAAATACGACTCTGTGAGAGAATGTTTAGAATCTAAACAGATGGAGAAACCACAGAAACCTTGTAGTATAGCACAGTTTGTAGAAGGCAACGATATTGCTAAACGATCATTTAAGAAGCAAACGACAAAGAACTCAGTTACAGAGGCCGAGGTAAGTTATTTACTTATAATCAATATTTCTCCGTTTATACAATTTTTATGTTGAATGTTTTGAAGTACAATTTAAATCTTGTATTAATTCTTAATAGAATAAAACCAAGCATAACATAGAATCATTTGAACAGAACAGTAATGATTCTCGAGATGGCAAAGCATCCGATTTGTTAAGTCCTGTATGTTGTTTTACTGTTTCTGCGGATCCTACCACAACAAATGAAAAACCCAGTAATTTCCCACAAACGATAAGTGTTATAATCAATCCTCCTAGTCCTTCAACATCAATTGAAAGTCAACACGATTCAGACAAGGGATATAAAATGAGTCCGTATTTAAGACGATACAATGATGAAAGCATGGAAAAATGTAAGTTAACATTCCATACATTAGTCAATTGACCAATATGTTTTTTAACAATGTTTTATAGTTATTTAAATGAGCAATGATGAGATCATTTAATTCTCTGATATATGTGTTAAAATTTATACAAATCACTACCAAAAATTGTATTATTTATATTAGATACACCTCATGATAATAATTTGGACTACCTCAATTTTATCATAATTTGCATAGAATATATGAGGTGTGAAAAATGTACTATGTTACATTGTAAAATTTCTGCATATCATACATTTGCAATAATTGTTTTTAAATTTTTTGTCAGAATTTAGTAACGTCCTTGGTAATAAATAAAATATACTTCCTACATTAGCGATAAAACTCAAATGAGCTTAAACAGTTATGGAGTTCTTATAAAAACATATGCATTCGTACTCTGTATTTTCATTGTAGATGTATTCCTTAACTCTGAACATTTTTATTTTTTATATAATTTGTTATAATTTGTTTATTAATTATTTGCGATACTTCTTCTAATGTTATTATTTGTATTTATTAATCGGTTTCATACATAATTAGTAAGCGTAGAGCTACCAGAATCAGGTTTTTCTCCTCAAGCAACTCGGCGTATTAGTAATGGAAGTTTGTTAAAAGCGTCAGAAGTAGTCTCTCTAGCTGCTACAACTGCAAGATTTGATGGTTCCAATGCAAATTTGCGCCATGAAAGAGTAAAATCTGTTGACAAAACTGAAGATGTTAAAAAACTTCCAATTATTAATCCTTTAGTACAATTACCTATGTGGCCAAGTAAGTAAAAATGTTTTACTTTTGTGTAACAAATAAATATTTGATATTTTTACAGTACAGTAGTATTTAACTGCATACTATATTATTTAAGACTTAATCGTTTTATGTCTTTATCTTTAGATGTTAGTGGTGGATCAGGTCTTATCAGTCAAGCATTGCTTGCAAATGCAGATGCACTTTGTGCAGCAGTATCACCATTAATGGATCCCGATGAAACTTTAATGTGTGTTACATTATTTTTTATTTATAAAATATACGGTGACTTCTTTTATGTGTTACATATGTAATTGTTTCTTAAATTAATATAGGGAAGGTTATTTTGAACGGTGCGTTATGAACAATTATTTTGGAATCGGTATTGATGCAAAAATTAGCCTAGATTTTCATCATAAAAGAGAGGAACATCCTGAAAAATGTCGATCACGGGCAAAAAATTATATGTGGTATGGTGTATTGGGATCGAAACAATTATTACAAAAGACATACAAAAATCTTGAACAAAGAGTACAACTGGAATGTGATGGTCAACGTATACCATTACCATCTTTACAAGGAATTGTTGTATTAAACATTCCAAGGTATACGTATAGATAAATATCTGTATAATTGTATATGAATACTTTTGGTAGATACAAATTACTATTTTTTTCTAGCTTTATGGGTGGTACTAATTTTTGGGGAGGCACGAAAGAAGGAGATTTGTTCTTGGCTCCTTCTTTTGACGATCGTATATTAGAAGTTGTAGCTGTATTCGGATCTGTTCAAATGGCTGCATCACGACTTATTAATTTACAACATCACCGAATTGCACAGTGTCAAACAGTTCAAATTAATATTTTGGGGGAGGAAGGAGTACCCATACAAGTTGACGGTGAAGCATGGATACAGCGACCTGGTAGCATACGTATCATACACAAAAATCGTATGCAAATGCTTTACCGAAATCGAGTAAGCAACATTAATTCTTAATAGATTAAGCATATACAGATTTAAGAATAATTACAATATAGATTCCATTTTTTTAAAATGTAGGCACTCGAAACGTCTTTAAAAACATGGGAGGAAAAACAACGCAATACACTTAATGCAATATCTCAGTCAGCGTCTACTTTAAACAGTACACAATTACAATTGCAGTCGCAATCAAAAGCTCCCTTACAAATACAGAGTAAGCCAGCACATTTAAACGACGAAGAAATGTATATTTTGCTGGGTTTTATCGAGACGGTTACAACCTTAGTTAAATGGGTGGAAGTTCTTATTATATCACATCGGAGCTTGGAACCTGATTTATCTCAAGTTGCAGCACGAACATCTCAAGCACTTAAACAAGTTCGTCCAGATGGAAAAATATTACAAGGAGTTAGTATTTTTTTATAACATTATCAATTAAATTTTTAGCATTCTTTAGAAATCTTTTTTAGTCGAAATCAATTTGTCATAAAAAAAATTCGTAAGGGAATTGTGTTGACATTGATTATAATCAAATATTAATTAGTGCAGTAGACGAATCATTTATCAATTGTATCAAATATCGTTTAATAGGACAATTTAAGACCAGTAGTAACAGAATTGGTATCGAGTGCAAGACAACTTTACGAAGATTCCTGTGAATTACTTAGAGATAAAGCACATAATTTGGTGCGTATTTTATAATTTGTGTTTATTCTTGTGTCTTGGAAACAATTTATTAATCATTAAATTTGTTTAACATAGAAGTTACGAGAAGGTTTACAGAACAACTTATCTTTTTCATTAGCCAATATGGAACAAGAATTAAAAAAATGTACATTTGATGAAGGTGGCACAGGATTAGTATACTTACAAAATTTAACATCAGACGAACAGGTATGGATTTGATTTAAAATAATGTTTTAAAATGTATTCAGCTATTTTTAATTTTATATCATATTACATACTTACTGCAATAAGCATTAATAAATTAGCATAACATTGCAAATCTTTGTTTTAAGGGAGATAAAAAAAATCGACACAAAGGTTTGTTCTGGTTGAAATTTCGACGTTCAGGCGGTAACTCTGGATCGCACCCTGCTCGGGAGCAAGTTACTACATGGGGTGTGCCTGAAGTTTGTTCTTGGTTGGAAAATCTACAATTGGGTGAATATACCGACAAATTCGTTTCTCACGATATACGAGGTAGGGAATTATTATCATTAGCCCGTAGAGATCTCAAAGAACTTGGTATTACTAAAATAGGACACGTTAAAAGAATCTTACAAGCTATTAATGATTTAAATAATTAGGTATACGATTTGAATATTTCAAAGTATAAACCATACAATCAATAGATAATATATTATATTAATTAATAATTATCGAAAAATAAAAAATTATAAAGGTACATTAATAATTCATATAAATCATTTGAAGACTAGAACTACAAACGTTATGTAATACTAAATATGCAATATAAAAAAATGTAGATACTCTCATGCAAAAAAGGCACTTACTGTGACATAGCAGTGTTATAAAAATTATTTTCTACACTGTTCTAAGACATAATAATGTTATTAGTGCCAAACTGTTAATGTAACTTTATGTTAAGCATGCTATAATCATACTTAATATAATGCATTTTAACGCAATGCCATCGTAAAATAACATTAATTATGCTTTTATATAATGAATAAGATTTTAACGATAATTTAATTAACTGAAAAGTAATTATATTTATTCCTTTATATACTATACAAAAATTGAAGACTTCAAATACTATGTATTAATGTAAATCGTATGTATAAGTTTAGTGTATTATGCCATTATTTATTACTTTTTATATTTGTTAGATATTCAGAATTTCACAATATTATTTTAAGTTCATTTAAAACAGTATTAATATATTTAAAAATTGCATTCTAAATATTAGATATGAACTAAGTATTGTCAATTATATCATTTATATAAGTCATTCTACTTGTAATTTATATTAATTTACTGTGATTTTAATTCTCTGCGCAAAAGTAGTAATGTTTATATTCTGTGAGTATGTATATTCATATATGTACTCACACAATATAGATATACGCTCGTATAATATAATGAAAAAAATACTTGAAATAAAAAGTTATTTTTTTTACATTGCTTAATAGTAAAATTCAAGTATAAATATTGAAATGTTACAAAATATACGTTTTTTTTATAATATAATAATTTCACTAATGAACATTACTGTGCATTGAGTTATATTTGTTCTTGAATAATGTTGGATTGAATTGAATCTTGAATTGTTTGATAAAATGGAAATTAAGAATTAGCAAATGCATACTGTGATTCTTTAACAAATATAATATGGGTTTATAATTGTTTTTTGTAGTTAATATGTTCATTTGTATTTATATACATAACAGATGTATTTTTAATGTATCGTGTATTTAAGAAGTATTTAATTTCTGAATATTTCTATAATATGAGTTAAAATTATTTACCTCACAATCTTTTATTGTAGATTTTATAAAATGAATTAAAAATACCATACGTTTGTAACAATTCATTTATAATTAATATTTTTAAAATATCAATGATACAAAACTGGATTATGGTACATGTTATAAACTGTGAATTATCAGGTAAAACCCATATAATATGTGAAGTAACTAAAGCCAATCAAAATATTAATAGTAAACAATTGAAATCAATTGTTATTATATATTTTTGTTATTTATATTGAGAAATTCATTTATACTTACGTCTGATTCATATTAAACTATATTACATATGTATACATGTATGCACACATATGCTTAATACTTCCGCGGACGGTAAAAATTTCGATAAAAAATAATACGAAAATACCTAATGCATCAGTTGGTCATTACTTGGAAATGCATACTAATTATAAAAACTGAAGGTTATTAAAAATTGAATGAATAACGATTAGCTTTAAAATTTGTATGCTATGGCATTCATGTCCGCGAACGTGTTATTTATATAAAAGTATATACGTTATACATATATATTTCACTGTGTACATGTAATTGTTCTGAAATTTTTGTTATGTCTTACTGCTTCATAATTATAACATTTTATCACTTCTAAATTGCTGTCACAAATTTGTACTTAAGAAACATTTTAATGTATAACAGTATTTCTAATCAAAGTGAGATTTAATCACTATGATCATATACAGGGTTGTTTATGCAACTGTTCTAACTGTTTTCTTAGTGTACCTAGAAAAAAATTTGGTAGAGATAATATTTTTCTCTAATTCCATAGAGAAATGACTCAGACTATGATTCGTAACAGTTGCATTTGACCTGTATAACAATTGCTAAAATAAATTAACAATCATGATAATGATAATAATAACATTGACAATGATAAAGTAAAAAATAACGCGTGTAAAACACCCGCCAATGGCAATAAAAATATCATGTACAAATTTATCGGAGAAGAAACAAATTTTTAAAATGTATATGTTTGAAGGGAATGCTGTTACTATAAAGGCAATTGAAGGAATGTGCGATTGACGAAATTTAAATGTATGAGATTCTTCTAAATAGTGCGTTCATTAAATAGAAAAGTATGTAATATAATTTCTTGTAAAGAAGCACATAAATTAATAGTATTGCACTAATGGCTGTTGCCAGTATTTCCATTACAGCTAACTTATAAACACATCTAAACAATCATTATCTTTCAAAGATATATTATTATTGTCTGCGACTGAATTATAAGAGTAAGGACGAGTATTAGGACGATTTTTGGAAGTAATTTCATATATTATAACTCTATAAACAAAAGTGGAATGTTATTTAGTTTAAGACTACATACAGCACAGTATGGATACACATTTTTAATAAATTGTTGTTTGGGTTATAACATATCACTTTGCTCCAAAAAGCTGTTCTGATATTTATCTCTCTATTAAAGGTTGAACACTTTATACGTATATTTCCTTCTATTGTTTTTCATATTCTTATAGAATAGAATAATGAAGATTGAAGCTATATTAAAGAGGTATTGTTTATGGTACAATACATTGATGTTTGACAAATACTCCCATCTGTGCACACATGACCTATACATGCACAAGTATACATTTGTTTATAAATTTGATATTAACGTTATATTGCATTATTGCACTATACAATAGTATGAAATGTTGTATTATTATTAATGGTGGAAAGCTGCCAATTGTCACTATCCTTTAACCTTCGGATGTCAAAATGTTAATGCTAATGGCTAAGACAATTATGACCCGTACTAAGATTTTATACATACATTCTAAATGAAAATTGTTGTATATTTTATAAACTTCGATTTTCATTTGTAGAAATGTCATTCTCTTGTTATCATACTGTATAATATAGAATAATGGAAATAGGAAGTATATGTACTTGTTATAAGTTGGTAATATTCGTTTAGCAACATTATAGTTCAGGCATGAAATTTCATTATCTTATACTATATGTTCATTATAAATATGTTTTTTTACAAATATTGCATAAAAAAATTGTAGAATATACAAGAATCTGTAACAATATGTACATACAATAATACATAAACGGAATTACCAACATTGTGTATTCGACTGTCCATTAACAACAGTATTATACCAGTTATTTCATTTTACATTATTTTTATAATGTTTATGTTGAAAACATCAATGAATTCGAACACAGTTTTAATTTCAACAGTTTAAAACATACCATAATTGCAAATAAATCGATGATACTGCAGTATGAATCTTAAGTGACTTCATGATGGACATGCGAAGGTTAATGATTTAATACACCCTTGTTATATATACTACATATATTATAATGTTTAAATCCAACTTGCATATATATTTTTATTTCATTTCCATAACGTTTAATAGCAGCAAAACATCCAGATATTAAATGAAGTATTAACATCTACATAATTTCTATGTGAAAAATAAGTTTCCCTTTTATATTATTTATGCATGGATATTAGCTATAATGATAGCTACAAGTAATAGACTTTTAATTATTTTTTCTTTATTATTGTTATGATATATTACTATTTAATATATAATGTATAGTGTAGATTGAATATGACAAAATGCACATATAAAACAAGCAGATGCTTCTACATGATTCCTTCTTTGTGATGTAATTCTATAGCTATGCAACAGTAAAATTAAACAAAAACTTTCAGATTAAATGTCAGTAGACTTATTGAAACATATAATTTTATAAAACCTATCACTTGTCATCTTAAATCGTAATGCAAAAAATTTAAAAATATACTTAATCTTATTAATCAATAAATTAAAAATGTTAAAATACATTGAAAGAGAAATCTATAATTCAAAATAGCCCTAGCATTTTGAATAATTCTAATGCTCTTTGTAGAAGAAAAAAGTACATACATACTTCATTATATGATATTTAAATTGTTTTTTAAATTTTGGTTCTTTTTTAAGGATAGAAACTATGAAATAATAATGTTCGCAATATAATAGCAAAACTATTCTAACTTATAGAATTTGATGTAATACTATTTGATGCCTTGCCTTTTTAAATCTTATCAAATGCTCAATTTAAATCCCAAGGTTAACTCTTTTGTGTAGATGCGTGTTTATGTACGTATGAATAAATGAATGAATAAATGTATGTACGTATGTGTGCATGTATTTATATCTAAAATGTTTTATTAATCCCAATGTAAAACTGCAAAGACAAAAGTGCCTCTCCTCAAATTTTCTAATTCTAAACGTGTACGTACATAATTGACATTATGTTATCATGTATTATCTTCAAAATTGTATTATGCATTCCAAATTGTATATCTGATATTGTAAATAATAGTGAACTAGAAAACTAATTAGCATGTAATATTTATTTAAAATTATAGCTGAAATTAAAAGATAGTATATTTCCATTAGTTATTTTATTTAAAGAAACTATTATCTTATAGCAATAAAATTAAGAGTAAGGAATGAAAACTATATGTAGCAAAATGTACAAATATTTTCATGTACAGCTAATATTATTGACAGTCTTGCATATGTTCTAAATGTAATGCGAATGAAATATCTAAATGTTCTAGAACAAAAAGCATTTCATGTACTTGATATCCTTGTATCATTTATTGAGTCATACAATGCATTAAATAATGCAACATTTGAATTATATATTCTTAAACAAAATAATTATATACAGTCATAAATATATGTACTAATAATATAATTATTTTTCTTATAATTTATTATTTAATTCTACATGTAAGTAACACAGCTCCAAAAATATGTTTAACAATGTCTTTCTCAGAATTATTAAACTAAACGTTATAAATTTAATATTGTATAAGTTGAACATGTTTAGCAAACCAGTTTTATAATAAATAAAACTACGTATTTTAATTATGTAGACTCTACATTGTAAAAACAACTATTTTCGTTTAAAATAGTTGAAACTGTAATCATATAATAAAAGCATACTAGTAGGAATCTCACTTAAAGAATATCTTTTATTTATTCATTACTTTGTAATAAATGTTTCTATTGTTTTTATTGTCATAAGTTACTTATATATCAGAATTCTATTATAATATCGATATTAAATACCTAGACTGTTTAAAAAAATATGTACATCATGAAAACTGCAAGTTATTGGTATCAAATAAATGGAAAATTCCATTAATAATAAAAGTACTTATGTATTTAATAATAGATTTAAATATAAATTTTTAGTATTTAACGTAAAAAACCTATTTCATATATACATAATATAGGTAAAATTAAATGTTTCTTTGACGATTGCACTGTATAATCAGATTGATGTTCCATCAATTTCGTTCAGAAACTGAATAGATATCTAGGCTTTTTCTTCTCTTGAAAACGTTCACCGTATGATATTATGCCCCCCAACATTTTATTATATTTTTTATAGTAAAATATATTATTAAATGCAAAGCATAAATATTAAAATTTAATGTCAATCACGAACTTACAAATTCACTTAATTATATGTTCAATTTTGGAGAACATAACGATTTATTCTGAATAGTGTGGAGTCCTTTCCTAAAATTTCAATCATCTCACCAACTGGTGGACCCTTCTAAAAAAGTAAAAATATATTAGATGTATAGAAACATTGAAATAAATAATTAAAATATTTAATACTTGCATCTAAACCACTAAGAATAAGACGCAGATTCTTCATGAATGTTGAAAATGGAATTTCATGTTCACTAGCAAGTTCTATCAAGTAGGTATGTATCCATGCCTTGTTAAAATGTTCAGTGTCAATTTCAAGCAACTTTTTATTTAATATTTTTAACGCATCTAGTATATAATGGAAAATAATAGCCTTCTTATAACGGAAAAAAATAGTTTTTTTACATAATAAATTGGAACAAATAAAAATTATACCTGAATATTCTGAATGAACTTTATCTTCAGATATAATTGGAATAATCCATACAAAGTTCATATCTGGAGACACTAAATCATTCAACTTCGTTATTCTACTCTGTGCCCATTTCAATATCGTAATTATGTGATGATCATCTAAATGCAAAGTTCCATCAATTTGTCTAAAAGAATGTTTAAAATATTTGAAAATAGTAAAAAAAACTTAATGTCTGTAAAATAAAGTTAATTTCATACCTTCCTGAAAATGTTTCCGTAACAAGATTTCTAATTCTTTCAACTAAAAATTTATTGTTTTTTTCATTTGCTAATAATTTTGATATTTCTAACTTATTAAATTCTAATAATTTCGGCGGTGAAAGTTTACTAGAAGCCACTTTTATTTTAGAAATATCAAACTGAAACATTACAAAAAAGAAATGAAACAAAATACCACACATATATTGTATGTGTACATGCCTCATATACGTATGAATTAAATTAAATTTAATTAAAACTTTAATACAGAAGCATACTTGTTTAATTAATTCTTCATAACTATCAATATAATAAGCTCCACCTCTATTATCAAAACCACCGCCTGCATGAATAACATAATTCAAAAGTGCTAATGGAAAGATTCCATCTTTTCTAAAATACTCAATGCTTATATCATTTTGTCTCTTTGATAGTTTTGTTCCATTAGAATTTAATATTAGTGGTAAATGCCCATATATAGGAGGGGTCCAATTAAATGCTCTGTAAAAATATAATTTTTATTTTGTTATATTATATGTATATAAGAATAATATTTATACTTACTTATACATCATTATATGTTTAGGAGTAGACACTTGCCACTCAATTCCTCGTAGCACATGAGATATTCCCATTAAATGATCATCAACAACATTCGCAAAATGATAAGTTGGGTAACCATCTCCCTTAATAATAATTGGATCTCCTTCTCTGCTTCCAATATCATGTTCTATTTTACCATATATTATATCATCAAAATGTTCTATCTCAGAGGATAACTGCAACAATAATGTATCAAAATGAGTTTTTGAAACCATATTAAAGTAAGCTATATTATTTGATATTATTTTAACATACCTTGAATCTAATACAATAGGGATCTCCTTTACTGAGTTTTTGTTTTACTTCATCATGAGTTAAATGTCGACATCTATTATCATATTTAGGCACTTGTCCACATTTTATAGCTTCTTTTCTCAATAACTGCAATCTATTTTCTGTGCAAAAACAGTAATATGCAGACTGATTATTTATAAGTTGAAGCACATGTTCCCTGTAATTGAATGAGTACAATTTTTGATGGCATATTCAGAATATGAATAATTTTAAATAAAATTGATTAGTACAACATATAAATAAATGAAATGTTCAATTTAATAAAAATCTTTCATTTCTCAAAATAAAAACTAAATGATTTATATCTCTATCATTTTTAACATACTGATATATTTCAAGTCGTTTTGATTGTAAATAAGGGCCAACCGGCCCACCTCTTAGTGGATCTTCATCAGGTATAATTCCAGCCCATAATAAATCATTTTCAATATTTTCTATTGCTTCAGGTATACACCTAGATTGATCTGTATCTTCAATTCGTAAAATAAATGAACCATCATTAGCACGAGCAAATAAATAATTGTATAATGCAGTTCGTAAACCTCCTATGTGCAAAAATCCTAGAAATAAAATACATTTTGTGAACATCAACAACAAACTGTTTGAAAAAGAAATGAAATATGTGAGAATAAAAGTCAAGCATTAATACAAGTATTATTCTTGATATTGTTTTGTAGTAAATTAATGAAAGAAGAACATAATCATTTTACATACCAGTTGGGCTAGGTGCAAATCTAACTCTTACTTGAAACTTTTTAAAAAACCTTTTCTGTATAAACTGTACATGTGTGATACGAAATATGTTACACTTCATCATATCTTATATGGTTATAAAGTGATAATTAAAATTTTATTATGAATTAAATTTCTAAAAAATTGCACTAGCTTAGATCACAGGGAAATATGTATGGTCGAACTTTATGAAGTACATTCGTATAAGTAATCTATTTTTTAAATACGCTAATTATATACATGAAAATAGGTTATCGGGAGCAATCATTTGCGGCGTTGCTTATGTTCCAACATTAACTAAAGAGCATGTAACGCGTGAAATTTAAACGTGGAAATCAGGACGCCATCAAATAATAGTAATGAGCTCAGGAGAGTTTATGTAACGTTTTGTTTTATTAGAATTGCATATACACAAGTAGTGCAAACAATGAATTCGAGAATCAAAACTCCCTCCGATACGTATGGAGAGCTAAAACATATTGGTTGATTTTCATGTCTTTCCGGAAATCGCTCTCTGAGCTAGGACCTTACGAATGCGGATTCAGTACAACCTATTGCTGCGTTCTTCTGCTGATGATACTGAAATTACTTTTGCGGCACATATGAAACAAGCATTCTTACTTCTGATGCGTGTTCTATGAGTTATAACGTGAAAAAATACGTTGTGTAAAACAGATATTAAAATAATAACTTCGTTTACTTTTAGTAATTTCTAATGTTTATATTTTAAAAGTGCCGTGAAAAATACACGTGCATACAAATGTATACATGTATATTTATGATACAATATAAATATATTTTGTACTTCAAATGTTTTATTTACATTATATAAGAAATAATATAATAATATAAGAATATATTCATTAATTTTCAGAAATATTCCTTTTCTTTTAAATAAGACAGATTTAAATATATAATCTTATACTATCATTTTATTTGGACATTTTTAAAAATTTATTTATCGTATATATCTGATACGTGTACACGTATGTATAAAATAAAAAGAAACCTTAATAAATTAAAAGGAAAAAATATTTAAATCATTCATTATGGAATAAATGTTTCAAATTACTGATTATAGTAATAGTTGTAATTTTCAAAAATATTTAAAGTATTAATAATGTATTACTCTGCATATTTCTAAATGAACAAATACATACGCTATTTTGTCACAGGATCTGTCACAACATGTTAATAAGCAAAAGTTTCACTAGTTAAAGAGAATGTTTAAAATGATATAAAAGTTGCAGCCATCTTTTCTTATTTTTATACAATTTGTAGCAGTGAATAATGTTTTCTTAGCACGATATACTTATAATATGCGCTTATAAGAAAGTATTTGCAATGAAATATTTACATTTGGCGCTGATAACAAGTGATTGGTCGTGTTAGTAATTAATAGTGATAGAAGAGTGCGCTTTAGTTGCAGGCTAAGCGCCGCAGATTTCGCGCGGGGCGGGTGTTGTCATTGTATTTTCACGTGACAAAATAAATTTTCGTAGGATATTTAGTCATAAATCGCGTGAAAATGCCGCCGAAAAAGCGGGAGAAAGAAGTGGATGGACAAAGAGGTCCTCGAATGGATCAAATACAAGCAGATCACGAGCTATTCCTACAGGCCTTCGAAAGTAAGAATTTACAGATATAATTTTTCTTTTTTATGTTTTGTCGTAATCTAACATTAGTTAATATCAAGAAATTTAACGATTAAACACTTAACAATTGATTTCTGTGTGAATGTTTATTACGAATGTTAGCAGTGATCGTACATAACCCCATTTGGTTAGAATGTACCAAGCGCCGATCTTCGCGTCGGTACTTTTCGTTCCCTCCTTTTACGTCAATTCACACCGACACCTGTCATTCTTTTATGGTGTTCTATAATTTTTTATTTTGAACAATCCGAATTGAATGAACTATTTTAATTAGGTATAATAGATATCGTGTAGTTATGATATCTATTCATTTTCCAATATTATCAATCGTTACACGTAATACTGTTTTGATACTGATAAGAGTAAAACTCTTTTAAATTATTACGAAAATAACATACGCTGATGTATTTAAAATGTTATGAAAGTAATATGTACTCTATAAATATTTATCAAAATTTGGTTAAATATATACAGTACTGTAAATTTGATAAAAATTAATAAAAAAAGTATGAATGTGAAATTGGGGGATGAATAAAGTTCTTGACTCAAATGCTAAATACAATTTAATACACTATGTAGTTAATGTAACTAATTGCCCTGCTTGTAATAACAAATTGAAGTGTTAGCTTTGTCACTACAGTTCTAAGATAAAATTAGAATTCTTGTACACTTTAAACGTGAAGAATTTAATTTTAATGTATTTGTGCAAGATGTTTTTCTTTATCCATGTCAGTTTTAATGGTATATTTTATATCATTAAATAGAAGAACGAATCTTTTGCATATTTCAAAAATATAGAGAATATTCTATTTTCTATTGAAAATTTCGAATTATAAAATTCATTAATGTTTAATATACGAGCATGTTAGACGATCGAAAGTTACAAGTAATTTTAATTTTAGTTGTAATGAATCATATTTTATGTGATAATGAAGATCAGAGAAGTTTAACCTGCTTTTCGCGTAACAAATCCAGGCGTCTCGTATCAAAACGAGAATAAGTTAATCATCATTTTCCCGTGGGATCTTCGAAAATCACAAAGCATATTTTTCGATCCATCTTTTTAAGCTTTTACACAGATCCTTTTACTTTCGAGAACGGTATCAAGTTATATGCCATCTAGCGGAATTTAGATAAACTATCTATTTCATTATGCAATAAAATTGAACTATTTTCACAAAGATAATATTTAAATTTACATATTATATATAACTAAGTATATCATTTATTTATATTGTCAATTTTTATAATGGGTTTATATTATTTTTCAGAGCCAACCCAGATTTATCGATTTTTACGTACAAGAAACCAAATTTCAGTGAGTAAAAAAGTTAATTTGTATTTTATATCTTATATTAATTTATAATTATTCATAGTTTTTTTTAATTCTTAAAGTGTTAACTGAATATTCTAATATTTATCATATTAAGAAATATAAACCACGTTATAGATCACAGTAAAATTTATTTATAATTGAAAAAATGTAAATGGATATGTATCAGTGTGCAAATCTTTGTACCAATAATTTAGTGAATTTTTTGTAGTTATAAGAAAATACATATTATAGTCTATAGTAATGTATTTCTAAATATGTATACGCTACAATCATAATTATGACAACATTTCGAATTATTCTGCATTTGTTTTAATAACTATAATGGTAGGTATACAGATTAATTATTTTACAAAAGTAATATATAATTTAACTAAAATTCAGTTTAATAACTTATAGATTTTTCAAGTTACTGATTGCTTTATGTTTTTCATATTTTTGTATGTTAAATTTAAATGATATACAATTATATAAAGCATTCTACATAATTTTTTTTAGCCAATATTTCTATATAGAAATTTAACTTATATGAAGCAACGTATGTCCAGAAGTCATAAATCTAGAAGAGGATTTAAAACTGATACGATATTGGAAAAGTTAATGTCAAAAAACAAACAGGAAGAAAACCCTGGTGTTCGTGGATATATGACTCTTACATTTCTTGGTTTTTATGATAAGAAAGGTAACCATGTATCAAAAATCGTTTCAATTTTCTATATTATTATAATGTTATGTACATGTATATATATGATTCAGTGTTATTAATATAATTTTATTTTATGGTAATGTTATGATATTTAGTTGAAATACCTCAAGATCCAGTAAAAGTAGAAACATTGTTATTGAAAATATGTCACAAAAAACGGAAAGATGTGAGTTCACCAATTATGCAGGCAAGTATCATTTCTTATGCTTTATAATTCATTAAAAACATTGTAAGTAAAATTTTGTATTATTATTGCTACAGGGCTGTTCTAATTATTTTTCTACTTCAGGTTTCTGTTGGTACAAGCGAAGTTCCAATAAATCCTTGTGAAAATCAGCCTCCCCCAAAAGCACCTACTATATCTATACCTAATGAGTCTTTCAGTTTAAATAATGGTCATGTAGCAAAAACTTATATGCTTTTACTTAGAGTTTATTGTACGTCCAGTACTGGCTGCCTTATGCATAACTGTGATTTAGATGGTTAGTAAAACCTTGCAAAAAATTAATGTGAAAAATGTATTTGTATTATTTTTTTTTTTATTTTTCAGAACCCGCTCAAAAACGTCGTAAGTCTTCTACAGGTTCAATTAAAACCACAGGAGAAGAAGTAAAATTGTATGGTTCCGAACTCATAGTATATGATAAACATAATCGATGTTTGTTGACCGACGGCGATTATGAATTAGGTTTACAAGAAGTACAAACCAATATTCGATCTAGCCCAAAGAAGCACAGCTCTTGGGAGTCTGTACCTGACATCAAAGAATGTGGTCCTTTTGAAGTATTTAGTAAAGGGCCAACATTAAAATTTAGACTTAATTGGACAACCGAACCAAGTAATGGTTTGGTTGATAGACCAACTCCAATACATACAGCACCTACTGGTGATAACAAAGAAAATCGATCAGGAAACAGTATGTTATTTGTACTTCGTATCAAAAATAACCTTAGCAAGGCATGCACAATATATATTTTATTATATTTGGTTTAGCTGGTCTAGAACGATCTTCCGCAAATAATAATAGTAGTATTAACAATAACAACAATTCTACACTGCCAACACCTAGTCCTCTTAACTCCTCGAGAATAACAACACCTAGTGAGAAGATGGACACTTCTGTGGCTACTCAACAGATTGTTTATCAGTTCCTGTATAATAATAATAGTCGGCAACAAACAGAAGCGTGCGAAGATTTACACTGTCCTTGGTGCTCATTAGATTGTGGAAAGCTGTATTCGCTGTTAAAACACTTAAAATTATGCCATTCACGGTTTACATTCACATATGTGGTAAGTATTCGTTACAATATACAAGATAGGACGTACAAAAACGTTACCAAGTAAATTATATTTATTTCAATAGCCAATTCCACAAGGTGCTCGTATAGACGTAGCGATAAACGAATGCTACGATGGCTCCTATGCAGGTAGTCCTCACGAATTGATTTCGCAACCTTCTAGTGTAGCTTTTTCTAGAACAGGTCCAACAAGACGTACAAGTGTAACAAACATTTTAGTATGTCGTCCAAAAAGAACTAAACCAAGTCTTTCAGAATTTCTGGAACTCGATGAAAATGAATATGAAAGCCAAAGACCTTACATTACAGGACATAATAGGTATATAGTTTGCAGTAGAAGTACAATAATATACTACTAATAGTATAATACAATCAATGTGCAAATTTTTCTAGATTATATCATCATACTGTTACCTGTTTACCTATATATCCGAAAGAAATGGACATTGATTCGGAAGGAGAGAATGATCCAAAATGGTTACAGACAAAAACAATGATGATGATTGATGATTTTACAGATGTAAATGAAGGAGAAAAAGAACTTATGAAAATGTGGAACTTACATGTTATGAAACATGGTTATGTGGGTGATTGTCAAATACCGTTGGCATGCCACATGTTTCTAGAAACTAAAGGAAAGGAATTGCTCATGAAAAATTTATATCGTAATTTTGTTTTACATATGTGTAGTCTATTTGATTTTGGTTTGATTAGCCCCGTGGTTTTATATCAAACGATTCAAAAATTACAAGAGATAATGAAAGAAGGTGGTGAAAATAGTGATATTCGAAAAGTTTTACAAAAATCGCACGAAGCTCAAGTTGAAAAATGGCTTAGTTCAGGTTTTCGTGCATCTTCAGATACCAGTAAGCAAAATAGTACAACTACTAAAGTAAATTTTAATAATGACGTATCTAATTCTAATGCAAGACGCAAAACGTCTTTGCCTCTTGGATCACCGAATTCGCAACCTGCGAAGACAACGGTATCTATTCATAATAATGTTAGCAAACACGCTAACATGATGTCTACGTCATCGAATAAGACTGTAATTCATAATAGTACAATTCAAAACTCTGTTAATAAAAATTCTAACACATTTACATCTGTACAAAGCAGTACGAATAAAACTGCTTTGACTGGTTCTATAACAAACACTACCAACAGCAAAACTTCCGTAACAGTTTCAATGACTAATGGAGTATCTAATCAAAATGAAACAGCACGAAGACAACTGAATGATATACCCACTCGGCGTAAAAGTACAAATTCAATCGTTCAAATTTCAGAAAATACGACACTTTTACGTCGAAAATCAATGGCCAGTGAGAATGTAACTACCGAATATCATAGAAGAAAATTAATTTTGGATACAGTACCAAATAGTGGTAATGCTAACCAAAAACCACCCCAAAGTGGAAATAGCTATTAGTAATCGATATACATGTGTTGCTGTACTAATTGTACGTTTTTGTACACCCGTGTGCGGAGGCTTTTGTCAGCAATAAGAAATGTTCGGATCATCTCGAGAAATTCAGGTGAAATGCGACGAGATAGCGATACTTATATTCGATTTTTCGGTGTATAAGTGCAATCTGATTTCGGATCGTTTCGACAAAAATGGGATGTGCATGACATCCAAGCTCGGAAGACAACTGAAGTTGAGTTTTGTTATGTATCTCGTTAAACGAGTGTCTCCTCACATGGACTTTCAAGCGCATTAATGATTCTCCCCTGTCATCGTAACCTCATCTAAGGTCATATAACAAGACTTCTCTACATTAATAAAAAACTGAGTGAGTGCGTCCGATTTTTTCCGAGTCAGTGCAAAATCAGACTGTGTTTTTATTCCGAAAATGGTATTGAATTTCGAGATCGTGGTTCTGTTTTATAAAAAGTAATTATGTATCGAGTGGCTATACTTCTTCTTAACTGGAAAAAAGCCTAATATGCACGCGTTTGTACAGTATTTGTTGCAAAGAATATAATTATAATTAGAATGATTGACATTTAGCTAATATTTGATAATCATTGCTCTAGCCGTTAGATCAATTTTCTATGAATTTGAAAATTGTAATGTAAAAATGGAACAAGCAAACAAATTTTCGAAGAAAAAAAAAAACAAATGAAAAAATGTGAATAATCCCCGTAGGTTTAACAAAAATTCGAAGTAATTGAATATGGATAAAAGAATTTATTTTTTTGAATATACGTAACCGAAACCCTAATTTCATAAAAATATAATATACCCGTTCTTTCTTGGTCTAGTCAATGATGCTTTTTATGTTTCCAATTTTCTAAAGCTTTTTATTTACTTAATAATTTACGAACATTGTATTGCCTCATATACTTACAATTTAAAAAAAAAAACAGAATTGAAGAACACGAGGGCACTGGATCCATACTTAGAAATGATAGCTTATTCTTTTGTACAATAAAACAATTGTAGTTTTGTGTTATGTTCATTTAAATTATTCTATAAATTAATGGATGAGTTTAACGTTTAAAGTTAATATGAAATTATAAGAACTAGTACATAATCTCTTGGAAGATGGGACCTTGGTACAATTACTTCACATATACCTTGTAAATTTAATTCCATAAACTGAGGCTGTAAATTATAAGTTTTATCCAAAAATAAGGAATGAAGTGTTATACAAAAGTGCCTTTATGAAACAAGAAAAATTGAATGTGAGAGTGACTATCATCAATTAGTGACTTTTTAATTGAGTATTTATTTAGGGATGTGCGGATACCCTAAATTACGGACTCCGTCGGGTTCAGAAAGGTTCAGAAGGGATCGGGGGAAGTATGAAAGTGATCAAACGTAATCCTGAAGCGAATTTCAGATATTGTTTCGCTGTAACGGAGGGTGACCGTAAATTTGGTTAATCAATAATATGTACGTCTTTAGTTTCCAAATTTTTGGAATTTGGAAATGAGAAATATTCAGAAAATTTAAAAGATCACGATGGTGATGTGCTTTTCGTGCGAACTTCTCTGAATCCAACTCGAAGATCGAGTACTCGACATACCGAGCTACACGCAAATTCCTAGTACTTGTACTCATTAAGTATGTTGAAGATTTTTTTTTATTTAACATAATTTGTGTACCAATTGTCGTTCTCTCAGACATACTTGTGAATAAAATTTAGTATATTACAATTAACTTATATTAAGTGTAATATACGCAACTTTACTGCCGATAATCGTTCGAAGAAACGTTTACATTCCCGTACACCGTACGTGACGTTTCTTTGTAGTTTAATTAGTTGATGTTTTCGATCTTGTTTAAGTTCATAGCAAATGTATTGACTTTTAGTAAATCTCGTTCTCTTCGAACGACTTTAATCACTGTCCATTAATATTACTACTTATTCTAGGCTGTAAATAAAAAAATTGAATAAATATGGAAACCTTATAACTAAAAATATTTACACTTTTATTTGGAATCGTAAAAGTTATTTGTTTATGATTTTTAAACGTAACTATAAATTATAAAATACTATTGAATTCTGTATAAAAATTAATTTACAAATTATCATATTTTAACATTATTAAATGTGAATATCAATGAAAGATGACGGGCACTTATGTAAAAATATATTTATTACTTTACAAAAATACATCTTTTTACAAAGTTGCTAATACTTTTGTCATAATGAAACTAATTAATGAAAATATAAATATAAGATATTTCCTTATCAACAACTGTCCTAGAGTACATAAATATTTTCTTGAATTTCTTAAACATATACGTAGACAGGTACATTATTGACTATGCCAATATGTCCATCATTCATTAAATATATAATTTTTAATGATTATGTACACTTACATATTTAATACTGTTTGAAGTTATAGTATACTATCATGTATTCGGTAATACATCGTACACGTTATATGTTAAGGTATTTCATTTATTTTGTTTTCTATTTTCATAAGAATCATTTGTTTTATTCTATCATATTGAAAGTATTGTGGAAAATCTATTTTAATATATTCAATATGCCAATTAAATTTCTGTTTTTGAATACACTTTAAAAATTCTTCAAACATTGGTGCACTAGTATCCATATTGGCTGTAGTGAACACAAATCTTTTTTCTAAAGTAATATAGACAACCTTTGATATATTTGAATCTAGAAGCTTTGCTAATGTTTGAACAAATCCGTCTGTTATGTCTTCATCATAAATCACTGTAAAGATATAAGAAATAACATTTTATCAATCATTTCGTTATATTTTTATTACAAACACATAGACTTCTTAACTTACCATCTGCAGCCAAAATAATATTTGCTTCATTTATTCTTTTTTCATAACATGTTGGCCATTTTAAATTTAAGAAATCTAATTCACAAATATAAACTTTAGACTTAATATAAGAATTATTTTGTATAAAGTTTCTATGTATTAATTCTAATATTCCTTTTTTGTCAACATCTGAAATATACAAATTGTTTATATCTAATACATACAATTATAATAGAATCAAACTAATTATATTTGTTACCTGTACAAATTATTTCTTCAGCCAGAAAACTAGCTACTATGCTGGTTAATCCAACACCAGAACCCAATTCTAAAATTACTTTATCTTTAAATAAATCGGGATTTGATAAAATATAATCAGCTAATAACAGGGCACCTCGCCATACTTGCAATCCAACATGTTGTAATTCCGTTGATATATAATGTTCTATAAATATTAATGTATGATTTGATGTATTGAACTATTAAGCAATTCTGAAATATATAGTTAACTATATAAATTAATTTATACCTATTATCAATTCCCGTTTTTGCTGTCTGTTTATATCTATATCATCATCCTTGTCATAAATTATACTTTTATTAGTATATTTTGGTTTTATCATATAAGATGGACATTTGAAAATGAATTTTGATATTGCACCTGCAAATTCATTAAACATATATGTATTACAATATGTGAAATGATCGTTTTAAAAAAATGCCAAACAATGAACTCACAATTGTTTTTAACTTTTACATAAGAATTCTTATTTTCAGTAAATATTTCAGATGTTACTGTATACGCTGTCATCTTTTATAATAAACTTGCTGTAGATGACTGAAAATTATTCCTTTTCTTTTAAACATATATATTGTTTAAACTTATCATGATTTCTCTAAACAAATGAACAATATTTAATTACGACTTTTTATAAAAAATAAATGTTAATTTATTAAACACATTTGGGAGTAATTGCACTGTTTTCACTAATTATACATTGTCCTGTTTAAACATCTTGTCAATAAGTGATATTTATGTAATACAGCAGAGCATGTCCACTGACGACTAAGCTATGACATTGTATTCGTTTATGCAGTTATATATTTTAATTGAACTTATATAATGCATTACTGCATATAACCATGTATTTTCAAAATTATCTTTTATTTTGAAACATCTTACACATTGGAACTGAGGGAGCCACCGTCCAATGCACCGCTACATGCATGACACAAAATGAGCTAGGTGGTTTTAACTTCAGCAAGCTACCTACGAGTTGGTGTTGCCCTGCTACTACATATATGCTATGTATGATATCGGCTATATACCCGGTAGACAAAAATCTGTGACTGGAAAGAACAGATAAGAACGAATGATAATGTAAGGCAGGAGGGGCTTGACATTCATTTATTATAAAATTTTGCAATTTTAAAATATCGAAATTCCAGGCCTAGAAGCATGACCCTGTCATTTCGTCATGAGTATACAAAATAAAAAATCATTAGGTATCGTATATGCACCTTGAAATTTACAACTGTGCATGCGTGTTGCTCCTAGTTATGAATCGTATGCGACCCAATCACAGCTTACATGCGCAGAGCGCATGAAAATTTGTCACGTAAAGAGTATGATCTCTCGTTGAGAAGAGTATAGTAAACTCGTATTAACATCTTACCAAATTCTATTCTTAACTATAACATCAGCCAATCAGCAACTCCCACGATGAATGTGATGCCACGCGTTAACCACGATCTACCGACTGTATAGTTCTCAACATCAGTGTAGTTGATCACTTTGTTCGTACTCCTCAACGAATGGTGTTGGTGTCTATGATTTCAATATTATAACGGCAATTCACTTTTTGAGTAGAATCCACAAGTTTCCGTTAGTGCGTCGTATTCTTAGTCATTAAAAAATAATATTGTCTTTGTTTGAAGATGAAGTTTTTTGCGTTAACATTTGCGTTAATATCTTTCTTTGCTGGTATTACGGCAAATGTCGAAACTGAAGATGAGGTTCTTGTGCTGACGAAAGACAATATCGATGAGGTTATTAAGCAAAATGATTATGTACTTGTTGAATTCTGTAAGTAACAATTGATGTCTTACAAATTTAGACTGCATTTGCTTTGATACAATCGCAATTTTATGTATTATTTTTTATATACTCGTCCAAAATATGATTGAAGATGGACCAGATGTGAAGTGTACACGTCATCATTTAGATGCCGGTTTTTTTAAGATTAATCACACTTGTTGATACTATTAAAATTTCATAATTTAATATTATTGAAACGAAAATCGATAGATTTTTAAATCTGAATATTTATAAATGTGATAATTATTTGTTTAAATTTCTAACATTCCTCTTTTATCAGTATAATTTTGCGAAAATAATATGTTCTTTTATTGACTGGACAGTTAGAATTGATTCCCTATATATATATATACACATGTGTATATGGGTGTATATATCTATTTATTTATTTATTGTTTGCCTTTCAGTATTATAAAGAGGTTACATGTTCATTTTCTCTATCATTTTTTTTTAGTTCTACCAAAAATTTGGTTTCACTTCTTTCAACATACTTTCCTCTTTTCTTTGCAGAGATTCTTATATCCCTTTCCATACTTGCATTCCTTTGATATACAAATATCAATTACAATGAAAAAAATTATAATTTATTTATTTCTATTTTATTGTTAATTTTGTTTATTTATACATTATTGTTAATGTAGATGCCCCATGGTGTGGACACTGTAAAGCTTTGGCCCCTGAATATGCCAAAGCAGCAAAGAAATTAAAAGAAATGGGGTCTGAAATAAAATTAGCTAAAGTTGATGCAACTGTAGAAACAGATTTAGCAGAAAAGCATCGTATTGGTGGCTATCCAACTCTTCAGTTTTATCGTAAAGGTCATCTTATTGATTATGGTGGTGAACGTAAAGCAGATGATATTGTAAATTGGGTGGTACAAAAAGCTGGTCCAGCTGTTAAAGAATTACCTACAGTCGAAGAAGCTAAATCATTTATTGAAGCAAAAAATGTTGCAATTGTTGGATTCTTTAAGGTTTCATTCTTATTTATATTTTATTTAAAATAATAATAATATAAATTTATGCATAGTTTGTAATTGTGTTATTAAATTTGAACATGAGATGTTATATATTGTTTGTTCTTTAAATTAGGATGTAGAATCTGATGGAGCAAAGGTATTCCTAAATGTTGGTAATATACTTGATGATCATGCATTTGGCATAACTAGCAACCAAGAAGTTTTCGATGAATATGGAGTAGAAGATGGCAAAGTTGTATTATTTAAGAAGGTAATTTGATATTATATTTTACAATATTGAAATTCATATGTTGGTAATTCTGAATGTTTTATTTGATTAAAATCTGTTTTAGTTTGACGAAGGCAGAAACGAGTTTGATGAGGAACTTGAGATTAATAAATTACAAAACTTTATTTCTGTATATGCATTACCTTTAGTTGTTGACTTTAATCAAAACACTGCTAAAAAAATATTTAATGGTGATATTAAAAGTCACTTGCTTGTCTTCCTAAGTAAAGAGGCTGGTCATTTTGATGATTATGTAGAAAAGATTAAGGAACCTGCAAAGAAATTCCGTGATGAGGTAAACACATATAAATTTAATATATAAATAGTAATATTGTAACATAAATATTTCGATGATGATAATAATAATAATATGTGCACAGGTTTTGTTTGTAACTATTAATGCTGATGAGGCTGATCATCAGCGCATCTTAGAATTCTTCGGAATAAGCAAAAGTGAAGTACCTGCCATGCGAATTATAAAACTTCAACGCGATATGGCTAAGTATAAACCTGAAAATCCTGAAATATCTAGCGAAAATGTTTTGGAATTCGTAACTGATTTCATTGAGGGCAAATTGAAAAGACATTTACTTACACAAGATTTACCTGAGGATTGGGATAAGAACCCTGTAAAGGTTCTTGTTGGTACTAACTTTCATGAAATTGCATTTGATAAAAGCAAGAATGTATTGGTTGAGTTTTATGCCCCATGGTGTGGACACTGCCAGCAATTAGCTCCTATTTATGAAGCGGTACGTTTTGCTCTAGTATCTTTTAGTTAATAGAAATGTTTAGTTAACAGAAATCTTTAATAGATAAGAATAATTTTTAGCTTGGCGAAAAATACAAAGATAATGAAGACATAGTCATAGCAAAAATGGATGCTACTGCAAATGAACTGGAAGATGTGTCAGTGGTTAGCTTTCCTACAATTACTCTTTACAAAAAAGAAACTAATGATGTAAGGATTTTAGGTTTAATTTATATTAATTTATAATTATCTTTTAATAATACGAATATGATTATAAATGTAATTAACTTCTAGGCCGTAGATTACAATGGCGAGAGAACACTTGAAGGACTTTCAAAATTCATTGATACTGATGGAACTTATGGTCAAGCTGCAAAAGAAGTGCGTATACACATTTGGTAAAGCCTCGCTATATGGCCCAAAATAAAATAGTAACGAGAGAAATTGTTAAATTTTTTACTTCTTTGCTTAATTGTATGTCTGTAAATCTGTGCGAAGAACTCTCGTGAAATATAAAAGCCATATAACGAGACTGCACTCCACAATCAACGTAAACCTAATTTTCGAATTGATCATAAAATTAAAATGATTTTGTTATTACAGGCTCAAGAAGAAGACGAAGACGATGATGTGCCAAGAAAAGATGAATTATAAAACATACATCATCATAAACAGATTTAATAACTTTTTGCATTTACTGTTTAAAAAACTTATAGAACTTAAAAGATATTAATTTATAGAAAATCTTTTTAATCACTCATCGTCCTTTTGTTACTCTTAAACTACAGTTTGTAAATTAGTTTTTCAGTGTACAATTAATTATTAAGGATTTATTTGCAGTTTTACATAGGATTTGTTTATATTTGATGATTTTAATAACTTGGCCGTGCTATAATCCTGTTCCAAATGGTGATAGAAAGAATTATGGAGGAAAATGTTATATGATTCATATTTTTTTCTGTCTTCATTTTCAACAGAACGTGACTTGCTACTAAAATCGTCTGGTGTGTATGTATGTACGAAATATATATATATACACACACACACACATATATATATATATATATATATATATATGAACGCATATGCATACGATTGGCATAATTCGATTACGATACATGCTCCATATGACTGAGTATCTGATGTGATAAATTGCAAATAGTTGGATAAAACCATTTATTTTATATGTGTTATTTTACATGTATGTGCAATACAAAAATAACTTCTATATCAAAGTACAATTTAGGAGAAGAACAATTGCGCCATTCGTATCGTACTGATCATTTTTTCGTGTAATTTGTTTATTTCATGAAAATTAATATCCGAATACGATATCTGTATCATGTGATGTTGAATGCATGAAGGTGAACTCGTGAAAAATTATTAAGCTAAGATTCCCGTCAAAAATGTGAATCGTGTTTTATTTTTATAAGGAAATTTTGTTTTTTATTAAATACTACCTACACATATACGCTCATGCAACACATATATACTGGAAATTATTGTCTCTATTATGATAAGTAGGAAAGAGCTGTTTTACTCAAATTTATTATTCATATATACATTTCCATTTACAGCATTTAATGTTCTTTAGAATATTAACAATAATTTTATAAATATATAAAGTAGTAGCGATATTCTGTTTTCTTAAGTTCAAATACGTAAAAATTTTGTAAAAGAAATTTTATTATATATTAATATATAAATATGTATAATATTTATATTTATACCACTCCCATAAATAAATTCCAATAAATAGTACACATTTCAGTTAATAATGGTCCAATATTAAAGAAATTTAATACGTGTATTGCCAGAAATTGCAAAAAATAAATACTTTCTACTTATATAATATTATAATTTAATAGTAAAAGGAATACAGTTAACACTTTGAGAGATACGCGACAATTTTGGTCTTCATAATGATTTACTGTATATTAGTAAAATATTAATTATTCTTCCCCACTCATCTTTTTATTTCTTTTATTAGGAACAAGAAGATTTGGTGACAAAAATGAAACAATCGGTCGACCTTTCAAGACTAATTGAATTTTTACATCAAACATTCGTATTTACTGAAGATGTAAAACACGTCTTAAAATCAAATTGTAACGAAGCTATCATTTCTTTAAAACCATGGTGCATAGAAGTTAATAGTCAACAAGATTTGACTAAAGATGTTTGTACTTGCCCTAAAGTAAGATTATTATTTATTATTTCATACAATTTGTTATTGTAAAATTATATTAATTTTATTTTTATATAAAAGGCTGAAACTGAAGTCGAAGAAATCGCTGCAGGAATTAGTAAAACATTGTTACAAACACAGCAGTTACGAGAAAAATTGTCTTTTAATATAGTAAAAGGAAAAAATTCAAATCGTCTTAATGTGCCTAAAATTTGTAATCTTCAATCACTTGGTAAATATTGAACAAAAGCAATTCAATATTGTCTTCTAACATTAGTCCAATTATTAAAAAAAGTGTCATTATCGCACTAATGTAATTATTGTTCTGATCAATCTAGGTAACAGAGAACAACAACCGAAAAAAAATGTTAGCGCGAGTAATAGAAAGTTGCTTTCTGGCAAATATGTTAATACAGTCAAACAATCTATGCAGGGAGCAAATTTAGACAGAAGGTCAACCTGTAAAGTAGTAACAGAAAATGTAAACAGTGATAAAGAGATAAGAAGTTATGATGAACAATTGATAGCACGTTCTGGAAAGTTTTTGGGAACTAAAAACTTTCTTGCAATAAATAAATGGAATGTTAAAAATAAGAACATAATAATGAAACATAAAGTAGGAGAAAGCTCTAAATCTTCCAGTTCTATGGTAAGGGTTGTAATTTTACATGTATATACATGAGTTATTGTTTTTTTTTTTTTGACTTGTTAATGAGGCAATAAATGGTTTTTTGTGTAGTCAAGTTGTACTGCATCTGATGACAAATTTTCTGCAACATCGATCAATGAATTGAAATATTTGTTACAAAAGGTATCGTTGAAACCTAATAGTGATTCATTTTCTAAGATGCATAATACGAAATGTCCATTACATGAAAATGCAATTTCTAAATATGAACGAAATTTCGCAACTGTTGATGTTATGGATAGTATTAGCATAATTAATATCCCTGCTGAAATAATTAAGCCATTAAAAGTTTATCATACTTACTTAAATGCCGACTTTACAAAAAGATCGATTAATATTGAGAAACAACAAAAAACAGTCAATCAATTTTTAATGGAATTTAATAAAATAGTAAGTAATCAATTTTATAAAATATAAAGATAAAGTTAATGTATGCTTAACTTTACATTTGTTACAGGATAAAGTTATACAAAAATCTTTAGTACAAAAAGCTCGTAATATAACTTTACTTACTAAATATATGTCTTTCTTTCAAATTCTTTTTTCTGAGAATGTAGAAACATTTAACACAAACGATATTAAAACAATGTATACTGAATTACAATGTACATGGAAAACATTTGGAATGGAAGAATCTGAAACTGTGAAAATTTTTAAATCAGACCTGCAAGAAATACCATTGTGTTCTACTTTTAATTTAACAGAATGGATGTCAAATGGAATATGGAACCCTTCCTGTTCTAGAAATTTTAAAGGTGCAGTTACATGTTTCATTTTTAATAAATGTCATTTTACATTATCTTTTTGTTTTTCAGAAATGTCAACCATGTTTAGTATACATTACACAGACAAAAATTATTTATTATTCTTCTATGAGTTAGTACAAAAATTACAGCATATAGATTATTACAAAAATTTAATTAATATGATCTTGAAAGAAATACTTCCTAACATGAAAGTGTCCTTTGATTCTACTCAATTAGAGTATATTAAAATGTATAAAATGATCTATATTCTTTATCAGGGTTTAAATCCAAAGATTCCAGTATTAGTAAATACAAGTAAATAAGTGTTACAAGAAGTTTGTTGTATGTACTATATATGTATATATATTGCTATAGTAACTAAGAAACATAGATATATAGAATTAAGTGAGATTTTCTATACAGTACTCCAATATTACTTTCTAACATCAAATATGTAAATAACGTAATCATTATGATCATATTATGTTATTAAGTTGAAAGTTATTTGTTTCTTGAAATTTATTGATAAAAGTTCGTTTTAATAAAGTATTTTGTAACACATTATTAGAATTTGGTGTTATTATATTAAAATATAAAGATATGAACGTACAATATGCTTATACAAAAAAGCGGCTGCACTTTGGAAGACAATGTAACTTTACAGATTATCACAAAATAGAAGCTGATATTAAACCACATTCAGAGTATATGAATAATTATATTCGAGTAGATCCTTCGACACAAGGAACGCAATGTGGCAAAACTTACTCTCTTCACGAGGTATAGATATATATTAAAATTACACTATACACATATATGTATTACATGATAATATATCACATAATTGTGTTGTCATAAACATTTTTCTTAGATAAATACAAACACTGTAAAATTCAAAGCTAGTGGTATGTATCATTCTGAAGGTGGTTGGCCAAAGGATTTAAATGTAAAAGATACAGAACAGAAAGTTAGATATAAGCGTAAAATAGAAAAAGATGAACTATACATTCATACAATGCTTCAATTATTACCTGTATGTACATTTTTGTTCTTCAACTTCTATAAGCAGATATTAATTTAATAGTTAATACTAACAATATATGCCATAACATTTACAATTGTTTTTAGCCAATGGAACAATGTATATTACAAAATAATGCCTGTAATATCTATGAACAATATTTTAGCGATATGAAACCAACTTCTTTAGTACAAAGAGCATATGCACGGACTGTTAATGTATATCGTGATATTTTACCGGTGAAAAGACGAATAACACATTTGTCCTGGTCACCGGATCAGGGAAATCGTTTTGCAGCTAGTTATTGTAGCGACGATTTTAAGAACGGAATCAACGACAAGTCCCTGTCATATATTTGGGATGTGGGTGAGTTGAATAAAACATTTAAAATATGTAAGTAAAAAACTTAAATGACTGTATTCTCAATTTTTAGAAAATCCAAATACACCTTATATAATATTGAAATCGTGTTGCCCAAGTTTAACAGTGGAATATAATCCCAAAGATAGTAACATATTAATCAGTGGATTAATGACTGGTCAAGTAGCTTTTTGGGATATTAGGAAAAGCTCAGAACCAATCGAAACAAGTTCAATTCAATTCAGTCATAGAGACCTATGTAATGAAGTTCTGTGGATAAATTCGAAAACTAATACAGAATTTTTTAGTGCTTCAAAAGATGGACAAGTAAAATAAATTATAAAAGATAGTACATTATCAGTATGTAACAAAAGATATATATTGTAGATAATGTGGTGGGATATAAGAAAATTGCAAGTACCAACAGAAACATTGGTAATAGATTTATGTAAACCTGATGATCAAAATGTTGATAACGCAATAGGAATCTCAGCATTGCAATTTGAACCATCCATGGGTACACGTTTTATGTGTGGTCTTGAAAATGGTAAATAAACGATTTATTTTCATGTATATAACATAATTATTTTAAGTACATATGTAATATGTAAATTTTCATATTATTTCAATAAGTAATATTTTGCATATTTAGGAATAGTAATATCAGGAAATCGCAAAGGTAAAACTCCAGCTGAGAAAATTGCAACTACATTCAAAGCACAATATGGGCCTGTAATAAGTCTAGAAAGGAATCCAACTTTTGTTAAAAATTTTTTGACTGTTGGTGATTGGACAACACGAATATGGTCAGAAGATTGCAAGGAATCTTGTATTGCTTGGACATCGTAAATATGTTTAAAATTTTCATACATCACTTTTATCAATATTAATGCGAATTACCGACTAATAGTTTATAAAAATTATATTTCAGTGGTCATAGAGACTTTCTGACAGGTGGAGCTTGGAGTATAACACGATTTTCTATATTTTATTTAATAAAAATGGATGGAAGTTTGGATGTATGGGACTTACTGATTCAACAAGATTCTCCCATTCTTAGTATAAAAGTACGTTTAATTATTAGTTATGTATATTATTTATATCTTGAAAATAATATGTATTAGGTTTGCGATGAAGTTTTAACATATATAAAACCACATGAGCAAGGACAATTAGCTGCTGTTGCAAACAAAAAGGGTACAGTGTTTTTACTTGAATTCTCAGATGCACTGACAACTAATCAAAAAAATGATAAACTTTTATTTACAGCAGTAAGTTTTATTTAAGTTTTAATATTATAGTGAATATTACCATCAAATAAATTTAATCTATTTTCATCATTCAAATTTATAGCTTCTTGATAGAGAGACACGTAGGGAGAAAGTAATAGAAGCTAAGAATAGAGAATTACGATTAAAAATGAAATCTCTTCGGAATACTAATGTTGAAGTTGATTCTGTAACAGTAGGTATAAAATCAGAAGAAAAAATAAATTCAAAATGCTTGAATTCTAATGTGAATGATATATTATTAACACATTGTGAAGAAGACTATGAAAATGCCATTAAAGCAGTAAGGAGCATAAAAATTAATATTTAGATTAACATAAAATGTAATATTAAGATCTTACTTTGATTAATATATTTATCATTTTTTATTAGGAAATATTAAAAGAAGAAACAGAAGATAATGTAATTACTGATAAGCAATGTATAAATGGAGTAACAAATTAAAAATGTTATCAGATAAATAGCTCTTACATAACATTGTTTATACAAAATTAATTCTTTGTAATTGTAGTCACAATTCATATTTGAATAAATCATAACATCATTATTATAATGAGCGAAATCAAAATTTGCATTCATGTAGGTAAATCCCTTACCATAATTTTTGAAATTTGTTTACCGTTAATAATCGATTATATGTAATACATGTATTATATATTACAGTCAATTAAATATGTATATGTGAGCAATTTAAAAACAACATGGAGAAATGTAACTGACAATCTTTGTAACAAATCGATGTCGTAAACATTTAAAACAATGTAGTTAATTAATGTAAAAAATTAAACTTATTATATTAATGTACGAATTCATTAATAGCTATGTCTTAAGAGAAGAAATTTTCACAATGTAAATACTTATAAGGTACTAGAGTTACGTAACCTCTAACAGGCGGATAAACTTAAATGAATAACATTGTGATTAAAATAGTTTTTGTGCAGGTAATAGTAAAAAATAAAATATTGAATTAACTTGTACTATTATATTATTATTTTTAAAAATTACATTATTACAAGTTTTTTAATGTGAATTCTAATTTACAGTAAATGATATAAAAGTTATGAATTACTTGAATAAAACAGAAAAACAAGAAGCAGTATGAATTCAACATCATTTACAAATAAACATAATTGTGAAATGCAAACATTTGACACAAATAAAATAAAGAAATTTAATAATGTAGACTCGTTAGATGCATCAGCATTTGCATCAAAATCAGTGGACGTTATTGTAGATATTCATCGAGAATATAAAGAAGAGAAACAGGTTGAAAATATTCAACAAAATAGAAAATTAGATAAAATATCTACAGATATATCTTCAAATAGTCTCCAGTTATTTCCCAAAACAAATAAAAAGAATAAAAAGTCAAATATAAACTTGATTATACATGAAAGCATCGAAGAACATAGTGATATAAATATAGGTGATTCATTAGATTTAATTGAAGAATTTCAGGAACCTTTGGTTAATAAAAAAGATGAACAAAACTTTGAACTGATTAAAGAAAACATTAATCAATCGCTGAACAAAGAAAAATCAGTTCAAAGAAAGCAATGGGCTACGATAAAAAACACTGTGGAAGAACTGAAGAAACCACCAAGGAAACGTTGGTCAAAAGATAACAGTGTAATTCGATTACCAGAAGCAAAAAATTTATCTTTGAATAAAACCAAAAGATCATTACCAGCAATAAAACAATCATCACTGATTCAAAAATCAATAGCTGCATATGATAATAAAGCATTTCTTTCAGAGAATGAAGAAATTCTTAGAATTGAAACAGATAGTAATCAAAAGGATGCAAAGATCGAAATTAAAGAATTTGCAGATCAGCTAGATGATCAAGATCTGAGTATAAAGGAGATTTCAAATGAAACAGCAGTTACATCAGGCGACTTAAATAAATCTATGAACAATGTTGTAGTAGGTAATAGACGCTTTACTAATTTCAACACAACAAATAAGAAAAAACAGTCTAATGTAAACAATAAAAACAACATTTCAGATAATTCAAATAGTTCACAAAGCTCACAGCAGGATAATCAGTTATGGAATGAAGGAAAAAATGAAAGAAACCCTAAACAGCATTCAGCATACACATCTAAGGATGATGATTTTAGGCAAGATTATGTAAGCCATTCTAGTCAACTTGATGAAGATCATTTAAGAAATTCAAGCGAGTACACAATATCTTCCACTGAAGATGATGAAGATCAATTGACAGAAGTTTGTTATGAAAGTAAAGTAAGATCTAATTCAAGAAGAAAAAAGTTGAAGCATACAAAACATTATTCTAGATCACAAAACAGAAAGAATAACAAGGAAATTGTTGATAAAAATGTTTCTGGATCTACTATGCATACTCCATCTATTCATATAGAAGAAAACACAAAGAAGAAAAAAAAGAAGAAAAAAATTGGTGTAAAGTATATTTCTATAACAATCCATAGAGCAGATATGTTAGTCATTGATTATGTAACAAAACATCCTATGGTGAAGGTTCACATTGTCAATGCTGATAATGGAAAATACTTAAAACGCGAATTTGGTGCTGCTACATATTTACAGCCAATAATAACAGGAAAATTTGATTTTAAAGAAAACAAATCTATAATACCCGTTTGGGAAGAGGAATTAATTTTTGAACACGATTTTGAAGCACTTCTGAAAGCAGATATTGAACAAGTTGTCATACTTTTTGAAATTGTTGATCTTTTAAACTTTTCTGAAGCAAGTTTTAATTATGATAAATTTGGTAAATATTGAATGTTTTAAAACTTTGTTACTTAAAAGTCTAATATTATTTGAATTCAATGTTGTGTATAGGTCACGAAGGTTGCTGGTACAAAGTTGCATGGGGTTTTTTAAAACCTGTTGGAAGAAACAATGTTTTGCATATTGAAAAGCAAATACGCTTACAGCTGTACAAACCCCAAAAATGTTTGAGAAGATTTGATAGTTCTCATACCTGTGACGTAAGTAAATTAACTGAATCAATATATAGTCTTGAATGAGCTGTAATTAATTAAATTATTAATAGGTGTATACATGGTGGAAATCAAACATTAGAGAAAAATATCCCAGTAGCTTATTCGTTACCGTATTATCCGTTAATCCACCAAAATTAGAACCTGTTTACTATCAACAATTAAGTTTGCTTGATTCATCAAAAACATCGAATGAAACACAGAAAACTTCTGCTCGTGCTTCAGACTTGATAAATTTACCAAAATGGACAAGATTAGCTGCACAATCTTGCAAAATACCAAATGAAACTAGTTTCGAGACAGATACGAGTGAAAATGGTTGTTTCTACATTACTTTCAGTAATGATGGCAAATATTTGGCTTGTAGTTTCTCTGAAGAATATGACTATCCTATCATCGTCTACGAGGTGAATCATATTGAAACTTTGATGCTTATTAAATGCTTTTGCAAGTATTCAAATGATTTTTTTGTTTTTAGATTGATACGAAAAAGACCCACGTTCGGTTTTCAGGACACAATTGTTTTGTTTATTCTCTTCATTGGTCTAATGACGATTATTACCTACTTTCTGTTTCATCAGATCAAACTGCTCGTATCTGGGATGTGCGGAATCAAATCATACAATGCATTGAAGTAAGAATGTACATTTTTATTACTTTTTCCTATGTGTTACCTTTTAAAAGATTGGTCACCTTGAGTATTATTCAAATAATATGATTAAAGTAGAAGTACATTCCAATTTCCACAGATGATACCTCACCCATTATATGTATATTGTGGAAAATTTGATCCGGAAAATCCATCTATTGTAGCAACAGGGTGTTATGATCAAATTGCTCGCATTTGGATACAAGATAAAAAATCGAAGAATCGAGAACTAAGCCAGGAATTAGAAGGTCATGAGGGTTTCGTAAATTGTATGTGTTTCCAGAAGAATAGCAACCTGTTAACAGCAGATAGTGTTGGAATATTAATAATATGGGCAGTAAAAAAGAATCGGAAAGCACCATTGAAGAAAGAATGGCACATCTCGAGAAAAATAAGGGTCAGAGATATTGATGGAGTAATAATTAACTCAATTGTTTTACACCCTTTAGAGTCTAGGCTTCTTGTTCATTCCAGGAACAGTGGATTAAGAATGTTGGACCTCGCAACTGGGGTAGTATTGCAAAAGTACAATGAGTTGAACAATCAGAGGTACTTACTCTTTGAAATTGAATTCTTAGAACTTGTATTTTTCTATCATTAGATTTACAAATTATGGATAAAACTACATTATAACAACTTAATTATTAAGCGTATCAGTAAATATATACGGTTCTAAATATGGATATTTATGTAGATTTTATATAATGAAAGTTTCAGATGCTAAAAATTATATTATAAATACCATTAAAAAAATTGAATTCTCAGATTTAAAAAGCTATATTATAATACTTTTAAATGTTTCTTACAGAATACAATCAACAGCTTGTATTTCTCCGTGCGGTGGTCTAATATTTTGCGGCGGTGAAGACTCCTCGTTAAAAGTATGGAATTTAGAAACCGGACATTTACTCGCAAAATATACGTTCGACCGAAACTGTCGAGCCGTTACTTGCGTCGATTATCATCCATACGATCATGTATTAGCTTTTTCCACTTTCGGTAATCCCACACCAGTTAGAGTTTTACGATTCAATAAAAACGCTACCGGAGAAGACATAGATTTAAAAATATTTGGAGAAACTGAAAATGCTGTAAACAGCAACGATATTCCGATGAGATTTTTAAATTCTTCTGTAAAGTCCAAAGATAAACCACAGTCGAACGATCTAAAGCAAACGCCAGAAAACGCTTCAAAAGGAAGCTTACAATCTAGTCATAGTTACAATTCTAATCATTATAAATCACCTAACGATACTAGTGGTAATTACAATACAAGAATAAAACTACAACGATTAAACGAAGTTGGACAAACATTAAAAAGTAAAAGTGCTAGTCGTTTATATAACATTATTGAGAAGATAGATAGAATTTTATCAAACACGTCAAGATCACTTGGTGACATAGAATCTGGGTGGAATCTCGCTCTCGTTCAAGAAACAAGTACGAACAATATCCTGACTAGTCAAAATGAAAATGAAGAAAACAGCAGAATAAAATCAAAGAAAAACAAATTAGCGTATTTAAGCAATGAGATCCAGTCAAATCCTTTTACTGAATCAAGTGCAACAAATAGTGATAAACAGGATGTTGTAGAACTAAGAACACTGGAAAATTGGTGTATGAAAAGGAGATCAAAAAGTGCAAAGCAAATAAGAAATAAAGATGTATCTAAAGGTGATGTTGCAAAAACATTTTCCGATAGTGCAGCAAATTGTCAGAAAAGTAGATTTAATCATGAAATTATGAAAAATATGCCTAGTGAAAATATTGAACCAAATTTTGTTATTAAATCCAAAGAACATAATTCTAAGCCAGTAGTTTACCATAAGAATGATAACTTTGAGGATGATACAAATTCATCTGATAGCACTGGCACCTATGTTGTGGACAAGGAGTCAACAAAAACACTTGAACATAGAAATTCAATTTTTAATAATACAGAAAATGAATTGAACATTATGGAATGTTCTGACAGTGATAGTTCTGTGCCTAGCAATGCAACTTTTACAATAGAGAATGAAATTCCTATACCAAAACCGAGGAAGAAGATAGGTCTAAAATAATTTTCTAGAAATGTGTAGATAAAAATGTACTTTTAAATAAATTTAATTACTCAATGTATCAATCTTTACAGAACTTAGTATTTAATACTTTGTTGTTAGAGAACTATGTACTTTATGAAATGTATTGTATTCTGTATGTTGGTATATATTGTATACATATATGTATATTTTCATGCATTTCAAAAACAAGTAAATAAGTAAATTTCATATGGTTTTACAATGTTTACAGTGATCAAATTTATGTAGTTTTTTGCTTAACATTTTGTTTAATGAATTTTATGCGTCAATGCTATATGCAATACTCATTGAATCTAGATTCACTAATTCTTTTTATACGAATTGTCATATGTAAAAAATAAAGAGAAATAAAAAAATCGTATATACACTGTATGCCCACAAAGTTTTAGCATGCAGCGACGCCTAACATTACATACGTGAAGCTAGTTTAACTTAAGTAATCGAAGAAACATGTTTTACGTTTTTGATGTTTAGATATGGGATATTTTTTTAGAGAAATAATTAAGGCGTATTTGGAAATAATTGTTCTCCCATTTTTATACATAACACATTTATATTATTTATACTTGACAAATTTAGCTAACGCAGCACTGACGATCTATTTTTTACTTTTATTTAACTTAATTGATGTCGATCTAATAAGTCAGATAAATGAAGAAGAGGTATGTAATTTATAAATTAATACTAATTCATTTTTCTAATAAAATGTTCAATAAAAAAAATGTAACTTCAAGGAATTTAAAAATTCGTGCATAGACATACGTCTTTCAAACGTTTACCGTATTAATATTTTATTTAAACGCGTAAAAAATAAGAAGTTAGAAAACTGATTTAACACTAAATTCGTTATATACGATCAAGAAATGAATCTCGCGATAGCAAACATAATATAATATGGGTAGTATATTAACAACTTTGGCTACCATTGGTGTCACCATAATTTTTATTCCTTTTCTATTCTTTTGCTACATATACATTTTTTTCATCATGCTCTTCTTTAACATTGTGCATTCGTTTTATATTTTTATAATAATGTTACTCAACGATTTTTCCGATAGCACAATTATCGACTGAATTTGCATACATGTATATATGTGAGTTATTTAGAAATTTATAAACAAAAATGTGACTTTCGATTATTTATTAAAGTATATTTCGCGAAAAAAATAAATTATAGCCTCTCTTTTAGGATTTTGACGATGCCGATGGCAATTCAGAAACCGAAGATACGCTCGAATCTAACAACCGATAGCATTTTTACGTAAAAATTTGTGGAAACAACCGATAAGGGCTTACAATATTGTTTGCATACGACATTCCACCGAAGAATACAATGTTCATTTGTAAAATGTATAAATAAAATTCCTGTTTTTATAAGCATCATTTTCTAACCAATTAATTATTTAACAATGATTTTACTTTTTGTCTTTTACAGTATCACGTAAGGATGCAAGGAAAACAATACTATACGATAAAATTTTAGGGACTCCTCCCTCTACATTAGCCTTTCGCAAAAGAAGTTTATTTGAATTACCTCCGCGTATACACTTTGTTTCAGTATTTATCGAAGGGGGAAAGCGGTTTTTTAAAATTTGCAAAAAAGCAATTTATATGCACTCCACGGTTCTATTCGCACGTCAGATTTAAAATACAAAAGTCAGCAGTTCAGGAGGAGCCGGTATGAGGGTCGTATGGCGTCGTAGAACGAAAACATGGTAGAGGTGTGATGGATTTTACTGCTCGCATTACAATTTAACCATAAAAAATGCTACTCATTATGATTATGTGAAAGTAAATTGATTAAATATAACATCTTGGATTTTAAACGATAAAAAAAAAGCAAGTTTCCTTCAATTAAGAGCCCAGTTGCTGAAATGGTAACAATAACGAAATTCGTACTCATCACAACCTTTTATGGTGAATATATTACTTTACATTAACCATTTGTGAAATGTAGCTATAACAATATTACTGTCAATGATATTAAATTATTATAAATTACATTTTATAACCTTCAGATGTTATTGATCCATAAATTAAATACTATTTATGTAATGTTTAGCATACCTTTAATTGATTTTAACTATTGACATTTGTTTGCTGTTCAATATTATTTATTTGCATTCCAGATTTATTTCATTGATATATAAGCTATCTTATAAAAGCGGTGTGTTAAATTTTGTAAAAAAGTTTATAATTGTAGAAATATATTTATTTTTTATGTTGTATATTATAATGTATAAAAATAATCCTATAAAATAGACTATAAATTTAATTTAAACTGTAATGATATGGCTGTATTTGGTGCTTTTAAAATGTAATTTATCTGTTTCAGCTATTTTTACTCAGGTAACAGCATCGCGTGTACTGGAATTAAGTGATAGGTACAAAATGATTACAGTTTAAAGATTACACATAAAGTGTATTTTTATAGAGGCTTTATTCTTTGTTATAATTCCATTTATAGATTCTTGGACATCCGTAAAGATGGACAATGGCTAGTGATGGTAATATATATACATAATATAAATTAAATGTAAACAAAATTGTTATTTATAAACTTTAATTATTGTTTCATATTAGATATATGCACCATGGTGTGCACATTGTAAACGTTTGGAACCAATTTGGGCTCATGTTGCACAGAATTTACATGCAACGTCAATCAGAGTAGGACGTGTTGACTGTACTAGATTTACAAGTGTAGCTCATGCATTTAAAGTCAAAGGATTCCCAACTATTCTATTGTAAGAAAAAAAGTTAAACTTTTGAAAATGTTATAAATTTAGTATTTCTATTATATATTTATTTACATTTAGTTTAAAAGGTGAGCAGGAATTTATATATCATGGAGATAGAACACGCGATGAAATAGTAAAATTTGCATTAAGAGTAAGTGGTCCACCAGTTCAAGAAGTAACAAAAACTCAAAGTTTTGAAACAATTAAAAAAGAACGTGATCTGTACTTTTTGTACGTTGGAGAAAAATCTGGGATATTATGGGTACAATGAAAATTATGTTTTATTTTGGTCTTAATAGTATACTAACACAAAATATAATTTATATAAATTTTTATGCTTAGGAATTTTACCATAAGACTGCAAATGTGTTCCAGCCACATGCATTTTTTTACCAATCTCATCCAAATGTTGTCAGTCAGCATGCTCCTGTGAAAAATACTCCAGCATTGTTTGTTTATAAAGAAAATTTGCATTATAATTTCACTGGTAATGTATCAGAAAAATATACGTAATTCACAAAATGTACATATTAAACAACTAACATTAAGATTTTATAACATAGGTCATCATAATATAAATGACATAGAAAAATTGAATGAAACAGTGTACAAATGGATAAATGCAGAACGTTTTCCTACGTTTCCAAAAGTTACCCGAGGAAATATAAATCAATTGTTTCTTACAAATAAAAATCTGGTTTTAGCAGTAGTGGAAGAAAATCAATTAGAAGAAGTACCTCCACATATGTCACAATTCAAAGATATGGTTGAGTCTATAATTAAAAGTAAACGAGAAAAATATCATGAGTAAGTTATATTATAATATGTATATGCAATATTAATTTTTACTGTAATTACTAACTGCAATTCTTTTTATATCTAGTCATTTTCAGTTTGGTTGGATAGCTAGTCCTGATTTAGTCAATAGTATAGCAATGATGGTTTTACCATTACCAAGTTTAATTGTGATTAACACTACAACAAATCATCATCACATTCCAGAAGATGAAGCAGAAAAACTGACACCTCATGTAATAGAATTGTTTCTAGAACAAATTCGAAACGAAAGTGCACCGGTAGATATAGAATTATTTTTATATACTTATTGCTTTTATTATAGGAATATTATTAATGAAACTGAAAATTTTCAGCGATATGGCGGAAACAGTTGGTTAATACGTATTTACAGATCATGGTTTGAATTAAAAACAACCCTTATAGCAATGTGGATGGGTAATCCCATTTTGACAATGGTTTTGTTTGGTTTACCAGCTGGATTTTTATCGTTAATATGTTATGGTATTTGTTGCCCAGATATTTTAGATGCAGATGACGATGAAGAAGGTAAATTTTTCTTTCTTTTTATTATACTATTATGTTAATTTATATTATATATTTGTTTTAATTTCGTGATTTTACAGATCATCCAGGAGCAAATCATATGAAAAAAGACTAAAATCAATTGGTCAATGTATTGTTGTATCAGACTTAGGCAATTTTTTAACAAAAGGTGTATATTTTATTTAGCTTTCACACTTTTTAATTTTATTTTAGGTAGGATTTATTGGTTGAATCTGAAAAAAATTCCAAATTCCTGACATTTTTCCATGTAAAAAGTTTTAGTACAGACTTTTTATTTAGTCAGCAAAGTGAAAATGTTCTATATATTAGGCAGAATAATATTAAAAATGAATTATCTGGGTAAATGGAACTTTTACAAGACAATACTAATTACACAATTAAACAAGCTTTTTTTAAATCTTGTAATAGAATTTGTCTTGTGTTGTAAGTAAATGGAACATAAAATGTATCGGAGTTTTATGTGAAGAATATGAATGGTAAATAGTGTTTTGTGAAACCAAAAAATGTATATTTGTTTGTATAAATATAGTGAAATATTATGAAATATTTACGTAAGTTTCTACGTAAATTTTTTAGATGCTTCATTTAAAGCATCTAAAAAACAGATTTTCTTAAAAGCAGGAAACTATTATGTGATGTGAATATGTATTTATTTATATTTAATAAAGAAAGTGATGACTTTATATATTTTTTTTAATAATTGCAAATCAAATTAACATAAATTAATAAGTAACTAAAAACATATAATATATACAATTGGAAGTAAGATTTTAATCAATATTATTATTAATTTAGTACATACTTTGTTGTTTTCTTTTTATTTCAATATATTGTAAAAAATAAAAATGTACAGCTAATTAAGCCTAGATATTGTGAATTGTTATTCCAACATGTAAATAAGAAAAGTATCATTACTGCTTTATAAATCATGTGCTATTTGCAGGTGCTATCAATCATCATCGTCAGAATCCAATGCTGCTCTTCTCCTGTCAAACTGAAATTTAAATTTTATCATTACTTTTGCTTCCTTAACAATAAAGTTAACTGCATTAAATATCAAAACTAACCTTAACAACAGTTTTTTGCTTTGTTTGTTGATTTATACTTTCAAGTAAATTAATGAGTTCTTTTTCTCCAAGCTTACCAGGTAACTGACCTCGCTGTGCCATATTTAATATCATATCTTCTACCATTTTCCCTTTCTCAGGTTTTCCAAGAGATAATGTATTTACTAAAACAGAAATATCTGTTACTCTTCTGGAGTACATTGTACAATTAAATGGCTAAAAGAAAATATTCATATTTATACATCTTGCTCTGGCTGACTGATTTAATGCTTGACTCAGAATAGAATTCCTCATATCTTCCATCTGCTGCCTTTTTTCTTCCATGGCTTGTTTGTTTTCCACATTTCCAGACTAAATACAAATTAAATAAAATTAAACACGAAATAGCATTTATAAATAGTTTAATTTTAACTACTAATATTGATGAAACAAATTTGAAACCAAAATTAATAGTATATGTACTAAAATTTATACCATAATTATTTTACATACAATTGAATGTTGTAATTTACCTCTATTTATGTTTTTGTTACATAATTTGTTATTTATAAATTTCCAAAATAATTTGCTGTACAGCATTTGTATTTGACAGAATTAAGATACTTTATTCACCTTATACTGTGACTGCAACTGAGCTAACCGATGCTGTCTTATTGCTTCAAGTTCTGGGTCTGCCATTTTTTAAAAGTATTAGTTGTTCACTTAATTATAAGAAACTTTCAAATTTAATCTGTTTTTCTTTGCCTACACACTTTTATCTTTTAATAAAACTCCTAATATAGTTTTGCAGCGAGAAACGTGAAGGTAGTCAAAAGTACATAAATCAAACTAAATCTGCGCATGTGCTGATACGATTGAAATTTGAATTCAATTACGTATTGTTTTTTCTCGTGAGAGAATACAATTGTTTGGGTTATATGTTTATATAAGATTAGGAATTAACTCGTTTTATCCCATCGTGACTTATTCTTATTTGATCGATCATTTGCAGACTGAATAAGGTATACAATTTGTGGGAAAGAAGTAATGACAGGATCATATCATTATGATGCTGTCCATTTAAGGGAATAGTAATTTCGTAGAAGATAGCAAATTCGTATAAATGCGGCTTTTATAGAGAAGTCTTATAATAGCCAAAAAGAACTAGTCCCAATCTATACACAATAATATCATCACATCGACAGGTAATACACGTAAAAATGAGGTAAATTAGGCACACCGCGTGCTAATATACAAATGTTATTACGAGTAAGTAGTAGGGGTTTGTTCCCTTTGGCTACTATTCATCCTAGAAAAGCAAGATTTGGACTTGATTGTACTATTAGGTATAGGAACTCTGTATCAAACCATCACAAGGACGCATGCACATTACCCTCAGTTATAACCCAACTATGGACAACATGCGCAGAATGAACGAAAATGATTTGTGAAATGATATTTTCCCTGTGACAATATATATTTTATATATTAGCAAATATTTCTATCGGCTATGAACGTTATCACATGATGTATGAGTGAGTAATCTAATATACATTATTAGTAATACAATATACTATAGTTGGATTGATATTTTATGAATTATATGTATTTTAAAATGAAAAGTATATATCAATGAACAATTGCAAATGAATTGCAACTGAAAAAAACAGACTACCTTATATATTGTCTGTAAGATATATTAGCCAGTCACAATATAATGCACTCTCGACTTGATGGAGTTCTGATCTATCCTTATATTGTCCTAACCTAACCAAGATATAATCTAATCCTAACATAACTCTATCTCAACTTTGTGCTTCTTGGAATACGTTTAATACGTATAAATATGTATGGGAGCTTATATAAATATGTATGGTAGTAACATTATTATTAATAGGTATACAAATTTTGTACATAAATGCCAAATAAATGGACGTATGTATAAATTGAAAATTAACTACTTTATTCGTTCAATATATAGTTGTACAGTTTTACGAATAAAATAATTTGCTATTTACCTACATGATACAGTTCAGTAGTATTATTTATTATTTTTCCAATGATAGCAATGTTTTATATATTATATATACCGCTGTCACCCTCATATTTGATAATTTAATCTTTTGCGATAAATATAAATCACATATTTCCTTTAAAAAGTTATAAATGGTAACAAAAATGTTATGTTTGTAAAGAAATTTTATTGCTTTGAATCAATATTATAAACTATGAAGCTGGTTCTTATACATTGTAAACAAAAATTGCTTAAACTACTTTAAATAGTATTTGTACTATCATACCAAGGTGGCATCCAATTTGTTGAAATTCTAGTTCTTCCTTTAGAACGAGAATGTGTACCATCAATATTATAATTTCTATCTGTTCGTCTTCTGCGAATTTCATTTTTATTTCCATCAAAGATTCGATTATCCAAAATAACAAATGATTGATCATTACTATGTTCATTAGGAGCTTTTCCAAAACTAGGAGAATATGGTTTGATATTATCATTTTGAAGCACATGGTTAGGGGAAGGATTACGTATTCTTCTGGAAGACTGTAGTGGTGGTGATCGTTTGCGTCGAAAACCTACGCGTTCATCGTCAACGTTACAGACGTGAAGTCGGTAAGTTGGGCTGGCTGATCGGTCCTTTGTGCCGCGCTCTGCAGTATCTAATTGTATTGGTCTTTGGATGTGGGTTTGGGAAGATCTTGAGCCTCTGTATTATAATTATTCGTATTTTAATTTTTGTAAATCTTATTAGTTGATTCCTTAAGAAAGCAGGCTTTCCAAAGTAAGGGATAAAGCGAATTTCAAAGCACGTGTTACACATTTCAATATTACTTCTTTGGTTACTATGATAAGAATTCTATTACCTTGTATTTCTCACATAGAATGGAATTCAAAAATCACCACTGAAAGGGACAAGTGTAACACATACTTTCGGATTCGCTTTTCTATACTTGGCGAAACCTGATTTAAAACTACTATTAAATACGTAATGTAGAAGTGAGTCAAAAATATAACCATCTTTGTATCTAGTACTAATGGAGGTTTCGTATACAAACCTTCGACCGGTTGGAGGTGTTGGTGGTTTTTCACATACGGTATCCTCGTGTAACCGAGTATTCACTATTTGAAACGCGTCTTGATTTTGTGCCGCATTTTTATAGCCAAATTGTTCTATATTATTATTTATCCAATAATTTTCTCTTCGCCTGGAAGCACTTAGACTGCGGTCTCGTCTGCGATGCATTCTTGGCTCTGTACACAACAAATTTTCACGTTTTGTGCAGTAAGCTGTTCTGTATTCCGGTTCAAGATCGATGTTTCCTTCTAAGCGCAAGTTTGCCGGCATCTTCAACGTCTCAACTTTGGGTATATGACCGTAAGGAATATATTGAGATTGTACCTCGCTGGTAAGCTCATAATCTTGCCGTTTAGAGCCTAGTTTACCCAAACGAGGGCTATATTCTGGATGACTCAACGTTGATCTCGTTGTTAGCGGTGGTTTCCGGTACATGGGATAGTCTCGTTGATAATCCAAGTATTTTGACTTGTATTCTGGGTCTTGATCAATTTTCCCAGAAAATTTGTGCGTGGGCGATGAAGATACTTTCGAGCCATCTGCTCGTCCTATTTCGTCCTCAGGTTTTACGATCTTAGGTCTCCCCCTAGGAAAATCCTGCGTGTAAAACAGGTTTCTCTTTTAAATACCGTTAGTAGTAAGACGTTAAAAAAACGGCATTAATATGGTATAAAAGAAAATGTAAACTTGCCTTGTATGCATCTTTATATTCTGGGATTTCTAGCGGTTGACACTTCAGATCTTCCAACTTCGAAATCAACATATCCATTTCCATTTCTCTCTTTTGTGTTTCATTTAATTCCTTCCTGTTCTTTCCTTTTTCTTCTTTGTAATGTTTGTTAGACTCGTTCGACAATTTCGATTCTTTAACATTGGAATTAGTGGTCTTCTCAATGTCACCGGTAGACTGGAAAAGATTTTTCCCGGTCTTCAACTGACTTTCTGGTTTCATCGCTGGTAAACGATCTGTAAAATAGAATAATAATATTAGATTCTTGTATAACCTCTCTCTTAATAAGTATATAAATTAAAGAGTTATTTTCAAAATAATTTTTTGTAAAATATTACCTCTGTTATCGTGTCTTTTAAATTCATCAGCGTACTCTTGCACGAAATTAAATTCTCCTTCCAGTTTCAAGTTTGTATTCTGTCTCAGTAATTCTGGTCTTTTTACACCCACAAACGGTACATATTTTTCATGATTCTCCGTCGATCTTTCAAAATCACCTTCAAGCTTCAGGTGTGTCGGTACACGCATAAGTTCAGGTCGACTGACGTTCAACCATTCAATAAACTTTTCGCACTTTTCGGTCATCGTATCCAAATCACCTTCCATCTTCAACGATGTAGGCCTACGAGCGAGTTCGGGTCTATGTTGGCCTTCATAAGCTACATACGACGAATACGTTTCTGTATTCGGGTAGAATTCTCCGTTCCGTTTCAAAGTTGTTCCCCTGTTATTTTATTAAGAAACAATAAACATTAAATTATTTATAAATTTATAAATTAAAGTATTTATTTGATGATTACAAAATTAGGATATTTCGGTATTTGGGGAAGGTTCCGGAAATTTGCAGATTCGGTAATTAGAAAGTTTTAGAATTTTGGAATTCTGTTGTTAAGAAGTGTACGGATTTAGAAATTGAAATTAGGTAATTAAGAAATGTGGAAATTTAGTACTCTGATAATTTGAAAATTATTAATGTTAATATTGAAGGTATCGAATAACATTAATTGAATCTTTCATAATTAATAAAGGGGAATGTGTGCCAAGATTAAGTCTACTGCCAGTGTACCTTCTGATCAAGGGCGGTCGGTGGGATAAAATTTTCGAATTCGCATTATCAGTCTCCATTGCTGTATCGTTGCCAGCGGCAGTCTCCGTTGTCTTACTCTCGTTTGCAAGCTCGATACTTTGACATTCTTCTTCGTTAATATCTTCTCGATCCGAAATGTCTTCACCGTCTATTAAATCCTTAAATCGAGGATCCTCGTGTCGTTCGTTTCTTTCCAACCAGATATTTTCCTATAGTAAGGGGGTACATCTATGAATCGGAAAACGGTTTCTCAATGAATCCAGAAACACGTGCATTATCGTTGTATTATTTCGAACCGATAAATTCTTTTATGATTTTAACGAATTCTAATGAACGTTTCGACGACGCTAACCTTCAATAATTCCTCGCTCTTGGTTCGAAACGCCTCACCATATTCAGAAACGAGATCTTTGTCCTCCGCTTCGGGATTAACCCCAAGGTTGTCCCTGGGTTGTCCTTCGACGCGTCTTCTTCTATAACGAACCAATTCATCGACTGTCAGTCCTTCAAGCAGTGGCCATTTTTCCTTTGATTTGCTCTTCCGCCCTTTGTTTTTACCCTGCGCTAGCTCAGTGTCCGATGATGACTTGTTGGCTCTCTGGGAGGACCTTTGCCTGTAATTTCATGAAATTTTACACGAACAGAAAAAGTATATTTGAATTCGTTCCAAAGTTAATTCTCCACACGCTCGATAATTCCCATTTTGGTACGATGCTGAATCTACAGTCCCAAAAGCAAGGAATTATCAAGCGGTTTCCACATTTACCTTTGATCGACATTCAATAACAATTTTAATTAACATCGACATCGATATTTATCACGTTATTGAACACGGTATAGCAAATATATATTTGCACTTACTAATTCCGTAAGATGGGACTTAAACGAAGCAACGAACCGAAGTAAGGATCCGAAGACAAGTCTGATTTAAACGATTCATCGGATGATTAGATATTAAATATTATCAACCCTGTACGTCGTCAAGTAGTAGCATTTTATCGACAGAACGAATTTATAAGGTAAATCGAATGTCATATTTGATCGAATCGAGCCGGTGTATTCAACTTGTTGACGAAACGCGGCTATATAACGAGAGGTAGAGACACGTGAGGAGATGGAGCACCGACCCGGGTGGATGCCCGGAACGGACTAAAATCTTTGACTGGTTTTCGACTGAAGCTGCGTGAGGATGAAGAGGGTGGTGGGGTCTGCGCGGAGAGGGTGAAACGAGGGACAGGAAAAGGGTGGTACGAAGCTAAATGCCTTTACACAGAGCCTCCTAGACACGACTCATCGATCTACGAGGAATAGTCTGAAAAAGAAATTCCGTTGAAACCTAAACGACTCACGCGCACGGAAACATTTAGGTATTAACCGAGGAATCATCGACTGTACATGTCTTATCGAAATGTTTCGTCTTATCGAAATTTATGTTTGGTCCTTGCCACGACACAGCAAGGTCTCTTAACTCGACCGTTTGTCACCGGAAATTTTTCGATCGACCATTAATTAACGCTAAGTCAAAAAATCTACTTAAATAGAATAGTAATATAATTAACCCTTGCACTCGAAGGTATTTTTACAGGAAGCAGATAGCGACTCTAAAACTTTTTGTTTGAAAGTGTTGATCAATTCTTTATTATCTCTCCATTATTCAAACTAGAAATACCAAAATTAAATGTATAATTACTTTAGAATTCAAAATGAAGTAGAAAAATAAAAAAGTAAATATTGCAGCATCATATAACATATACCACCATTTATTAGCTCAATAAAACATTACAGATATTTTGACAAAAGGTCGGCCACAAAATTTTATGACATAAAATGTCAAACCCAAAACTAGTTATTTTGACTGGTTGGTAGTTCTAGTGTTAATTGCCACATTAGGTGTTTCGTTATGTTATACATCATATGTGCAACACTATAGATTTGGTTAAAAAATATCTGGTCCAAATTGCTGTATTAAACGAAGCGGTGAGCATGAGTCACTTTGTGAATGTATAGGGTTAAGTAATAAAATGGCAAAGTAGTAATCTAGCAAAATAGAAAAAATTGTAAAAATGTATAAATTTGAGTATGAATGTAGTATACCCCTTCACCAATATAATCTGCTCGCCACCGACGTAAACGACGATAAAGGAATATGTAATTAACGAAAATTAAAAACGTTCGATTGCTCGAAATATAAATCGTGTAATTAATCGAAAGTGAAAAGTAGAAACATCCATTCGATAATCAATACCTCAACATGACCTACAAAATAAGGAATTAAGTGTAACTGACTAACGTCTCTTCGTGATTGGCACACAATTACGGTGCTCCTACAAATTGGCCCCGATAGCAGGCATTTGTTCATTATTGATACGGATTTGGATTCTATCCAGACTTTAAACGAAACTGTGCTTTAGCCTGAAATTCTCAATGGGTCTTCCTTAATCACCTATCAATTTCTTCCATTCGTTATCGGTAATTCTATGGAACAAATAATTATTACTTAATAATCTATGAAGTAATTTTTGAACATTTAAAATCGACGTTGGAATATCTTTAAAATATTTAAAATTATTTTCAAGTACAATTTTAAAATGACCAAAGCAGTAACTTGAATTTTGTTCCATTTATTTAATTATTATATGTATAATAATATGTATGTCTGTATAACTGAATAATAAGTATAAAATTATTTTCGTATTCTGACGAAAATTTGTACAAGCTAAAGCAGACTAACTAGACTAATTAATTGATCAACTGACTAATCAGGAAAGCCCACCATTGATAATAAGTGACTCGTAACCTTTTTGCTCTCAAATGCTCCGTGACTCAAATCCATTCCAGTATCAACAAAACACATGTTAGGATAGGTATTCTGTGAAACACAACACAAATGCATTTAGTTTTTATTAATAACGTAAGATGGTTCATAGATAATGCGATAATCGAATATAGAATATTTAATTGTAACCTGCAATAAATAAAGAATGCCACGTGAAAGGGAATGAAATCATGGTAGCGTGGCCGAGCGGTCTAAGGCGCTGGTTTAAGGCACCAGTCTCTTCGGAGGCATGGGTTCGAATCCCATCGCTGCCAATTTTTATTTTCGCACATTTCTACATGTAAAAAAACAAAAAAATCAAATTTTATCGTTTTCTCTTCTAATTGTAATCAATCGATATAAATAATGGTACATTACTACAACGATAGTAATTAATTTATTGAATCGATAAAGAAAGGTGTCAGTATTTGAATAAATTTAAATGGAGATAAAAAACACGCGATTGGTTCGTATTTACAAGTAGATTAAAAATGATAGTAACGGGTCATAGTCACGAGCGCGTACTATCATTGAAATTCAAACAAATAACAAGCACGTGATAAAATCAAGTCACGAAAATTCACGGTCATTATTATTCGAGAAATCCTTTCGTGTACCGAATTATTTGTTACGAGGGTGGATTACACGTTTAGGGGTCCAACTCGTCCCGGTGACCCCGATTTTCGTTCATTCTGACTACGACAAATTTGCTTACGCTGACAAATAATAGTCCGTGGCGTGTTGACGTACGCACACGCAGTCACGCCGGCTGGCGGGGTCAGTAATTCTGCCGGTTAGCGTGATTTGATCTCTGAATGCATTTCGTTAGTAATGTTTGCACGCGAGTCTACTTTAAAGAAGTAAGGAGGCCACGTGCTTTAGAAAGCTTTCCCTAATCATACGGAGACAATGGAACATTTCTAAAGTTTTGTTACTTACATATAATAATGATATAGGGCAGTAATGGACAGTAAGTGACCAGTGAAACGCTCACGAACACCGGTGTGAACGGTATATGACATTTCCAGTCTTTTACTTTTCTTTTCTTCTAAATCTTTTACGTATTTACAAAGGTTTAAATTTGGAGATCGAGAAATTAATAATTTTCCATCGTGAAATTAACGTTTGCTTGAGCGAAGAACTCAGGTTAGGTTAGAAGTTTAACGCCATTTGTCACGCCGCTGTGAAAAGATCAAGTACTTATATGTAATTATGGGAATTAATTATCCGTGTACTGGTGGTGTGGTAACATAACACTGAAAACTTTTGTAGAAGCACTTAACGCTCATTTGGATGATGAATAGTCGATGTGGAGAATGCTTTTACCTAGGACAGGAAATTAAACCTCGATTCAAAAGTATAGGTTACGGACACTCGTTATCTCATTTTATCTCGACATCTTTTACGACGATCGGGTACGGTTTGAAACAATTCAGTTTATATATCAGTAAGCATCTGAACAGTTTCGACAATATTTTTAGGAATTGCTTCGAACCATAAATAATGATATCTGTGTCAGTAACGTTCTGTGCACGAATTCTCTAATTTTAGAAATCATTTCACATTTACTTTCGTTTCATCGTTATACGTATGTTCGATCGCGAAATCACGAATCCATTTTAAATTTACATGATAATTCAAGCATACTAACAGAGACCCTCAATTTCCATATTCAACGTTTATTTTCACTGAATTTTCTTCCGGATCGATATTTTTAAATCTTTGAGAATATTAATCGCAAAGGAAAAAGTAATATCTATATCGATAGAGTACTATAACTTTTAAATGAAATAAATTTGATCTCGTGAACAGACGAGGAAAGTTGTTGGTCCAAAACCGTTATTATGTACTGATTTTCAAACAATTCGATACTAAGTTGTTCAGTATGACGTATCGATACAAATCGAAATTTTAGATAGCCGATATCGATTATCGATCTTGTTTCTTCTATCGATACCAAATTAGTACTGAAATTTGTTTAGTATCTAGGCACATTATCGATATCTTCGTACATTAATCAAATAGCTATCGATCTTTGTGATCCCGCCTTTTCGATCATATTTACGATTACTACTAACCATAAATAAGTACTTGAAAATGCTACTATCGATTGCTGATACGCTATTGATATCTAAAATTAATGTAATCGAGTGAAATAGAATATAACGTCCAATTTTATCTTTTTTTTTATTTATGCGAAACTAACCCGATCCATTATCTATCTAACCTAATTTCAAATAAGGATAATTGGACTCGAATATGTTTAGATTCGAGTAAGTTTCGTATTTAAATAAACTTTTTTCGAAGATAACTACAAATTTAGCGATAAGTAACGAATAGTATATCTTTGAATAAAAAAAGTGATTTCTTATTCACAATTAAACTCGGGGGTATTCGTTATTCGAATAAAACTGAACGGACTCTGTAAGGACGGAAAATCAGCGAGAGTATCGTGTTCTATAAATAGATTTTGAGGAAGTCTCCTTAGAAGTTCGTTAAACCTCGCGAGTTCGATAGCCTGCAATCCGTTTCCCGCCGAAGCTGTTCGAAGGAAATACGATAAGACTTTACCTTTTGCTGGAACGGTCGCTTTTGCCCTCGCCCATTGCATCGTCCTGTTCAACGATCACCTCCTTTGTGCCTCAGATTACAACGGAACGATATCTGATATCAAATAGCTTATCAAAGGGTTGGAACGTATTAGCGAATGAGGATCAATAGGATGACTTGACCGTACCAGATCCTTCTGCTGGCGTGACTGGCTTTTTGGCCAAGATGTTAATGAGAAGGTGCTTGCGATACACCTGCGCAGCTGCAAACCCATGAAACACACGAACGGTCGCTAGATGGTGTAAAAGAAACATTTAGTTACAGTTTTCAATTTTTGTATCTTAGTTTTACAGCTACAGAGATTAGCCAAGAGTGGGTCACGACCTACGGTTGAGGCACGAGCTGACTTTGGATCAGGGTATGCTAAATATTAAGACATAAAATGCTTGAAAGTAGTATAGTGTCCTTTCTTATTAACCCGTTTTAGAATTGTATCTTTTTTGAACTTCGGAAAATAAAAAATTTTTTAATATTTCATCTTTGAGACGTTGGAATTTGAAATTACAAGCGGTGTGGGATATTTGCTCCCTAGATCGTCTGTTTCCCTAGTGAGGGTTAACCTGCTCATTAGCATTTATTACGTTTTTAGTACCGATTGTCACAGTGCTTAGTAAAGGCACATATTTAATTAAACGGAGAAGTAGGATTGCTCAAGTTCCCAAGAGCCATTGCCAAATACATACTTTGCAACATCGATAATCAATATATCATACTTTTGTTCAGTTTGTACAATATACAGACATAGTGCCTAACTATAAGTCCTGTAGTTTAGTTCGTCATAATAAAATATTTACGGTGTGAATCTTGTACTGTAAAGTTCCTTTATTGAATAAATTGAATCTTTGATTTAACTTATAATTTAATAACTGACTTGTGACGCCTTATACTCTTATTATCCTTATATCCTTATAAATGTATGTTATTTTTAATTTAAACAATTAATAAAACAAATTAAAAAGTAACTACCTATCTACTATGGAATAATGTGAAAAACGTCTCAATTTTGCTGTCTTAATGTTTTAGGTAATTATACGATTTAAATAGTGGAATAGTATAATGGTGGTATATTCAAATAGTAGAGTTGCAAAGAATATAGTGATAAATAGCGATTATCAGTGGTTAGTGATTGTTATGTAGGCTGTTTACGTTTACCGACTATTATCGATAGTCGATACCGGTAGTTACAAACACTTACCGATAGTTGCAAACATTACCTACCGTTCCTGATTATACTAATTATTACTGACGGTTGGTAACTTGTACTGAACGCATTGTTCATTGATTACAAGAATAGAAATGCATATGTATGTGAATAGAAACCATATAAATACGTATATGTACATACATGCATTGTTTCCATAGAAACCTCATGCAGAAAATCAAACAATAACAATACATGTATAATAATTGAAAACTATCTTTCAGAGCTTGTAACGGATGATTTTGACACGAAACATAACCCTACAGTATTTGGGAAAAGCTATTTCCAGTATTCTGTGGTGGATTACGTTTGTAATAAATTTGATTTAAATAATGTCGGTAGATCATAATGAAAAATATATTTTTGAAGCCGAGTGGTATGATAAAATAGCTACCATTCTAAAAAAGTTTTATTTATATTATTTTCCGTATGACAATACAGTCGAATTGGTATGTTTCGCGCGTTTCATCGTGTCGGTAATATGAATTAAATATTAAATTAAACATTGTACTTTACAGTTTGATATAAAGGCCAGAAAAACATTTTTAAGACGAACAAAATGCGAAGGGATAGAGGCAAAGGATTTTTATGTAGGAGCTACTGTAACAATATTTTCACGAAATATAAGGATAACGGATTATGCAGATTGCGTTACACGGACGAAATTACAAAAAAAACTGCAAAAGTATGTCATGATTTAATTCTTTAGAGAAATTGTAGTCAAATATGGGCAATCTGTTTCAGAACATTTGCTCTGTTGAAGCCAAATGTTATCGACAAACTGGGTGAAATATTGAAACGAATAATTTCTTGCAATTTTCACATTGCAAACATTAAAATGGTCAAGTTAACTAAAGAAGAAGCAACAGACATTTGCAGTGATCAAGATAGTACTAGTATAACGTAAGATATAAATTAATGTTTCACGCATGTTTCGGGTACAATATAAATGAATTTTCTAATTTGTTGACCAGGTTCATTGTAAATTATCTCACATCTGGTCCTATTGTGGCTTTAGAATTATTAGGTGACAATGCAATTACACGTTGGAAAGAAGTAATGGGACCCGAAGATAGTGACAAAGCTAGATCAAAAGCTCCATCTTCGATTAGAGCATGTTATGGTAAAGATAAAATTCATAATGCGATACACGGCTCAGAAAACGATGAAGCTGCAGAGAAAGTATGCAATATTTGTCTTAATATTCTTTTATTATGACCATAACTTAATTTTTATGCTATTTTTTCAGGAACTACAACTTTTCTTTCCTGCCCCAAAAAGTGGAAAGAAGGGACCACCAAATACAGCAACATTAAAGGATTGTACTTGTTGCATTATTAAGCCTCATGCCGTTCAAACTAATCTGATTGGTACATGCAGGAATGTACTATTGTATAATGTGTATATTGCTATTAACATTAATATAGATTATTTATTAATATAGGAGATATTATTGATGATATACAGAAAGCTGGTTACCTCATTTCTGCGGTGCAACAGTTTCATGTGAATCCATTCGATGCAGAGGAATTTTTGGAAGTTTATAAAGGAGTCCTTCCTGATTATCCGGTATGTTAAGAAATGCACCATGATATTTATATTTTGAATAGCAATAACAATTTTATTTCTAGGCCATGGTAGGAGAATTGCAGTCAGGGCCATGCATTGTTATGGAAATAAAGCATCAAGACAAGAAGTTTGATGTTCAAGGAGAATTTAGAAAGTTTTGTGGTCCTATGGATCCAGTAAGTAATTTCAAATATGAAACCTCATTTGATATTCTTTATAGTATCCACATACTGTTTTCTATAGGATATTGCAAGACAAGTGAGACCAGATACTCTTCGCGCAAAATATGGAAAAACCAAAGTACAAAATGCTATACATTGTTCTGATTTACCAGAAGATGGAATGCTGGAGGTAATTCTTAGTGGAAATTAATTTAATCGTGTTATGCATTTTTCGGTTTATAAATATTTATACATTTTACTATTTAGGTGGAGTATTTTTTTAAGATCCTTAATAACAGTTGAGTTATCAGAAAGAAGATTAAATTTGTTCACTTTTGTCATTTCCAATATTTGATATTCAAAACATATCACCACGTTGCCTTACATCGATATTGTCGAAAAAAAAGACCATGTGAAACTACATTGAATGTTATTTTATTCGAGATTGATTAATTAAACGAAACTATGTAATTTTCTTTTACTCTTTTTTACAATAAAGATTGTAAAGTAACTGCCGTTCTTTTTTAGTTATTCCTCAACGGAAAAATAATCTTACAGTTGCACAGTATGTGTTTGTCATTCAGCTATGCCTAATTACGATAAAACTCTATTGACTCGTTCGGATTATAAAAAGGTCGATCACACGTTTACGAGTATTTTTGCAGCACGAGCGTTATTACTCATATGCATAATTTCCACGCCCTCGTTCAAAGTAATTATACACTGTGGTCAGATAAGATTGCGAATTTCTCAATTAAGAGCGTTACGAATAAAATGATACGATTAATTCAACGAGAACTTGAACTTGAGGCACGATAATGAAGTCGCCAGTTAATTTATGCAGTGAAATGATCTGTCTTACATTCGTATGCGATTGCTCCCGATTCTTTATCAGTCATACAGTAATACATTAATGCTACTTATACACACGTTACTACATTCTATCAAATAAAATTCTAAGGGAAGGGTGAATGGAACGTGAAAAGAAAGGGTAGATGAAAGTTCGATAATTTATCAATACAACGGAACGTAAGATCGTGTTAATCTTTAATGCCTGTCTAATTCCAACATTATTTATGGATACCCATTTATCTTTGCTGGCTGCTTTAGAAGATTCTAGAAAGGTTAACAAGGAAAAAGGAGATCAATTCTTATTTTCGATTTATTTATATATTTAAATTAGCAGATAAGATAGAATCTTGTAGTTCATTGTTCTTGGATGATAAACGGACATATTTATCTTGTTGGGGGAAACATAAAGTAGTGTACATTGAATCTAAATTTACACGAACGATTGTTCGAAATTGCCGATAAGGCAAACGACAGAAAAACTTGCAACTAATTCTTTAATTGTCTTCTGTTTCTCCTAATGACTCACAGTGAGCTTCGTTTATGCAAATAAGGGGAATAACATAATAAAGAAACGTGCAGGTAAATCTGTATAAAATGTAAAAATAAGCTCGTAAATCCGCGCTATATCTTGATCGAGCGTAATCGATGACCATTAATGGGAAAGCGTCTATTTTGAATCCGTTACACGTTAACGCTTACGCCGTCTTAATAACGGCATAACGACGTGTGTCAAGAATTCACGACACCTGTCGCGACGAAAGGTCATTGAAAATATGCTCGATACGTTTTTTTTTAAACGATTAGGATAAAGGAGTACCGCAATTCATCGACAAAAAGTTCAGTTCGATTTAATTCGACAGAGACAGAAATAAATTTCTTTTATATCTTGAAGGTGGAGCGGTTAAGTAACGGTAACTCAATCTTTGTTTTGTATTTTATATTAATTAAATTTTTGACCTGTTAAAATGTTTGTTTAAATATTACAAGCAGGTAACAACGCTTGGTGATGTATGGCGGGAATCCTACAACGAGGGGCAACATAATGCGTACAGCGATACAGTATCTGAGTGATCAGTGCGTAGTAATAGAAGGAACGGTGATATAACGCGTGGCAATATAGTATGGAGTAATAAAAAATTTTGATTACCAGTGGTTCTTGCAGTGCTGGTCTTGTTAAAGATTCTATAAAGTGTAAATTTTTAATGATCTCTCAATTCAAATAATTCAAATTTATTGTTCTAAATTATTCAACTTTATTATTTCAACTTATTCAACTTGATTATTCCAAATTATTCGACTTTATTGTTCTAAATTGTTCAAATTTACTATTCCAAAGTGTTGAAATCTAAAATTCCAAATCATTCAGATACATTTCTTCGAATTGTACAAATATATTGTTCCAAATTATACGAATTTATTTTCTATCCGTGATTTAGAAAAAGTGATCGAAGAACGAGGTAACGGAACGTCGTGAATCGAAGATAAGAGAAATTGTTCCAAATTTTAGCCCCTTGACATAGCTTAGAAAGCGTCCTAGATATCGTATCGAGAAATGCAAAAGTAATCGTGTATTGACCCTGTTTTTCGGAGATCTACGCGCGAACGAACAATTTGCAAAATTTTCCAAAATCATGTTCCCGATCGTTCAAAACAGAACATGACTTTCCTACGACAAAACGTTTTAGCGTGTTCGCAAATTCTTCCTGCGGTGCTTTCGCAAATGCAACATGCGAGTCGAAGAACAGCTCGACTCCGCAAAACCATATTTTGAAGCATGCAACGAGGAGTACCGTTATATCCCGATAGAATCATCGGCATGGAAACAGCTGCGAAAAAGGATCATACTCGTGTTCGTTCGAAAGTTTACAGTTTGAAAGCGTACAAGTTAAAAAATGTGAAATTTCGATGTAGAATTTCTTTGAAATTTAAAACTGCTAACTTTTACACTTTGCGAATTCATCGGAAGTTATTGTCTCTCCATTATTAGTTGCCACTGTTAGCTGTTTCATCATATTTATTCTTAATGAAATTATTTATATGCATAATAATGCTTATACATGAACATAATAATATTATAATTATACTTATATGTATAATTAAATAGAATTACGTAAAGTCATGTTTATCATTTACGTATAATGTTTATGTTTATGTTTATGTTTATATGTATATGAACATTATTATGTATAACCATAACATGTGTTTATACATATGTTCCTGCATATGCTTATACATATGTTTATCTATATGTCATGTATAAACATAACATATATATGTTTCACTATTATGTTCATACATAATTAATGTGCAATATAGATTTAATTAAAGAGTACCTAGTCGAAATTGCTATAAAAAACGAAGGGTTAAGGTGCGTATCGGTGCAACGGAACTAGCTAGCTACAATAAAAGTAAAAGTAAACGATACTCCAGAGCGTGTTGTGTAAATCGAAGAAATGGCGTTCGCGCGGATTCGATGATTAGGTCGTCGTGGAAAGGGTCGATCGAGAAAATCGTTCGGGGAAAAGCGTCGGAAAGGCGTGGGCGATCGGTAGACGTTAGTTAGCATGAATGAAGAGAAGAATCGGTAGTACGTTGCGTTCACTCTCTAAGACGTCATTGGCGTACGTATTAGAATACGCGTAGAATTTTCGAGCCGGTGCGCGATCGGGCCTGGCAGTAGAGCGCTCGACAGCGCGCCGAACGGACCCATCTGCAAACGCGATTACATTTCGGCCCTGATGATCGATTTCCGTACGTTTCGATCGGGCATGTGCAACCAGAATCATTGATTAAGCGCGATCTTTGCCTCCAGTTTATTCATGGTTTTTCTCTGTCACCTATAAACGTACCTGGGGTAAGCTATACCGATCCTCTCGCTATACCGTGATCATTGGCACGATCAATTTTACGCAAATATTTGCAAAAATGACACGATGATATTTAAGATAGTTCATGTTGAAATTCGTTGATATTTCACGCTGGAATTCGCAAAAATATCGAGACGAAATTTTTCGATATTTTATGTTGGACTTTGCAGATATTCCATGCTGGAATTCGCAAAAACATCACGACAAAATTTTTGAATATTTCACGATGAAATTCGCTGATATTTCAAGTTGAAATTTGCAAAAATATCACGATGAAATTTTTGGATATTTCACGATGAAATTCGCTGATATTTCAAGTTGAAATTTGCAAAAATATCACGATGAAATTTTTGGATATTTCACGTTGAAATTTGCTGATATTTCACGCTGGAATTCGCAAAAATATCGCGACGAAATTTTTGGATATTTCACGATGAAGTTCGCAAAGATTTCTTCATGAAATTCTTAGATATACCACGTTGAAATTCGTAGAAATTTCACGTTGAATATTATTATTTTATCGAGTAGAATATCTACAGTTCCACAGGTTTAAATTATAGGATTACTCTAAATTTCACGTCGATATTAGCAAAAAATGTTGCTTCTAATATTCGCAGAAGCTTATCCTACATAGGTACATTTTGTGGATAGTTGGTCATGTCAATTTTTTTTACCGGAAACAGGTCTTTAGACGAAGACGAATTGGTTGTGGGTGTATTTTATTAATATTTGAGCAGTGAAGGAAGGAAGTTTATCATCTGCGATTATCAATTGCTTCGAACAAACTCGATTACTTACTAAATTTCAACAATTATCCAATTATTATAAATGTCAATAATCTTCAAGTTATTATAAATTTCAAAAATGTCGCGATTATTACAAATCTCATTAATCTTCAAGTTAGTATAAATTTCAAAAATTTCCAGATGATTATAAATTTCAATAACCTTCACGTTATTATAAATTTCAATAGTCTCCAAGTTCTTTGAAATTTTAAAAATTTCCAGATGATTATAAATTTCAATAATCTTCGAGTTATTATAAATTTCAAAAATATCCTGATGATTATAAATTTCTATAATTTCCAGATGATCATAAATTTCAATAATCTCCAAGTTCTTTTGAATGTCAAAAATGGCCAGATGATTATAAATTTCAATAATCTCGAAATTACTACAAACTTCGATGAACTCCAAATTATTACAAACTTCGATAAACTCCAAATTATTACAAACTTCGATAAACTCCGAATTATGACGGACGTCGACAATTTCCAAATATTAAAGTCACAAAATTTAATGATCCTCGTGTCGAAAAATTGTCGAATTCCCAAACGATCGACCTCCACGAATTCGCAGTTCCCCGAGATGCAAAAAATCGAATCGTTTTCGACGTCAAAAATATTATTGCTCCTAGAACGAGTATCAATTAATTACGAATTGCCCCGAAGCGCCGTAAACACTATTTTAAATAAACATCGTCTTCCAGCGTAATCACGTGTCCATTCTACAAACAGCAGCGAAATAATAGCGATCGCTAGTTTGTACGGGGAATTAAAACGACGCGAAACACAACATACGCGAAATATAACGGCATACAGGTTCTACCGGTTCTTTTCTTTTTTCTCCGTCGAAATTCAGATTCGATTTCCTTCCTGTTCGCTTCGATAGACCGATTCGAATAAAAAAAACCGGCCGAATTTGCATTTAAACATTTAGCCCGATATAATAAATTTCACCGTTGCGTACTCTGCACCGAATTAACCTCGCATTCGGTCGCTAATATAATATCCCTAGCTGTCGTGCAGTGACTTTACAACGAAATATTGGGTTGCTCGGTAAGTGATTTTTTTTATAAAAATTATAAATTTGTAAATCTCCTATTACAAATAAATAAAAGAGAGACAATTTTCGTTGGATACTGTTTTTCTTGCTTGAGCAGCAATTTTTAAAAAAATATTCCGAAAAAGCTGCACTTCACTTTACACGTTTAATAGGGTACCAACCACAAACTACTGCATAGAATCCGTCTAACTTTTTTACAAGCAAGCCAGCCGGGAAAAAACGAAATCACTTTCCGAACAACCTTGGATTGTTAAACAAATTGAAAACGTAATGAAATAGTTGCTTATGTATAATAATATATTCATTATTTATAAACATAAAGAATCTAGGCTAACAGTGCCTATTAATAATAGAGAGATGATAACTTTGAAAGAATTTAATAAACCTTTGAACCAAAAAGTTTTCATGTTGCTATTTGCAAGCGGTAAAAATACCTTCGAGTGCAGAGGGTTAACACGAATTGTGGAAATAAAAAGAATCATGTATATGATCTTTACACGTGTGCGTATTCGAAATTTTAGATAAATAGATTACTTGAATATATTTTCATTTGGTTACTACTTACAATAAACTAAAAATTGTATTTGCTACGCACCCTGTACTATTGCAATATCCATATCTTGATCTATTTTGAAAATTAATTTAAGAGTGCAAAGGGTTGAAGTTTCAAGGCCATGTGTTTAACGCGGCTACTTGACACTAGAACTACCAACCAGTTAAAATGACTGGTTTCGGGTTTGGCATTTTTTATTACAAAATTTTATTGCCGTCCTTTTGTCAAAATGTCTGTCATGTTTTATTGAGCCAATGAATGGTTGTATATGTTAGGTGATGCTGCAATATTTATTTATTTATTTCACTACTTTAATTTCAGTTTTGAAGTAATCATGCATTTAATTCCGGCACTTCTAGTGTTAATTGATATCGTTAAAAATTGAAACCCGGAACGAAACGATGGACAGAAGAAAAAACGTAGCTGTTCGTCAGCTAGAAGCAGCTTGATAAAAAAAAATCCTGCATCGGGGGTCAAATTATACGGTCAGGGCGGATACGGTTGCTTGGAGATAAATCGCGAGGCATGGGACACTAATTTCGCTAAATGTCAGGCAGTTTGTTCAAAACTGTTGCGTACTAGCTACGCCATAACTTCGAGATCCGTCGTGAGCATCGAAAGGAAGCGACAAATTATATTATTAGTATCGTCAGACACCCGTCACCGTGTTACATGGGTACGCACGAGTAACGCCAGGCCAATTTCAACCCCATCGATGAATCCCGCTTTTCACTGTCTCACACTTTGATTTTTCGCCGTCGAGAAAATCGTATTTTCCACGATTTCATGAACCCGTCGATCGATGGATTTTGGGAATTGGAGATTCGGGGAGTTTAGCGACTTTGGAATTGCGAGGTTCAGGAATTCAGGATCTTGGAAGTTGGGAATTTTGGGAATTACGGATTCAGGATTTATAAATTTCGGGATTTCAGGATTTTCTAACTTGGGTATTGTGGGACTTAAAGATTTTGGATCTTGGGAATCTTGAGTCTTAAGTATTTTCTAACTTGACAATTTTGGGACTTAAGGATTTTCAAACTTGGAAATTTTTTGGGACTTCGAATTACGGGACTTAAGGATATTGTGATTTCAGGATTTCGGGTCTTAGGGACTTAAGAACTTTCCCGTAAATCCCAAAAGGAAATCCTCATAAAATCTCAGTTTCGAAGCCAGAAATTGTAATCACCGTTACACAAGAAGTTGGCAACTGGAAAATTGCGGTGTAAGCAACGAAACTCGTGGTTGAAAGTAAACGTTGCCTATACGACGGGGTTTCCTAATAGGGCGACCGTGCAGAATGATCTGTACGGAAATCGAGGCCAAATCGGCGGCCTGAATGTCCGCGAGTTCCATCGACACGATAGTGGATGAAAAAGATAAGAAAAAATAAGAAAAATGTTTACCACCGACACCGGTGTACGATTTCGATTTCGCTTTCACCGATAGAGGAGACCGAGACCGTCTCGAGCAACGACGACGCCAACGAACCGGGTCAAGTGCATTCAGTCCGACGACCATAATGCCTCCTATGCGAACGATATGCTCCCTTCTCGGGAGAACGCTTTCAAAGGAACTCACAAATTATATTGTTAGAGGCCCCTTAGACGACTCCTACGATCTGCGTCACTGATCAACTCTACGGATCGTGCACAGACGAAAACAATTAGGGACATCACGTTTATGGACAATGATACCGTTCGACGGGAAAACCTGATGGATTTATCGACGATCGATTTATGGCACTCGTTAAGGGTGAACCTCCGTGTGGATAGAGTCAAAAAAGTTATTATTTTTGTTTTGTTATTTGTGTTTAACCCATACACTGCCAAATTTTTATATCAACTCCACTGCGTGGATATAAAATTTCCAAGTTAGAAAATCCAAAAATTCCGAAATCAGAGAATCCTTAAGTCCCGAAATTCCCGAGTTAGAAAATCCTGAAATCCCAAAATTCATAAATCCCAGAAACCTCGCAATTCCAAAATCGCTAAATTCCCCAAAATCGATCGGTTCCCAAATCTCCAAAAACTCAAATTCTATAAATTCCATAATCCTTCGCCCCCGAAATTCTCAAGTTCCGAGATCCAAGTCCTCCAATGCTTAAATATCCTCACAATTCCAAAATCCCTTCAGCCAACAAATTTGCGGGTCCCAAAATTTCCAATAAACCGATCGCAAAATCTTCAAAACACGAAATCAATAAATTCTAAACCTCTTAACTCTCCAAAACATCCAAGTCATGTTCCAAAATGGCTGAATCCTCTTTTTACAACCATAAACGTATAAATAACGCTTCCTTCCTTTCAAATCCTTGGTATCGTCATTGTAGTCTCTCCGACGAAGATTATTTGATTCGAATAAATCGTGTCTCTCGATTGCGTCGCGTGTCGTGAATTTTTTTCCGACCGATGAGTTATTATGTCCGCTATTTTCCTAGACCTTTGTGTATGACATTGCGAAACGGAGAATCAGCGAAACCTTTCGTTCGCGATTACTTTCATGCGATAATTAACACTTTGACTGCCACGTCAGCCATATATGGTATATACATAATGAATAATGTATACCGCAGCTTGAATGTATGTGGACACCTACCATGTTCGTGAAATTTGTAACGTGTAATCCATATGTTTATTAACAAACAATATCGCTAATTGAACAAATAATTTCACGCTTATGCGTGACAACTATCCGAATCGCGCATCCGCAACATGTAGAAATTATTAACAGCAATTACGAGAGAATTCAGAATTTCCAAATTCTCAAATCTTCGATATCTAAAGATTCCAAATTTTCAAATCTCCGATATCTAAAACTTCCAAATTCTCAAACCTACAGTACCTGAAATTCCCAAATTCACAAATCCCCAGTACCTGAAATTCCCAAATTTTCAAATCTTCAATACCTAAAATTTTCAAATTCTCAAATCTCCGATATCTAAAACTTCCAAATTCTCAAACCTCCAGTACCTGAAATTCCCAAATTCACAAATCCCCAGTACCTGAAATTCCCAAATTTTCAAATCTTCAATACCTAAAATTTTCAAATTCTCAAATCTCCGATATCTAAAACTTCCAAATTCTCAAACCTACAGTACCTGAAATTCCCAAATTCACAAATCCCCAGTACCTGAAATTCCCAAATTTTCAAATCTTCAATACCTAAAATTTTCAAATTCTCAAATCTCCGATATCTAAAACTTCCAAATTCTCAAACCTCCAGTACCTGAAATTCCCAAATTCACAAATCCCCAGTACCTGAAATTCCCAAATTTTCAAATCTTCAATACCTAAAATTTTCAAATTCTCAAATCTCCGATATCTAAAACTTCCAAATTCTCAAACCTACAGTACCTGAAATTCCCAAATTCACAAATCCCCAGTACCTGAAATTCCCAAATTTTCAAATCTTCAATACCTAAAATTTTCAAATTCTCAAATCTCCGATATCTAAAACTTCCAAATTCTCAAACCTACAGTACCTGAAATTCCCAAACTCCCAAATCCCCAGTACCTGAAATTCCCAAACTTTCAAATCTTCCATACCTAAAATTTCCAAATTCTCAAATCTCCACTATCTAAAACCTCTAAATTCTGAAAACTTCGGTAACTGAAATTCCCAAATCCTTGAGCCTTGCGTCGAAACGCAAAGGATCAAAGATCTTACGAATTCGTTTATGGCAACGATTTTCAGGTCGCCGATTTGTCCTCGATTCTTATACATCCTTTTATCCTGCTACAAGATACTATATTAGGAAATTGTGACAGATTGCTAAATCGTGGATCAATTAATTCGTTATTAAATAAAACGGAACAAAGTTGTGCGTGACTTTTTCAATTAACGCTGAAACCTCTTCCAAGTTTATATAACCGATTAATTGCGGTTCATGCGTTATTCATGAACGCCGGCGGCTACGTTAATTGCCTGTGAACAAATATCAAACTCGGTAATGCTTTTCGAAACTTTTACAGAAGTTTAAGGAAATTTCGCGTCGTTTAATTTCCGATTAACGTCGTTGAATCAACGTTTCCGAACGAATTAACGATTAACCCTTTCAAAATATGATCGCTGTGAACAGCTGGTCTTTCACCGACCAGTAAAAAATTACTGACTAGTTGACACCGAGCTACGGAATGCTACGATGCAATTACAAGTCGTTTCTTGTTCTCAAAATTATACAACGATAAATATTATATTTAGTAATATTATTTTATTTTCTAGAATATAAAAATTATAACTTATTTGTTAAAATATTATATTATAATGTTCATATAATATTTTTTAATACAATATAACAAATTTATTAAAGTATTTAAAGGCGAACAAGTAAAAACAATATACAATAGTATGAACGTATATGTACGCTCTCCGTGCATGAATGTTGATTCTTCGAGGACGTATATATACGCCGTTCGGAATGAAAAACGTTCCCGAAATTCGTCGAATTATTTTAGAAATCAAAGTGAACGTTTGCTGAACGTTCATCCGCAGCTCCATCAACGTCCATCGTTTTTCATCAGGCATCATAACTCGTTAATTGCTCGAGCCGTTCTGAATTCTTGATTGGATAATTCCTATTTAACATTCTCGAACTTGTATCTGGTAAATTATGCACACCGATTAATAAACGACAACTGTTGATATCGCTGGCAAATGTACACGATAAAGTATACGAAACACCTGTCGTATACGTATATGTATATTTTCTAATCAACTTCTAATTGTTTCATAGCTGTCGCTCGTTACGGTAACCCGACTCTCTTCGTTAACGATTCACGCGACAAAAATAACGGTATGAGATTTAATTAACGGCTAATGACAATCGATCATGCGTAAGTAAAATGTATATTACAAAAGGAAACACGAGCTTGTTACACTTTGCGATTTATAAATATCTGAATCTTTAGATTATTGTATTTTTTATTTTTAAATGATTGGATCGTTAGATTGTTGTATGTGTAGTTTTCTAGGTCTCTAAATGTTGAAATTCCTGTATTGCTGCATTTTTACATTCCGAAATTTCTACGCTCCTAAATTTCTATATTTCGAAACTTTTACATCCCCAAAATTTCTACGTCTCGAAATATTTTGATGTCCCCATATTCCTACATTCCGGAATCTCTACGTCCCGAAATTCCTACATTCCAAAACTTCTACATCCCCAAATTAATACACTCCGAAATCTCTATGTCCCGAAATTCCTGAATACTGAAATTTATACATACCCAAATTCCTACACCCTGAAATTTCCATGTCTCTAAATTCATACATCCCGAAATCTCCACGGCCCCAAATTCCTACATCCCGAAATGTCTACGTCCCTAATTTCCTACATCTTGAAATTTCTATGTCTATATATTTCTACATTCCGAAGTCCCTACATCCCAAAATGCCTAAATCCCAAAATCTCTACACACCTGCATCCCGAAACCTCTGTATTCCCAGACCCCTACATCAACGCGAAATACGCCAATGTACAATGCACAGTTACTATGAAGTTGAAAACGAAGCTAAAAAGTAAATCAATAAACAATGAAACATAAATCATTTGATTTTTCAAATTGACAATTTTATTACTAATATTTACTTATTTGGTTAACCAGTTAGATGTGAATAAGAAGTATACTCGTTATGCCACAAAATCCCGCTACGTCTCACGACGAGTATACTCGTCGAACACAGTTAACTGGTTAAAGCAAGTACGCATTCGACGCAGGTAGTTGTATCGTTAATGCCAAACTAAATACTGATAGTCACGAAGAATCTAATGCCGGTGTAACCGGATCGGAATTACGCAACACCGTAGGAATCATTTTACAAGACCGTCTATCCGTACGGCGTTAAAGCACCTAACAGGGATATTTCCTGAACTCTGAGCGTTTCGCGAACGAAATCCCCGCGATTTCATGGATGTTGTACAGTACATAAGTACCTTGATTCGCTTTCCATTTCGACGGTTCGCGGATTTTTCTCGCTAGGATTTCTTCACAATGAGCAAAATCTAGCGTTACGTAAACCGTTGCCAAACGCCATGCAGATTTCATAGTTTCACCTGCATCGATTGCGCTCGTTATTTGACATTCCGATTTATCCAGAAAGCCGCGAGACGAATTGCCTGAAGTCACTGGCAACGAGAGCTATACTTCGAATCGCGGTGTTCAACATTTTTTAACATATATATATATATATATATATACCTAACTATTTATGAGGATAAAATTTGTTAAGATGGTACTATTGAAACCTGTGCTGAATCTCGTCGAGATAAAGAACAAGTATGTGTATTAATTTATGTTTCATCGTTTGTGCAATTTAGTTTTCAACTTCGGTTTTTAACTGCGAAGTAGTTGTGCATTATACGCAGGTAGTTTCTGTGTCAATGTAGGCATTTAGGGATATGGAGAAATTTCAGCATGTAGGAATTTAGGGCCGTAGAAATTCATATTATAGGGAAGTTAGGAATGTAGAGATATTTGGGGATGCATTGCAGCCTCCGGGATTGTAGAAATACGGAAGAAATATGGAGCGGAAAGAATTCGAACCCGGGTCCTGGGTTTTGTAGTCAAGACGCTACGCACTCAGCCACTGTCAGCTTCCGCCATGTTACTTCCGTGACTCCTCTTAAATTTTAACCCTTGGAACCCCGCCGATCCATAGTCGAGCCCGTACCGACCCTTTCATAATTAACTAATAAATACTAACAGTAGGAATCTAGGAACGTAGATGTTTCGGAATGTGCTACGTCAGAAAGTGACGAATGCAAGCATTTCTCGTTGCATCTGATAACAATGTCTTTAGAGAAGCAAGACTTTATAGATGTCTTATACCTATCTTGGAAATTAAATGCCGGTGTTTAATTTGGTATTTAATGTAACTTCCACGTGTCCTCGACCGTCTTTAGCGTGTCAAGGAGGTAAAATCAGTATGTGAGCACCATACTCGATTTCCGACTCCCGTTGTAACGCGTGTTGAACCTTGAACGGAAAACGTGTCCCGGGTTCCTGAGCTTCCGCGCTTCCGCACTGTGTCTCGGACATATTCGAATTTCGGGACATAGAAACTTTAGAATGTAGCAATTTGAGGACGTAGAAATTTCGGAATGTTAGACTTTTGGGACGTAGAGATTTTGAAAAGTAGAAATTCAGGGGTGTAGAAAATTTGGGGATGTAGGTGTTTGGGCACGTGGAAATTTCAGAATATAGAAATTCAGAGATGTAGAAAATTTGGGGATGTAGAGATTTGGGGATTTAAGAATTTGGGGATGTAGATATTTTGGGATGCAGGAGTTTGCGGTCGTGGGAATTTCGGGATGGAGGAATTTGAGGTCGTGGAAATTTCGGAATGTAGAAATTCAGAGACGTAGAAAATTTGAGGATGTAGAGATTTCGGGATTTAAGAATATGAGGATCTAGATATTTTGGGATGTAGGAGTTTGGAGTCGTGGAAATTTCGGGATGTAGGAATTTGAGGTCGTGGAAATTTCGGAATGTAGAAATTCAGAGACGTAGAAAATTTGGGGATGTAGAGATTTCGGGATTTAAGAATTTGGGGATATAGGAGTTTGGGGTCGTGGAAATTTCGGGATGTAGGAATTTGAGGTCGTGGAAATTTCGGAATGTAGAAATTGGGGGGCGTAGGAAATTTGAGGATGTAGAGATTTCGGGATTTAAGAATATGAGGATCTAGATATTTTGGGATGTAGGAGTTTGGAGTCGTGGAAATTTCGGGATGTAGGAATTTGAGGTCGTGGAAATTTCGGAATGTAGAAATTGGGGGGCGTAGGAAATTTGGAGATGTAGGACTTTGGGGACGTAGATATTTTGGGATGTAGGAATTTGAGGGCGTAGAGATTTCAGAATGTAGGAACTTGGGGACATGTCCAAGCTAGGAACCTACGAGGATTAATTGTCGAGTGTGTAACCGAATGTAAAATTGGTCGTCGGGTTGTTTTTTTGCAGTCGAAGGTCGTCGAAAATGGTCGAAAATCGTCTTCGTAGACGACACAACCCTGCAACGGATTACGAGATACTATACTGTAATTACCGCGAATTGCCGGCGTTGTCGGAGCTGAATGTTGTCCCATTACAAATGTAATTGCATAACTCGTTCATCAGCGGACTTTGTGGACGAACCGAGTGCTAAGTATCCTCTTCCTGAAACATTCTTTTTCTCCCGTTCCTCTCCTCCCACTTTACTCTTCCCTATTTTTCGACAGTGTCGATAAAACATGACGAGACACTTTGACAAACGTTGCGGCAACAAAATTTTTTAATATAAAATGGAACATCCGAAACTGGTCATTTTGACAGCCTGATAGTTCTACTGTTAAAACTATTTCAAAATACTCATTCAGGATACAATTAAAATCCAAATTAAAAATCCAACAATATCGAAAAGAAGTTAAAACTTGTTGGATAATGTAATTGCTTCTCTGCGCCATTCGCAAAAGTACATTTACAACTATTCATTATTAATTATTTAATTTCAATATTTAAATTATACTGCTTAAATTATAAATTTACAATTAATATTTCAATATACGCGTTCAGGCTTCGTGTAAAAATCCAACAACGTCGAAAAGAAGTTAAAACTTGTTAGGTAATGTAATTGCTCATTATTGTCTCGTTGCACGCACGTTGCTGAATCCGTATGCGTCTCGAACAGGTTGAAATCGCAAATATCGTTGCGTTCTCGAACGATCGGTCATTCCACGGCCGAGCGTTCGTTTCTCGCTCGTTGTTTCCATTATCGAATCGACGATTGTTTCCAAAAGCGTCCGATAACCGAACCTTGTATGCGAACTTCGCGAAACAATGCTAAACGAACGGTCGTGTATCGTTGCCGGATTTATTTCGCAAACATAATATCGTTTTAATCGCGTCGCACGTTGCCGATCGCGAATCGAACGACCTTCCCGGACATTCCTCTTCGAATATTTCGCAAAAATCTGATCGTACGACGGGGCTCGCGTAAATACGCCGTTCCGTTGAACGCGTGTTCTCCTTTATCGAGAATGCACGTGCGATTGTCTCGATTTATAACGCGTGTACACACAATTCATCGTTTTTGAAACTACATTCCGCAATTAACTGGTTAACTATATTTGTATCATTTTCGTCATTCTATCGTGTTCGTTTGTTGTTGCAAGTGTCACGTATAATATAAGATACATCTACTACCAAATGCATACAATATACCATTAATTAATGCGATAGAGATAGTTAATCGTCACCGGGATCGCGGAGTACGTTGGATCGTTATCGGCCTCGATGACTCAATTAAGTTTCACGGTGAACGGGGAAACATAATTTATCGCTTTCCACCACTGGGATAATGGGAGACGCTCACCGAGGTGAAAGTCACGCGATCATCGCGAATAAGTGATTCGTTCGTTACACTTCGTATGATTTTATTAGCGACGTTCCAGGATCTTGGGATGTGCGGACTTACGGATCCAGAGATATTCCGATTTGGGGATATTCGAATCTATGGGTATCTGATACATGTGTATATTGGAATCGATGGGTATCTATTTAATATAGTTTTATTAGAATCGATGGGTATCTGGATGTAGGGATATTCGAATCTAGAGATATTCAAACCTATAGGTATCTAGGGGTACTTGGATCTAGGATTATCTAGGTCCAGTTATATTTGGATCTAGGAATATTGGAATCCAGATTTATTTAAATCTAAGGATAATTGAATCCAGATATATTAGGGTCTAGAGATAATTGGGCCTAATAGTGTCCGGACATAGAAACATTTGAATGCAGAGATATTCTTATTTCGGGATACTAGAATCTAAAGTGCATTTGAATCGATGGGTACCTGTGTTAAGGTTATCCACATTCGCGGCTATATAACAAGACCGTATGTATTCGGTATTCGATCAGGAAAGTTTCTTTCACGTAGATATCGGTTAAAGATTCAGACACAATCTCGTAATCTCGGAACGCGAGGTAAAAAAATTCCGAGCATAAAATATACGAACGGAGATGCATGCCGCGATACTAGTTCTCCCATAAATTCCTGCTTTTTTTCCTTTCGTGTACGCTGCACGATCAGCGATATAAAGAATTGAAGGCCACAATAATATTTATCCGACGTACGGTGTTCATTTCCGGGCACTCGGTGAACGTTAATTCCACCGCCATGAAAAGATACCACGCTGTTAGGTTAGGTTAGGTTCGAATAGATTTCGTTATTTACGATCAGGACTTTTTTGAATGGCCCTTCGATGCTGGCATTGTCGATTCTGGAAATATTTTTCTCGACGACACGCACATTCGTTTTTCGAATTTTCCTCTCTTCAATCCCGTCGTTTATTTTATCGGATTAGGATCTCGCGTTACATCGCCGTAGCTCGAGGTTACGCACCTTCCTAGATCCTCGCGATAACTATTTCGATATCTTTCATCGTGTTGCGAGATATCCGTTTGTCGATTTCGTCCTTGTAATTTCTCTTTAACTCGATGGTGCACCATGGGATTTAGAAAAAGAAAAGTAGGTAATTCGCTTTAGTGAAGACCGCTCCGATAACCTTGACCCTGACATATGTCGTCGAGGTCACTGCCCCATAGCCCACGCTTGTCCCTCGTTAAAAAATTATAAAGAAAACAATTACGTGTCTATATTACATTACACTTTTTTTGCTTTGTAAATAATGTATTAAATCGATATAATTGTATATTAAATGAATGAACGCGTGCAAGAGCATGGCGAGTGATTACATACACATACTGTATGTATTGTAAAAATACCCAATTGTGTACACACACTGTATATACATATAAATAGCGAATTGTGTACACTCGAAGTACAAATTTGATAAGCCTTGTATATATTTTTAACCCTTTGCACTCGAAATGTGACTCACACTCACCACTTTGTGTAATACAACAATGAGGAACAGATATTATTTAACTAAATCTGTAGGATGTGAATTTTTACGTCGATCGGAAAGGATCGTCTTACTTCTTAAAAATTTTAATAAAAAATTTATTAATAGTATTACAATAGGTATTATAGTAAAATCCCTAGATCCGTGGATTAGACGAATCTCTTTACACCAAATACGCGTAAAACTAAGAAATTACCATAGAAATTAGAAGTCGAAGTTAGATGAAGAAATTAGAAATTACCACTCGAAAATTCAAACATCTGCCGATTCCGAGTGTCCATACTTTCCTGGTATTTTGCTGAGCAAAAATGTTACTGTTTAATTTTTGGAGAAGGTCAGTGCGACGCGAGGATCGTCGTTGTGTAACAACCGTTTAACTCGCGAACGTGAAATCCACGATTTTGTTAAAAAGTTACTCGCTCCGCGTTGAGCAGCACGCTGGTCGTGTCGGATACAAAATCAGAATATTTCACTAGCTGATCTTTTTTAATTTTCTATTAGCTGGAAGAAGAAGAAAAAGAAGCATGCGGCGGTTTCGTAACAGCAGTTAAAATATGCTCGACGTTCGGTGCCATTCTTAATACCTGACTCGGGAACGCGAGCTCCTGTTACTTACGAAACATTTGAGCACGATCGATCACTATACCGGCGACGAGATGATGCTGATCAAGAGCTTCTTCCGGAGGATCATCAAGGACTTCCGGCACAAGGAGCTGCTGCCTCTTAAAATGATTTTCTTCGTCCAGGCGTCGAGTAAGTAGCAATTATTACTGTAAAATCATCAATTATCGATCGCTATACAACTTTATCGTTATAACGTGTTGGATTATTATAATTTTTTCATACCTACAAAAATGAATCATGGCAATGCGAGACACTGTTATTAAATGAAATAAAGTTTATCATTTTATTTCTTAACTCGAAATAAATAAAAAATTACTTCCTTCAGAGCCTTCATAATAAAATTTTGTTACAACTAAATAATCTCAGTTATTTAATTACAGCTAATCCCATATTTCAATCGGTTTCATTTGCGTGAATAATTTAATTCACGGCCGGTATTAATATTTAATTTAACCCCTTGATTTACTTGTCGGGTGCGTGGTATAAAGTGCACGGTCTCGTTATTTGAACACACCTTGTAGAGAGTATAAATGTCGACATGAAAATACCGGTATCTAATAAAACTATGTAACAAGTAGCAAATCGGTATTATGGAAATGAGAGAATCTTATTTTTCTTTCGGAACGCAGAACATCGTGTAATGCAAATTTACTTCTCGGCATTAATATTTATAAAGAATGATATTTTATCTGGTTTCGTAGAGCTCTAGCAACATTACTAAATACATTTAAACATATATGCATATACACTTAAATATATTTATTTATATATGTATATCATATTATAGATATGTACATACTTACACATATGTATTTATATGTATAATATGTTTCTACACGTATGCACATATACAAATGCATACATTAAGTGTATATTATAGCGATAACGAGAAATTTTTGTTCACGAATATAATTATTTTAATCATGTGTTTTCAGCGCTCTATGTACTTTATCCGTATCTGACGATCCATATGAGGGAGCTCGGCATAAACGTGGAGGAAACAGCCATAATGAGCGCTATAACACCGGTGATCGCGATGGTGATGCCGCCCCTTGCGGGGATGTTCGCCGATCGCGTAGGGAATTTCAAAGTAAATACCTTTCAAAGTTAAATATTCATAATATTCCTAGTATTTAAATATTCCGTAACAACGACGTTATCAGGAAATTTATAGGTATCTGGTACTCTGTGACGTTGAGTCTCTGAGACTGTGTCACTTTGAAACTCTAAGTCTCTGACATTCTGAAGGTTTGAGACTCTGATACTCTGAGACTGTTACTTTGGAACACCGAGACTGTGATATTTTTAAGATATGATACTCTGAGGCCCTAAAACTTTGAAATGAGACTCTGAGACTTTGAGAGTTTGGGACTTTCCGACACGAACATCTCGAAACTCGAAAGCTTGCAAAGAATGTTTTCCGACAAGAAAAGTCTCAACATCGTAATTTCATTTAGATGTTGCTGTCGCTGTTCTCGTCGTTCGGTGGACTCGCGGCGTTGTTGTTGCTGCTCGTCCCGATCGGCAGGATAACCGTGCAGTTTCCTGACAGAGTCGTTATGGACGTCGGTTGCGCGGGGAACAACGGACTGCTTTTCACCATGAGTCAAAATCATCCTTGCGACAGCAAATTGCAAGAAGAGGTCGCCGTGAGGCTCGAGAGTTGCGGGTAGGTAAGGATACGCGTTTTTCATCGATTCGCAAATCGTCCCGGTTGTTACTTGCATCCTTTTTCGTTTCTATTCACTTATAACAATGGAAATTCTCCTGGTTACACCTTAATTTTCAGTCGTTCCTCCTGGTTACACTTTCTTAATTTCCAGTTGTTTGTTCTGGTTACACCTTAATATCCAGTTGTTTCTTCTGGTTACACCTTTTCAATTTTCAGTTGTTCTTTCCGGTTACACCTTCTTAATTTCCCATTGTTTCTGCTGATCACACGTTACAATTTCCAGTTGTTATTTGCAGATACGCGTGTCGATTTGATATTCATAACGACACCGATGCAAAATCGATTCTGTCGTCGAGGATGTTCACAGTGAAACGATTCGATCCGCAGACCGGTAACAACTCGTCAGCCATGATTTCGATCGATCACACCGATATGTCACTTGTAAGTACGAAGTAAAAATATACAATCATTTTTAAATCACATAATACGATAGTAATATACATGTACATATTATATTACACTACAATATATACTTATTACTTTATTTAGTTATTTATTTATGTATTATTTAATTATCTATGTATGTATTTATTTATTTACTTATGTATGCATTTATTTATTTATACGTACGTTTTATTTGATTATAAATGTCAGATTAAGTTCACCGTTTAATCGAATTTTCATAGGAGGAGGAAGAAGATATCAAAGAACATCGGAAGCTGAGAAACAAGGAACACTTTGCGACATCGATTCGACAATTGTCTCGCAACGAGTACTTTTTTCCATCCAACGTATTAGACGAGACCGGTTGCGCCCTGTTGAAATTCACCGACGAATTCAATACATGGATTTCGAACGATGATACGTCCAACAGAATGCACGAAAATCGAACACTATGTACCTTCAATCTTACTATACTCAAGGTATATGCTAGTTATAACTTCTAGTTATCAAGACATTCGAACAAACGTACTTTCAACCACAACATTACGGCCAATGATCACTCGGTTAAAATGCGGAATTGCCTATAAAAAATAAATCGTGTCAAATATTTTCTGGATCGGATACGCAAGATAAGACCTCGACAAATATTTTATCGAAGTAAAATATGTTACAGGATAATTTCGGTCAACCGACGGACGAACGTTCGTACAAATTCAGAATGAAGAACCTGGAAGCAACCGAGGATGACCGGAACACGAAGAGGCAGAGATACTTGTCGGAACAAGTATCCCGGACAGGATCCACGTTCGAGAACATCGCCTGCAGGGATCTCGTAGAGGATTCCTCCCGGATCAATCTGGATCTACCTTTGTTCAATTATTCCGACAACTCGGAACCTTACAGGATGCTGAACACGGAGAATTGCAGGACAAAGTGCATCGTCACCGTGCCTCGCGAACAAATGTGCTCGAACATGAAAACTGTGCTCGAGTACAACATCAGCCTGACTTTCTGGATGTATTTCTTCATCCGCGTATTCATCAGTTAGTGTCTATTCAACTGGATCACGTATTTAAATCAGTTAACTGGATCACTATAATGCTAGAACCACCAGCATTAAATGTAGACTTATTTTTAAGTTGAAATTTCGGTGGAAAAATAAATTAGTAAATACTAGAGTATTTGCCAACATGTACAATTATTCTTGACATCGATAAAATGTAGCAAATATTACGAAAAAAGTACTGCAACAAAATTTTGTAACATAAAATGTGAAACTTGAAACGAGTCATTTTGACCAGTTGGATGTTCTAGTGTTAACATCGATAAATTATTAATCGTTTATCGATTAAGGGTGTAATTTTTCCTCGTCTTTCTTCGTATACTTTATAATAGTATTATTTTTTAACCCTTTGCAGTCTGCTGTTCCTTCCAAGAGGACATCGAATATCATTATACAATAAATACAATATCATTATACATATACTACTTACAATATCAGTATTCATATACTTCTTATAATATCATTATACATATACTTCTTACAATATCATTAAACAGTACTTTGTTCGGTCCCAGAACTTTGCTGTGTAATATGGAGGGTTAGCACCGAGTGCAAAGGGTTAATAAAGTTGCAATAAGTGTATTTCTGAAATTAAATATTACAATTAACCGATAAATCGACGTTGTATAAACGGAAAGTATTTGACACGCAGGTGTTATCGGCGGGACAACGTTCGCGATGTTCGAGGGTGCGGTGATCGCCATATTGCGGGAACAGAAAGCGGATTACGGCCTTCAGAGGATTTATGGCAGTATCGGTGGCATGATATCGTCACCGCTCTCTGGACTTCTGATCGATTACGCGAGCACCGGCAAGGGTTATACCGATTTCAGGCCAGCGTTTTATTTGTACGCCGCTCTGAAACTGATGTCCGGATTGCTGATGCTCGCAATCAATTTGGAATTCAAATCACCGGCAACGAACGTGATTAAAGACGTTTTCACGGTTTTGAGGAACATCGAAGCTGTCGCACTTTTCATCGCCTGTTTTATTCTTGGTGAGCTTTCCTATATTTTTATTGTTTGAGTTATTCTATTCCGAATCCATCACTTTTTGGCTTCACCATCCGCGATTTTGTTTTAATCAAAATATGTTATAGTCTATGCGAAATTAGGGGAGGTTTAAGCCATCATTTTACCGATTTCGAATTTTTTAAGAAATTACGAGCTTTCAAAGTTTGCAGTTTTTGCCCATTTTTGCGAAAATTGACTTCGCTTACGAATTTTTTTCTCACAAACTACTCGTCCGACTGAGTTACATTTTTTTTGTTTTATTCATAAAGGATCGGGCTACTATAAAATATTTTTTTTGACTTTGGCAATTTGTTATATAATATGAAAAAATGTAAACAAATTCTTTTTTTACGTTTTTCAATGAAAAGCTCATCGTATAGCTTTCGTATATAAAATACGAAATGAAAATCTATATAAAATACGAAATGAACATCTATATAAAATATGAAATGAAAGTGCATACTAAACGATAATGTGTATATGTGCAAAGTAACGAACGGGATTTACTTTGATTTTTTGTTTGATTTTTGCAGGGACCGCTTGGGGATACATCGAATCGTTCCTCTTTTGGTTGATACAAGATTTAGGTGGATCGAGATCGCTTATGGGTATCACCATAACCGTAGGCGGTATAGCTGGCATACCATTACTGGTACTATCTGGTCCAATCATATCGAAGATCGGCCATGCCAATGTACTTTTCATAGGCTTTATTTTTTATGCCATAAGACTTTGCGGTGAGTACCCGTACTTAATTCTTCTCCGTTCGATCTGCTCGATCGTATAATAACAGCCTCATAAGCCGCGTAATGCCTGATGAATAACAAATAAATTTTGATCATTTGTTTCGAATAACAACAGCGATTAAAGCGTTTGCTTGCGATTTATTAGCATCTGGATGAATTAGGTGAAAATTAAATCAAGTTGTTTCGAGTTGTAGCACATTTGTTAATTTTTGAGTTAAGTTAGTTAAAAGACATTGAGTTAAGATATGCTAGGTTAAATTAAATCGCATCAAGTTGGGATATATGTATAGATTAGATATTCATAAATATCACTAATTTGTTTCGTTTTTTAGGGTATTCTTTAATATACAATCCATGGCATACCCTGTTTTTTGAGGCTCTAGAATCGGTGACATTGTCACTGAGTTTCACCGCTGCGGTGACTTACGCTGCAAAATTATCCACCACCACCACCGACAGTTCTATACAAGGTTTACTGGGTGGCGTTTATTACGGAGTCGGTGAGTCGTTCATTTTCCATGTCCCATGCGATTATATTGTCGCGAAGATCGTGTAATTATCCACTGAAACACATGAGATACAATTTTTAGTATACACATAGTATGCTCTAAAGCTTCACATTGTTCAAAAATTCAAAAATTACATTATTATAAAATTTCAACAGCATTGATTTAATATTCCATTGTTTCAGAATTTCAAAATTCAAAATTCAACAATTTTATAAGTTACAACATCCCAAAGTTCGAAAATTAAAATAACTTCAAGTTCGAGAGTTCGAAAATTAAAAAATTCTATAATTTTCACATCATAAAAAATCACATAGATATATACGCCAATATATTCTTCATCATAGTCGCTTCATCAACTAAACCAATAGATTAATAATATTTAACTCCTTACGTATCGCCAGATGTACCTAACTTAAACATATTTCCTGAACACTAAAACTACCGAAAGGGGACAAATGACCCTTCTGCAAATTTCCTACTTCAAATGACAAAATTAGTTAAGCTGCACTTCTTGACATTTATGCTGATTGTCATCAAGAAGAAGAATCCACAAGTGTATTCATTTGTGCTGCATCGTTTGTTCATTTATTTCTCATCTTTATTGTTAACATTGAAAATAATTGTGCATTATACGTTGGTAGTTTTAGTGTTAAACTTAACTTATGCTTAAATTTCACTTACATATATTATAAACTGAATTACTCATTAACTTAAATGAATTCCAATTGGTAGGCAAGGGTTCAGGTAGCCTGATAGGCGGTTACCTGATGAAAGCCTACGGCACGAGACCCACCTACAGGATCTTCGCAGTGATGACCCTGATCACCGGCATAATGTACTACATCTTCAACGTGGCGTATTTGAAGAAGCGTCCGCAGGTCGAGGGTAACGACATAGTGAAGAAGAAGCCGAAAACTGTGGAAAATCGGAAGGATCTCGAGAGCGGGATCACGGAGATAGGACTCGAAGAGAGCAAACGACGAGAAAACGATCAGAAGAGGAACGAATCGTGCAACGTAACCGGAATCGATAATCCGGCGTTCTCCAACGGGCTGGAAAACGTGAAATCCACGAAGAAGCTGAAGAACCGGAAGACGAGCGATACAGAGGCCGTGCAGAATGCGAGGAACATCGACAACATCGAGAAAATGGCCGTCGACGGGGACGATCGAGATCGGTTCAACGTCATCGTCGAAAGAGAACCCGAGGAGAAGAAATGAACTAATGTTTGAACTCATTTCTTCTTTGCTTCCTTGTTTCTCGTTTTCGCGACAACACATAGGATGAATGAGAGAGGACGAGAGAGTGTTTGAAAGAAAATGGCGCGAGGAATTCGAGCTCTGAAGAAGATGATCGACATCGATGCAACTTCATCGTCGAAAGAGAATTTGAATAGAAGTAATGAATTTCTCATTTTTTAACTAATTTTTGAACTCATTTCTTCTCTGGTTCCTTGTTTCTCGTTTTCGCGACAACACATGAATGAGAGAGGACGAGAGATAGAATTTTTCGAAGCTCCCCATAGACTCTCTAGTCTTCCTTAGAATTCCCCTAGAGCTAATGCAGGACTTAATTATGCACCTTTAGTTCTAAGATTCTTCCATATTTTTCCAGTTTCCTCGGATTCCCTAGATTTTTGCAAGAATACCGTTGCGATTCTACGGGGACTTCCTTCGGTTTCGTCGAAAAATCTTCTAGATCTCCCAATTCCCTAGATCTCTGAATCATTCCTACAGCCACCTTACATTCCCAAGATTTGAGCATGGAGACCCACATTCGCTTCTGAATTTCTCTAGATCTTCCTATTCCCTAGATCTCTGAATAATTACCACAGCCACCTTAGATTCCCTAGATTTGAGTATGGAGACCCACTCATGCTCTTGCAACTCTACGATGTCATCCTTCGATTTCGCCGAGAATATTTCTACATCCCCTTAATCCCTAGATCACTTACTACTTCCGATAGCTCCTTTAGATTCCCCTATACTATAGTACACTACATACTCTGTAGAAAGTAGAACCGGAAGCTTCGATCGAGCATACTACACTCGCCGGATACAATATCCAGGTATAATTCTTTGAATTTATTCGAATATAAATAATCATAATATTATATATAATGTATAACACTGTCTTATAAATTATGATGTTATATATAATGCATAACATTCACTTAGAAATGATGACTATATATATATGTAATACATATTATATATAATATTATATTATTATTAATAATATAAGATATAAATGGACGCCGTGTACGTACGTGTCCTCGATCGAATTCTCGCAAGAAATCATTCAGGATTATTCTGAATAACATCGTGCATGTACTTCACCGTGTTAAATATCGAATTAACGTTACTATACATTCTTTTATAATTAGTATTCGAGGTAAAAACAGGCGTGTTCTTGTACGCTATTTTATACGTGTTTTATCGTAGACTAGTTTAAAGTAGAAATAGTTTAATATAAATACATTTGTTGTTGTCACTTGATAGTTTTATGCAGTTGAACAATTTAATATAAATATATATGGACAATCGTTTAAGCGAGACGAATAATGGAAAATTTCGGATCGGGAGCGATTGTATATTATAATTTATTCGCACGAAATTAGGATCACGCGCGAATGATCGACAATTGTTCGTCAGTCAGCGTTGTATCAGGGTGTACCATAAGTTTCTTCGTTTCTTTTTATATGCAACTAGACATTATGTACGAGCACGTTAAACGATAAGAAGCTGTTTATGTTTCTACGAAGGAACAATGTGATAATAATTGTGCAGGAAGTAGAGCCTAATTGCGAGTTTTACGATGTATAATAGAATTGTATCGGTTACGAACAATATTTTGGCGATGATATCTGTTATAGAAGAATAAAAGATACAAATAAACGAAACTGTTTTTTCGTCCGTCCGAATAAATCGGCACCGATTTCCAAATTGAAAGCTTTTCAAATTCTTTCATTTTTGCGATTTTTCCAATATCCATGTCATTGAAATCCCTAAATCCCTAAATCTCTAAATTCCCAAACCGACCAATACTCACATCCCCAAATCTCCGAATACCCAAATTCTCAAATCTCTAAATCTCTAAATCCCCAAAGTCCCAAACGCTACAATTATCAAACCCCGAGTTCTCCACATTCCCAAAGGCGTGAAATTAAAAAACTCCGGACTCCAATTTCCGAATCCATAAACACCGAAATTCCCAAACGTTCGAGTTTCTTCAATGACAGAGCAACAACTGTTCCGTATCCATTCCACCGTCGAGGAATTCTCGTAACGGTGTGTTATAATTTGCGAAACGGATTAGCCCGATTTTGTCGAGTCTCGTTTCCGTCCAATTAACACCTTACCCTGCCGGAGCATATTTTGTCCTCTTATCTTCTCTCCATTCTCAACTGTTGCCCAAAGGACAACGAATTTACAACAAAATACTCAAAGTCATCGATCTCGAACAAAACTCTCGATTTTAAATTACTGAAAACTTTTCAAACTTGCAGAGAAAACATTCTAAACATGATATAAAATATTGCAAACGTCGAAATTACAAAGTTGGACAATAAATTTGCATCGTTATCGTCGAGGAGATACAGTTACGAGTCTATATAGTTGTCTGAACAGAAGGATCTTCGATCATTCATGTTCGACTATCGGTTTAAGATGATACGCGCATTGATTCCGTTGCTTTTAGCTAGTGTACCGATTCTTCCGTCAGTGATGTCGTACGCGAATGTGTCGAAAAACTTTCCGGGAGGTCAGGAGGGTTCGGAAAACAAGGACGACACGAATCCTTGGATCGTCAGGTTAGATCGTATTAAAAATCAACACCCCGGAACGTTCGATTGTACGTATAATCGTCATGTTAACTTTTAACGCTGTGTTTTTGCATGAAGCAATATAACGCAGAACGAAGGCAGGAGCATCAAGAATATCGCAATCACTATGGCACCCGTGTACGTTGCACCGAAGATTCCTATTTTACACGGGGGTGAAACAGCCGATTACTCTCCTAGCCTGAGGTAACAATTTTTGCTATTTGACTTTTCGAGTCGATCAATTTTCTGGATTACACGGTTTCTAATTGATAAGTTTTTGTATTTAAACGTGTTCAAATTGATCAATGTTCGAGCTCAAACATATTAAAATTTTCAGATAGAGTTCAAATATATTCAGGTTCCTAATTTTCAAGTACGAACACATGAAAAATCTTAATTTTCAAACTCTACAATTCTAATATTCCGAACTTCACAATTTTTCTTGTAAATTTCAAAACTCTCACATTCTCAAATTTTCAAGTTCCTAAATTCAAAAATTGCCGAACTTTCAAGTTACTCAATTCCAGCGCTCTTAAATTCCCAAATTTTCAAATTCCTATGTCTCTAAATTCCTAAATTCATAAATACCCTAACTGCCCAGCTTCACAGTACTATCGTTCAAAAAATGTCCATATAAAAAACTTGAAAATTCTCGAATTTCGTCCGAAATTTTCAACTTCCACAATTTAGTTATTTATAAATTTTATTTATAACACCATACAGTGTAACGCCGCAAGTTTGTATGATTTCAAAGTTCCAGATACACCACTCTGGATCACGAAATGCTAGCAAGATTGAGCGGCAAGAAACAGATACAGGACAGGTACCACCCGGGACCGCTCGCATCGAAAAATAAAGAAATCCCGAAGGATACGAAAGAGAGTTCGAAACCCGTTGGTCGTCCAAGCGGACCTCCTAGCGGTCCTCCCTCTTCGCCCTCTTTCGATTTTTCCGATCCGACGTTTTCCGACACTTACGAGTACAAACCGCCAGATTATCTCTCTAACAAACCGATCTCGAAGCCACCGGATTATCTCGCCGATAAACCGATCTCGAAGCCCCTATCGATGGACGATTATGCGGACTCTGACATAAGCGACACGGTAAATTTCTTATTCGACGAGAAAATTATTGCGTTTATTATTACGGTAATATCGCTGCGAGATTTATGGATCGTTTCGAAGCACCCTGCAGACTTACGGAAACGAATGTATAAGCATAAATTTATCGTTTGAATGTTACTCTGGCAATCCAGAGGATAAGCTACCGTTTCCTGTGGTTTGCTATTAACCCAGACGATGAAGTTAAACGATGAAATTGCTCCAGTGCCTTTTTTGTAAGACATTTTATATAGTGCGAGTGATAAATATTCCACTTTTCATCTGATTTATGTTTATAAATATTGGAAATGCGCAAACTCAAAATTTTGCAAATATACATATTCGGAAATTTGAAAATCGAACAGTGAAAGTTTGAGAACCAGACTCTGAACCGAAAAAGCGTTTCAAAAACCGCGCGCTTCCCTCGCGCAGCCGCAGTGACTCCCCCTAACCAAACATCACCAAAATTTCGAATTTCAGCCCCCAGACTCGTACAAGCCGGACTCGTACATGATGTCTCCCGAATCCGATTACCCCGATTTCCCGGACGACGGATCGTACAACGTTGACCCAGCGCCGAAGCCGCCGAAGCATTCCGCACGACCGGATCATCCTCCTTACGACGACGACGACGAAGACTATGGCCACCATCACGACTTCCACCACGAGTTGATCTACGACCACATCCCGGAGTACCACGATCACACCGAGCAACCAGAAATGAACGACCAGAGGTTGGACAAGAGGCCGTATTCTTATTACTTCATAGGCAAGAAGCTCTGGTACGTGCCTTTGTACTTCAGCATCTACTTCATCATTTACATCGCGGCACTGGTGCTGAAGAGTATAGCGAGACACAAGATCACGTTTCCCGCTCATTTGGCCGAAGCCGTAGGACACGACAGGTCTTACAGCCATGTTAGTTGGTGGGATTACGCGGGAAACATTCTCGAGGGTGTAGAAAGTTTCGCGGAAAAATACGCGCGGATCTCTTAGCGCGTCGCTCATTGATCCTTCGCGTGTTCCTTCGGGATTTTACAAACTGTCACGCGTTGGTAGCCCTTTGCGCTCGAATTCTCGTTCACTGTTTGGTCTGACAGAAAAATTTTGTGAACCGGTGACAGTCTAACTTCTATCGATTGTTCGTAACAGTAATATATTTAATACGTATGAAGATAATATCAATTTAAGCGCGAAATTATTTGGTGCGATGTTTTCGCCGCGATGACGTGGCGACTTCGCTACGCTCGTAGGTTATGTATGCGACCGTTCTTGAAATCGATCTCGATATGCTTCGGTCGATAATAGAAATGCGCGCCAATCTCGCGGACATGCGCGCGCCACAAATTCGAATAAATACTTTTCAAGTAAATTTGTGGTGACGTGTACAATTAAATAACGAGACTGTGCAGTTTCCATCAGGCAAGGATATCATTGATAGGTCGTTGATTCTGACACTATTGGAGCAACGATTCATAGTTTTGTATATTTGTCTTGAACTTTTCAGTTATAAAGTTTTCGAGATACTGCTTGTCGATAAACGGAATTCGAGTGCAAAGGGGTAATAGCATAAGGCCCGATTCACCGTGTAAATACGATAGCTTTGTACATACTCCTAAAAAGAGATCCTAGTTACCGATATATTTATTTCATTTACGTCACCCGGCGATGTATTTCAACCACGTAGAAATAAGACACGAAACGACCTAATTCTTGCATAAAGCATGTACTACGATCAGCGCAATCGACGATACTGTACGTTCGATTAGGTTAGCCTAATTTCGTAACTAGTTTATCCGACAGCGTAGACGAATAATGGTATAACACAAAAATAATTATTACGTCGATTAAATGTGTATGTGCCACAGGGATTTGCAGAATCTATCGTATCTTGTTCCCATCATATATATAATTTTAAACGATTTATACTTTAACGTTCAAACCACCGATGTATAATGCACGATTATTTCGAATTTGAAGAATAAATGAACGATGAAACATAGATCAATACACGTATTGTTTGTCTCGAAAATCGGCAGGGATTTCAAAAAATCCGTCTTAATAAATTTTGTAATTTGAAATTGTAAAACCGTCATTGCGGAACAAAAAATATATTATTGCAGGATTTGTTCGTAATTTTATTTACCGTAGGTTCATCCGGTTGGCACGGAACGACGAAAACGAACGAATTATTTAATATTGTATCAATTTCGTGGAAACGAGTGTATGTAAGTATCATCGACGTGTTCGTAAACCCGCCGAAAATCGATCCACATACTTTTTCACGGATTATTTGCTACGTCTTCAGGAGGGTAATAAACGTCCGAACGATAAATTGTGCGTGTACGAGCTGTTTCTTTGGCGATTGTATCGGTCGCGAAAGCCATCGCGGAGACACACGCTCGTTTCCTAAATTCTTGCGAAACGGGCGTGCTCGATGATGGTCGTTTCTTCCACGGTCGCAGCAGGAGTCGCGGCGCAACTTTTTGACGATGTAACGAGCCGGAATTTGTCAGTATCGGCAGAATCGAAAGAATTACTGGAAACGACGCGAGAATTCCGATCGCCTCGCATTCCGATTGACCAATTACGCCGGCCATGCTCCATCTTGTCGTACCTGATTTCTTTCCACGTATTGTTCCGCGATTTTTGTGGCTGCACCGTGAATACAAACAGTCGCTTTATATCGCCCGATTTCGTCGATTTCCTACGCGAACGTTCACCGTATCGCCGGACAATTTCGACGTGACAAATTTTTCTTCGACACGCGGTTCTGCGATTATATGACATTGAGAATAGCCGACACCTTGCGATCGATTTCATTGCGCGGAATTTGCGGATTGCGCTGCTAGAAACCGTAGACTACGAGAACTAGAAAATTCGAAAATATCGAATAGCGAATTTAGCAATTAAAAAAGTGAAATATTCCGGATGCAACAAACTCGAAATTTTGAAATTTAAAAATGTGATTCGGGAAATTGGAAAATTTAGAAACCCGATGTGAATGAACAAACTGTATGATCTTGTTACAGCGGAGTGTAGCGCAATTCTAAAAAAAATTCCCTAGAATCTGACCGAAGCCAAGACCCCTTAATACCCTACACCGTTTGTACTCGAGTGCATTTTCTTTGTCGACGAATAGCAAAGTTGCTATTCTGCAAACTTTCTAGTTGAAATGTTTGACGAACTTTCCTGCAATTATTGTTTTTTAATTATTAATCAAACTATCATTAATCATTAATTATTACTAAATAAATAAATATTTCACCCAGAAGTTATTTAAAATCGTTACATTATATCAAATGGTGAATGTGTGCCATCTCTCGAGTGCAAAGCGTTAACATCTTCTATATGTAGTCTCTCAAAAATTATAGCAAATATTAAACGTCTGGTATGTCGATAATGATCATTTCGAATGCCGATAATTTTCTCGCAGCAAACATCAGCCTTTCACCTTGTAAACATTCTGATTATCAAATTATGCGATAACAAGTATAATTTTACATATGTTGTTACACATCTTGTTAGAACATTCTACACATTTTGTGAACACTCTTTCGTTACGAAACCGGTCGAAAAAATCCGAATTCGTTCGATTACCGATATTTGAGAAAGAAAATGAAACACCACACCCATTTCTAACTGAACCAAGATCAAATCTTGGCAACATCTGTCGCAATTATCGTCGGTTTAGAGTATTGTTTCAACGGGACTTGCTCAGGTACTTGCTAATCGTCTGACCTAATATCGTACGAGGATGTACTTCGCCTAACTGACCCAAACTACAACTTTTTACGTTTACTTCCACCTACGTTTCCCTCCAAAAATTCCATCCCGCGCACCGAAACTTTCCGATCGAAAATATGCGCCGCGTTTAAACAAGTCGAAATTAGCTGAAACGATCACGAACGAAATTGTGCCTCCTCTCTTTCATCAAAATGTTAAAAGAGTCAATGATAGTTTGAATTTTTTGTATAAACAAATTGAAAGGATGTGGAAATAAATAATTTTTTGGATTCACCAAGCAAGATACAAATACCATTTGGACTTGAGAAACACATCATTGAATATCTTGTTCTACTTAAATAAGTAAATAAGCAACTTCTAACTAAATTTACGATATTGTACACTCGTAGTAAAACAAACAATATCATTGATTAATAACAAAAAAAAAATAACACTTTCAAAGAAATTCATCAAACTCTTCAACCGGAAGGTTTTACGATTGTGTTAACTAAATTTAAAGTATGATAAATGCTATGTTTAAATATAGTGAAACAGGCAATATCGTCTATTAATAATAAAAAAGTAATAATTTCAGAGAAGTCATCAAACTCTTCAACTAAAAAGTTTTACAATTGCTACATGCTAACTAAATTTATACTATTATACAGCATTAATTTGTAGCATTATAGCGACGTTTAAATATAGTGACGAAGACAATATTGATTAACAATAAAAATGTAATAATTTTTCAGAAAAATTCATCAAACTCACCAACCAGAATTTTGACAAATTCTCCAACGATAAAAATGTTTACCAGCGCAAAGCGTTATTATAACGCCAGATCATTAGCATACTATCGATTCATTCATCGATCCACCGCTCCAAATAAACGAACAAATTTTTCCGCGGTGCTCTAGATCTCAACTAGTTCGCAACGTCTCGTGCAACATTAACAAGAATCGACGAATTTGACCCAGATAGTCGAAAATTTGGAGTTCCTAACTGCGACGCTAAACAAAGATTCGTTTAGACGTTCGATAACGAGGTGTCCCGGGATTAGACCGGACGATCGACGATCCATAACCGAATTTCCGTGCCGATATCCTCGTAGACAAGACCGCGATACGTAAGAGTCGTAACAATTAGGGCTGTTTAGCGCTGCACGCTGGATTTGCTTAACGTTTCTGGTGATACAGTTACCGGCAAGCGAACAGAGTATGTTTGAACTGGACCCACGAATCGTTCAGTCGCTCCTCGGATTCTATCAACGATCGTTCTCCTCCCGAATTATTTTTCGACCTAGTCGAAACTTTATTCATTTTTCCAAACTTTCTTCGTGGATGTTTTACGAATCGTCGTGACCGATCGACTTTGTGCGGATGTTCCCTTCGTGAAATTAATCGATTCGAGCAAAAAAAAGAGTCCGCGTTAGGTGCAATTGTATTAATAATCGTCGTTTCTATGAATCGGTGAAACGTCAAGTGGTGGACACGTGTTCACGAATGAGAGGAATAAAAATTGTGTCTAGCGACCTGGAGGATCCTTCGAAGAGCACGGAGTAGAAGAAGAAAGGAAATGATGGGTATTTACATAAATTCTGATCGCTAACAATTTGCTCTAGAATCTAGAAATAAAATCTTTTCGTTTCGCGTATAACGTACAGTGGGTAACCCAGGAGTTGGCGCGTCAGAAGGTTGAAACGAAACATAAAAAGTACGCCGATTATTTATACTCTTTGAGTTAACTGGTATACATGACCACACGAACCAATAAGATCCTACCACTGAAAATACGAGTGAGCCGATACGCCAATTCCTGGGTTGCAGATAGTAGTATTGTATTGCGAATACAAATCCACTTGAGAGCAATCTTTTTTTGTTTCAGATACATGTACTTTTATATTCCAATATTTTTACATATATGTCTTTTTAAATTCTAATATTTTTTGTTGTTCGTTTGCATTTTTCTTATCTGTAATCCTTTTGCAATTTAATCCTTTTTAATATTATACATAATATATACAATGTATATACTAATATTATATATCACGTAATATGCATGTAATGATATACAAAAGGATATATAATATATGTAATAACATGATACTTAATAGAATATACAATATATGTAATATATTATAACATGTGATATTTATAAATAATATTGCGTGTAATAAATTATAATACTCTGTACTATTGCAAAGGACGGTTATAGCAAGTTCAAAAACGAGTAAGCTATAAGAAAGAACGAACAAAAAAAGAAAAATGTCGAGATACAAAAAGAGAATGAAATACAGAATATTTTAAATATCATAAAAAACATAAAATAATATTAAATTAATTTAAACAAGGAAAATAAAATATGATAATTTTCGTTACATGAATTAATTTCATATTTGATAACACACGCGAACGATACAATTATTACTAAAATAATGATTATTTCCTAACTAAAAACCAACACGTTGTTACTTTTGTTTGAAGACGAAATTTCGATATTTTAGATGGAACACGACCGATGTTAATCTGTCATAGTTTTCTGCTTCTTCTTTGTATTTCACACATTTCAACCATGGACTCCAATTTCGAGGAAAGTAATTCGTTCTCGGAACCTGATGAATTTAATTACGATCCCGAAATTGTCACAGCCGTGCAAACATACAGGTAAGTTATTGAAATTGTTTTATCAATATTCACGAATAATAACTTCGTATCGTTATGTTATCGATCGACAATCGGTAAATACAGTGGTGATTAGTATTTTTTAAATTGCCAGACATCCGAGAATGCATCGACGGGGTTACTACGAAGAACATGATTCGATGTACCAAGAAGATCATCACGATCAAGAAGAAGACAACGCCATGAAGAGCATGTCGAAATCGAAGGTAGATTATTGGGGCGGTTACTACGACTTTTTGATAAACGAGGGAAGTTACAAATTCTGGGCAGTGTTTCAGGTAAGTAAACATTCATAATTAATTACAATAACCCTCAATGAACGAACTATGAACGCTATATTGGAGATATCATAAATATTCATTACATTATAAAATAAAAAATATATAAACATAGTTGTCAACTGTTTTTCTGACATGTTCTATTATTTTACAAATTGTTTGTAAACACACAGAAAATAAATTTGTAAGCGCATACAAATTTACGCATTACATACATATGTATGTAAAAGTTGTTTTTCTGCAATTTTCACGTCAGTCTCTTTTTGTATGGATACGTACATCTACATATGTACGTTCATCTACTGTCTATTATTACTGAAAATATTCATGAAATCCAAAAAGAGAACAATTAATTTGTTAAAATTCCGCTGATCTACTAATCACTGTTCTATAAAAATGTGCTCAGTCGTCGAGGGTTACAATAAATTTTACTATAGATATCAATACAATAGAGTTGAATTGAATTCTTACAATAAATATCTTTGTTTAACAGCTAGCTACAGCAGCTCTGCTCATATACAGCGGTTTTGCCGCGCTTTATTATGCGAAAGTCAATCCACCAACTACGGACGACGAGTTCGACGATATTCTACGTCGAAGAAAACGCAGGGAACTGTCTATTTTTCCGGAAGACAAAGATTTCTGCGGACTGGACAGTGCCACGTTTCAGAGGATAATCGACGCTGTCGCCAGAGAAATTCACTGATAAATACAAGTTCTCTTTTCGCTATGAACTCTATGACTTTTGACGAGTCTCGCAAACATCCCGTTAATAATTTACTGAAATTGGTAAAAACTTCTTTGACAAGATATTGTAACCTTTGTTTTACGAATTTGTATCGTTTGGTAGAAGTTTTTATACACCTTTGTATACCGAGCGTCAATCTGCAGATCGTTCCATTTCTTTAACACTAAAACTACCACAATTAATTTGAAGTTAAAAATGAAGTTGAAAAATAAGTGAACAAACGTAGAAACATAAATGAATACACTTATTTATGCTTTGTCTGATGACAACTTGCACAGATGTCAAGAAAACCATCTTAATATATTTTGTCGTTTGAAATAGGAGTTTGTAATTTGTGTAAGAGTTATTTGACTCCTTTGGTGGTTTTAGTGATAAACAAGTATTTACTTGTATAAGGAAGTACACTTATGTTACACGAGAAACGATCGAGTAACTATCGTTATAAAATTTGTATCAATTTTGAAATCGGTGTTCTTTCGAAATTTTGCAGATTCACGTTCAGGATCGGTATATAAAGAACACTCGTCGAACATAATTAAGTTTGGACAATACCAGCTACTTGTACATACGGAGTAATTATACATACATAGTACACGATATATAAATTATTTCGATAGTAGATTAATAGTAAGCCAGTGTCTTCTTAACACATTGAGTACCTTTCTGCGAGGTCCATGAATCTTCGCATAAATCACGTATTTCGCGTTATAAATTACAATTTTACACTAATAATCGTTTATTAAATTTCTTCGAAAATAAAGTCGTTAAATGAGAGAACTGTTTTTAATAGTAAATATAATTGGAAATATCGGAGGGTAAGAAAAATCGGGGTACCAAGGTAGATACGGACCTGGTGTTCCGAAAAGGTGCTCGAGGGCCGCTCGTTACGTAGCGCTGTTCGACAAGAAAATTTGCCTTCGAGCTTGAAGCGCGCATATCGCGCATACGTATTCGCATATAAAATTCGTACAGACGGCCGTGCGTATGTAAGGGACCGCGTAGCCACCGCTGATTTATCGGTCGACATTTTTTCGAGAGATTTTTATTACGTTTTGATCCCTTCGCGCATACATTTTGGTAGCATCTGCTGCCACGAGGAGATCCGGCCAACAACGCGACACACGAAATCACCGCTCAAATCTACCGCGTGCTCGTCGCTTTTTCCCACAAATTCTTTAACGAGCTTCGATGTGTACGGCATAAAAAGTAAAAGATGTAACAAGAATTCGCGTATACGTTACGGGACGACCATCACTTTCGAATCCGAATCTGTAAATCTGTCTGCTCGAAAATTTTACAATTTAATACTATTTCATACTTGAACTTAACAATTTGAAACAATTTGACACTTAAATTTAAGTTTAGACATTAAGCAATTTCTAACAACTTGAAACTTAAATTTAAGATTAAACATTAAACAATTTCAAACAACTTGAAATGCAAGTAATTTATGATGTGAACATTTCCATCTTCTTGAGTATGCATGTATAAATACAAGAAGGAAAGATATATAAATCAATAAAACACTGGTTAAATCCGCTCGTATCCTCGAGTCCAAAATCTGAAAAATAAAATGCAACTAGTTAAAAATATGTATAAATGATATAGTTAAATAATATCGACAGAATAATACGTACATTGCTAATTTTGGTCAATTTTTGATAATGTTACAGTTTCACAACATAATTAATTTCTACATCTGATCCTAATGTTCTCCTATTATTATATCATATTATACTACTGCTACATGTATTTGCAAGGTATTGTTCTAATAGTTTTCTATTTGTATGTTACTCTAGTCTACTGTTCTATTATTGTACTATACTATTACTATACAATGCTACATTTTTCTATTACTATAATTTTATGTTATACCACATTGTTTTATTGTTTCATAATTTCAACGATTTTTCTCTTGTACTTAAACAAAATGGGTTTGCACCTGACTATTGTATATTAGATGCTTAACCTTAGGTTTTGAACCTAACTAATTTTAATTGAACTAATATTCAATTAAATTTAGTAATCAATAACTTAGTTGAATTAATATTCATCTAAATTTAGTAATTCGTAATTAATTGATATATGTATAATTAGTGCTGTACCAGCGATACTTAATTAGTTTCATCAAATCATATTTAGGTCTTAACCGATCTTCCGTATCTCTACATTAGAGTGATGAAGTCACAAATTACAGCACAGGTGCACAAATTACAGCCGCGAGAACTATCCAGACCCATCGGTACATCTAAATCTATAAATTGTATACCAAATGTATAAACAAGAGTAAAAAAAGGAGAAAATAAACAAAGAAACGTATCAGGGACCAAAAGCCATCGCGTCCCGAACGGGCTAAAAGACAAGATAGTTTTTCTTGCAGCCACGAGAGGAATACGTTGTTCGAGAGAGGGTCACCGAACCCCTTCGCCCCCCGTTCGGTCCGGGCAATTATAAATTGAGTTATATTTCTTGCGCGCAACCGTGAATAAATTTCGACCGATCACCGAGCGTGTTCGTCCAGCAGAAGGATATATATTGGCAAGGATATCGGGAATATTTCCGTTCGAAAACGTACGTAGAAGAGAAATGGGGGGGATACGGCCCTGCAAAAATCACCCACAGCGTTTTCAGCGACGCATTCCACCGCGTAGTCGGGGTACACCTTCGGCGAATCCACCGCGATCTCGTGCTGCACGTGAACGAACGAGACGGGGTTGATGATTCGTAAGAGAAGAAAACGAGAATTTTCGAATAAATCTTCGTCAGACGCGTATGAAAACGGCATAAAAACTGTTATTTACAGCCGGCCGGCAGCAACATTGATCGATAATTCTCGCGTGTTTCTCGCCAACCAAAAGTGATACGATAATGGACGATCAGGTTGAGTTTCTGAGAGATATTATGCTACCACTGTGTTGCAGTGAGGGTATACAAAATTTTCGAAATGATCGTTCGAGTATTCGAGCATCGAGCGGATGACATAGTTAGATTATGGAGTATACTCCGAATAAGGGGTGCGAATGTAGAGATTCGTATCTTCTGCAAGGGAAGCGACGACGAGTACAGCGGATACTGGGGGATATTAGATTTTTAACACTAAAACTATCAGCGTATGACGCACACTTATCTTGAAATTACTTATTACTTGAAATAAGAAACTCGTGAAACATTTATACGGCCGTTTTAGTATGTAATTCATCGTACAATCCTTCTCGTCACATGCCATTAACATTCATGGAAATCTAATAAATAACTATACAACGACAAATGTCTAAGTAGACCGCATCAGTCACAAAAATGTCTAAGCAGACAGGCATCAGGCACATTTCCTGGGATGACACGCAACATTGCAGGGTTAACATTACGGTTAAACGACTGTCGGCGAAAAAGAGATGGTCGAGGCAGAAGCAAAAATGGGAGCCCGCGGATAAAAATGGTAATTTATGGTGCAATGGTCGACGGCTATCGATAATTCTCGCGTAGGAAACGCAAGTTGAACGAGAGTCGGTGGAGCTTCTTTCGGTTGCCGCCCTTTCCATCCCGCCGTTCCCTTTCTTCTTTTATAGTTAATGATAATAATAATAATAATGATGATAACAAGGACGAGAAGAGGGCGGAGACGTACCGAGAATCGGTTGCAAAGGGTGCAGCCACCTTAAAAAGAATTCGTTACGACGTCGGATATCTATCAGGAGGTTTATCTCGATGCTCGGCTAACCGGGAAGAGTATCGACGATAAAAATGCAATTTACGATGCATCCAACACCGGGTGTACGACGGTGTACGACCGACGATTCGACGAACTTGCGAGACAAATTTACCAGATGCTCACGGTGACGGTATAAATATGATCGTGCTTCTCCTGTTCAACGAAATAATAACGCAACATTGTTGCGTGTCTCCCGAAGTGACTCGATAATTTGTTCCATCGCGACCGAACCAATTAGACAACGTTATTGCTTCGACTTAATTCGCTACTGGTCGTTGAACACGCTCGGACGGTTTGTTGATACTGTTTTTCAATTTGTTAAGTGGTTAATTAATTCGTTAAATATCGCGTTTTCTCTCGGTTACTTTAACTATTTGGGGCACGGTGGGATTAAAAGTGTCCCATCTTTTTTATGTATGGGTCATTCCACGCCTTATTAGCGTTAAATAATTCTATTCTTTTTATATTACGTACACCAATGTTTATGTTCCAATTGATTCTAGGATCATTGTTTAAATTTTTTGCACAACCTCTTGCCATATTTTTGAGAGTCTGACACACGATGCACTTCAACAGCGATAAATCTTACCATCTGATAAATTTGTAGTAAAAATTAAAGTTGATAAATTTTGACAACTCTTTCGTTTATAATTTGCACCTCAGAAATTGAGACTGTTTTACGGTGGCACTCAACGTGTTAAATTAAATATCTAAATTATTTTCAGGATGAAATAATGTTGACCGGTGAATTATGTTCGTGATGACCTCTGGACGATGAGCAATTTCGTCGTTGATGAATGTACACCCTGGGATTTCCATTAGTAGCTTTTTCTTCTTCATCCAGCGATTTTTGTTCGAAAATTAGATGCTCGACTCGGGTGGCGCACCCTCTGCAAGAAAAATCGAGCGTAAGAAAGAGACGATGCACGCGAGAGGTAAAAATTGATCATTCGACGATCGTGGGGCTCGTTTATGCGAATTTTATATATGATTTATCGGTACGTTTCGATGCGATCTCAATGAGCATCTGATACAGTGAACGATTTTTTGGCCTTCATCCGAGGGGGCCGTAAGATCCTCGTGATTTGTGTGCCCATTTCGTGATGCTAATGCCGAATCCTCGATTAATTTCTTTCTGTTAGCTGTCCAAACATTGCGGTGAAAAAACACGGATCACCGTCTACTATAAACTTCTCATAAATTCGATGTAACATGCAACCGAGACCCTTATCTCGCGGTGCAATATGACAAACAATTTATGCGTTGAAAGAAATTGTAATTGAACTGTATTTTATATCGTAAATTGCTGTACAATTATTTTATATTAATTTCTGTTTTATATTATATCGGTGTTGCAATGTGTTGATTAACAGTAAAGCTACTAGCAGATAATACGCGCTTATCTTGAAATTGCAAGCGACGTTGAGAAATAAATAGACAAGCAGTGAAACATAAATTAATGTATGTATTAATTTTTTGACTTTATGAAAATTAAGACGGATTACAGGAAAACCACGGTAAAATAAATATTATAATCTGTTAGAGAGTTTGTGCGGACTTCAGAAGTAAAATCTATGAATTTTCTATCAATTTTTCTGTGCGAAATTGAGGAGCAAAGTTACGCATTGTACGACCCGGTGTTCATAATTTTCTACATTTTTGGACTCTGATATACCTGATTATCCACATTTCCAAATTCTAAAATCCTCAAGTTCCTGAATTGACTTGCAGCCATACAACAATATGATCAATCTAGACAAGGTTCTTAAAAATTCTGTGCGAAATTGAGGAGCAAAGTAACGCATTCTACGAGCCGGTGTCGCGATCAAGCAACTTGCTAGTGCGAGTTTTATTCCCCGAGCGGGACAGTTAAGCCGTTAATTGGCAAGAAATGAGGATTACAATGTGGTCAGATGGCCCCTGAAAGGCAAACGTTAGCACCTATGAACAGACAGGAATCGCGAAGGGCCGAACGGTGGGACTTGGAGGGCTACGAGAAAGGGGGATGTAGCTAAATAACAACGAAATGCCAGGACCGTGGGTTGGATCGAGGGAACGAAAGCGGCCTCTGTGCCATTATGACGGGAAAAACGGCAGAATGCCTCGCGGAATTTTTGCACCGCGTTCCGATGGTACCGAGAGTCGGCGAGCTTAGAACTTAGCGGATAAACCTGAATCACGCTGTATACAGGGTGTAACTGGATATGTTGCAATACCTTCAATCATTCTATTTGCGGAAAATAATAAACTCTTCTCTAAGTTGTTACGTGTCACGAGACTGATTCGGAAATATCAAGACGGATACCCGTTTTTGACGATTGGACAATTCTCCTGAGGAATAGCAACAATTATTTTTTTATCGTTGTTGGACTTAGTTTACTTCAGACTTCAAATTGGAAATGATTTAGATACCTTTATGTCATCGATTCAGGTACTTTTATGTCATCGATTCAAATACTTTTATCTTATTGATTTACATACATTTATATCATTGATTCAAATACTTTTATCGTATTGATTTACATACTTTTATATCATTGATTCATATACTTTTATGCCATTGAGTCACATGCTTTTATGTCATGAGTCTAACTCTTCACATTGAAAGAATCGGTCATTGCTTTCTGTAAATGGCAACCATTTTGCGTGACGAATATTAATGAACATTTCTCGTGTTAAACATCGGGCTTCCAATTGACATGCCGGCTGATACTTCCTCTTCCTTTTAATCATCTAGAGGTAAATGTTTATCCCTGGAAGAACAGAATTTATGTAGGTAATCATTGTCTATTGCTTTCTATACAAATATCTTTACCAAACCTCAGATAATTCCCTCGATATCGATTTTGAACATATAAATTAAGTAGAATGATGAAATTAAATTAAATAATTAGCTGAAGTCCGTTTTTTTTCACAAGATCCCTGTTTCAAAAGTGTCCTAAAAATAAAACGTCAATGATTAATTTGTTATAACTTGACAATAAAGCATAGTTAAATAGAGAAATAATTTGTATACCTTCTTTTAATAGAAAGGAAGGTGTACATAATTTTTGAAGGAACCTGTAAAAAATTAAACTATAAGAGAATAACGAAATCAATGTGAATATGTTATAGGAATTTGTAGAGCATAATTCTGAAGCTTAAAACGTTGCAGATTGAATTACACCCTGTATAATTTGAAAAGAAAAACGGAAGGAAAGAGGATCCGCGGAGAGGCGGTGTATAAGAACGCTCGAGCGTAGAAAAAGAGGACGCGTAACAGGGGAAAAATGAGGCGAGCGTAAAAAGATTTCGGCGCGAAACGAACAGAAGCGGTAATTACCGGCGGTCGAAAATGAAACAGAAGACGGTTAAATATCACGGAATCTTGCTGAAACGTTTGACATGCCACGAGCTTGGACGTTAAACCGCTAAACTGCTAGTACAGTACATAATTTTTGGTACTTGTGTTACATCATTTTTAAATTGGAATTTCCACGAAGATGACAGCACAAATATTTCATCAATATTTCTAATACCTCTCAGTCAATACACCAGTAGTTGTATGTTTGTAAGACAAACAAATTTATTTGCCAGTACAAACATGTACCAATACTAAGAATTTAGGTATGACTCATTGCAAGAGAGCAGGATTATGATTCATAAGGATCCACTCTTCGTTCATTCCATTTCTTCAAATGCTCACCTGCTGCTCACAAGACCTAGAACACATTGAGCATAATTGATTAACGTTGAAATTCAATCACTTAATTTTTTAACTTAAGTATACTTTCCAAGTTAGAATATTATTCTATCGTTTTAACCCCTTGTCTTACTATGATGAGTTTTACTCGTGATGCACCTAATCTCGAACTTTAGGTGCAGTTATAATTTCCTTAGCATAAGATCATTTAGTATAAAATACATGTTAGTTTCAATATTATAGCTATGTATACATCTAGATGAACGTAGTAATGTTGACTGAGGCATTGAACAAATAAACTGTACAGCAAGGAGTCAACCCCTTGCGCTCAAACGACTCACATTCAGAATGTCGTCTAATAGAACAATTAACCCTTAACGAACGAATTCCGTCATATTATAAATATTCCGAAAAAATCAAATGTTTCCAGCTAGAAAGTTTGCGAGATATCGCTGGCTAACAACGAAAATCTGTACGAGCGCAAAGTGTTAATGCTCGACACAAGTGTGATACAAGATTAAAATAGAAACAGTTTTCGCTCGGTGACCGATAAAACGATCGCGTTGCATAGAATCGATGTCCAGAAGTCGATAAAAAGGAATCTAGCAGGTGTCGTCGCAACGAACCGCAGCTAACAGGAAGAAGCGCGATATGAAACAAGAAACAATAAAGAGAAGAGGAGACAGAAACCGACACTTACCGAAGCGCAAGCGGTTGAATCCCGTGGTCCAGATAACGACGTTTAATGTCGGATATGATTATACGACCGATGTTATGGCAGCAGTCGCGGAGAGAAAAGCTTTTTGCAAGATATCACGACGTCCCAGCGGAGAGTTGCACGCCCGCAAAGAGCATCCCTCGCCATTATTCCGATACGACCACGCTCGTTTCACCTCTGCAATACGATTCAACGAAGTAATTAGCGGGCCCGATGTATTACGCTCGTTATCGAGAATCCTTTTAGGATGTAGCAATAATTATCTCCTAACGACAACGCGACTCGCGCTGCTCTTTTGTGCACGCTTTTCTTTCGATGTAGCCACGTTGTTCCTCTTAAACGACATTAATCGCTGCTAATAGCCGACCAAACGGCATAATTTACGATCACGCGAGACTCGATTTTCGCATTTAATTTATCTTTTATAGCCTTGCACGATACGGAATCTTTTCTCACGGGTACAACGTGAAAAAATATCGTTATATTCTTATTATAATAATCAAGGAATATACATTTATATTGGTAGATCGCAAAAATACTCGAATCCCTGCACTTTCACATCCTGAGAATACGTAGATTCTTAACCCCTTGGGATATAATGACGAGCTACACTCGTGACGTACTCGCTTTAAACATGGTAAACCTTGTTTATATTTTTAATATAGTTGAATGTTCAATTTTATACTAATTGTAATATGCACGGTCGAAGATTGCTAAATGTAAAAAAGACCTGATATTCGAGCTTTCTTTAGTTATTTTGAGGTTGTAACGGCGTTGTTGTAGCTCTTTTGAAGATTCTCAAGCTTTTGAGTGTTCCTAAGTTCTTATATTCTGGAACTTCGACATCCATTGAACCCTGAAATCAATTAAGTTCTTATTTTACTATATTCCAACATTCCTATATAATTGAATTGTTACATTTCTAAACCCAAATCTTCTAGTACGCAAGATTCCTAGACAACCAAGGTCCCAGTATTTACGGATCCCTACGTTCCATGTTCCAGAATCTCCAGATCCGCGTATTCTCGCACCCTCAGTTCCGAGCCAGAAATTTCCATATTATTTGCGTTCGCACGATATCGAATATGCGAGGGATACACGCGAGAACCGTTCAGTTATTTTCTATAAGAATGTACAGTTACATAAACATCCTCCGGCTAGAAATTAGAACTAAAAATAAACTCGACACAAAGCGAAAGATTACCTTGGTCCAGGACGATGGTTGAGTCAGAAGCAACGAGTTCGACGTCGATTATCGAGCAAGGTTTATGCGCGTCCCGTAAAAAAAAAGCATCGCAACCTGTTTAATAAGCGATCTGAACCCATTGCCATACTTTGACGAGTCTGACTCGTGACGCGCTCGAAGTTTAGTCGTAATTAATCTTACTAACATTTTGAATACGCTTATATGTAAAGTTAATATACAATTATAATTTACATATTATAATATTTAACTTTCTTTGTTCGTACTAATATGGTAGCTGTAAATAGTTAGTCCTGACGCAACAGAAATATAAATTGTATGACAAGGAGTTAATTCATTTTATATAAATAAAGTTTACTGGAGTTCATTTGGATTATTTTATCTCTATATTCAATACGAAATAATAGTCGGTGGCACGAGATAGTCTCTATGCAAAATTACCGATCAACAATGTGTTAATTGCGCAAGTAAACGTTTTTAATGGAGCACGGCGTTAGTATCGGCAGGGTACGTGTATTCACGGTGATGTTCCACCCTGTGGGAAAGCCAGACCGTGAATCAACTCGCGTTCGTTCGGTTCTCAAGCATCGTCCGTTGTTTCGTCTCTTATAATACACTGTACTATTTACGTTAGTGCCGCATTATTATCCTGTCGGCCACGGAGTGCACGGCCGAGCGCGAGATGCGAAAACAGTAACCCGGTTATAGAGGCTATCGAATGTTTATATTATTACCGCGACCGGACAATGTTGACGTTTCTTCGCTGGCATTCCAACCGAATGCAGAAGCTTTTTTATCTTACAGCGCAACAGGATTTAAAGTATACGAATTCGCCAGTACGCGTATCGGCGCGCTCGGTAATTCACCTATTCAGGAATTTAAGCATTCACAAATTTATAAATGTGTAAAATCAACAAATTATGAATACCAAAATTTAAGAACTTGCAAAATTACAAATTTAGAATTGATAGAAAAAATTATTGAAAATTATTGAAAGAAACAATCATTGAAAATTATTGTATTAAAATATAAATTATTGTATTAAAAATTATAAAACTTCATTTCGATACTGTTAACACATTATTAAATTTATGCAACATATAAATGTATGAACGTATGCGAACATAGCTTATAGATTCGATAACTAAATGAATAATAAACTATGATTCAGAACGAATGAAAATCGAGATGCGTATCTTCCTCGTTGTATGCAAGAATTTCCCCGAAACCGATAAAACGCTCCGTCACCGTAAAAATTGGCCGTATATCCTCAGAAATAATTATTTCGTCCGAAAATTTGTCGCAGTAAATCGCCGTCAGATACGATGATATATTCGTTTACCTGAAAGAATCATGACGAAATATGTACATCGTGACAGTGATTACAGTCTCATCGTAATTACATTTACAATCAAGATTACCTTGAACTTATCCCAAACGCGTGTAAATCGTTACAAAGCAACCGGTGTACGGTCAACCATTAAATAACTGTAACTCGATACCGTGTAAATTACGGTGTAATAACACGCATAATGGAGATCAATGACGGTCACGGAATAATTAACGGTGTTACATCGACAAAAGTATGTCTATCGATATGTTCGCCAGTTAATTTAATCTCTTTCTGAGCAACAAGATACAGTATGTCCCACTTAACACTAGAACTACCATTCAGTCAAAATGACTGGTTTCGGGTTTGGCACTTTTTATTACAAAATTGTATTGCCGTCCTTTTATCAAAATCTCTGTCATGTTTTATCCAGCTAATGAATGGTTGTATATGTTAGGTGATGCTGCAATGTTTATTTATTTACTTTTCTACTTTATTTTCAGTTTTGAAATAAGCGTTCATTTAATGTCGGTACTTCTAGGCTTAACCGGTCTTGATTTCTTGCTTGACCCCTGGGCGACGAAATTCACTATGTTATTTCATGGAAGTCCGTTAGAATAAAAAACTACCTGATTCCACTACATGGTACAGTTCGCAGTTTGACGCATACGAATCACATTAATTAACCGCGGCGAGGAATCAGGCCGTTAAAACGCGACCACCGTGTGTCCACCATGAGAAATTTTGCGAGTGCAAATTTTATTACCGTTAGCAAAATGACAATGGAAAGACCGTTTTGTAAAGAGCCGACTAATGAGTAGACGTGGTGGATAAACAGCAGGACTCGACGCGGAGTATGAAAGGAGAATACAAAGAGGTCTTTGAAAAATCTTGTTGCCAGACGGGAAATCGAGTCAGATAAAATCTGATGATCTCTTGAAAACATCTTACTTGGTGTTAAAACGTCGTTTTCGCGGTACAGTTGTCACTGTACGAATTTGTTAAATGTGTGGAGAGTTTTATGTAAATTAAAAATGTATATGGGGTATGGGAACCCTAGGGAAATCTTAGAGAATCCTGAGGAGAGCCTGGAGAATCTTAGAGAGCCTAGAGGAGATTATAGAAATTCTTGGGAGATGATAGCAATTCTAAGGAACTTCTGGAGAAATCATAGGGAAATTCTAGTGAGATCATAAGGAGAGAATCTAGAATAAGAATAGGAAGATCTCAGTCTCCTACACATCAATACACTGAGTATGACTATGGTCAGTTAACACTTTGACTGCCACACTGAGGCAGTTGAAAATCTTACTAGATAGTATTTTTATGATTAATAAATCTTACCAAATGTGTTCACAATATTTTTGTTTTATTTATTATTCATAGGCCCAAGTAATTAATACGAGGAAATTTAAGCACTCAAAGTGTTAATATTAATTCTTTACCACACAAAAAAATGGTAAATAAGTAAACGAAACAAAGAGTGTCACGAATAAATCTAACGAGGCAAAATTTCACCACGGCTAACTGTATACACCGAGCGTGAAAAATTATATCGCAGACGCCCATACGCGCGGCGTGAAGGCTTTTTAATTGAATATCGCCGTAACAAAAAGCTTAATCGTTCTAGCTGTTTCCACCGTCTCGATCATCAGTCAGTTCCAAAGAGGCGAGACCAAATTACCGGCATCGAGTCACAAAAGTTCGCAATGAAAGAGAACGAGGAGGGTAAAAGAGAGAGGGAGAGAAAAAAAAAAGAGTGAAAAGAAAAGAAAAAATCGAGTAGCGAGCGAAAAACAAGATTAAAATGGAAGAGGATGAAAATTAAACGGAAGAAAAGCGACCATCCGACGGTATGGTTCCCACGAGTGGGACGCCGCCAAAAAGTAAAGTGGCGTGAAGAAAAGATAGCCGACAAAGCTCGTTCGCTTAAAAAGAAGTCGAATAAGCGGCAAACAACCAGGCCGGTTAACCGAGCGGGAAGGATGAAGATGAAGAACGACGGTGCGTGAAGATCTTCCGCTGTCAGTTGGTGGTCAACCGTCTCGGCGTAAGGACGTACTTCTTCTCCGCCTTTGTGCCTCCTCTCGTTTCCGTTTTCTTTACGCTCGACACCTCGAACGAACAGTTACATCCGAACATCTCCGCGTACGATATATAACAAACGTATCGCGAATACGTTTACAACAATGTTCGCTGGCTGGTCGTAAAAATGCGATCGAAATTTCGACATCCGACGAGGGAGATCCTTCTTCGTTTCTGCTCGACGTGCGCGGCCTAGAAACAAGGAAGAGGATCTAGTTACACGCTCGTGAATTTCGGAAGAGTCTATTTCGAACAAGAATCGACGCATCGCAAGAGTATTATTATTAGTATTAATCGAATATAATAGAAGCGGCGAATATACCTTTTGACGGGAAAAATGAGTCCGACGAAGTTCGAGAGCGTTTGAAGGTGGCCCGAAAAAATGAACTGGTTTTTTATGGGTCGTCGCATTAAGAGATACAAAAAAAGCAAGCCTATTTGAATATATCGGGAACTGTGCTTAACGGGACCGCTGTGAACCTGAAAAAAAGAGATAATTGTGTTACTTCGTGACCTTGAGTAACTTAGTCGAACGTTCTTTCGTTTATTTAAAGTCTGTTTTCATAAAACTCGATGATGATGTTTGTCAGTGATCTGTAGAGGATTCGATAATGGACGTGTTTTATCGTCTTTGAGATCAACGTAAATATTAGACTTAAAGTGGTGAAAGAAGAAAAAATCGACGAAGATGGCTTCTATGTGTGGTAGCAGCAAAAGTTATCCTGCCATAAATACAGGCAGCTATTACAGGCCAGGAGCTTATCCTTATCAGGTGAGCGAGGAAGAATTTTAACCTCCTTAAGATGAATACTTTGTGTCTGACACGGTAGAATACAAGTTCGTTTTGACCCTCAGCAGTGTCACTATATTCGTATACAAAATTTTCGACAAATTTTCACGTTTAAATTACATATACATTTAAACCTTGAATGAGGTGCGCACTTTACAACATTTGCACTTATGTACTTTTGTACTTATGTAATAACAAATAATAGAACTATACAACATACATGCAAGAACATGCGTTAAGCCGAATATTATCATGACAAGAGAATAACAAATAAAAATCTAATCTCAGAATGCATAATTTTTACCTGCAGAAGAATACTCTGAACGAAAAGTTTTTATGAGAAACAATGTTTACAAATAAGTCATGAATATTGCTATAGAAAATCTAAGGTGTCTCAAAGTTAAAGCACTCGTTGTTAGTCGCTTTGTGAACCGCATACGAATGCGAATGATCAACGAAAAATGATCACGTTCGTTAGAGTCGTCTCCGGATATTCGGATACTTACACCTTGGCTCCGTTATGATCCGGAAATGGTTTTGACTTAGCCAAACGCGTGAGGTTTACGAAGAAGGAACGTGACTGCATCTATTATAAAAAAACCCGTTTCATATCCAACGTGTGCAAAATGTTATGAATAATGCAACGTTCGATCGCTTAGTATACTGATTTGGAAATTCCGGAAGGAAAATTCAACTCGGCAAAATAATGACAGAGATACGATCATAAGATTGCGAGGACGTGCTTAACGCTTACTAAGAAAAAACCTGTTAGATATAGTACTTTTACAGAATGCAAAGAGAAACATTCTTTGAAATATTAATACAATATTAATTTGTTGCAATATCCTTGTTATCGATATTTCAACTCTGATACGACATATTTAAACACTAATACATCTTTTGACACTAACACATCTTTGAATGCTAATACATATCCAAACGCCGATACGACATATTTAGATGCCAATTTTATGATGATTTTAAAGTACAATTTTTGTTATACGAACTTAATATGTTTTGATAATAATAAGGGAATAATTGTGTGACCTGTTACGTATAGAGTGGACTCCCGTTATATTGCCACCTTAACATACAATGTATAGTCGCGTCTTGTACACTCATTGCGTAGTTAATAAATTCTGTAACGTATAATAGTACGTCACATGCTGTAGATTGCGGTATAAAGTGTATCATCGGTGTACCATCGAGTAGAATGACGGTAGAATAGTGGAGCAAAGTATCGTTCTCTTTACATACTGTATGATTCTCGAATCTAAATTCCAACGGACTCGGTGGTCCATGGAACAAGATCCCTCTCGTTTCTTTCGATAGACGTAATTAAATGCGTCGCCAACTGCGGCATAAAACAATATGAAACGAACGGACCACACATACAGCCAGTGCATCAAGGGAAACCTTGGCCTTGTCTTGCATGAAAGCGTTACATAAGTTCGCCTCGCTCGGCATCGCGTAAAGACGATGATGATGATGATCCGCCGTTCGTCCACTTTCTTCTCTCTCTCTCTTTCTCTCGCTCTCTTCATCTCCCTCTCTCTCACTCTCTCTCTCTTTTTCTCACCGAGTGTCTCGACCTGTCTCTCCTTGTCCCCTTCGATCGCCATGTTATCCTGTGTTTCCTCCCCCGGTGTTCTACGGCAGTTTAAAATATGAATACGTTCGAAGTTAGAAGGACATAAAAGAGTTCGAGACACGGCAATAGCGGTTCCAAGTAGAAAGGTACTTACGTGTTTCTTATTTTCTTTTTTTTTATTTTCCTGTACACCCTCTATACGCGAGTTCTAGCGAACGACACGGGAGGCAAATGCTTTTGCTGTCCACTGGATACGGCTTTGCGATTTTTACCTGGAAATTGATTCAAGATTTATATGACATAAGTTCGCCATCGAATGTTGCATTGTACTTCTCGTGAGGTAATATTATTTTCACGGGAGAGACGTTTGGTACACGCGAATTTACTAAATTCTCTTCGTGTGCCACATTTTTAACGAGTATGTGTAATAGTATATGCATAATTAGGATAAATAACATTCCTGCACCTCGACATTTTTTAAAATCTTTACGTATCACATCTACGTCTCTATATCTCTAGCTTAAAGTATGTAATACAATAAAAAGGTTTTAAAAATACAACTTCCAAATACTGACAATAATTTTAAATTATATATATATATATATATTATATTGAACATATATATACATATATTGGTTATATTGATTATATTGGATTATATTGAAATATACTAAATAATTTGAAATTATTAAAAAATGATTTGCTTGCAGATAAACATTGACCAAATACGGAGTGTTACATCACTCCCAGCTATTATATACATGATTCATAATCATAATCGTATATGTATATGATTCCCGAGTATTTTCAAAATGTGCATATTGTACTCGACGCAAAGATAAGCGAGCATAAATAAGAATATTATTACACGAAGTACATAATTTTTGGTTGCCACAAAAGTTCTCTCGAATGCTGAAAAAGTTGCCAACACAGAGTTCATGATTTTAAGAACAGACATTTATTAAAAATATTGCTGCACTAAAGATATAGAGTTTCGTTTGTTCACTCGGGCTTACCTTCCTCAGTCCTCTGTAACAACTGCTTTGCAAGTATTTTAAAAAGTTATTTGCTTCATTCCACGTTTCAGCGGTGACCATTCAATAACGAGTCTTACGTTACTATTCCTCTCGAAACGTTATATAATCTGCAATAATTCTATAGTAAATAACTAAAATTGAGATTCTTTTAACGGACATGACTTGTCTTTATATTACAAAAATTCGCTAAAAGATATCAAAATCATGTTATACAACCTTTTATCGACCTCGGAAACTTCCTTTTTTTTTTTTCTTTACAAACGTACCTGTTTTGTTTTAACAAAAATCGATGCAGCAGGAATTCTTGGAGAAACCGTTGTTAACACAAAACCAGCACCAAGATTGAAGCGTTCAAACAACACGCTGAAATCGTCGTACAATTAAAATTTGCAATGCAATTACAGTTTTTCCTCTCATCAAGATGAAGCATGTTATTTCTGCATGTCATTCCGGTCAAAGACACGCGTGCTTTACCTTGTAATGTCCATTGACCCTCGAGCAACAGATACGCCATTGTTTCCGAGTCGACTGCATTCTTCTCCCGTTCATCCTTTCCATGTTTATTGAAAAAATACCCAGGTTTATTCGAAATAACAAATCGTTCGTTACAGTTTCCCTGCTAGAACAGAAATTCAGAATGTGTAGGATTTGTAAGTGAATCGCTTTTACGACTTTCGGGAGTCTCGACAATTATGAAATTTGGAATCCTTAGAACTATACTGCCTCGAAAGTACAGAATTTTAACCCTTTGCACTCGCAAGAATTTTTATTGTTGACGATGTAACACTTCCTGGTTGAGAAGTTTCATGAACACTTTTCAAATTATTATTTTTTATCATTAATCGCCAATATTGCCTGTTTCCCTATTGAAACATGATAATACTGTAAATTTAGCTAAAATTGATTTATTTAACCAGTTAACTGTGGCACTCCCTTTCGTAAGTATAATCGTCAACCACAGAATTCGGTGTTAAAATATTGGGCCAAAAATATGGGTCTATTTTATAAAATAGACAATTTTGTTACTAATATTGACTTATTTGGTGAACCAGTTAGCTGTGATTTAGGAGTATACTAGTCGTGACTACAAATTCTGCCACATCTACATGACGGATATAGTCGTCAAACACACTTAACTAGTTAAAATTATTGCATGAATTTAAATGGCGAATATGAGTAGTCCCCCAAGTATAAAGGGTTAAGGTTTATTGCATAAAATATTTTTTGCATCAAATATAAAATGTTTTGTTCCATCACCCACTTTCATTCCCAAGGAAAACATCGTTATTTCCTTTTTCTAAAATTATCGGATATAATTAATGTCATCGCTAATTATTGCTTGCAAAATATATCTCGAAACTCGTTCTTACATCACATCAAAAAACGAAGAAACTTGTGGGACACTCTGATTCAACGCTGATTGACGAACACATTGTTTTGTATTAATTGTTGATCATCGCAAAGGATTAAAACGAAGTGTCGACCCACGAAATTGTAGGAAATCAGAAACTCGTTAATTTCGTAGTTGTTATAAACGATACAGATTTGATTCTGGCGCGATGCGATCGACGAATATCAATCATGCGCGATACCGATATCGGATAATCCACGCCACCGTGATTCGAAGTATCGTCCTTAAGGCATCCTGCTTGGTCAGCTTAAATAATTACAGGATTCCAAGCGCGATGCCGCGACCAACGATCCAACGATATTAACAATGAGACCCTTTGGCTATGATTTATCGATATACCAATACCCGGTCACGACAGGCGGATTCTCGTTAATAATTCACGGAGGAACCGCGTGGCAAAACTTCTCTCGCTTAGAGATCTGCATCGAATAATACAGAAGGATGGCAGTACTGTATCCCCCTTCCTTTTGTCGATGTATGAGAAACCTTAAGAATGCGAGTCGCGGACAAATCGCTATCACCTCCGACATTGGCCGAGAATAATGCCCGTAATCCCCCGACCGATTTTTCATCTTTGTCGCGTTACAATGTAAAGGCAGAAAATTGTTCCGGAAGATTACTGCACGCGAGTTCCGTGTTCGAAGAACGTGTTCGCGTGAATGAACACGCCTCGTGCATCAATAATCATCCTACGAATTGTACCGTTCTATCTTCTGTCTTCTCCACAATGGACACCGTGCGCCAACTAAAATACGACAAACGAGTGGTTAATTATTTAGTTTCAGAATGTTTCGGGAACATGTATCTCGACTTTAATGCTGATACTACCAAAGCGATCAAGTGATCGTATTACAAATTTCCTATTCCAAATGACAAAATTTGTTAAGATGGTGTTCGTATCTGTGCTGGTTATCATCGAGATAAAGAATTAATAAGTGTATTAACTTATGTTTCATCGTTTCACAGTTTCAAACACAGTTTCATACAAACTTGTACTTACAATATGTCATAAACTGATAAATCTTGAATATAATAATGTAATCTTCAATCAAAGGCTTAATGCTAATGTATACTAAACCTGAATTTCCAAAAAAAATTATGGGTACCTGTAACACATCATAAAATAATCTTTCAGTCTATGATTAAAATGTCATAAGTAGTAAACTAAATTCAAACCGAATTTTTCACAGTCACTTATAAAGAGATTTTTTAGCAATCTGGTATTAAGAACCTGTACGTGTTAAAACATCCCTCAAACATGTATAGCATATCACGAGAAAATGTCTCAATATCTAATTAAGATCCCGCAATTATCAAAATATATCCTACATAAATTATACGGGTGCTTATAAACACCCAAAACACAACATAAGTGAATTTTCCAATAATTAGTTAAGTATAAATATATATAAGCATTAAAATAGCCTAACTAGTTAAGTATTAAAACACACCAAAAGTGTAGTTCCCAAATCCCATAGATCATAACAATAAAATGTCTCAATATAAGCTCCCATAAACGTCTACAAACTCTCCGTCGCACTTTGAATACCCAGAAAAAAAATGCTCGTAACAATGGGATAATTAAAAGCGCGTTCAGAATGCACCAGAAAAAAGAGAAGAGACAAGAATGCACCAGAGAGAATACAATAAAGAGCATGATTAAATCAACGGTAACAATGCTGTCGTTCGTCTTCCACTCTCGTTGTTCCAGTGAGAAGTTGTCGCGTACACGAACGGCACTCCTACAACTTCCATTATTATCATCATCGTTTCCTTCGTCCAGAAACATTTTCTCCGCGTGGTTGTTCCCAGTTTTTGTTTGCGTCTCTCGCTCGAGTGACATTAAATCTGTTTGGTGGCACTGACCTAGCTGGCAGCTAGGACCACCAGAGGTGGACCGTTTCGCGGCTCACCCTGGCCGTCGGTTAGGTACTGTTACTTCGCTGGCATACTTCGGCCGGAATACCAAACGAATTCAACCGAGGAAAGGATACCCGTGGCGATGTGGAAGAGACAATGATGCATCGTGGATTCCATCTAGAGCTAGGTAACGTTGATCAGTCAAGGTTGAACGAGCCGGTTCAACGTCCGAATTCCTACGAGATCCCTGTTGAAATTTCAAACAGGTTCAGGTCTTTACATTCCGTAATATCGATCTATCTCTTACCGCATACGCGATGAATTTATCGATAGAAGTGGAACGACTTCCTGTTAACATACGGCCAATCGATGTCCCAGAATTCGTGCTTTGCTCTTCTTCTTCGTTTCTTCAACTGCAAAATTAGTATTGTGTCAGTTTTTTAAATAAATGTACGGTGCTTTCTTGTTACATTAACCTTTTGCGCTCACTTTTGTTTAATACAGTAATTTGTACATTATGTATAAACATAATCGCATAATGAAATTATGTTTATACATAAACATCATGAAACAGCCAAATTAAAATAGGCATCTTTTAACTAAATTTATAGTGTAGCACATTCATTATGTACAAACATAATAACACATGTATAAACATAATAACAGAACACACACATATGTTATAGTTAATCACAATGAAGCAGCTAAGAGTGGCAATTAATAATAGTAAGACAACTTCAAAAGAAGTGATCATTTGATACAACAATGTGAATAACAACATAACATGTATATGTTACATTTAAACATAACATATGCACAATGTATATTAGTATATAATAATGTACATACGCATATGTATATGTATAAATGTACAATGTATACGTACAATGTATAACCGTAATTGAGCAGTTAATAGTGACAATTCATAATAGACAGATAACTTCGAAAGAGTTCATCAAACTTTTCAACCAAAAAAATTTTAGAGTCGCTATCAGCTAACGGTGAAAATACCATCGAGCGAAAAGGGTTAATACATTATATAATACACGACTATACAATACCGCGAGGCAAGTGTAACGTCTAATCACGGTATTCAATTATTCCATTAATCGGCGACAATTATAAACAATTATTTCTCTTGGCCGGTGAATTAAAAAGTCATAAATAACGGATGTTAAAGTTTCAAGGGTACGTTCGGCAAGAAGGACAGACAAAGGCGAGTTAATAAACGAGTTAATTAATATAACGCTTCGTTCATTCCTATCATCCTTGGTTGTCCGCTTTCAGGTCTTGGTCGACGTTTCAATAATGTTCTGTCATAGATGCCGAGCTTGAGGACGGTATAATTAGGCCTCGTCATTAATGAACCAACACATAGATCGTAATAGAAGTACCTGTACACGATGGCAACGGATAGCGTCTCGTTTTGTCTACTTCCAATCGCTATTATAACACTGGACAGTTAGGTTCAATGGACTCGGATTATGAGTCTATAATACTGTACGTATCTGGACGTAAGAAAACGTCCCCAAAGTCACGTTCTATGGACACCATTTACATTAGCGAAACTCAATTACGTTTGTGGGAAATCGATCCGAGATTATAACATCGAAGGTTGCGCTAACTATAAATCGTTTCTAATGAACCTTCGAGTATCTGGGACTCACGGACGCGCTTATGTATGTTTAAATAGGTATTCGAATAACTATCGTGCAGATATAAATCTGTTTAACACTTGTACAGATGGTATATTAAGCTATTAGAAAATTCTTGGTAATCCGCGACGATACTAGATAATTTTCACGTGTATTCCTCTTGTTTACCTCCCGGTGTAATGAGACATCCGACTGAACTAACGCTTCTGTGTCAACACAGTTTTTCAATCTTCGATAGATCTATGACGATACTTTAACAATTGCATTTTGGAGAATTATGCCGGTGATCTAAGCGAGATTTCCAGTGATGTAACTACCTTGGATTTCTTCGTTGCATGTTCCGAGTCTTATCTGATCAATTCAAATCTTCATTATACCTTATACTTATTCAATTCGTACTTATTAAATTCGAGTACAAGTTGAAATAGTGGTATCAATTCGTGATACCGTGATTAATTCATCGACCAACGCGGTAAATAAATTAGAATTGCACTTTCATTGCCGTATAGCGAAAGACTGTACAGGGTGGTTCATCACATTTTGCCATCTGGATTTACGTCATTATTATTACTCATAGCAAACAATGTTTTAGAAGGTATATTTTTTTTGTAAGTGGACATGTAAAGAAGATATGAAGGTCATTAATGTTTTTTTTATGTTCTTTACAAAAAAGTATCAATCTATTTATGTAAAAAAATCATTAGTTTTGAAGATATTTTAATTCTAACTTGTTAGGAAATCGTGACTTTCTTTCCGGCTTTCTTACTACATTATCGCAATGAATTCATAACACTGACGAGAAAGTCACGATTTCCTAACAAATTAGAATTAAAATATCTCCTAAACTAATGATTTTTTTACATAAATAGATTAATACCCTCAAAACCATTCAACTTCATTTGAAACATTGTTTGCTATGTATAATAATAATGACGTAAAACTAGATGACAAAATGTGGTGACCCACCCTGCATATAGCTAATAGTAACAGCGCGATAATGACGGATACAGGACTTGAAGAGCAATCATGACGCTTTTTCCTTTACGCAGTCTTCCAAAAAGCCAGCCAATTAACGTTGAAAGGTTCCTGTAGACTCGATCCCCCCGACCTTTGCTGTAACGAGAAAATTGCGCCGCTTACTTGGTGCCAACGACCTCGGTTAAATTCGCACACCGCTGTAAACATAACTGTAACAAGGAGATGATACCCACGCAGAGTTTCCTAGACGCTCTGCATGTCTGGAAATCCTGGATCGGGCCAGTAAGGTCCTGAGAGACACAGAAGGTCAATCCGACATCACGACCCGACGGTCCTTCCGCTTCGTGGTAAATCATGAAGAGGCGGAGATCCCGTACCACCTCTCTGCTTTACTTAGCTGCGCTCCTATCTCCGCTTGAAACGATTATGAGACTCTTCCGCGAGACACTCTCGTCACGGTTAACATCAGATTCGCGTCAAAATGACGGATCTCGGATTTATTCTTTCAAACTAGAAAAATTAATAAGAAGCTTCTGTCAGAATGTATGTTATCCTTTGTCGAAATAAAGAAACATCGCGTGAATCAGTTCCTTGCTTATATTTATGATACACTCGAATGCTCAATTTCAGTCTTATTGTAATATGCATAATCGAGGATGGCCAAATGCAAAACAGTCTCGACATTCGAACTTTCTTTAACCACCTCAACAATATTGTAGCAGCGTATAGTTCGTTATGTCTGACGCGTTTGGAAAATAAATTTTAGCGTAAGTGGTTAAGTGTCCGCAAATCTAGCGTTAAAACGATTCCATTGTATGTGCGAACTGTTCATAATCGTTACAAGAACGTTTCTTTATGTCCAAAGAGGTTCTTTCGCGTTTCATCAAAGCGAGGCACCCGGGTCAAGAGGAATTCACGCAGCTGATACCTTAATTAACGTTGTTCGCAACGCTCGTTACGTTGTCATTGTATGAAATTGCGGTGTAAGGTCAGAGATCTGCAAAAACAACGGAAAGTTGATTGACTGACGCTTCGTTGAAATAGGCTGTTAAACGGTAAAATCTACGAGGTACTTATGATAACGTACAGACGTAAAGCGGTCTTTTACACGTTTTATTCTTGTAACAGTGATTATTGCGGCTGAAAAACCACTTAGTCGGATAGGATTCTGGGAGTGGTCAAACAATTTGTCTAGTATTTTTTAATGAGGGAAACTTGATCTCCTGAAGCATACTCAGGTGCTAGGTAGTCTGTCTTTGATTAAGTATCATTCCATCGTTTATTTCCAGTTTTGAGATAACTCACAGAGAGCTAACAAAAAGTCTGAAGAGAACCTAGGGAATTCTGTTGATTTATCTTCTAAAGCTTCAAGGTTACACTCATCCTGCAAAAAGTTATAGAAATTAGAGCACATCCAGCATATCACATATGTTTAATATCACTGGCAGTGACGTATTTCAATATAGAATATTTAGAAGAATATATTATAATGTAGAATAGGTACATGTAGAATAAAAAGCAAATAGTAAAATAGTGAATGAAATCAGTATAAAAATTGAAGTCTCTCCGCAACCGAATCACAGTATCGAATAAATTTCGTGTATACACACAATAACGAATAAATTTCCGTGATCGAGTGCAGAGTCGTCGGTAAACGAACACCGTAGCCTGAAAAACAACAGTTCACTTTCTTCCTCAATGAAATCAAGACTTACGACATTCTGAGAGGTGAAACTGAATGAAGCACGTACAAAAACAAGTAGTGCATGAGCGACTCTCGACAATCCACCCGTACGTTTTTACTGCAATGACAAAAAATGAGTTACGTCGGCATTGTTCGCCATTCCCGATCGCTCAAATTATAGCAAAGAATAATCGTCAGATAACTCTTACGTGATCACGCACGGAAGCACGTAGATGCAAATCCGAAATCGTTCTCGGTATTCGAGGATCACGCAGGTACTTCCGGTTGCCCCTTTTGACGACACCGTATCCGGTCAGACAACTCTTTAGATATCCAATTAGAGATTATTTGTATGTTTCATTTCGGACCGTACGAATCTAAAGAAGGATAGCAAGGCTAACAACAGATTTACGGACGATTAATGACCGATTATACTTAAATTGAAACTTAGGTATAAAAACAAATAAATAATGGACAATACGTAAACTAACTCACGTAATGATTCTTTACTTCGACAAAGGATAACATACATTTTGATAAAAGAATTAATTCTTCTGAAGAAGACCTACTTCTTTTGAAGAAAAAATTCTTCCAATTTAAAAGAAGAAATCTAAGATCCGTCATTTTGACGGGTTCCGTAAATCTAGTGTTAAAGACGAGTAGAAGAAGAAAACGTTGGCCGAGCATTTTCTTCGATTCTCGATGATGTCGTCTCCAAAAGAAATGTTCGAGTGTGGATATTGTCCGTTCGCGTGTTTTGCGGTTTGAGGTGATCATTACACGGCCGTAGAGTCGACGATGAGGTTACAGAGAGCAGAGACTGTTGCTGTACAAGCGGCTAGCAACGGTTACAGCAATTACACGGGCGTCGAGATTGTAATCTCTCCCGATGAAGAAAATTCTTCGGCGCTCTGAAAGCTCGCAGGGCCAAACATGCCGCGTTCCTGGTGAAACGGTAGAATTCGCTTCTTGCGATCTAGTTATCCCTCTCATAGGCAATCTCTGCAAATAATAAACATCATTAAATTATAATTAATCGTTCTCTTCCTAAGATCACGTTTCTTATACACGATCCAGGTGATCAATTTTAATTATTTTGATGGATGATTAAAATGGACATTAACACTAAAACTACTGACGTATAATGCACAATTATTTTGAAATTAAAAATGCTGTGAAAAATAGATAAATGAACAAACGATGAAACATAAGTAAATACACTTATTGATTCTTTATCTTGATGATATTCAGTACAAATGTCAAGATGACCAGCTTAACAAATGTTATTATTTGAAGTAGAAAATTTGTAAGAAGGTCATTTGAAAACCCTTGTTCACCCTATAAGTTCCAATTACGTCGATGTACAGCTTATTTCATATACTATTTTTATCTACATTTAAATTGTGCGCTATCTTATTTATCGGAGAGCAGGAATTATTTTACCTGGTTGCACCGTAATGAATAAATAATCAACGCGATAATATTTGCCGTTCGAAAAGATGAAGCCATATTTTAATTCCATCAAGATAACAAGGATTCATAAAATCTACATCGCCGCTAATTGCCGTTCATTTACAATTAAATAATGAGCACGGGCGATTTATTTAATACTTCCTTCCGTGGGTCCTAAACAAGTGCAGGAAGATCCTCCACCGCATACTAAGTGCTCCTTTACTCATTCACGCGGGCAACCGAGTTCATAATGAAGCAGGCTGTTACTTAACTCCCTAACCTGACCTCAACAGACCTGTGGTATCAATAAATTTATCTACGCCCATAACATTTATATTCTTTAATAATATATTAATTACATTCTTCATCGGCAACTGGTTTCTCACGCTATACTTCTTATAGTGTCTTAAAGATCCGTCCAGTTTGGTGATACTTTTCATTCATCTTCATCGCTTTGTTCTTCATCTTCTTCACTTTCTTTTTTATCTTCTTCGCTTTCGTCTTCATCTTCTTCGTTTTCTTCATCATCTGCAAAAAAGGTACAAAATCAATGTGGATGAAATAGTTCAATGATCAATTGTACTATTGGACGATAGAATGAAAATGTGCAATTTTTTAGAATGATAACAGAAAGCGAATTTGCTATTTTTAACGAGTACTTGCTAAATCAACGAGTCTATATTTATACCGAGACTGTAACGGAATTTCGAACGAGTATCTCGGTAGAAAAATGCGAACTCTTGGTCGGTCTACTTTTTGCTGGCTCTCCGTTTACTTTTCTTCTTTGTTGAAGATCAGCCTGACGGTAGACAAAGAGGGAATGCACGTTCACGAACGCGATACATTTATATACCAGTAGGCGCCACTTGAATTGCACTTCGATGCAGTTTCGTTCTCTCATATCGTTCGTGATAATACGATAGGTAAATTCAACTGAACCACGAACACATTTTCTTCTTCCAATTTTACCAGCCAGTCTGCATCGTAGGTTCCCTAAAATTTTATAATTGTTATTTATTATTCATATTTTAGTTTCATAGAAGAAAATATAAACTGAAAGTTATGATTTTAGTTTCTGTTGAATACATACTGGTTTCACTGTAAAACATTATTATAAATGTTTCTTTAAATAGAAACTTATACATTGCAGCATTGTAGTAATTGATTTTTGTATTCTTCATTAAAGTTTTTAAGTAGACAGTCATAGAATTGTTTGGAGTTACAAAAGCTTTTTTTGCATTTTACAAAATATAAATAGTTGACGTTCATAATTTAAAATAAATTTAACATTGGTAGTTTACAAATAGTTTATGTATGAAGAATTTGTGTATGAAAGAAGTATGAATAAACAAATTGTTGAAACTTATTGAACACCCCGTGTACACGTTTCTATGGGGAGTCTCATTAAGCAAGACAAGGACGAAATGTACAGTGGCGACCTTGAGAGATCTTTGCACTCGCTGGTTGCAGTCGCATCTTCTCTTCGTGGTTTCTTCATGCCGCCCCATCGAAGGCCGCGATATGACTCCGCCCAGGTCATGGTCCACGCACCGTCGTGTGCACCGCACCTGTGCCAATTCTTATTCTTTTTTTCCTCTTTGTCGGGGTCTTTGCTTCTCACTCGAATTAAAAAGAAAACGTCGTTATTATCTACGCACCGATCGATCTCGCATACTCGTGATTTTAATACATGACTACTCACATTTTCCAAATCACCGAATCGAAGGTCGTGCATTCCCCTCGTTACCAATAATAATTCTCTCCATCTCCTACGTTTAGCCGTGCATAGTCCTCTTATGAATGCCTTATACCTTTCTGCATTCTGCGCGGTCAACTTGAACCAAACAAATTCAACATTTTCATACCGAAGAATTCGTATAAAATTTATAAAATGTTCGTCTTATACAATTTATAAAATGTTCGCGTTAAATTCGTATAAAATGTATAAAATGTTCGTCCTATACAATTTATAAAATGTTCGCGTTAAATGCGTATAAAACGTATAAAATGTTCATGTTAAATTCGTATGAAATTTATAAAATGTTCGTGTTATAAAATTTATGAAATGTTCGTGTTATATTTGTATAAAACGTATAAAATGTTCCTATTAATTCGTATAAAATTACTTCGTACAAAATGTTCGTGGTTGACTGAATTTTCCAATTTATTTAACATTATTGCATTAAATGATACGTCCGTAGAACTGGTCGAGTTGATTTATTGATCCTCGTTGCCTCGATGATGTATAGCATCTCTGCAGCAATGATTTAAGGATGCCTCATTTAGGTTCAATGTATGAGGTCAGGCTTCATTCAGTTCCTCTTCCTGATTTTATATTTCATACATGGTCGCTGGAAAAGCAAAGAAAACGGCATATTTTACTTTTTTTCGTCTGACCTCGCCTTGTGCGAATCTTTTGTTTGTCGGATCTAGTAGACGCGCAACGTTTCATGTTCAAGAGTGCCATTAATCAGCGCGTGAGAACGTGGGACGTTCAAACGAAATCAAAAGGCATCGAAATTGATTCGAGAAACTGAAACCGAGGTGTTTCAGTAAAAAGTCACTAAAAGTGCGAACTAAGAGCGATACAAAACAGCAGTACAAATTTGTAAATATAGAACAATTTTTATAAATATGTACAGACATTTAGAAGAAATAACAAATGTGCATAATTTCTAAATGTATATCATTTCTAAATGTATATTATTTCTAAATCTATATAATTTCTAAAATTTGTGCAACGAGGCTCGTTGCGACACTACTTCTCCTGGTTCGAGCGTCTCGAGCGGGATGATTAATCGTTTACCAATTGTTGGATTAAATTAGGTTCGACGAATAAAGTAAAGGGTAACGTGTCGTACTTCCGGTGGACGCATTATTGCATTTAGTCGTAACAATGCACTTTCGCGGTAGTGAAGCTAATGGCCTTTTCAAGAATCGCGTAGCTGTTACCACGCTTTGTGATCCACATAGTTGGACATGGTCGGTAACGTTGCTTAACCGGAGGCCACTAATCTTTTTTTTCTTGGCACTTGCATATCCCAAGAGGTATATTACAAGAAAAGTAATGAATGGTTGAGCGAATAAAAAAAAGCATCGAGCGTTCTATTATGAGGCGCGCTGATCTGCAACAATAAACAAGCAAACATCGGTGCATGAATGCATGATTCTTTGAGAAAGAATAACTTACCCGCGATTGGATATTTCTGTGCGATGAAAATTACAAAATTTCATTCGTTATGATCTTCGTTCTTCGTGCATAATTCATGGATCATTTGAGTATGAAGAATCTGAAAAAGATGAAATATTCAAAGGTAATTGACTCTGAAATTTCTAGGAGACCATTGTAAATACCTCGTTTTATACATTTTTCGGTAGTAATATAACGTTTATAAAACAGGTAATAATCATATTATAAATTATTGATATTGAGGATTGAAATTTATAATTTTAAATTAATGGAATATAAGTATTGAAATTCAAAAAACAGACAGGTAATCTTGAAGTCTTCAAAGTGATATCATCTTGAAAATGGCAAATCTCGTATTACATATTTTTTAATAGTACTGAAATTTATAAAATAGACAGGTAATTTCGAAATCCTCAAAGTGATATCATCTGGAAAATCGCAAACCTCGTACTACATATTTTTGAATAACCAACGATGATAAAAATTAATAATTATAGAACAGGAGGTATTCTTACAAAGATGAAAATAGAATCAGTAAGTGATCAAAGTATTTCTTAGATTCAAGCGTTCTTACGCCACTTAGCATGAAGAGCAGCTCGCAGAAGGTGCAAACTCCCCGAAGGCGAGGACGTATTTCTTGTAATAAGGCAAACATTCAGGTTTCTCTTTGCAGAAGCCTTTTCAGGGCTACACCAAACGAACGAACGTCAACACTGTCGACGTTAATGGCGATTCTAACGACGGGCTCTATGCCTTCCCCGAGTCGCCGACAAACCTCCGTCCTTCGACGGAAATTACATAGCTCTGAACGGACGGCTCTTTTGTCGTTATAACAGATAATAACCTTACAGATCGATCGGCAGAATCCATGAGAAAATCCGCTGAACTATTTAATTCGAACACAGACATCCTTTGCATACTGATTAATTATTAATCGACGGAGCAATGCAACAAACAATATGAACCATTTTACCAAACTGCTGATATTGACTCCTTGCCTTAACTTTCTTTGTTCGTATTAATATTGTTACTGTAAATAGTTCTAATGGACGCACCAGGAAAATAAGATGTATAGCAAGGGCTTAAAAATACAAAAGTATAATGTAAAAAGTATCACAAATGCAAAAGTCATAGGTTCATAGTCAAACGAATCGTACATTATAACTGAGTATAGTTGAACCTAAGTTTAACTACACGAGGAATCATATTATTTATAATATTTGTTAACGCCGGTTAACATCTTCCAACTATAACTTCGATGGAAGAGCCGTACATTTCGACACCTTGTGAAAACAAAGTGTTTATGTTCAGGTGCTAATAAAATACAGGAGGAAAAAGAACGTATCAATTTTGTAGGAATCAGTACGCAAAGTTTCCATGAAGCAATTCTAGATGATTACACTTTATTCGCTCCTAGCCGCAGGTATATGCAAACGAGATGAAAATTGTTACTTGATTCTCAAGAAGCTGACCCAAATGCAGATCATCTGGATCTTGCAGACCAGCTGATGGTGACTCATTGTCAATGAAAATCGAATGAATCAACGTGGTCAATTAATGACTTGAATCGCTTTCGAATCTGCTTTAAATTATAAGATGTACTTTCTTTAAATTGCATATCTTGTTGATAATCATCTTCGGTTGAAAATTGCAAAAACTCTACCTGTTTGCTCATACTTTACAACCTACTTATTAGATATTCAAACACAATACTCTAATCCATTTATACAATTACATAAATATCTTTTTGTTACAAAAATTGTAATTATAGACACCTTATATTAAAATATTGAAACAGAATCCACTTGTAAAATTACATAAACATCTTTTTGTTACAAAAAATATAATTATAAAACCCTTAATTCGAATTAAAAAATGAAATAAGGAAGAGATCTTTTCTGATACTAAGACTTCTATGAACCTAACGACTTAAGAAATACCTAATGCCTCGACAAAAATGAGCAGAACAAACAGATAGAACTTTGTACATACAATTGAGCCATGTACATCGATATTACATGGTGAATTTAACTAGCAGCACCAAAAATAAACAAACACGACCTCGCTCCTAAATATTCTTCTGTGTCCTCGTTATTTCTTATTTCAACCCGGTTCTGTGATGCTAATGAGAAAAGATGGCGCGTAATAAATCAAGGAACACCGTAAAGAATGGACCTTTATGAACCCCACGGGTTTCCAAGCAATTCTGCCACATTTTTCCCGCCATTCCTTTGTCTTGTAAATACCGTGCATCGTTTAACACATAATAGCATCCTCGTTGTAATTCAAAACATGCTTCTACGTAATGCCCGAGAAAATGTAAAGAAAGGATCTACGAAATTCGAGAATCATCGATAAAAAACACTCTCGGTATCCAACAGAGGCGTTAGAGTTCACAGGATGGTTCCAGCTAGCTTGTGTTGTATTCTCTACGTGACCATCTTGATCGTTGTAACGAACGTGCAGTTAGCGTTGCCATTGTATTAGAAAAAGGGCAGGAAAAACAGTGCGGAATACTTTTCACAGAGTCACGACATCAATAAGCATTTAACGGTTCTTCTTTGTTTAGTGCATTTTAGATAAGAAACGCAGATATTCGGTAACATAAGAATTATGCAATTAAGCAATTACTAAATTACTTCATTCTGCAACCACGTTACAATATCACAATACATACTTGCCACGTAATAACTGTACTTAGTTACAACAATTTACCGAATTTCGTAAAAATAGACTCCCATTATACAGTCATTGTTACAGACACGTCAATGGCAGTATAACGAAAGGCTACTGTAACTGAGTTATTATACAGTGTAATAGTTAAAATATGAATGAATTGATAAATTGCTTATAAACTGAAATATAATATACTTCCATTATACTGCCATCGTTACAGATACGTCAATGGCAGTATAACGAAAGGCTACTGTAACCGAGTTATTTACAATATAGTAGCTGAAACATTGTGAATGGATTATTCCATCAAATTATAAAGCATTAGCTCGTACCAATAGTATACCCATTAATCAATATAAATGACGTACGTGTAACATTAAATCATCACGACGTCATTTCACGCGATAATGACATTCACCTTGCGTAACAGACAATTCGGTTCTCCATTTTCGGAGGCAACGACCTCAAACAACACATCGACTGCCCGCCGTGCGACCATAAAACTTCTATCACCTATGGTTCTTAAGCGTGAAATTATTTTTTATCGTCGATTATATTACAAACGTATTAATTGTAGCCAATTAAAGTTCCTATCCCGTGTAATAAAACCTATCGGAACCATTTTAATCGTCTAACAGATACGTGCGAGGAATACTTTGTTCTGCTCGAATGTTTGTCCCTGTTAGGCCGATTCAATGATTTCACGCATGAACTGTATGATAAATCTTAAGTAGCAACGGACCGTGACAAACGTTCGTCCATTCCGCAATCATGTTCTTCTATTTTTTTAAGTTTTAATGGAAATAACGGTGATTACTTAGATACATGGTATTTGAGCCAACATCACCGACCTTCGACTATGTTGTCAAGCTTAACATTCTGCGTTTATGTAAATATATTTTCAGTCTACTAAAATGTATGAAGCTTTTAAATAGTTTCCGACATAACTTCGAGCTGATCTGCTTCTAACTTTCCAGCCAATGGTTCTCTATCCATAATATTTTGTATCTTCGTGTATTTGATGTTTCTTCGCCTGTAACATACTTTTAATTATTTTATAGTCACACTGCAAGATAAATAAGATCTGCCCTGAATTCGCAAGATAAATTAAAATACAGTTGCATTTTCCAATTATGGAGAACTTACACACGCGAATTTAAATGATATATCAGGTCCTTCACACAAACTCAGCTGTTGTGGTTGACTTTGAAAAGTTCCTCTTTTTTTCTCTTATTTTTTTCACATTCCTCCTCGGCTTCGGTACCGTTACAGGTATTACTGTACACCCGACTAAATTTATTGCGCGTTCCGATTATTGAATCGTCGAATGGCGACGGTTAGTTGGTCAGCGAATGTATCCTGAACCCAGAAAGATCCTCGAATGTATTCAAGTGGACAGAAACATCGTACAAAATTATACTTATCATAATTATAATTTCTACTTTGTAAAGATATCCGATAATTGCCAACAGATAATTTTGTATCTATATTGCTTCTTTATAATATAAGCAAGTACCAAAGAAGTGTATTTTGCTATAAATAATCATTATCGTTATTGCTAAAAGCATTTGCATTATATAAAAACTGTTTACAAAACAACCATACGCGTTGTAGTAACAATATAACCGTTAGGTCATCAACCATTAGACTACCACGCGTTATATCGCCACGCGATAATCGAAGGGAACGTAGATTACGTTCGAATGTTACAATCTATCCATCGAATTAGAATCGCGTGTAGAAGTTCTATTTCTCTAGATACAATACCATATAATCAACTACTACTACTCCCGATTGCCTATAAGACAAAGTCACGTATATTTTTATGATTCTAGAACGATTATTATTTGCCACCACGATCAACATGGTCCAGGGTCTCGCCCCAACAAACAAAGAAACAAAGAGGAAACACTACGTGGAAAGTCGGCAGCGCGATGTTAATTATCTCCGCCATGCTAGTATTAATTGCTGTCTTCGCAATCGCAGGACTAGCGTTATGGATGGGAGGTACGTTTATATCTCATAACTTTTTTAATCTTTGCAACTACACAAATTTTATTAAACGAACCGAATTTTTATTTCAGCTCTTCGGACAGACTCAAAGAACGGTGAGCATTATACTTTGATATCGTTGCAAAAATTAATTAACATCGATTATCGCTCGGAAGTTTCGCAAATTTTTTAGTACAACACTGAACCTTAGAAAACCTAATAAAGTTTACAATGTAACGCGTTTCAGCGATCGTCGGATTCACCTGCAGTTTCAGGGTGTCCAAGGGAGAAAAGTATAATCCCATGTTGAAATTGAACACGAGCATGGTGTTTCGTGAAAAGGAACGGAAGTACAAGAACATAGTGAGTTTATTGTTGTACAATTTTAATGTCAACCGGCGGAATTATGTAATTTATGAACTATTATTGCGTTCCAGTTCGAGCTACTGTTCAGAAGAAGCGTTTTAAGTACAGCTTATAAGCAAACTATTATAGACAGGTTCGAAAGCGGTATTCTAAAAGTCTTCTTCAGGATATACCTGGACAGAAGGAAGATACCGCGATCGATTACAAACGTCGAAGACACAATCGAGGATATCATCGCGAAAGAGACTTATTCATCGTCCTCGTTGTTCAAGGACATGGAACTGGATCTCACGAGCATATCGGTAAAAAGTAAGCATCCGTTAGAAACGATGACTGCGACAAACTGGTGACATAATTGCACTTTCTTCCGCCTATATGTATCCTAGTATTTATGAACCACTTTGCTGTTTCAACATAGTATTGCAAAGTCCTTCCACTTGGAGCCTAACATATTTTAACGCTAGAACTATCAAAGGGACTATCAAAGTCAAATGACTGCTTTACAAATTTTCTATTTCAATGGACAAAATTTTGTTAAGATTGTTTTCTTCCAAACGGTGCTAATTCTCATCAAGAATTAACACGATGAAGAATTAATATGTGCATTAATTTATGTCTCGCTGTTTGTCAATTTATTTGTCAACTTCATCTTTAATTTCAAAGTAATTGTGCATTCTTTGTCGGTAGTTTTAGCGTTAATAAAAAATAATACCTATACTGTTTGCGTAAAATATTTTTCTTAACACTAACCTACCAAAGGGGTTAAAATAACCACTTAACAAGTTTTCAGTTTTAAATTATAAACTGTGTAAGGCGACTTTTTTTAAATTCATGTTGATTTTCACCAAAATAAAGAATTAACATGTAGATTAATTTGTATTTTATGGTTCGTTCATTTATTCTTAAACTTCATTTTTCATTTCAAATTATGCGTGCATTATACGACGGTAAGAATATAAACCATTCTTTATTCCAGGAATAAATCAAGATGTGCCAGGTAATCCGAAGCACGCGCAACAGAAGAACGCTATGATCACGAAGAACGGTCTCCTTCGACCCAGCAGAAACAATTCCTTGATCACCAATTCAAAACCAAAAACAAAACCCACCAGGATCGAGTCCATCGAGTCTGAGATCGACTTCAGCAACATACCGACGATCCAGGGAACCTACAAAGCGACAAAAGTAAATGCCACCTCGTCAAATAAAGGAAACTCAACCGAAGAAGCAGTCAAACACGAACCGGATACTACAAACAGTACCAAAGTAGCTTTACCTCAAGAACAAACCTCGACCAAGTCCACGAGCGTCGAAGACAGCACCCAGACAACCGCTACCACGTCTCGAACAACCTCGAGCATTAATTCGGTGACAAAAGATCAACTCAACTACACGGTACACGAAGACTCGTCCAAAAACAACACGGACATCGTGAAGCAGGTGTCCGAAACGTCGACAGCGTCTACGAATCAGCAAGAAAGCGATCTCTTCAAGGACTTCCGGAAACCCGACTTCGAGACATCGCCGTGGAGACCCATCGTGCCTAGTTACGTGAACACCGAGTTCATGTTATTACCGAACAACGTCGACAAAACGACGAAGAGCAACAACAAGGTGGATTACAGTAACACGGCGGCTGTTCCCGACGCCACAACGAGGATTCCTCCGCAAGGTGTTCGTGTCCCAGACTCCCCGCGACCTTCGGAGACCATCAACTCGTACGTGGACGTTCCTGGCATGAGCACGTTCGACATAAGTGACGCGGACTTCCCTCGCGACAGAATAGTGCCACAGGAGATGGTGAACTTCAGGGTGAACGGCAAGTTCAAGAACAAAATCCCGGGGCTGCTGGAGGATGGGCAGATCTTCACGGAACCGACCCTGCCTAAGGTGGACCAGGACCGCAGGCCGGATATCGAGGTGTCCGGACAACTTCCGCCGGATACTTACGACGTGAAGCTTCGAACATCTTCCGAGCCTGAAAGAATAGAGTTTCCGTTAGCGAATCCTCATCGTTTGACCGTCGGAGGCGAAACTGGGTGGAGGTTGCCTGACTCGCCGGTTCCTTTAGGAGCGAATAAACAAGTAGATAAAAATAATAGTAATACAAAAAGGAAGGAAGGTGCGGATAACTCGCTGACGAGCTCCAGTACTTCGAAATCGCAGCTAAAGACGAAAACCGAGGAGGAATCCACGACGGAAACGTCAGGAGTGGGTGTGGCGGAGCCCGTCTCCGACGTGGATGTCGAATTGGAGTCAAGGAATCGCTACTCGGATATTCAAGCCGTCGATAAACAACAGAACAACGCCTTGCAGGATCGGAAGGTGGATAAAAATGCCGAAGAGCCTGTTTATACCAGCTACAAGACGCCCGATTTGAACGGGGCCGGTATGAAACCGAGTCTGATCCAGAGTTCTGGGACTCTGATGCCGTTCAGGCACACGATACCCGTAGACAAGATCACCTCCGTTGTGAATTACGACAAAAATGAAGAGGAGCATTCATCGAAACAACGAATAAACGCCGTGACCGATAGCATAATCGATGACGACGAAAAACTCGAAGAGAATTATCGAATAAACTCGGATTCGTATAACGAACAAAAGAACACGACGAAGAACGAGACGGTGAAAATATTACCAAATAACTTCAATGGCACGACTGTTGTTCCAAATAAAGAGGAAAATATGAAAGCAAACTCTCCTGCGAAGAACGCGAAGATCGAATTGTCGGAAGGTACAGAAGCAACGGAAACAAACGCAGGGATGATAGACGATGAAAAGATTCTGAAGTTGAGCACGACAGAAGTGTACTCGGAGGTGATTCATCCTCTAAACAACAACATCGATAAATTAGTCGTAAAGGACGAAGGTACTAAAGAAACGTCGCCAGAAAGATTAACACCTAGTTTATCTAGGAACTCGACCTTCATAGAGATCGATACCTTGAAGCACACTCCAGGACAGTCAGATGCCGTCTCACCGGATGCGAAACCAGGCGATAAAACAGAAGGACACGACTGGTTGTTCAATGGAACAGTGAATCGACCTATCAGCTCATCGGAGACCAGAAAGAAGATCTATAACGATACTCTGAAGGCTTATGTGGTGGAAAATCTGGTAACATTGGCGCCCGTTAAGAGCAACACCGGCATCGGCAGACCCGTGAGACCCAGACCCAAGCTGGAGGAGAAATCCACGAACAGAAGCTCCTCCGACGATTCCATGCTCTTGGAACAATTGTTTGGTGTACACAGTCGAGACCGGAACACGACAAAACGCGATTCCTTCGATCAAGATCAGTTGGAACCGGAAGACGAGTCAAACAGCCGCGGCAAGATCGAGCAGATCGTCGAGGTCGTGACGTCCATCAGCACCAAAGTGTCGTCGAATTTCAAAGGAGATCCCGTTATATTGAAATTCGTCGTCACTAACTCTACGTCGCTTCCGGTGATCCATTCGGAGCTGCACGAAAAGGACACGTCCTTGTCGCAGATAGCGGTACCTGAAGAGTCACCCGTCGAAGAGAATCGTTCCTTCAGGGATCACGGTTCGAGTCAAGCTGGTCTAACGTGGACGCAGGAATCTCCGGCGATTCCCAGCAACGCGCAGACATCGGACAGGAAGATCTCCACCGTCGAAGAGAACCAGTTTCTTCTGCAGAAGCTGAAACAGTTGGCCGTGATCGGTACCGACGAACAACCCGCGAAAGACAGAAACGTTTCGAGGCCGATCGTAAAAGCCAGCGCGAAGACGGAGCCTCGACCGTTACCCGATTTCGAGAAGCTAAAGGAGATCGCGGACATAGCGACCGGAAACGAGACACTGATGAACTCCAGCGCGGCTTTTACGATGACTCGCGACGGCGTCGAAATACTTACGAAGATTCTGAACAAGATGGAGGATCGTACCGATAAAATGATCTCCACCACCGAGCAGAGTCTCGAGGCTGGTAAATATTCGAATGCTAGAATACGTGAGGTGTTTTTCATATAATTATCTGTAACTTTGATCATGGATCGTTATTCCTCCTTCGTATTCGCAGATCGTTGTTTCGGTTTCCAATGCAGAGACGGGAAATGTTTACCGGCAAGCGGTCGATGCAACATGCTGGGTGAATGTTCGAATTCGGAAGACGAGGCCAACTGCACGTGCGCTGAATTCTTGAAGGCGCAACTGCTGCATCAGAAGATCTGTGACGGTGTGGCGGATTGCTGGGATTACTCGGACGAGGCTGACTGTGGTATGTGTCGTTCTCTGTAACATAAATGATTTGTTTATTAATCCCTTGTGTTGCGATTCATTTAGCAAATGCGTCAGTCACAATGAACCATTCCCTGCTACAACATTAAGGCTACTGAAGATAGTTCAAATATCAAGACTATCTTGCATTTAGTGACCCTCAAGTTGTACAAATTACAATTAGACTCAAATTGAACATTTAATCGTATTAGAAATATAAACGAGGATTATCATGTTTGAACTGAAACCACTAAAACTATCAAAGGAGTCAAATTACCATTTTACAAATTTCTTATTTTATATGACAAAATTTGTTGAGATGATGTTCTTAAATTAATGCTGATTCTCATCAACATAAAGAATTAATATGTGTATTATGTTACATAGTTACTTCATTCATTTTTCAACTATATTTTTAACTACAAACTAATTGTGCATTATACGTCGATAGTTTTAATGTTAATTACTTAGAACCATCCTCCATTTTCATTATCATTTACACTTTCGCGAGTAGAACAAATTCGAATTACAGTGAATTAACGTGTTTGCGATTGTTTGATAGACTGGTGCGAGGAAGGACAATTCGTTTGCGGCAACAGTCGGTTCTGCATAGACCAGGATAAGGTTTGCAACGGTTTCACCGACTGTCCCGGAGGAGAGGACGAGAAGAAGTGTGCCGCGTTGATCGAAGACGACGCCATGCTAAATGACCAGAAAACAAATGCCTTTAACAACGAGAATAATTCTGACACCGTTACGATAACATACAAAGAAGACGATTACTCGGAAACAGACTCCACTCTTAACGGCGATATCTTCGATCAAGAAGCTGTCGAATCATTGATTTCAGAATCGACCACTTTACGCGTTTTCAAGAACAACGTGCAGTTGGAGAAGATTATAAACAGCAAGCACGATTCTTCGATCAAAGATTCACTGTTCGATAATCGTGAACATTCCAAGCCTGTGGCTCTCGTCTCTGGCAGAGAAATATCGTCGAACACGAAGGATATTTTGACCCGTGGCAATAGTATTCATGTGAACGCTAAAGAGAACGACACCACTGCGATCAATTTCAAAAAAGAGATTAACAGTTACCACGAGAAAGGGTATTTAAACATTCGGAAGAACGGAAAATGGGGAAAATTGTGTTTAAATGGAATGGACGAACTTTTACAAGGGAGACAAGCTGTTTGGACCATAGAGGACCTTGGCAGAGCTGTTTGTAAGGCGATTACGTATCAGTAAGTATTACATTCTTTTTGTTCGGAGTACATCACAACGATTATCTTAAAATTTAACCCACTAATGCATTTTTAATGTACAAATTTTTGCGCAATACTGCCTTAAGGCATTGCTTTTTGTATATTATGCACCAGAGTTACCGTAGTTAGCATCAGCCAGTGATGCGTTAAAAATTGGAGTTTAGTACAAAGTGGATAAAAAATTTCATTAGCGGGTTAATCAAGTTCAGTCGTCTTTAATAGTAAAAAGTGTCATCTTCTGTAAGATTATACTAAATAAACATTGGTCACTATAGACAAATTGAAAATTATTACAAATGAGACTAAAAGTTAGTCTACAGACTACACAAACTGTTTATCCTGAAAATATTAAATCAATGTCTAAACCCCACACTTAGAGGTGTCAAACTTCAGAAAATCAGAAAAGCTAAAGTCTTATAATTTTGTAGCATTTTTTAAAAAATTTATCGTTTGGATCTGGTGTTTCAAAAATTAATACCATTATCATAAAACATAAGTTTATTTTATGTTAAATTTATGTTATGTATTGTTTATTTTATGTTAAAATATACGTTTAGTTTATGTCTCATAAGAGATTTTAGCGTGCAGAAACTACTTTAAATAGCTTAACACTAAAACTACCAAAGGGGTCAAATGACCCTTCTATAAATTTCCTACATCGAACGACAAAATTTTAGAAGCTCGTCTTCTTGACTCTTGTGCTGATTGTCATAAAAATGAATAATCTATAAGTGTATTCATTTATGTTTCATCGCTTATTCGTTTAGTTTTCAACTTTATTTTTAACATCAAAATAATTGTGCATTATACGTTGGTAGCTTTAGTGTTAAAAACCTTGATGCAATAGTTCTAGTATTAAAACGCTTGAACTTGGTTTATCAGGGATTACGAGACTGTGGAAAAGGTACTGGATGAAAATCCAGCCTCCAGCCGTACGTATTACACTCTGTCTTATAACGAGAAACCTACGGACAAAACGATTCTGACTTTCAAAGCATCGGAGTGCCCGAGCGGTGAAATTCTCAGGGTCAAGTGCAAGAACCTTGAGTGCGGAATAAGAACGCAGACCCCGTCTCAGGCCAGGTATACTCACTGAACCAGTTTCTCTTAATTATATACCGACCAGATCCATCGTTTACAAAACTATTTGTATACAAATGCGCTCGAGGATAACGACCTCCTTTTGCTCTCGGTAATAACATTATCCCGTACGCAAACAAAAAGAGAGCACGCGAATGATTCGCATGAAAATTAGATATTCTACAAAGACGACTTGACGTTGTTAATTTTATTGCAAAGTAACGTGGTTGCATTTAAGTTTAAACGAGATACGTGTTCGAGTACGTGATCAGAACGTCAAGCGGTATCCGCGGATCTACTTAATTAACCAGTATGCATTGAAGCAGATCGAATATTTCACGACGTTGCAGAATAGTTGGAGGTGGTAGTTCTTCGACCGGAAGTTGGCCGTGGCAAGTGGCTCTGTACAAAGAGGGCGACTATCAGTGCGGAGGAGCACTCATCAATGAAAGATGGATTCTCTCTGCAGCACATTGCTTTTATCAGTAAGTGATCTACAAAAAAGACATATCAAATCAATTCAAATGCAATCAAGCAAATTACAATCATTGCTAAAACAATACCTTAAACTGTAAGTCATTTTTCCTTTACAATATAATAGACTGTTAGACGTATGACATCTAGAACTTATTTTAAAATGTTTACATATTATTCGTATGTGTTAACATTTAACAAGTACTACAGAATATGGATGATAATTATATACGTATTATTTAAATAATTTAGTTCAAACTGCTTAGACAAAAGTATCTTTCCATCAATTAATTTATGAAGCAGTACATGTTTTGTTCTACCATCTACTACGATAGGGAGTAGAAAACAAAACTTACTCTCTAATGCCACAAATATCTTAATGTCCGATCAGTGCACAAGATGAATATTGGGTGGCAAGAATCGGAGCAACGCGTAGGGGAAGCTTTCCAAGTCCTTACGAGCAGGTGTTACGCGTAGACCACATATCCTTGCATCCCGACTACATCGACAACGGATTTATAAACGACATAGCGATTCTGAGACTCGAGAAACCGGTAATCTTCAGCGACTACGTTAGACCGGTGTGTCTTCCTCAAGCGGAGCCTAAAAGTGGCACTATGTGTACCGTAACAGGCTGGGGACAACTGTTCGAAATAGGAAGGATATTCCGTAAGTATATTAATAATACAATGTAGTCAATATAGTAACAATAACAATGTTCGCGATTAACAATGATAATTCACGCGTTAAGAAATTAACGGTAAAAAGTTCGAAAATTCGTACACGTGGATTAATGATAGTATTTTGTCCGTCAGCTGATACCTTGCAGGAGGTACAACTTCCTGTAATCTCGACGGAGGAATGCCGAAGGAAAACGTTGTTCCTTCCGTTGTACAGAATCACATCGGGGATGCTTTGCGCAGGACTGAAGGATGGTGGAAGAGATGCTTGTTTAGGAGACAGTGGCGGACCTCTTGTTTGTTCAGGATCAGACAACAAGTACACTCTTCACGGTAAGCAAGCATTTTTACCTACATTAACATACTGAATGTAATTTAACGTGGCCCAGTTACAAAATAAAAATAGAGCGAGAACATTGTATGTTATTAACCTACCGAGAACAGATTGCAAAATTAAATGATATTAACTGTGATTACTCTTGGTGAAGTATAATATAATGCTATACTATATATGTACATACTTATATTTGTTTTCGCTAAATCAAATATAAGTAACAGGTAACAAATAAATATGTTAATAAAACAGAAATCAGATTACTTGTAAGAGAATGGATTGACTTGTTGACATTATTTTAAGTAAAGAATGTGGTATTGATAATATTGTATGGTTTTAATTGTGTCTTCTTCAGGAATTACTTCTAACGGTTATGGCTGTGCGAGACCAGGAAGACCCGGTGTCTACACGAAGGTGCATCATTATCTGCCATGGATCGACCACATATTTTCGATGAAAGATATTCGATCGTCGATAGCTTCTTGCAAGGGTCATCGATGTCCTCTCGGCGAATGCTTACCAAAATCTCGTGTGTGCAATGGGTTTTTAGAATGTTCAGACGGTAGCGACGAACGTGACTGCCCAGTTAATCTTTAATCTGTTAACCGGGTCATTTCTTCTCCATAAAAGTATCACTTCCGTCCTGTAAGTGTAGTAAAAAAATGAACGAAGATGAGCTCCTTCCTGCTGTTCGTGACGAGTATAAAAATAACTTGTGTTTTTTTCTGTTAATATAAATGCGATAATAGAATAAAGAACAAGGAATGTTTAACGCCAGAACAAACAACTTATATTAAAACGAGAAACGTTAATGCGAATGCGAATGTACGATTGTTCTAGCGTTAACTCGTCTTCCCCGATTAACAGATTAACGATAAAAGACTGAACCATTATATCTCTGTATATTTATTTGTTTAACAAATTTAATATTAATTTAATTTAATTAACCGTTAAGATTGCTGTAAAATATTTGAGTGCTCGTCAATTAATAGAAATGTGCAATACATAGCTAGAAATCAAAAAGTCGATAATAAATATTTGAGGAGCGAATCAGAGATTTTCTTTTTAAATAAAGGTACGATGAACGTGCTGATTCATGCTCTGATACACAATTATTTTCGGATTTGACAGTTAACGCGTTTGAATGATAGGCAATGAATTTACTAATGTTTACGAGTTAAGAGATTATTTGTTCGATGATAACGAATGAATAATCGCGATGAATAGTATTACTGAGTCACTCGCGTGACTCAGAAGTACTAAGGAAATATTAGATTGTTTAGACAAACCTGGTATTTTGATTCTTTTGTAATTACAGAACGAATCATAAGGCCATGTGTATATCGTTATTTCAGTCTCCATATCGGTTTAAAAACTTTCTACGTAACATGTGTACATATTACATCTAATTATGTAAAAAAAAATGTAATACTAATAAATAAGAATTTTTAGAAAAATTAAGAATACGCTATTTACACGCTTCCGTGGTATCCGCATTCGGAAAAATGGTGACACGTTAAGGAATGAACTCGTCGAATGGAAGGAAATGATGAAAATGATCTGGATCGTAAAGGATCGAGCCTTGATTTCTGAAAAACATAAAGAATCACGATAAAACAATGTGTAAATGGTATATTAATTTGTTTTATTAGGACAATTAGAAATAGCACTGAAAATCATGTTCAGAAATAAATATTAATTATTCTCGATAATAATACTCTATCGATGATTAAAACGAAGAATGTTAGATACTACTCCGTTAACGGCAGTACGATCCTTAATGATTAAACGATAATTTCAGTCACAAATCAATCACCACTCTGTAATCAAAGCTCATTAGTACCATTGTAAACGATAGAAAAAATCATGTTGTTCGAGTTATCCCCCCCCCCCCCCCCGTAAAAAGGATCAAACTGCTGAATTTATTAATTAGTCTAAATGATCTGTATCATTCTAGATCGTGCCTTTACGTGTAATTCTAATATTAGATTATACCTACGATTAGCACAATGTACCGAACGGTAAAAATCACAATGTAAATTTACGTCACGTTCAAACAGCACACTTTTGAAAGTTTAATTAAATCACGTTTATCATGCTTCTTATTTATTCAAGCTGTTTTTCTCTCAAAACGAACAACACCGTCAAGACTTTTGCACGATCATTTTGATTATTTTGCATTCACGCGCGTCGCACTATGAACGTATGAAAAGTTTCCACATAAATTCCACTCTATTTACATGACGTGAATATTTATTAATTCGGAAGACTCATCGAACAAATGTTTAAACTTGAAAGGTAAATCAATTCGTTTCTTCATCGACGATGAAATCAGTAAAGAACCGTTAAAAAACGAGAGTAACGCTTTACTGCAAAAGTCTAGAAGGTAATATATCAAACTATTGATATGACGTCCCTAATACTTTATAAATTACTCATGAATGCTTCCTAATTTCGTTTCCTTGAGTATGCACTACCGCCGAAAAGTATTTACCCAAACATACTTTTCTTTCGTTAATGCTTTGACTGCCACGTTATGCACGACATTAGATCACGCATGAATTTTCATAGGAAAATCTTATACAATTACACATAATTTTTCTAAATACTCGAAAACGTGTTAGAAGACATTAAATATCATTAATGATAAAAGATTAGATTCAAAATATCGCTTTGAAGTATCTTTGAGAAGGCAGTCAATGTATTAATTTTTTTAAATCCCTTATATCTACGTGAAAACTCATAAAAGGACAAACACTACTCTTTATGCTGGTTTATACGCAGCAACACGAGTTTCTTAAACTAGTTAGAGAGACGGTGAAATTAACGATTATAATATCACGAAACTTACAATTGTGAATTGTACTAAATTTTCGAAGAAACTCTACCATAAATTTTGGTAACGTAGATTAATCGATATACCAAATATTAAGAAAAAAACTAACGCTGGGCAAATACTTTGTAGCTATAGTAACATGTAAATCGCACGATGCACTTTATCCGCTGAAAACACTGAGTGGCAATTCCTTTTATTGGGTCGACTGAAATCCCGAAGGATTCGGTCTGGACAAAAGTTTGATCACGATAAAAAAGTGGTGTAAATGTATAAAAGTCCGATTTACGGATTAGAGAAACTTTTGTCCGTACCGTAATGTTTTAATCCGACATACAGTCTCCTTATTTCAGCACCAACGTGCACGATAACGATTCCGTGAAGATCATCGATTCCCTGTAACATCGCCATCTTCTATCAAACGAATTATTCTAACTTTCTTGAATCAACGCTGTGTTACAAAGTACTCGGTCTAGTCGAATATCGGAGCGTACAAATTTCACGAGACTCAATCAACCGAACGTGGTTTTAACTTGAATCTAAATTTTTTGGTTAAACATAATCGATGATGTTCACGAAATGCGATCAACAGCTTCGAAACGGACAAAACTGCATTGTTAAAAACATTCAATCGAATTATCTAGTTCAATTCTACGATTTCAAAAATTTTACTCGCATCTTCATTCTCTAGCTCTTGGTGTCTCTCCTACTTCTTAAATTAATCAAAGAAGCAATAAATAATTAATCAGTGAATCCTCTCAAGATGATACCCTAATGAGCTGTACTCTTTAGACAGACGTTTAGTTTATGCTATAGTGTTAATTAAATCGTCCACTCCTTTAGCCAAGTGAATCAACTGCGATCGTGCTCAGACCCTTTGGACTGATGGTGGTTTTGAATTGCTCTGGTATGGGATGCTCCGCCTGCAAGAATACAAAAAAAAGAAGAATATAAACGCATGTTCAAGAATGTACCGTATGTACTTAAACTATATGATCTTTGACGGAATTATAAAAGCAGGAAAAGACGCGGGACGAACTATTATTAGCGGGATTCTTACATAATCTCCACTTCCTCGAGGTACCATCACGTTCATCTCGCTAGACTTGCTGCTGATGAACTCCACATCCAACGATTCCGGGCTCAAGTACATCTGACAGCCATCCGTTTTATCGATGGATATAGTAGGGACTTTTCCAAGTACCTGCAAAGACAAAGAAACAAGTGAGGCGATTCGATAGAAGTCGGCAAATTCTGTATCACTCTGTACAGTGCAAAATGAACAACTGCTAGTCGCGGTTTCTTTCGATTTCTCTCGTTTCACGCAATACACATCCTGAATAATTGTATATAGGAATTGTCCACTTCTTAAAACCTGTAGTTCAGATTTCTCAGTTTTTTGATCGGTTTCAAAATGCACTGGCAATTTGGTAAGATTTTGTTCAGATCTGGAATAGACTCCAGCCTGTTGTTATCTGTATTATAAATCCTAGCCTATGTTTATGTATACTTAAAATAGAAAGAAATCTCTTGGTCCAGAGTTTGAAATGCGATGATCACCTACAATCCCAAGAAAATAGTGTGACACTCGATTTAGAGATGATTTATAAATTACCTAACGTGTAACTTTTACGTGCAAACAGGAGGAAATCTGGAACCCGTGCAAATGATCTGTGAACTCGAGTGGAGGGAATGTCCGAAAGCAATCGCGAACTACGTTTGGAACGAGATTGTAACCGACGTCCTCGACTGTCTGAACAACGAAGGCATAGTCTGGCGGGTACAGAAACCTATTATTATTGAATTGAAACGAACATAGCGGTCAGGTAAGTTCTTGAAGCTTCGACTCTTCTTGTTTTCCTATCTGAACGCTATGTTCACGATTTGCAAATCGAACATCGGGTAAAGAGAGAGTACACCGATATCCATCTTGATGAAACTGTAAATACTTTCTCGTTGAAGATTTTAGCCGTGTTACTAGCAGGCACCATCCTGCTGCGTACAATATGCTCGAAAACCAAAGAATTTATCGAGACAGCCGTGGATAAAGAGATGCTCAACAAGATTGGATACAAAATGGAAGACCTCGAGCTGAAAGTTAATATTCTGACGTACAAAATGCAATACGGAACTTGGCCTTTGCCCCATCAAGTTCAGAAATCGAATTTCAGGAACCATCTGAGAAATCTGAGGCTGACCATGTCCAGCCCGAACGATCGAAACAATTGGATCAAACACGTGCTGTTAAGGTAAAATCGCTGAAGCATTATGACGATGGTGGTAATCTTCTGCCTACAACATTTTACCATAAAATAATTTAATTCCTTAAACTTGGGATTTCTTCGAAACTCTGATATCTTATGTAGTAATCGAAGGATCTAAATCTAACTTATTAAAATATCAAATCATCCTTTTAGTCCCAGATATAAAGAGTCGTACGCTTCGTATCCAAAATACGACTATCGTTCTACGCATCGTCTAACAGAGTTGTTCGATGCCAAGAAGAAGCTGGCGTATCCGTATCTTCGACAGGAATGCTTGCCAATGGGGCCTAGCAGTAAATCCTCTAAAACCAGCAGCGATAAATCTCTAAAGTACAATCACATCCGCAAGATACGATGATCCCTGTAAATGTCAGTGTACGTTAAATCTCCTTCCAGGTTGAATTCGATTTTCAAAAGAAGGTCGTACCGTAAACGTCGGGAAGCCTCGCAAAAAGACAACAACGTGATGCAGTATCGTAACGCGATATCACTTCCGCACTTTTCCAAAAATAAGAAATCCTCGAGCAAAGCATCAAAACGTTTCAAGGACAAGACAATGACCTGGGCTTGCAAGAAGTTCATGAAAACCATGGACGAGTGCAAACGATACTTGAAAGAATTACACGACAGCAACAAAAACCTGGGCTTAGTTTGCAGTTCATCTAACATCACCGATGAATCGTCCATGAAGGAGCGTTGGTCAGAGACAGAGGTAAACGAGGACGTTTTACAAAGTAAACGGTGCAATAACGATTATGTGTTTCATGCTCTTACAGCAACAGAATCAAGATGATAATGACGATGAATCGAGCGAAATGATAAAGGAGATCATTGCGGAAGAGAAGGGTACGAAGAAAATAGATACGAGACAAGAAACTAGTGAAAAATGCTCCGAGTTGTCGAACGCCGTTTGTCCTGTGTCAAAGTCGAGCGATAAACGAGTACGACCCTCAAGAACGAATATAACATTCTGCGCCGACATGTTTCCACGACAATCTGCCTCCAGCATGTTAATACCAGAACCGTGTGAACGAACAAAATCTATAAAAACATCTCAGGAGGCATTGTACAAGGTAAAGAAAAAGCTGGAGAGTCTGCATAATGTCTTACGTACCTATGAAATACAAACTGTAGAAGCAAAAACGTCGGCAAGATTACAGGAGAGTAACAATAAAATAAATGATATTTGCCAGAATGTCAAGCAGACGATAGTCTCTGCCATAACAGAAGCTGACAAGTGGAACGAAGACAAGAAAAACAGAGTGAACTTTGATATTGACGCAAGAAAGATACATCACAGTGAGATGGAGAAAACAGTATGTAACAGCTCTGAGCATGATGGGAGCAATGCAACTGCCAACAATTCAATGAGATCTATTCAGAGTTACTCCAACACGTTCAACACGTGCTCAATAAATAACTTAAATGATCCACGCCATTTGCTTCCAAACAATTTACAACCGGCAGTATATCCTTCTATCATGCAGGAGTTAGATTTGTTCCATGACAACAAGATTGTATATTCTTCGAGCAGTAACTACATCAAAGTGCCTGAAAGAGTATATTATGCTATTTCATCTGATTCCGATGAAGGAAAAAATGATAAAGTAGGAGCAACTATAGTAGAAAATTTTGTATCCCTACCAGATATATACACCGATAAAAACCAAGAAAAACCGTCTGAATTTTCTGATCTAATTCCAATGGAAACTGACGAAGACTTGATAATAACATCACCAACCTCCAGTCATACAGAAATATCAAAGGACAGCGAATCTGAAGATAAACCCACTGCGTTACTGCTTCAAGAAGCACTGCAATTCAAGAAAGCACTGTTAACACGCGTTCAACTCGAGAAAATATGCTACATAGATGATCAGAAAGGCAATACAAATAGTCAGTGTATTGCTGAATGTGGCAAGTACTCTTACATTAACAACAATCTTCAATCAAAATTATTAGACATCATATCCGAAGAACAGTCTGTTAGCAGCTCTACGGACAAAACCAGCAGAACATACATGTTTTACAATGTAAAACAGGATAAAGAAATGACACACTCGTTAATGTTTAACGCTAATATTCCTGATTTTCCACAACAACGTGAGGTTAGGGGTTCAAGTGCAAGCAAAGTGTACTTGGGTTCGGAACACACTCTTAGCTCACCATCTGAATATTTCAGCTTCACTAATATAGTTCAAGACGAAAGTGGAAATAACAATAATCAACTGTGTTCGTTGAAACAAAATTATTTGCATCAAAATGTATCCACAGGATCTACGTCTACTAATGTGCAAATAAAATGTTTCAATGATGCTTCGAAAAGATCTAATGAGAAACTTACAGAAATGAATTGCACAAATTGTTTAAATACTTCAAATACAACTATGAATGGACAAAAGACTCGCTATGACTATATACATGAAAAAGAAAATTTTGAAAATCATTTATTAGATCTAAAAAACAACGAATTTGTAAATGATAGTATCCATAGCATGGAATTATATTCAGAAAATTTAGACGAAGTTCCTTCGAATGAAGAAAATCGAAACTTAAGTGTAGATATAACTTCTAATTTTTTAAACTCCGATCGATATAAAAATGTGTCTTATAAGAAGACTGAGAACGACGGTGTACTAAATACAAAGATAAATGTAGCAACTGGTGAAAATTACATGAAAAATAATCGTAATTCAATGCACACGCCAAATTTAAATTTAAAGAGGCATCCAGGTATATGTTCACTGATCGAGCAAGTATTAACAACAAACATTAAAAAAGAAACAGAAATAAATGCGATGCTTGAAAATGAAAATACAGTGTATGAATTATCACCTACGGAAAGCAAAGAAACTTCGGTTGAAACAAATCTGATACAGGATTCGATTTCATCCAGCATCAATCAATCAAATGATTCCAACATTCCTGAACCGCCGTCCGTAACGGTACTTATTAATAAATCGTCGGATGAAGAAAATTTAAATTTAAGTTGGTTAAGTGTTAACGGTAAATATAGTGATGAATATGTTAATGAAACAGGTACAAAAACATTATCAACGAGCACGCTTACTCTTAAAAAATTGGACTCGACAAATACAGAAAACTACACCAAAAAAGAAACAATATGTAGTGATCACAAAGTTTTAGTAAGTGATCAAAGCAATCAATTCATAGATGAAAAGAAAAATTCAGTCATAAAAGATTCATTTATAAGTCTAGGTAAAGAAAATCGAAATAATGAGACCGACAGCTATAAATCTCATCCCATCCAAATTTCTCCACACAGTAGCTTGTATTTTACGGATGAAGGATCAAGTTCCATTACAAAATTGAACAACAGTCACTCGAGAAGTCTCGAAAGCCACTTGCATCCCAATTTGTATTTACAAAAACGTAATGAAGAGAAACCATGCTACAAAGATGAAAATTGTAAGGACATAAACAATATGGAAACTATGTCAAGTGAAAAGAAAACTATGAACATTACGATTGCAGAAGATAATGAAAAATCATCTAAACAAAAATTACCAAAGTCAAAAAGTAATGCATACAGTAACCATGACGTATATTATTCCGGAAATCATATAAAAGACACAAATATTCCAGAAATTCAAAAAACATTTTCCACCGAAAATAGTCGAGGGGTCAACGATGAATCTTTGACCTCGTATAATGACAGTAACAACAGCAATTTACAATCATCGAAAAGCCTGAATATTACGTCTAATAGAATAGAAAATTTCATAGAAACATTAAATCTAGACCACCAGTACTTTTCACCTAATACCGCCACTCATGAAAATGAAGCAATAAACAAAACAAACGTAACAATAAAATCAAAGAGTAACGAAAACTATACTTCAAAATCTAAGAATTTGAAGAAATCAGCCTTACAATCCGAGCAGTTCAACGGTAATCAAAACAGGGACGAAAGTAATAAAAATTCAAATTCTTCTAAACGAAGACATACTACAGAAAACAATATCAAAATAGATAAAAAAAGATCCAGATCACAAACTAGTTTACGAACAAACGAATCACCAAAACACGTTGCATTACGATCACACGAATCTCCAAGAAATATAAGTGCCATAAATGATACAGAGTCAGTAGAAAATAAATCGAAATTAAAAGATTTAAAATATTTGTCACCGATACCGAAGACGTCTTCCAAATCTTGTATACCGATTCTGAAAAGTAGATTAGAAGCAGCACGACGATCAGAAAATGAAACACGACCTAAAAGTCCCATGAGAGGACCATTAACTATGACTATGTTTTGGAAAGACAACTTATGTAGTAAAAATAACAATGTGGCAGAGCAGATACAAGTAGAAGGTAAATCGGAATATTATAATCAATACATAGACGTAAACAATTATGGAGAAAAATCAGAAGACAATAAAAATCATGCTGATACTATGAAATCATCAAAAATTGTACAAAACGCAATTGAAAATATTGACAATAACATAGCGCAGCAAGAACAAATGGTAATATATGTTAACATATTCACAAAACATGACCATAATACAACAAAAATAGTAGATCCGAATAAATTTTTGGAATACATTAAGAATAGAGAATTAAAGATACAAAACACCGAAAAGAGCCATTGTGAAAATGAAAAGAATAATGTTCATGGATCCACAGTAGAGAACGAAAATAGTACAATGCATAAAATTGTCACTATTGTTTCTTCTGTTATAAATCGTAACGACTTAGATCAGGCCATATCCACCAACATATCTGTTACAAAAACGGAAAATGAATCGTTGTCTAATGTCATAACGAGCAGCGAATTAAAAAATTTGTGTTTCTTTTCGGTTGAACAACGAGAGATCGACGTAACCGCTAAACCGTCTGTTATCGATACGAGTACTTCAATTTCGGATTTAAGAAACATTTCAGATACAGAAAGCACATTAAGTAAGTTTCAAATATGTGGGATACCCAGAGAACTAAATAACGAAGAATATGTGACGCTGTTGGAACTTCTTCATCAAGAACCAAATTGTGTACACCTACAAGAACTGCAAAGTGTCTGCAAAAAGCTCGCGTCAGAAGAATTAAAATCAAAGTGACATCGTGTCACAACAAATATTATCTGCCTGTATTTGTAAAATTCATAATCAATAGTCATTTCTATATATTTTTAATATCATACTTTTATTTTCTGATACAGGACGTGTACTCCATGCAATTATACCGTGTATATATGTATACATTTGGAAATAAATATATTTTTTACATATTATACCAAACTTACCATCTTATGCTAGTTCATTTTTTGTTTGTAATAAAAATTTAACATACCTGCATTTGTACACTCTGGCAGTTGACAAATTCGATGCTCGATACAACAGAGTCAAAAACGACCGACGATTTGCGACATGAATCCATAACAATGGAATTAACTTTGCCTTTAACAACTAAAGTACTGTCTTGACATCGGAACATATAAATCACGTTGTTCATCTCCGCATTATCAACAACCAGATCTTTGTTACCTTTATGGTATTCCTACAGTGATAATAATATATGTTTGTCAATACAACAAATATTTTATCAAGGTAAAAAAACAAATGCTTTTACATACCACGAGCCACTTCTTTCCATCCCTAGTAAATACTGGTGGTTTGTCAATTGGAGCATTGGCAGGCGGTACCATTTTTGTTGGTATAGAATTAGCAACTACTGGTGCTTTAAATGGTGCTGGACCAGTCCTCAAAGAAGGATTTTTATGTGTCTGCATATCAGACGTTACTTTCTTTAAATCTATAAATATACATGTATTTTACTGATCAATTACATTTCGATATTTCACTGTGTGCTATATTTACTCTTTGTAATAGCTTCTCCTTGGTTGATTTCGGCAAAAAGAGCACTTCTATCGTCAGCAATATTGGCTGGCGCTATATCGCCCATAGGCATACATGGCGGTGGAGGTGGTGGTATACCTACTGGTGCAGAGCCAGTTTTTGCCCATACTAGTCCAGTTGTGTGATGCTGACGTACATACTGTTGAAGATCACTTAACGTTTGTACCCAAGCTTTACACCATTCAACGTGTACTTTATCTCTGTAGATACAGAAGAATAATTAAATTCTGCATCAGTAATTAAATTTTAAGTAACATAAATTGTACATTAACAAAACAATTGAAACAAATAATTTTGTATTACTATTTTAGCTATTCACAATGTACACTTACTTTTCTTTCCAATCTTTTAACACGCGATTAGTATAAAATTGTCCAGCATCATTCATTTCTTTTACATAAGGTGCTGGTGTAGGAGAAACAGCAACCCATCCTAAGGCTGGAATACTTTCACTAATTGCTGACAAATGATTGAAAAATTGGGAGCCCCTATTTTTCTCACGAAAATCTTGAATCTGTTGAATTTGTGTAGATGTAGGTCCAAGAAGTGCAACTTGTTCCGTTTGATTTGTTGGAGCTGGACGACTTGCTGCAGTCCGAATAAATTCAAGCTGAATTCTGTCAATAAATTAATACTTAATTAACCATATAAACACATTATACATTTTAAATAGAATAATAACAAATTACTTACTGAAATGCTTTCTCTACAAGTTTACTATGAGTAGCTACATCTCCACCAATTTTTGCACTCAATTGTAAATATTCTCTTACAGGACCAGCTAAAAGATCTTCATAACCGGTGACAGACATGCTGGTAACTTGATTCTTTGAATGAACAGGCGAAGCAGACTGTACTGATTCACTGTTTTTCGTTAACTGTGATCTCTTTGGGGATGGTGTACTCGTTTGGACTGCAGAGTCTTGAGTTTCAGCTACTGACTGTGTTCTGACGTTTTCTAATCTTCTAGTGACAGTCTCTAATCTATTTACCAGTTCTTCCAGGTGGTCCTCTTTCTCATTAGCTTCGCAACCTTTAATATAATATAGATATTATAAAGTACTGTGGTGAAAGTAATATAGTATCATTGGTATTAAAAGATAATAAATTTTATGAACAAAGTTGGCATTCTTTAATTATTTATTATTTATAAAATAATAACATATACAAACAAAAATCTACTTTGAATCTTTATACTGAAATATTTTTTATATTGATATTATGTTATGTGCCATTATGTAATTTTATATTACTATGTAACATAAAAATTTTTATAATTAGAAAAAGTGCACTCCAGAAAATTCCCATTTATATTGAGTATATTAAAGATAGAATACGTCTATAAATAGTTATGTCAACATCCACAGCCACTAGATCATTATGTTGCAAGCAATGCATAATGTTAGAAATAGACTAGTGTTTTCTTAAAAAACATACAAAATATTTACATAGAATAAATTTATCAAAATCATTGTCAAATATCACAGGTTGAAGTATGAAGTACTTTATGAGTAACAAATTGCATAAAATGAAACAGACGGAATACAAATTTGTTCCGTATGATGTATAGTATTAAGATCTTAATACAATTACCAATAAAGTCTACTACGAACATGCAAATAAATTAATTCGTTACCGCTGCTTCAGTCCAATATCGAGACTTATTTTTTGTATTAAAAATTATTTCTGCAGGGACAATAGTTTCGTTCACGCAAGATCTTGCCTTTTCGAAAACTGGTGAAGAACTAAACCGCGGTTCTAATGATATTCGACGCGAGTATGTGTCGGCCTATTCTTAGTAAATCTGCGAAAATTGAATCATGCGTGGGTAGACATCATTTCGTATGGATTTCACGTGTTCATAAACATCAAACAATCAAATATCTTGTGTGCTCAATATAAATGTAGCTAAATAAATTAAGAACTGAATATTTCATAATGAAGGTAAATACGAAAAATGATAATATACATATTTATGCTTAGAATTAAAAAAAAAAAAATTTCATACAAAAAGAATAAATTATCGTAACTAATTACTGTTTACTATTCCGTGAATTGCCCGAAAAAAACGTTTACCTTTTTTCCTTTATCGTAAAAAGGTGGTGAAAGTATGCGATCGAGTTGAAAGGTAAATAGGTCAGAGACAGTAAAAATAGAACGGCTAAGGACGAAACACTACACCGGATGGTAACAATATCTAAAAGAATAAAAAGTTTTAGAAGTATCGTGTTCTTTGCAGTAACTCGGAAACAACTGATTTTAGTGGTGGACGGATCCCTAGATAATATTGTAGCATAATACTATAGCATATCCTGATATACTATTCACAACATTTTAGAGGCTTCTTTAACCAGCGATTCGAATGTATCTGAGAAATATTCGTGAAATCACGTTATCAATTTGTACAACTATTTGAATAAATAAAAATACAGATATATGTATATATATATATATGCAAGTTTAAAATATACCAAATCGTACCAAATGCGTGATGTAAGTGTATTATCGGTATTTGATAACATCGTGTTGAATAAAAATGAATAAAAAGAAATTACTTCAAGCATACTTAATACATCAAAGTCAGCAAAAAACAGATCTGCAATAAAAAGCGGATAAAGTAAGAAATGATTATAAGGTGAGCCCTAACCGGTGTGTACCATCGGTCCTAGAGGGTCAAACCTCACTCTGTGCTCCGACGCATTTTGTGCGGCATGTAATAAATCGGAGAAGAATCTATGACGTCTTAAAGCTAGTTCATCGCGGGCAACCGGCGTCGCCGGTGGTTCCTGCATTCCGCTGCATTCTTCCGAATCGTGTTCGCCATTTTCTTCCTCCGATAACCAGCGAGGAACAGACGAAACTGCGCATCGTACATTACAATATAGATCCGAATGTAAAACACATTCTCTTTAATATACATATATGTAATATATCAAATCCAACTTTCTCGCAATACTTTGTTAAAGATTCCGAAAGTGACGCCCGACTCAAAAGTCACGGACCAATTTTTAATATTTTCTGTTCAAACATTCCTTCTTTTAAAACATATTAAAGGTACGGAAGTGGCGAAAAATTACTGTCTCAGAAAGTAATTTCTAGCCTACACAGTTTTGAAAATCTCTGTTTTGAGTAACATAAGAAACTTCATACCAAAATTATAACGTAATTTCCGTTTTAATATTTCGATCATAATTATCATTGAAGACTAACAAATGTAATTGCAAATTGTTGCGAAAAGAAGAAATTGAGAAAATTGCATTTTTGATGTCTATAGGATAGTACATCGATTGAAATATACCTGTCGGCACTTTTTTATTTGAACCGCTATCGTTCGGACAAGCTTCGAAAACAGAATCGTCACCTTCTTCATCTGGTCCGTCATCGATCGTTCTCTCGATGTACGCAGAACAGTCGTAAAGATTCGTTTTAACGATGCTGGGAAGCCCAGAATTTAGTATCACTTTCATCAATCCACCCCCGCTATCCCCTTCATCTTTTTCACATACATTATCGCCTTCACACATCTCCCCATACTCATTTAGATCCTTAATTCCATTTACTTCTTTTCCTCCCTCTTTCGTTCGATCACTCTTACTCTCGATACCATCGTCATCCTCGTTATTGTTCGATTTTACTATCGATTCATTTCTTGATCGAGAACTATCGTTTACATCGTCCCGTTTGCCAGCAGGCAACGGACTCTTGACAGTTAAATCGTCAACCAGTTCTACGGCACTGTTTTCCATCGTTGGAGAAACTTTCTCAAATCTCTGCAAGTCACCGTTCAGCTTCTCTTCCCGGTTGAGCAAACCGTTTTCTCCTGTTCTCGTCGAATCGACATCAACTATCTGCGAGTTCGTCACTTTCTGACTTTGCTTCGGCGTCAACTTTGTCACCTCGCCGTTCGACTTCTCCTTCTTTGTGCTCTTGTTGCACACACAGCATTTAAACATCGTCGATATCGATTATAGATTTCCGTTGTATCAGCAATAAACTCTTTTCGGCGCTTTCAACCGAGCCTCGATGATTTTTAAAAGGATACCACCCTCAGTACACTCGATTTCTCTCGTCTCGCCGATAGTATCGTTCACTATCGATCCGTCTCGATCGATCGATTCAAATGAGCGGTAAAATTAATTCAAACTTACACTCGTATAAATGCAAGTAATATAAGATTATTCAATGTAAATATAATCAAACTCGTAACAGTGTAAAATGTTGATTGTTAATTCGAGTTAAATATCGTATTTCAGTTAACGATTATGATAAAAATTGACTTTCTTAATACATAACAATTATTTATTCCATAATAGGTAACGATTGTTGACTTCGAATATGTATACATATAAGAAATTAATAACGACGAGTAGTAAGAACACTTTTTTTAGAACCCAAATTTAACACTGACCTCACGCAGTCAAGGATATAACCAGTACTTGAATATTTTATTTGAAGCACGCGTGCTGCTTGTCTTTTACAGTCACCGGAAGTAGGCAACCGAATATTTCATTTCAAACGAATTTCCCACGAGAATCACCCACTGTATACTCGAGTTACATATACTCACAGCCAACCTAAGTGTATGTACATTCACGTGCAATGTAGAATTTTTTTTACGAGAACAAGAGTATAGAAGTTTTCCACCATTCGCCTCTAATGTGTAGCTAAAAAATTTTCAAGATCTTGAAAATTTTCAAACGTCTCAATTTTCAAAATATTTAAATCCGCAAATTCAAAAATTGTAAAATTTTTTGTTTTGCTCGCCAATGTACGTTGTGTGCGCGTTAATACTGTAAATTATTAATTACTTTCGCGCTTCAACGAAAGTAACGATAAGATAATTAATTAACACTATTTATAGGTTAACCACCTAAATTTAACAGGCAACATATATCAAAGAAACTATATGTATATGTATTTCCAGTGTAACAAAGATAAAATATTCACATCATCTCTACAAATATAGTTTCAACGACTATAATCATCACATACGAGTTGAATAAAATATTAATCAACATAACAAGATACAATATTTTTAGCGACAAACCTATATTTTTAAGATATCGTAGCTAAACAGGAACCATACATTTTCCCCGCGAAATTTCCTCGAGGGCGCGATGATCGATTCCAACAACGCCCAAGTTTACGTTTTTGAGATCAATCTAGCTAGATGGGAGCAGATTTTCAAGTGTTAATATTTGAAATGCCTGATGCAAAAAACGTTTAAAGAAACAAACAACTCTTAATCGTAAACGCCTATCTCGAAATTCAATGTTATTAATAATTTCTGGTTATAGATAATACGGAAACGACAGACAGCGATATGCACCCTTCCAACCGTATCACGTTTCTAATAATCGCGTAAGAAAAACTTAGCAATTAGGTAGCTTGTAAGAACACACACACACGCGTAAATAACATCATAACCACATGTCGTTTCAAAACATATAAGCAACACGATATATAAGATCGTGAACGAATCAACATTTAATCATCGAAGAAACTTTGCATTCATTTACAGTGAATCACTTCTACCAACTGGATTATGCACAGTGTAATTATTATGTAAATTGATACTGTCGTCGAAACGATTATTTCGCACCGGCAACGGATTAAATTTCGCAGAAATGATTACGTGACATTACATTAAAATAGTATCAATTTAACGCGTTGTTCAATTAACGATAAATTTGTTAGACCATTTGAACTGATACACCAGAACGCCCAAATAAAGAAGAATGTATTCGCATCACTTCTATTTATTCCCAATTCATTCGCATCGGACAGACGATTAAATTCGAATTGGTATACACGTTACAGCTTGAATTCAATTTTAAAAAAAACCGTAAGGGCGGAGTGGGTGCCCTGAAAAACAATCTACTTTGGAAGCAATCGGCGTAATACTCAACCGTTTCTAGTTTCGACCGGCACTCTGCGGTGCTGCCGCAGGGTGGTCGAGACCCGAAATTGTTGCAAGTTTCTTGGATAAGGAGCCACGTGCACCGCCAAACTTCCAAAATTTGGCACTGTTTCTGACTAATCTATCGAATATCGAGTTGTGGAGAAGTTTCTGCAGAATTGGAAACATTTCATATCTTATTACTCAGCGTGGAAAGTTAAATACCATTGATAATACAGGTTTGTTAGGTACACAGGGTGATTCACCCTATAAAGTGTGTCATTTGTATCATCAGTAAAAATCAGTCACTGTATGTCAAACTTTCTCAAAATTTACTAAAAGCAATTGCTACTACACGTTGGGGGGAAAATAACAGAAATTAATTGATTTAAAATACTAGTCTCTAGGGCACAGGGCCCTAGGACGATAATAGCGATACTGTTACAAATATTACCGCCAGCGCACCTATAAATTATATTTATTTAATTTCTTATCAAGTGTATCAATAAACAATAACTACTGATAACAATTTTTATCTAATATCTATGAAATGATAAGTTAAGGTATTAAGTACAGTTAATATAATTTTACATAAATTATCGTGTAACTAGAAAACCTATAATAAATTTAATTGTCGAAAAAAAAATGCACTCACTAAAATCAATGCACTAAATCTTACGTGTAATAATATTACGATACAGAAATAACAAATAATAATTAAAGATTATAAATTAAAAGTTAAATCGTACTTACGATTTTTCCACATATCTAAAACTTTTTTATAAGCACCGGGTACCATCCGACGGTCATCGTCAACTTTATGAATTTCAGACATTTCCCGTTAGAATGTAAGCAAGTATGATAACAAAATTTTGTACTTAAAATGTTAGAATTGATTTGTTTAATGTATAACCAATAAATTATGCACTCACTTCGTCAACATTCTACAAACGAATACGATAAAAAAATTTCCACATAAAATGTGGGAACCGATTTATTTGATGTGTAACCGATGAATGATGATAACGGACTCACTTCGTCAGCTTTCACGATGGAATTTTAATCTCGCGTCAGAATCACAGGACCGTATCATATATTCAAGTTAATGGTATAAAATTTTGATAACGAATTTCTTAAAACAAATTATGAAATGATTAACGCTATTACCCTAAACATGAGAAAGTTGTAAACACTGTTGCAAGTAATATAGCATTTTCTTTGTCAGGCTTATGAAGTTATTTATTATACATTATACTGACCCATTCTTACAGACAACAAATTTTTACTGATTTCCTTTAAAGTAAATTATTCATGAATATCAAAACTAAAATAAATGTCGAAATTTATATAGCAATTGTAAAAATACATGCTGATAGTCTCGATATTTTACTTAATAAGATTTTATATGACGCTTTGGTATGGAAAAACATTAAAATACGTTACCCAGGTGACAATTGTCAGGTGCAGTACGGTATAACATACACTGACTCATACTTGAAACGCCGCAGGAGATACACACAAGCATAACCATGTCCATAACCATGTACATAACCAACCTAAACTTACCTTTCTATCTTTCATAAAACAAATGTAATTCTACCTCAATCAATCATTTGTACGAAATATATTAAACTTTTCATATGTACGGATACGTGTATATTATTTACATATATGTAACTTTAAAGTGCGTATAATGTAAACTATGGAAATTCATATATAGCGATATGTTTTTAGAACCGTTAATTGTATCCAGCGGCTGTGGCATGTATTTATGTATATTATTTACTCAAAGTAAATAGGCTTACCTGTTAATATAAAGTTTTATCGAAGTAGCACGTACACTGTCACTTTATGACAATCGATTCAACAACACAACAAACACAATGCACAAGTGCCAAGAGTTCAATCTGACAACACTACACACACTAGGGCGTTTGCCGGATACCGGAAGTACTGCTCTTGCTATTATGAGATTTTATTACTCGTACCACGATAGAACGTACTTATATCGCGCAACTCGACTAGTTTCGGTAGCATTCGGTTGGCTCCCCACTATTTAATGGTGTCCAACTGCTGTTCGCCTTCTACTCTGTTAGTCATATATATAGTGGACAAAATATACGAACAGCGGAAAGAGACATAGACCAGAGATTTTAAAACTTTGAAAAATTGCAAGCGATTGTCAGACAATGGTCATTTTCAATTGTAGCCGGTGATTCACAAATATATACAAAATTTTCAAAAAGTTTTGAAAATGTTTAAAAAATTTAAAAAATGTTGATGGCATATAGCATAAGGAACCGCTGGGTATACAAGTTCGACGATGAAAGATCATAAGTACGCATGCGCATTACTCTTCGTTACGGAATGTGTTAAACCAATTAGGATTAACGTGCGCAGAATGAGCAAAAACTCGTCATACATGAGTATGATCTTCCGTGAACAAATAATTAGACTAATGACTGCATATGCACTACGTTTAAATTGTTACCTTTAAAATAAAACTGTTCTTGTCTTCTACGAGAGTATATAAATTATACTGCAAATATGAATAAATAAGAAGTATCCTTGTATAATAATTCACTGCATTTATAACAAATTTTGTTATTCATGTAGTTCATATATAAATAATATAGTTTATTTTTTTTTGTTTTAGTAAAGATTATAGGTGAAATAATTTAGAATGTTAAAACTGAATAAATTTTGTACAATAAACTTTAGAATAAAAACATTATCTTATGATGATGCTTCGAATATTCCGCCGTTAGGTGCTGCCATCTTATGCTAGTTTTATTCTTTCAAAGTATCTGCAGTAATAGCGCTGATACGCTTACTCACAAATTATTTTATCTAATATATTATTTAACTCTTATCATGACGTATAAATTTTCGTAGTATTCCACATTATCGGTCTATTTTTAGTTGTAACATACCCTTGTGTAGTTACTGATAAGAATCAGGTACGATTTTAGTTTAAATATATATTTTACTAAAAATCACACTGAAAACACTTTTTACTTTAATTTTACAGAAAAATCAATAAAAACAGGGTACACAGTATATTATATGAACAAAAATATGAGCACAAAATTCATATTTATTGAATCGATGGAAATTTTGGGCACAATACCTCAATATCATACATTATTGGAAACATTCTTGATTCTTTGGGTGATATGGTTCATTGTTAAGAAATATTATAGTAATTCTGAAAAAATACCAACAGAAGATGAAGTTAAAAAGAAACTACTAGAATGGAAACCCGAACCTTTGATAACTAGTTCACAGTCAAATCATTTGTCGTTAAGTCCAAGATGCATAACATCTAGAGCTGGTAAAAGCATAGTAGTCAATGGAAAACAGTGTTTAAACCTAGGTACACATAATTACTTAGGTTTTACTGAAAGTAATGAAATAGAAACAAAAGCAATAGCAGCAGTAAGAAAATATGGAGTAGGTTCTTGTGGTCCACGAGGATTTTATGGTACTGTTGATGTTCATTTGGAATTAGAAGAACATTTGGCTGAATACACAGACACAGAAGAAGCTGTAGTATATTCATATGGATTTAGTACAATTGCATCTGCGGTTGCAGCATATTGTAAACGCAGAGATCTTGTGTTTGTAGATGAAAAAGTAAATTTTGCTATACAAAAAGGATTAGATGCAACTAAATCTAATATCATCTACTTTAAACATAATGATGTTAATGATCTCTCCAATTTACTAATGAAACAAGCAAAACTTGATGAACGAAATCCCAAGAAAGCATCTAAACTTAAACGCTTTCTAATAGTGGAGGGTGTTTATATGAATACTGGAAAGATCTGTCCATTACCAGAGTTACTTGCACTTTGCAAGAGATATAAGTTAAGGATATTTATCGATGAATCAATATCATTTGGGACTCTTGGTGAACATGGAAAAGGTGTTACTGAGCATTTTGGTGTCTCTAGACAAGAAATCGATCTGATTATGGGTATATAATTTTATTGAGCTGTTACAATTAACACGTATTATTGTACTTATGTTTGAATTGAATTTGTTTGTATACATTTTAGGATCTCTAGATTGGGCAATAGGATCCATTGGTGGTTTTTGTGTGGGTACATCATTTATTATTGAACATCAGCGGTTATCTGGACTTGGATATTGTTTTTCTGCATCCCTGCCACCTCTTCTAACAGCTGCTGCTATTACATCGTTAAAAATTATGAAAGATAATCCACAGATATTTAAATCGTTACAAGACAATTGTATAGCCATACATGATGGACTTCAAAATGTCAATTGCTTAGAATGTTTAAGTTTTCCAGAGTCTCCAGTCAAACATGTATACTTGAAAGAAAAACTGGATCGCAGTACAGAAGAAAAATTACTTTCCAAAATTTCTGATAAATGTATTGAAAATAATGTAGCAATTATAACTCCTGCATATTTAGAAGCAGAAAAGAATTTACCTAGACCTAGTCTCAGACTTTGTGTCTCTACTCTCCTTAGCAAAGATGATATTGATTTTGCCTTAAAAGTATTGAAAAAATGCGCGGACGAAGTTTTATCAACATAAAAATCAAAGGACAATCAAAAATTTTGTTAAGCAGTATATTTTACATGTATATTTTTTCTCGTCATTTCCATGAATTTATACATTCATTGTACTGTTGTAAGAAAACTGTTACTAATTCTAGAAGAGAAACATATTTTTTTCCTTCCACAAACATTATTTGATATCATTCCACTTTGATATTGTGATAAATATTTTATATAAATTGTTGGTTTAAAAATATTCATGAAGTTTATATGTTTATGTTACCATATGTTTAAGATATCAAAAGAAGTAAAGAAAAGAAAGTACAAACTGAAATATGTAAATAAGTTTGTGTCTCATTGTATGTTTTATGCATATATTTATTTTGTTATACAATAACATCAATGTCACAAATGTGTTACAGAATATCTATATGTAAGTTATACTTAAACTTCATGTTAGTAATTTATGCTTCATGTATAAATGGTAATAAACTATTTTATGAAATATGAAATATGTATGTATAAAAATTTGTTTAAGAATGTACGCTTTTATTTATTTACAATTACGAAAAATGTTATTTATAAGTTGTCCAAGTTCATTATATACATGTTATGAGATAATGTAATATTCAGTAATTTAATAAGTTCCTCGAATTATAAAAGGTGTTTGAAAAGAGAAATTTTCGCGGGCGATGATGTATTTCCTGTAACACAAATGAAACGCGTTAGAAGACTTCCTCTTTCTTATTCACTGTACCCTTAAACGTTGCCAAGGTAAGTAAACTGGCTTATATATTAATGTAATGAAATATTTGTCCTAAATGTTAAATAATCAGCTAAAAATATGATGTACTAACTCTACATATGTACATATGTATATATACATATACGTAAAATAAAGAAAAATATATTTTCATTCTCTTTTTTCATGAAATTCAAAGTAAAATTTCTAAGGTTACCGTACCATGTGGTCAGATAAATTTATATAACATAAACATTTTATTATTAAACATAACATTTATATTTTAAAGTATAATAAATGTGTAATGGATATTATATGATGATAGAATAACGCGTCTGATAAATCGAGAACCACACAGAAGCTAGAAATAGCGGAACCCATCTGTGTGCGGTTTTAAAGATTATACATTGCATGTATGCTAGTCTGATTTTAATTCATACAATGAATTTTTCATTAATTACGATAAATTCAATATTAATAAGTACACTTTTCTTTACAGTCCTTAAACACTTAACTATCCCTACACACACATCAAGATGGGTAGGGAGGACAAGGCAACTTGGAAATCTAATTATTTTACAAAACTTGTTGTAAGTCTTTCAGAATCATTCCGCAATTTAACTACATATTTATATGAACATATTATTCTCACATGAAAATTATATTTTTAGCAACTTTTGGACGATTTTCCTAAATGTTTCATAGTGGGGGCTGACAATGTTGGTTCTAAACAAATGCAACAGATACGTATGTCCCTCCGTGGAAATGCAGTGGTACTTATGGGAAAAAACACCATGATGAGAAAAGCAATTCGTGGTCATATTGAACGTAATGCTGCACTTGAAAAACTTCTTCCACATATTCGTGGAAATGTTGGATTTGTTTTCACTCGTGGAGACTTAATTGAAGTAAGAGATAAACTTTTGGAAAATAAAGTTAGAGCACCAGCTAGAGCAGGTGCTATTGCGCCATTGAGCGTAATAATTCCTGCTCAGAATACTGGACTTGGACCTGAAAAAACTGCATTCTTTCAAGCTTTAAGCATTCCCACTAAAATTTCCAAGGGTACTATTGAAATTATTGTAAGTATACAACTTAACTTGATAATTAATGTTTATTTGTATTATATTTTAAATAGTACATATACATTTATAATATTTTAGAACGATGTACACATTCTAAAACCAGGTGATAAAGTAGGTGCATCTGAAGCCACTCTTTTGAATATGTTGAACATATCTCCATTTTCGTACGGTTTAATCGTTGAACAAGTCTATGATTCTGGTACTATTTTTGCACCTGAAATCTTAGACATAAAACCAGAGGATCTTCGTGAAAAGTTCATGGCTGGAGTAGCAAACTTGGCTGCAGTTTGTTTGTCTATTGGCTATCCTACAATTGCTAGTGCTCCGCACAGCATTGTTAATGGATTCAAAAATCTGTTGGCTATTGCTGCTGTTACTGATATCGAATTTCCAGAAGCTGCTACAGTCAAGGAATACATCAAAGTAATTTCTTTATACTACAATACCAACACTTAATCAATGCACATATGATGAAACACGTATGTCTGAATGTTCTATGTAATGGAACCAGCGCTAGAAATAGCAGAACCCACTGGTTCATTAGGACTTTTGTTGAAAAAAGCATGAATTGCTGTCTGAAATGAAACAATACATTAATATGCTTCCCCAAAGCTGTAAGTTGTATTTAACAATAATGTTTTTGTAGGATCCAAGCAAATTTGCTGCTGCTGTTACTACTGCTGCACCAGCTGCTGCTGCTGCTGATGCCCCTGCTGCAGAGAAGAAAGAAGAAAAGAAAGAAGAATCTGAATCAGAAGATGAGGATATGGGATTCGGACTATTTGATTAAAATACATATGTACATACATGTATACTTTTAACATAATTCAATTGGAGTTATAACTTTGATATTTTGACAAACCGAATCATGAAAATACAAACAATTATAATATACTGATTGACATACCGTGAAGTCTTACTATGTGGATCTGCACAGGGCTATAGAAGTGAAAAATTTTTAGTAAAGACTATGTAAAAAGAATTGCTTCGAATTTGTAAATTACAAATTTCTCTGTTCTTAAATTTGAAAATGTGAAATTCCCTCATTTGGAAATTTGGAATTTCCAGTAAAAGTTTATTTGAAGAGGAACTTATTCTGTGGGCCATGCAAGTAAGCCATATGGTGAAACTCCATATATGTGAATTATACATATGAATTTTCCCATTTCCTATCATTTACTGTTAATTCATTAATAATAAATCGAAAGGTTTTGTTATTTGCCAACCACAGATAATTACAAACATGAGTCCTTTATAATGAAATTGAGACAAATCCATTTTCTTTCTGATGATAAATTCATTAGACATTCAAATTTCATGTTCAATAAGTCTAAAATAGTTAGTTAATTTTTTTTCAAAAATGAAATTGCCCCACTCTCACAACAAATAATTTATCTGTTGAGTAACTTGATTGCAACGTATGAGGTAATTGGTATCAACTAAAACCCGTATCAAATCATTTAGAATGTTTATTTGTTATTCGGCGAAGTTATTTATTGCACACTTGAGTTATCATGCACAAGATAAAATATTAACAGTGAAGGATATTGTACGAAAGAGATAGGTATATTTGAAGTTTTATCGAATCAGAAATGACTTAACAATATCTTAAGTCGATATTTCCTTGCGTTTGTAGTTGCAACATTCTGGTAGGAGTGTGTGATTACCTTGTATTTATATACCGTTGAAAGTGACGGGATAGATCGTAGATGACTGTAGTTAGTCTATAAAGCGTTAGTAGTGCTGTACTTAATTCTATTGCAAAATTTTTGTGATTTCTTCGGCGACAGTAACATTGTGCTTCGGTGTAATTCGGCAGAAATCGGGTTAAGTCGATTTTGCGCGAAATTCTATTACATTTGTTGAATTTTGAAAAACTCCCATATTGACTAACCTCTACGATTATGGGTTTACTGACCGAAGGAAGTCCTTTAAGTTGGGAAGAAACGAAAAATCTCGCTGACCACGTGCGGAAACACGGAATCATTCAATTTATTAATTTGTACAAAAGGCTCAGAGATAGACAAGGTGATATACTCAAATGGGGTGATGAGGTAATGACTATTTTATGACTTTGTTCATTGTTCAATTTTATTTGCAATATTGTTTCGCGATATGATAACTGAGTTAAATAATGATGAAGTTTATTAACTTAACTTGTATACCGTTTTTTATGAAAAGTATAAGTTGCGCAATGTTATCTGGTTTTAATGCAAGCATCAGTTTTTTTAATAAATAAGAAATTGTACTTTTATAATCATAAATTAGTGTTTATAAATGAATGAATCAGTATGTTACAATATTCTGTATGTTATTATAAAATAGTTTCTTTCAATTGTATTTATTTTTCACTCTAGTTTATTTTAAATTGTTATCATTGATATATCTTTTTCATTTAGTAGTTTCTATAGTAGTAACAATATCACTTATTTGTATTTTAATTCATTGTGAATTAAGCATTAACTACTGTAATCAATAGATGTTGCAAATAATTATGGTTTCTGATCTATTATAAGACTGACCTTGAGTTTTCTCCAATTACAGCTTAATGTTTCTAGATACATGAGTTGACACTTTTGGATTTAACTAAGTAAATATTATAGATAAGTCCATAAATTTATGCAATGTGTACCAACAAAAATTTTAAACATGCTTTTATATTCATATTAATAATTAAAATTAAACTGTTATAATATCTTTTCATTTTACCTTACTTGGTTTAAAATAGGTGGAATATATGATTATTAAATTTGATGATGAAGCAAAAACTGCAAAGCTTAGTTTAAGAGGCGGAGAAATATTAAAAATTTTAAATGAAAAAGAATATAATGATCCAGAGTAAGTATTCTGAGATACTAAAGAAAATATACAAATTACAATTACAAGTAATACTTATTAATTATATTTCATTATTATGAAAATATAATAATACATTACTAATGGCTGATATAACTAAGCAAGGACCAGCATGGGCTTGGTTTTCCCCAAAATATGGATTGAGCCTGCCTAAGTAGCATGAGAAATATAGAGATAGGAAAGTTATGACTTTTCAAATTTCTAAATTACCAATTTTGAAATTTTCAAACTCTTAAATTTAAAAGCTCCTAAATTCACTAATTCTAACATTTCCAAAAGCCATATGATAATGCCTTATGTGGAGAGTTGACATTATTAGTAAAAGGTCTTGGCTCATCCCAAACAAGAATTCTAGTATTGTCAGTGGTAATAACATTAGAATAATGTACATTGTTTTATAGTAATATCAAATCACTATGGAGGCCTGAATATGGTGCTTATATGCTAGAAGCAACACCAGGGAAACCATATGGTGGTCTGTTAGTTCATTTTAATGTTGTTGAAGCAAATATGAAGTATCGAAGACAAGAAGCTTCAAAGTTACTTCGACCCAATGAAGTTTTAATGTCTTTAACAAATTTCCCCAGGTAGACAAAGTATCTATTTATAACATAGAATGGTACATATTTGGACTTTAAAGCCTAAGTATATTAAATCACACTTTCAAAACTTTAGAGGAAAGTAAATCAAAAATGTAAAACGTATGGAATAAAAAAGGTGAATTTAATACACTGTGGCTATATGGTCCAGATATATATTATTTGAAAGAAATATGATTATTTTATTTGTTACAGAACAGGGGCATCTGATTTTACAGATCCTCCTACAAAACCAACACCAGAGTCTGGAGCATCAAAAAGTTTATTTTTCCCAGATGAAGCTATATATCCAGGTCATCCAAGGTTCAAAACATTAACAAGGAACATAAGAAAGCGACGTGGAGAAAAAGTTGCTATAAACATTCCTAGTATGCATTTTCCAGTATAAAATAATTTTATATTTAAGATAAAATGGTAAAATTCGGCTGAAGTTAATATTGAGTACTTGTTTGCAGTTTATAAAGATAAAAATGTTCCAACTCCATTTAAAGAGAATTTTGAGCCCTCTGTTAAAGATAAATCCATTAGTGCAGCAAAGGAAGATCATATTTACATGGATGCCATGGGCTTTGGAATGGGTTGTTGTTGTTTACAGTTAACTTTCCAAGCATGTAACATTGAAGAAGCAAGAACACTGTATGATCAATTAACACCTTTATGCCCGATAATGGTTGGTACTATGTGAAAGAATTATTATGTTTCTTTTAACTCTAAAGATATGGAGTTAGCATATTCTTTCGCGCGTACGTCACAGAACATTTGTTTAACATTCGACAGTTGGCACTAACCGCCGCCAGTCCATTTTATCGAGGATATGTAAGCGACGTTGATTGTCGATGGAATGTGATATCCTGTTCCGTTGACTGTAGAACACCGGAAGAACGTGGTTTGAAGCCTTTGAAGGAAAACAAATTCAGAATTAGTAAATCTAGATATGATTCTATAGATTCGTATCTCAGTGAACAAGGGGAAAAATACAACGACGTTCCTTTAACATACGATGACGAAATATACAAACAACTATTGGATAATGGAATTGATAAGTTACTTGCGCAACATATAGCTCATCTGTTTATCAGAGATACTGTATCCCTTTTTTCTGAAAAGGTCTATCAAAATGATTTAGAAGATACTGATCACTTTGAAGTAAATATTCTTATTATCATTACCTGTTGTAGTTGTAAGAATAATTTTGCATGCATCATTGTATAAATACAAAATGTAACGTTTCAGAACATTCAGTCAACTAATTGGCAAACAATGAGATTTAAACCACCACCACCAAATTCTTCTATAGGATGGCGCGTTGAATTTCGTCCATGCGAAGTTCAAATCACAGATTTCGAAAATGCTGCCATAGTTTGTTTCATCGTGCTTCTTACGAGAGTAATTTTAAGCTATAAATTAAATCTTTTAATACCGATTAGTAAAGTTGATAAAAACATGGCTCGAGCTCAAAAAAAGAATGCAGTTACGGCAGAAAAATTTTGGTTTCGTCGAGATATTACGTCAGATATAAAACAGCAAGATGATGGTCAAGCAGAATATACAGAATTTACCGTTAATGAAATTATAAATGGAAAGGTATTATTGATATTTGTTCTACACATGATGTTATTTGATAATTGAATTGTAATACATTATTTCACTTTAGGATGGTGTTTTCCCTGGTCTAATACCGTTAGTGAATTCGTACTTAGCCAGCATGGATGTGGATGCAGATACTCATTGTACAGTACAAGCTTACATGAAATTAATACAAAAAAGAGCTTCTGGTGAATTATTAACAACTGCAGCATGGTTAAGGAAAGAAGTTATTTCACATCCAGAATACAAGTAAGTATTTCTTTAGCTTATATACATAAAATATGCAATATTATCTGCTACATTGCTATCACTTATAATTATATTCCATGGATATAGAAATGATTCTATAATAACGCAGCGTATCAATTATGATTTACTGAAGAAGGTAGAAAAAATCGTGTCGAATGAAATATCATGTCCAGAATTACTAGGAACATGTATATCATCTAGAACCAATGAAACTATACCTGCAGCAGTTGCAAAAGCGGAGAATCTCCCATTATAGATAATGAACGGTAATACGCTTAAATAAATTACAAATAATTTAGATGAAATTTTAATTTATTTCAGTACATTTCGGATGTTATTGTACATATTTAACAATACTTAAAGTAAAATGTGTTCGTATTTAATGATTTAATAGTTTTATAAATAGTTACATTCCATAAAATAATTTTATAACTAATGTATTATATTTGGAAGGAACATGTATTTTATACTTGACTCCTAGAGAAATGTACGAAAATAAAACAATTTCAAAATGGAGCAAGCAATTTTGCAGCTTATATGAAAGCTTAATTCTGTCAAAACTTGTTATTCGTTATAATATCCACTACTTCATATTGTTTGTATTCGTGGATATTGTTACTGGTTTTTATACCACAATATATGATTGTTTGTAATATAGATCATTAACTTCTTTTCCAAATGGTATGCATTTTTTTAATATTGTCATTATAAATAGAGCTTAAAGCACAGATTTTGTGAATATTCACATTTATGTTACAAAAAGTAATAAAATACGTATATTTATAAATATATATATTTATTATTTATTCCTACTTCTACTTTTCTACACTTGTTCTATATGAAATATAAGTATTCCATAATAAAGCTACTGTTTGTACTTTTAAAACTTGATATTGTAAAGGTACAAAATAGAAGTTAATTAGTTGCACTAGCGGCCAAAGCTGAAAATAAATTTTGAGTATATAAATTTTTGATCAAACTTTCTGATCACAAATTGTATATCTGATTATAAACATTACTCTGTTACCTTATAATTATTCTTCAAAATATCAGGATATTCATTTTTTAGTTTAGTTTTCAAACTTTCTAAATCATTTCCTTGTAAAGTACCAATTACTGATAACAAGACTCCTATGAATATAGGAGCAAAAAATAATTGATCACAACATACTTTCTTCAATACTACAATTCCTCCTTTTGAACCAATATATTTATCTAATATTCCATACCACATTCGAGTTGTAGGTCCCTATGATACGATTTTTAATAATGTTTTGTTTATAAAATAAACTCATGTTGAATATTGTAAAGCGCTCCATTAAAATTATTATTTTCTTAAATACAGTATTTAAGATATGTTAATATAGTTATTTAACATTATAACATAGTTAATAAACATTATTTAAACATTTATAAAAATATATACCATGCATGACATTAATTAGTTAAAACCTCTAAATTTACTTACAGCAATAAAAAATCCTATACCACCAAACTGCGCAGTTCGTATAAAATCTAAGTCTTTAATTTCTTTCCGTTCAACTAAATTTTGTGCAATCTGATCTCCAAGTGCCATTAACGTACCTATTTATTTAACAGTATAAATAGTTATCAACATAAATTGCAACGATACAAACATGAAATGCTACATATGTTATTACCGGCTTGCGTAGCTTGGATAAGCAATGGATATTTTGTTAATAATTTTCGGTACATTTTGACAACATTCCACGTATTTGTAGACAGAGCCATTATTATTAATTCGTTTAAAAATGATCACACTTTGGACGTCACGTATTAATGTTACACTTATTATCTACCTTTGATACAAAAAACTGATGTCATGAACTTGAAATCAACAAATTTTAGAACTGCTCAATGAATGTGCTCGTGATACTTTCGTTTCTGTTGGATGAGGTTATAATGCGTTTGACATATACACAACTATAGCTAATGATACGAAGCACGTGACCATTCGATTTCATCCTTACAGGAATACGAACCTGCCTAAGATAAAGGGAATTTATTTCATAGTGATATTATATCTCTATGTATTTATCTCAATGTCATAACACGCTACAAAATTGTGGCGTTGCGTTTGACCGATGAAAAGAGACTCTTCTTTTTTTGCAAAGTAATTTGCAAAAACCAATGACTAACGTATATGTACTTTATTCGACGAGAGAATAGCCGAATAACAATTTGCGTACTTCACTAGCCTAGGAATATAGCATATTTCTGTCTTTTTAATCACGTACATAATAGAGAAAATTACAATAATGGAAGAAAAATGCAACATAAAAATATTATATACAAATTTTTTAATATATTAATAAAGTAACGAATTCTTGTTCTCTTTAACATCAGAGAAAATAAGTAACTAAATAACTGTTTATCGTCTAGTTACTATATTTTCTAGTTGAACAGAGTATAGATGAATCGAAAAAAAGGACAAAAATCGATGACAATGTACTAGGGCAGTGATAAGAGTACCTTATTACTGTCTTACATCATTACTTTTTCTCGCTTTATAATTCGTACATATTTTGTTCATTATATGTGTAATTACAAAGTGAGACCCAGGTAGTAGGTGGTAGGTTGGTATCGCGCTAGGGGTATACTTTCCCTCCAAAGCCAACTATAAACCTTGTTTTGATAACGTACCATCTTTTAACGTGGCCAAATTTTGTTATCTCGTATAACATAATAAAGTTCTTAGATTTGTATGCACGAATGTTAAGTTTACTTGTTAAATATTGGAGAAATGACCACGATAATAAAGAATAACCAACAGTGTCATAAGAGAGAATGGATTTCGAAAATTTTACTTGGAACATTTGTTTTACTTATACTTTTAAGCTTACCAACTTTTTGTCAAGCTCATGGCGATGGTGAAGTACCAAGTTTTAAGTATTCTAAGGAGGCTAACGAAAAATATGTGGATAGTGAACACTTGATACATCACGACGAAGTTGTACATCAGCATAAACATGAAAGTAACGATCATGATCATCAAGAGAAACCAGAAATGTATAATGAAGTGATTGTTAAAGCTACTATATCAACATTAATCATATCAGCTGCACCGTTTCTCATTTTGTTTTTTGTACCTTTGGACAACAGTAAAGAACGTGAATCACTGTTAAAAATATTGTTAAGTTTTGCATCTGGTGGCTTATTAGGAGATGCATTCTTGCATTTAATTCCTCATGCTTTAGTTCCTCATGTACATGAAGTCGAAGAAACTGGTTCGCATACATCTCATGATCATGACAATGAAAAACATGATCATGGGCATGGTATGTCTGTTGGATTGTGTGTATTATTAGGTGTAGTGATGTTTTTAATTGTTGAAAAAGCAGTGCGAATTATAAAAACTGATCACAGTCACTTACATGAACCTAATGCTAAGGGAAATTCATCGAAAGAAAATAAAAATAATAATAAATTGAGGAAAGATTCTAAAGAAAAGAAACCTAAAAATGCTCAAAGTGAAATAAAAATTGCTGGCTATTTAAATCTAGTTGCAGATTTTTTACATAATTTCACAGATGGTCTTGCTATTGGAGCTAGTTACTTAGCTGGCAAAAATATTGGTTATATTACCACATTCACAATTTTATTACATGAAGTACCTCATGAAATAGGAGATTTTGCTATTTTAATACAAAGTGGTTATAGCAAAAGAAAAGTAAGATATTAAGATGATGAGTAAATTATTTATTTAATAAATTGCATAATACAATTGCTATTGCAGGCTATGATGCTTCAACTTACTACTGCGATAGGTGCTTTATTAGGAACTTATGTATCATTACTTGCAGAAGGCATGGGTGAGAATAAACTATTAAATTCAGAGTTCACACGATTATCTAATATTTAATAAAATTAAAATTTTTATTTACAGGAGATGTTGCGACTAAGTGGATTCTTCCATTTACAGCTGGAGGATTTATTTATATAGCAACAGTGTCTGTAATACCAGAACTTTTAACTGATACTAATTTTAGACAGTCTGTGAAAGAAATTATTTCATTACTATTAGGTGTGTATATGATGGTACTAATAGCACAGTATGAATAGATTTCTTTCAGATTTTGTGTTCATAAATTGTGACTACTACTCAAACATTTATTTCCATTTCCATTAGTGAACACTAATGAAAATTTGAATATATTGTATAACATGAATACCAGTGAAAAAAATCATTATATCTATTGCTAATATTAGTATAGCAAAAAAAAGATAAACAAATATAAAAAAACATTCAGATTCTTATTAGAGATCATTTACATTATAAGTGTAAACAGAGAAATTACAGTTTCAATTAACTTAAAATCATATAAAGTAATTTCGAAGAAATGTTACTATTGTTTATGAAAGTACCATGTTAAAAGTTATAAATGAACTAGCCTTATGAAAATAATACATATATAATGCAATATGTCATATTCAGTATATTTGTCTTATCAGTAACATGCAAATCACAATAGTTTTTTAGTATATCATTCTGTATGCAATTACTTATGATAAGATTTTTTATAGAGATCATTTTAACAAATTATTTATGCTATAAAGTGATATATTTTTTACATTAAAATTCATTAATTTTGTATGAATATTGATTCCTTTGATAAGCATGTAATTATTGTAAATGAAAATAAAAATCGTATGTTTTCTATATACGCGAAATGCATAATTTCGTATAACAAAAACTGTGTTTTCAATTTTATTAAAATTACTATAGATTATATTGCAATTATTGGAATTATATGTTACAATAAAAATGTCTTAATTTTCCATAAATTAGAAGTAGAAACTTATAAAATAAATGTTATCTTTATTTAATTCAATATATATATTTACATATTAAATTTACAGTATATGTATATACAAATACTAGCATTTATTTTTATTTTTTTATAATTAAAGTTATAGCATTCTAATACATACATGTAAATGGGTACTAAGATAACAAATCTTGTATTCTGTGTAGGCATTTTTCTGCTTCTACCATAGATTCTTTATCATTTTTAGCTTTTGCCAATTTTTTTCCTTTGTCACAATTTTCTTTTGCTTCGTCATGCAGTCCCTTCAAAATCAATGCATTTCCCAAATTGATATGAATAGAGCTTAAACCATCCATATCTGGAAACTTAGCTCCTACAAATGTAACAAATGAGTTTGACATAATAGAAAACAGACAATGTAATCTACATTCGTATTGATATTACCTAACTTCAGTGCTTTAGATAAATATTCAATAGCTTGATCATATTGTTGTAACATGAAGTTAACACTTCCTAAGTTACTTAGCAAAACAATAGTCTCTTCGTGTTCCTCTCCATTTAGTTTTATGCATATGTTGTAAGCTTGAGTAAAATATTTAAGAGCTTCTGTGTAATGTGATTGCGAGAAAAGCATAGATGCATACCACTCTAAATTTATACCTAACAATTGTAGTACATCTTGGTTTTCACTGTCTTGACTTAAGTGATTTTTCAAACTATTCATACAAAATTTGAAACCTTTCTCTGCTTTTCTGTGTTCATAAAACAAATTTTGCTATAATATATAAAGAAAAGCTAAAAAAAGTTATAAAGTTTTTGTCAATGATTGCTCACTCTAAATCTCCTGTTTTGTTGAATATATCAGCAATTTTAAGGCTAATATGAATAACTGCCAAATCATCCTCTGCAGATCCTTTAGACATTAATCTTTGTAAAACTGAGACGAACAATTTTTCTGCTTTCTCATAATCGTTTGTATCATATGCTAAATTTGCCATTATATCATATACATAAGTTATACCATCATAATGTTGTAAAGTTTGTGCTTGCTGTAAAGCAACATGCAACATTTGTTCTGCTCTTGCAAATTCTTGTTTCTACAAAGGCACAATAAACATAATTATTGTTTATAAATTAAGACCGAACTCATACATTTCATTGTCTAACCTGAATTAATAAAATTGATCGTTTGATCGTCATTTTCAAGTCTTCAACATCGTCCTTCTCTTCCTCGGATTTAAATAAGTTAAATAAAAAACTACTTGATAAAATGTAAAAATTAAATTGCAATACATTTTGTTTATTGTAAGTATTATAATTTCTTGTTCTATTAATTTGTGGCAAATATGATGTACATATTCCTTTCCTTAAATTTAATAAACAAATATTTGCAGCGATGTAATTCGATTTTATTCGTGTTTGGGCATATCTAAATGTATTTAAAAGTATCTTTTGACAATACATCTTATTGAAGTTAAAATTTATTATTACAATAATAGATAGGAATAAATGTAGATTTAATCTACAACAATATTATAAACAATGTACGTAGTCCATTCTCACTCATGTACAGCTAGTGCAAATTTATCTTTTCTAGTGAAAGTGGCAGCCACAGAAAATGGTCCCCGCCTCACGGCATAAAATTGAAGCATTTGCACGCTTTATGCTTAATTCATAGGGATCAATAAATAATAAAATTTTCTCAAGTGGTTACTTTTGAAAGGAAGCTGTTTCATTTTGTAAGAAAGTATGAACAATAATACGTACGAAGTAATTAACACAAAAGTTGAAAATATTATGAACGCTTCCGTTATAATTATTGATAGTTACTGACATACTTGATTTTGTACTGAAATTGCAACCTTAGATATGGAATAACAGGATAAGTGGAGTCAAAACTTATTTATATAGTTTCAACTCGGTAAACGAGAAATTTATAATGGTGGGCGATCGGAATTTAAAGCTAAATTTTACGATTTTCCATTAAAGTACGAAATTACTGCTTGTATCCAATTTTAAAATATAAAAGTGGGATTATACAAATACTTAAATTAATTATTTTACTAGGAAATGTTGTTCATTTTTTCTTAGAACATAAATCAACTTGTTTTTAAACTTTATATATTTGTAAAAATATTATTTGCCGATATCTGTGAATTAAGCATAACATGTACTAATGCTCGCATGGAAGGACACATGGGAGAGACCGGTATCTCTTCATCACTATATGTACAAAGAAAGCTGGACGATATTGTAACTATAGCAGTTGTTTATGTGTCTATATATTTAAATTTTTTGCAGGATATGGTATTAAATTATTGATTTTTTATTTTAAATAAATGTAAGAATTACATTTTGGAACTAATAATTATGTATGTTCGTTAAAAATATATTTTTATTATCAAGACACAAAATAACAGTGTTATAATTTTTTTTCATACAAAGTTGAATTTGTAGTTCATAAAATAGAATGAATATAAATGTATTGTATAATTTTAGTATAATTATTCTTAAACTAGTACAAATATTTATGAAATTACTAAAAATCTGTACAGAAAGTTTTATGCGTACCAAATTTAAGAATAATATAGACATATTGTATCACAGCGACAATTACGTAGTAGTTTCCAAACCCTATGATATGTGTATTAATAGCAATAATCCTGAGAAAAAGGTATGAACATAACATATAATAAACTTTAGAGATATGAAAATAATTGTTACCTTGATAGACATTTAAATTTTTAGGATACACTTCAATTTGAATTAAAAAAAGTTTTACCAAACTTAGCCAATCCAAATTTGTTTCATGAATTTTATTTTGTGCATAGATTAGATTATGCAACCAGTGGAGTTATATGTATTGCACTAAATAAACAAGCAGCACGAGCTGCTTCTAATGCTTTTGAAACAAGAACTGCAAAAAAATTTTATTTGGCATTACTTCATGGTCATATTAACGAATCTTATATTATTATAGATAAAGCAATTGGTTTGTAATTATATCACAATGTTTGATTAAAATTTAATTAATCACATCAAAAGTAACATAATATCTATTAGCAATGACATTATTTGATTAGGAATAGATATAAGAGAAAAGACAGGAAATCATAAAATGTGTGTCAGTGGAAACATGTACTGTGAGAAACCACGAAAATCTTATACAGTTCTTGTAGTATTAGAACGAGGTTTTAGAAATGGAAAACCAGCTACTAAAGTCCTATTATGTCCTGCAACTGGCAGAAGACATCAATTAAGGGTACACTGTTCTTATATTGGTCATACTGTGATAGGAGATTATACATACAGTGAAAGAAAAGACATAGAACCATACAGAACATTTTTACATTCTTTCAGGTATGTTTGCATATAGTTATATAGTAGATCTTACTATCAATTTATCTTCACTTATCTTTTCAAGGTTGATATTAAGCAATGATATTGAAAATTTAGATGTAAAAAGTACAGATCCATTTCAACCTTCAGATCCAAGAAATCAATGGTTTCCAACAAGTATTGCACGTGTTTTAGATAATAATATATTTTCTGATATTGATGATCTTATGCAATAAAATACACATAGTAATCTTTTACAGTTTACTTTATTTAAGCTATTGCTTTAACTCCAGATCCTTCTATTTCAAAGGGAATAATTATCTGTGGTAACTCTGATGACAATTTAATACAAGCGTATCTAAGAGAATTTATTCTATAGAAGTATATGGAATTAGTTATCATGCTTAACCAAGTTGTTCCTAAAGCTGCTCGTTCGCTAACATTATCATCAACCAAATTATTGTGAATAACTGCTGTCACCTACATATAAATGCATATATTGTTTATTATCAAAAGTAAATTATTCTGTATTTTTATTAGAGAATTTATTCTTACCTGATTTATACAAATTACACAAATATTATGTTTACTTAACTTGTGTAATTGTTGTCCAATTCTCCTTAAACTCTTTGATCTATTGCTAGATTCACTGTTCCAATCTTCTACTCTATATGGTGCAGCAATTGAATCTATGATTACTAATCCTATCTTTTTGACAGACATTAATATTGGTATTCTATGAAGTAAACATGTTTCTAATTCATCCTGTACAAATAAGATATAAAGTAATAAAATGAATATTTATTAAGTTAATATAATTAAGTTATAATTACAGTAGTTGAAACATGTTCCACAAATACTAAATCACCATTTATTCCATATTTCTTAGTAACATCTAGCTTTTGTATCAACTCCTGTAATCTTCTTGATGGAAAGATAGATTCAGTACATACGTATACAGCACCTATTAAACATTAAATATATGTTGTAACAAATGTTTTATATAAGTTAATTAAAAAGATCAAACAGTGATTTTTTATTTGCATTTTGATGACACTAAATTTTTGTCATACCAGCATCAAAACCACCTTCTGATTTAGGTAATTGTACGGTTAAACATAATTGTAAAGCTAATTGAGTTTTTCCTGTACTGGCAGCTCCATAAATCTGTGTAATTCCGCGTGTAGTAATACCACCGTCAAGTAATGCATCAAGTTTTGAACAGCCAGTTGTCAGGAACTTAATCCGCTCCTCCACTGTTTTCGCAGTTTCTATTTAAAAAAAAATATATATAAAATAAAAATAACACTAAATATCGTAAATTATAAAAAAAAATAACGTTTAAATACATATAAGCAAGGTATGACACAAACAGAAATTTCAGTTTATCAGACAATATATCTGTGAATAATTTATAATACCAAAATAATCTTCCATTAATTTTCCTTTCCAAAAATACTGATGTATCTGAAATTTTTATTCTTCATGAACAAAAGCTTAACTATAACAGATGTCTGATTTATAAGTTAAATGTTTATTTTTGTATTTACATTTGTACATAATATGTTTGACGTATTTGAAATTAGTTTCTCAGAGATGTAAATTTGCAGCGCACTCTTTAATAAAATACCCGCACAGCAAATTTTTGTTTAACCTTTTAAATGAATATCTTTAATTTCGAATAAATTATGCTCTTAAGAGTTCAAGTAATAAATTCCCGCCATTTATATATTTTTTCGCCATATACATATATAAAAAGCGAAAAGAGGGTAGTGCAGCAGCCCTAAGTACGAAGAAATGTACTGAAGTTAGCCGAGTTATATGAATGGAGTATAATCTTCCGTTAGATGAATACTACATTTTTGGGGAGGGCAGCATGGAAGTTGGTATACCTGATTTTGATAAATCCGTTTGAAAGCGAATTGTAGTGCGGGGGAAGTCTTATCATAGAATTCATACCATATAACGGTGTTTCTAATTTCATTTTAAGCAAGTATTGTTCTTTAATTTTTTTGCGATCATTGACGAAGCTTCGTACTATCTTCCAAGAATGTTTCGATCGAAAAAAGAGGTCGACCGACACGTGAAAGACATTTTTACCAAACTTAAATGCTCCGAGGAGGTAAGGTTACTTTTCAAAAAATATTTTGCTTAATGTTACAAAATGTTGCTATTAATTTGTTACATTTAATTATTAATTTTCTTCTCCGTTGTAATTTAACTTTCAGTCCAAATGTTATGTATGCGTTCATATATAATATATTTATTTTAATTTATAATGTGTTGTATAGAATCTGAGGCCTTGACTTGATTCTTAAAGTGTATACATGGTTCATGTACTAACCTGTATACAACGGTTAATCGGCTTTTCATAAGTCATATAAAAAACGTAATTTTGGGGAAATATCCATGTTTTATTCGCGCATTTCATTGAAGATGTAATTTTTGTATCTTTGCTAATCGTTTCCAATGATATTTTAGTGATAACAACAAAATTTGTCAGAACTAATGTATCAATCTTACCTGTATGAATTTACATACAAACATAGTTTTATGTACATAATTTTTATATTAATTGTAGAAGACATTACGATATTACAACATTGCAAAACTATATTATCAAGTTGGAGATTATGAAAGTGCAAAAAGATGTGTTTCTAACTATTTGGAAATAAGAGATAAATCCGCAGGAGCTCATAAATTATTAGGTCAAACTCTTGAAGCTTTAGGACAGAAGGAAGCAGCATTTACACAATATAAACTATCTCTTGAATTAGAACCAAAGCAAGATGAACTTATTTTAAAAGGTATAATCTTGCAACTTTGTAGTTTCGTATATTTCAAAAACATGCATTCATTTTACTTTTGTTTCGTTTATCAGTTTGTGAACTGTTAGCTGAGACAGACATGAATATAGGTGTTGATGTATATCAATATTGGGTAGATGGAGTTGATAAAAGGTTTCAACATCATCCAATAGTGTTTCAATTAAAGGAAAAAATGTTAACTTTAGGGAAGGCAAATGGTAACAACGAAGACCTAGAAAAACTTATTACCTGTATGTATAAAATTTTATATCTTACAATAATAGACAATATGATCAATGTTTTAATATATTTATTTAAAGTATATAAATACTTATCAACTTTTAAACTAAATTGCGTTTGATAAGTAATCAATTTTTAGCTGAATTAGCAGTACGGCAAACAGATGTGCATCTCCAAGTTAAATTATTGAAGCATTATGCAGAAAATCATAGACTAGAAGATGCATATAACCATGCTGTTGGGATTGAGGCAACGCACATTCACAGAAATAGTATTATATGGTATCGAACTTTAAGCGAATTACTTGTTAAGTGCAAAGATAGCAAAGATTCAGATTGGATATTTTGGGTGTTCTACATTTCTGTGTTGGAGAGATATGCAGCGCTTTGTCTCAAAGAACAGGGTAATATTGTTAAGGAAAGTATATCGAATGCTATGCAAGCAGTATTTAAGTAAGTCAATTTTCATTGAAAATAATGTACAGTTAAAATACATAATGCATATAAATAATATGTGTATATGTATATAGTTGTCTATACACACATACATAAAATTTGTGCACATTTAACATTACCCAATTAAAATATTTATGTTCCAGTTTCGATCAAAGTTTAAGTGATTTTGAAGAGAAACAGTTATCTAATTATCCTGCTTTTACTGAACACATGATGTTGCACATGTGGGGTCAGTTACATTTTCATTTGGCCTGCTTAGTTTTACGAAAAACTAAAGAAGAGAAAGACAGTTGGTCAGAAGCAGGAAGATTATGTGCACCTCTTTTACTAACTGCATTACATGTTACACCTATCGATCCTACTGTTGTATGGACTATGCATTTGTTGGATCGTCTTAAAAGTCAAGTGCACGTATGGTATAGAGAAGGATCATATAGATGTAGTCAAGCTGGTCATGTACTTCAAGATTATGCTCGAGATAATCCTAAAAAATTGCTGGATAGAATCGACAGATATTGTACGAGTTCATGGCGCCAGCGAGTTTATCAAAGAATTTTTGTTGGCCGCCTATATCAAGATGGTAAAACCACGAATTCGTATTTTGCAAATTCCTCGATTTCAAATCCGCCGTTACGCCTGTGTTCGTCTAACGAACTAAAACGATTTGATGAAATTTCGGAAGAAGTGTGGCCAGATTCGTTGCATCATCAAGTATGGCTTGGTTTAAAAACTAGATCTCATAATTCACAGAATAAGAATAATGGGCCTCATCCGAATCAAACATCGCGTGTATTTTGTGAATTACAGTTTTCTGTCTATAATTTATCTCAAGCTGCTCCGGATAGCTTGAGTCGTCTTGATGTTGATGCATTCTTAAACGCAGCAATTCTCTGCGCTTCTACAGTATCGAATCCAGAAGAATTTCTTACATTACCAGCAGACCATACCGATACTCTTTGTACTTGTGCTCAAGAGAAATGGTGGTCTTATGCTTACAAAGTATACACTATGGACAAACAAACATCACTCGATGACGATCTTGGAGAAATAAGATTAGAATTGCAACGAGGATTAGAAGTAATTCGTTGTCTTGGAAATCATGGATTGCATCCTGTTATCTTAGTTCATTTAGCCCGAATATTTCATTATAGAGCAGAAGCGTTGAAGAAGGTAAATCCAGAACATAGCCACATACCAGATTTAGAAGCACGATCTGAAATGTATTGGTCAACAGCTATTCCGCTTCTTGAAAGACTATTAAATAATCAAGTACTTCGTTTAACGAACTCAAAATATTTTAATTGCGAAGGAAAAGAAATGAATAACGCGGAAGTTATTAAAGCTCTAGAAGAAGGTAAACTACTACTAGCTCAACGTCTTGTGCGAGAAAAATTATACGAGAAAGCGATTGAAGCGCTGCAAGCATTAAAATGCCCAGAGGCTTCGTTTTTCCAAGGACAAATGTACGAGAAGCTCGCAGACGAAATCGTTAGTTCTATACCCAGAGAAAGTTTAACATCCGAAATGAGATCGCAACACATAATTATACTTTCAAAAGCTAGAGAATGTTTTTATCTGACATTAGATCGATTACGTAGTCCGGGAACAAATCCGAAACATCCACTGAATTCCGAACTTTTTGCACACATGACCGAGATTGAAAACAAATTGAAACGCATCGATCCAGATTCATCGCGGGGCGATTTAAGTAAAAACGAGTGCGACGGAATGTCGGATGAAAGTTACTCCTCTGCTCATAGCATTGTAGATCAACAAGTTACGAACGTAGCGTTACCAACATTAACAGGATTGGGCGCATCAATTAATATTCTTAGTACCCCACAGAAAAATGTTCATCGTACACCGAAACAATCTAGTACTCCTTACAAACCACAGCATCAGGACATATTGGATTTATCACGAATTCGTAACGAAGCACGTCCAAGCCCTGAACGCCTCGACGCTCAAATTCGTTCAATTAATCAAATGATTCAGTCAAAGGATAACATGATACAATCGATAACGGAACAGAATAAGACTATATTAGAATTAAATAAAACAGTAATGGAGAAGGTAGAAGAATTAGCGAAAGAAGTGGCAGAATTGCGAAAGGAAATTCAAAAACAACGTATTCAACCAACCAACGATGTTAATCCTCACCTGGAAGAAGATTTATGCGTACTGAATGAAGACGATTACAATGATCTGAATTATAATGCAAATCAATCGGGTCCCGCGTCTTCGATATCAGGAAACATATTTCCACCCTCACACAGACATCCATACCCTCAATTGGTATATCCTTCCGCTACCGCGTTTCAAGGATATTATCCTACAGGAATGCCGTTTAGCGATCCGAATACGCAAGCCATTCCTCCTTTATATCCACCAAACGTTTACTCGATGCCGGTCCTGTATCCTAGAACGAGATCGAAAATACCTGAAAATGTATTTCAACAGGGCATATTCACGGCAAGAGTACCGACACAAATATCAGATCTTATGCAACCAACAAATCAGCCAGTGCAAATGCCACTTCCAAAAGTAGAAACATCAAAACCCGAGACAATTATAAAAGATGCGCCTGTGAACAAAGTTCCACCGGTTAATGTTGTCATCACCACTTCTGATATTCTTCCTACCACCACGCAAGTTGTTCAACCAACTCTTAGCGTAACGATTCCTCCGCATTTTAGACAAGGAAATATTTCTGCGCCAGTTGTGACGGAACAGTCTGCTCCTCATTGTTATCAAATTTCTATGCCCTTTCAAGCTACTATACCAACGACGGTAAATCTCCCACCTTTGTCGAACACGCTCACAACTACTCCAGCAAATATCTCGGTTTCAGAACAGCCAAAACAAGAGAACACTACTATTTGTTCAACCGGATCTCCAAATAGTTCCGATCACGAACATGATCCAATACCCGATTTTGTTCCTGTTATACCATTACCGGCAGAAGTTAAGGTCACTACCGGCGAAGAAGATGAAGAGACTCTGTTTTGTGCGAGAGCCAAACTTTATCGTTTCGTGGATAACGAATGGAAAGAACGTGGTACAGGTAATGTTAAGCTGCTGAAGAACAAGGAAGGAAAAGTTCGTTTACTTATGCGAAGGGAACAAGTATTGAAAGTATGCGCGAATCATTGTCTTGCACCTAATATGGAGTTGACTGCCAAGTCAAATAACAAAACGGCATGGTGTTGGGTTGCACATGATTTCGCAGATGGGGAATTGAAAATAGAGAAGTTTTGTATTAGATTTAAAACAGTGGAAGAAGGAATTTCCTTTAAAGAACATTTTGATAAAGCTAAAGCCGGTCTTACTCAGTCTTCTAAGAAAGAAAACGAAATTACTGATAACGTATCGACTAAAATTAATAATGCTGTATCAAGTAACATTAAGAAGTCAGAAAAACCTAAAGTAGAAACAAAAACTTCGGAGCAAGTGGTATTCACATCTGGACAAAGTATTCAGAAACAGTCTGCCGAAGCAGTTACAACTTCTGCAAATAATCTTTCATCAGAGAAATCAAAAACCAGTGCAGCTACAACACTTGGTGGTTTTTCATTTATATCACCTCCAATTATACAAAAGGTAGCTACCACTGAACCTCCTAAAACATCCACCACAACAGAAGTTAAACCATTTGCTGGATTTACATTTAATAAGACAGTGACTAGTGCTGAGAGTTTCACAACTACGACACAGGAAAGTGCAGTCACTGTAACCACTACCACGACTCAGCCATTTACTTTCTTCCTTTCAAAAACCACAGCTTCGCAAACAGGAACAACAACAGTACCAACCAATGTTACCACTCGCAGCACTCCAATTTCATCGTCGCAACCGTTTGGTTTTTCCATCACATCTGAAAGTCCTTCTTCGAATACGTCTCCATTTTCACTTAGAAGACCGCATGCTCCTCCATCGGCTGTCATTGCTTCAACAACTTCTACCATAGGCATTCAAGATGATGACACTGCGCAGGATGAACAGGAAGTGCTGTTCAGTGACAAGATTACTCTTCAGTACTCCAACAGTGATACTAAACAGTGGGAAAATAGAGGCACAGGACAAATGAAATTCTTATGGAGTTCAAAAACGAACAAAGTTCGTTTAACGGTGAAAGATGAAACTAGTTCAAAAGTCCTCTACAACTACAATGTCCTGGCCAAAATGCCATTTACGTTTAAGGATGGTAGTAACACCACCGTCGTTTGGCACTATCAGTACGGACCAGACAATAAAACGGCTACGTTTTCTGCAACCTTTAAAACAGCAGATCAAGCATCTTCATTTTATCGCACTGTCACTAACTATCAGCAAAAAATGGTGAACGATTGTATCTCTGCCGAAAATCTGAAGAAACAGGAAACAACTAAGACAGCGCAAGCAAACAAAACTCAGCAACCATCTTTAAGCGAAATGTTCAAACCACCAGCAGGTTCGTGGGAATGCGATGCTTGTTACACGAGAAACGGCGCAACGAACGCAAAATGTTTATCTTGCGAAACGCCACGTCCTTCGGTACCCGATAAATCAGGTACCACTACTACTACTACTACAAGCTCATTCCCCCAGGTATTTAACCCACCTAATTCTAGATGGAAATGTAAATGTTCCAACACAAATGCAGCCGAAAATAATTACTGTGTCCTTTGTGACGCTCCGAAAGATTCGTCTTTTCCACCTAAGCCGAAAACCGATGGATTCAAGATAAGCTCCAATACCTCCGGACCTATGACTTCCTTTACCTTTGGTATTCCGCAGGACGCAAGCCAGAAAAGCACCGGCGGATTTTCATTTCAGTTACCCGCAGTCAATAACGTTCCTAAAGATTCTAAATCTGCGTCTTCGGATGCTGATTCGCAGTCGGACGTGTCTGGCCCGAAATTTATCTTTGGAATGCCGCAAAAAACAAATACACCGTCAAACAAGAGTTCCACGTTCACTTTTGGATCGCCGGGAAAGTCGTTCGAGTTCAATTTCGCGCCAAAATCGCCAACGAAATCAACTGGTGCCGACGAGAACAGCGAGGAGGAGGTAGTGGAAAGTGACGACATTCATTTCTCGCCGGTGATTCCGCTGCCGGAAAAAATAGAAGTGAAAACAGGCGAAGAAGACGAGGAAATTCTTTACAGTCACAGAGCAAAATTGTTTAGATACGATAAATTGGTTAACGAATGGAAAGAACGCGGATTGGGAGATATCAAGTTACTGCGACACAAAGAAACCAACAAACTGAGACTGGTAATGAGGCGGGAACAGATTTTGAAGCTTTGCCTGAACCACTTTGTGCTACCTGATTTAGAAATGAAACCGAAAGATGATAGAACATGGATGTGGAATGCAGCCGATTACAGCGAAGGTGAAATCGAACATATGCTTTTCGCATGTCGTTTCAAAACGTCCGATATCGCGAAAAATTTCAAAAACGTAGTCGATAATTCGAGGAAGGACAATCAACAAGCTCCGGCTACCAAAAAGGACATTGGAACTGAAGTAGAAACATCCAGTAAAGGTTCTCCGGTTCAAGATATAGAAATTCTGTATGAAGTGAAGGTGACGCCCGAAGAGAAGAAAGAAGCGTTGAGGTTACAGCTGCCAGAGAACTTCTATGCATACAAACAGAAACCAGATTGCCCTGGATGCAGAGGATGCGATGAACGTTCTGAAGAAACCTCATTGGCACCCAAAGCGTTTATAGAAAATCAAAAGCCTCAAACTCCTATGTCTGCGATACAGTTTTCTTCAAAACCTACCAACACCATCAGCGAAGTCACAACTGGAGCTAATGTGTCTTCTGTTTTTAAGCCTGGACCTGGTTTTCGATTGTTTGGAACAGATTCTCTTACTACTACAGCTCCATCGACTTTAACTTTTGGAAATACTGATTCTGGTGCATCGAGTGGCAAGAGTACTAACTTCTCGTTTGTAATTCCTCAATCGCAATCTAGCACAGCTGACATACAGAAATCTGGAACCGATACACAGAGCATTTTATCTACAGATAACTTGAAGATATGCAGTCCTATTACTTCTCAGGCACAGGCATGTACTGCGCCTTCTCCGTTCCAAGCATCTGTGACCCCAACACCTATATCTTTCATATTTGAATCATCTAAGGTGGATAGCCCATTTAATTTGAATGCAGGACAAAGTATATTTGGAGGAATGTCAAAAAAAGACGCTCCTGGGCTGCTTAAACCTAGCTCTCTCAATGTTAGCGTAACCAGTTCTGAGTCAGTATTTTCAAACAGCTTCAATTCTCAGTCAAAAACAAGTACCACAACCGCATCTATATTCGGTGAGACTGAACCGATTTTTGGTTCATCAGCGATGAAAATTAGTTCTGAAATTACAGAACCTGTTTCAGCTTCATTTACGTCACCTGTTGTAACAACAAGCGATATGTCCACCAATTCTGCTAATACTGCAGTCACTACAACTTCTACGCCATTTACGTTTAATTTATTCTTTGGCGGACAAACAAGTGCACCGTCTTTCACAACTGTAACTTCTACGACAACTAACGTTTTCCAAACAACATCCGCGAATGATACTCAAAAAGAGGCTGAGGTTCCCTTCCTCCCGACTTCAGGCGAATCATTTTCAACTTTAGCCGCTAAAAGTACTCCGCCAGTATTCAAAAAAGGTAAGTTGTTTTTATCGGAATTGATATATATCGTAATGCAAAGTATGAAACATTTATCTGCAATATTTATTTTATAGAACCGAACTTTTCATTCGCTGGTGCTGGAGCAGCAGTATTTGGTTCTAAACCGAACACTTCGTTTACCAATAAATCTACACCAAAAACAAAAGAAGACACGGCAGAAAAGAATGATGAAAATGAAGAAGAAGAGTGTGATCAAAATGAAAACGATCAAGAACATGATCCACATTTTGAGCCTATTGTACCATTACCTGATGTTGTTGAAGTACGCACCGGTGAAGAAGATGAAGAGAAAGGTACAGTTTAAAGTAACTCTAAGACTAAATGATGCAGTGTCAATATAAGTAACGCGTTAACTACTATGTTAATATTTATGATTATGTTATAATATTTATTCGTAAATGATTTCATTCATGTTACAGTGTTTTGTGAACGAGCCAAGCTATACAGATACGATAATGCAACGCGCGAATGGAAAGAAAGGGGCGTTGGAGAGATGAAAATCTTACATCATGCAAAATGTGGAACTTACAGATTGCTCTTGCGCAGAGATCAAGTTTACAAAGTAGTATGCAATTTTTTGCTTACTCCGGACGTCAGTTTCAGTAAACTATCGAGTTCGGATCGGGCTTGGATGTGGGCAGGAATGAATCATGCTGAAGAACAACCATCCATAGAACAGTTGGCAGTTAGATTTAAAAATTCAGAACTCGCAACAAAGTTCAAGGACGCAGTTGACAAAATTCAACAAACGCTAACTGAAATCCGTAAGGACTAAGATGAAAACCTCTCGTTAATAACTGCTTTCCTTAATTAATTATTCTTGCTTCTGGTTGCATGATACATGTATATTCACCGTATATTACATGCTATATAAAATATATTTTTTTATCATTACGCATATTAATTATGGTTTTTATTCGTATTTATAATATTGTTTAAGAACATTATAATTTGCGATCAAGTAGATTAGAAAAATTTATGATATTTGTCTTGAGAAACATTTCATCATTTTTCAATAGCACTACGTTGTCCAAAAATATTTTTTGGTTAATTAATTTTGACTTTAAGATGGATTGTGATATGTGGTCGTGATATTTCTTCACGATACAACGATGTATAAAATTATTTTACCAAATCTTGTTTTACTTTGCCATAATTTTATATTTCCAATTAGAAGGAAACAATTATAAAAGATACGTACTAACCGTTTTATGTTTTATAATAAATACAATTTTATAATTAAGTTAGCGTATAATTATAGCAAATTTCAAAGCGCGAATTCTTTTGTTAATAATTTATAAATAATTTTTGTTAAAGTTTAACTGAATTGTATAAAAAAAAACTGTACAAATACACACTTTAATAACCAAACACTTCAATAAAATGATATGATATAAAATTAATCTAAACTATTTTTTTTACTAATCAATATACAAATTCATAAAGGTGCTGAATATCTTCAGTAAATGTTAAACTACTTGTACCTTCGTAAGGCTTCATGATATTAATAACAAGTAAGCCTGTACCTGTTTTTGCTTTCCTTCAAGATTTGTATCATCCTTTCGCACATTACGAGTTAAAATGCGTTTTGTATAATATGTATATTTTTCGTGTAAATTCAGGTGAAAAAAATACAGAAGACAGTCCGATAGTAGAAGAACCAGACGATGAAAATGAAGACGTGGACGATGTAGAACATGAAGATGAATATGAAGACGGAGAAGAAGAAGGTGAAGAAGAGGAGGAGGGAAACGATATCGAAGATGACGGGGAAGAGGATGAGGAGGATGAGGAGGAGGAGCTGGAGAAAGTAGACGAAGAAGACAATGATCAAAATTTTATCATTTTTAAAAAGAGAGCTACGTTATTTGCAAAAACAAATAAAGAAAGCGAGTGGAGTTCTGTAGCTTTAGGAACTTTAATTATTTATCACAATGCAAATATTTTCGGTGAAAAAATAGTATTAAAAGCGGATGAAACGGATGAAACTGTAAGCAGCACGATTATCAGTATGAACACACAGATGCAGGTAAGAAATACATTCAGTGTTTTCTCAAAATTCTGGTCATAAAGTTATTCATGCTGAATATTTTCTTATTTGATCCAGATTAATGGAAAAGAATGTGTTTGGACGGCGATCGATTATGCTTTGAATCCAGCAGAAAGACGTACTTTGAAAGCACTCTTCTCTTCGACTCAGGCTGCACAGCAGATGCTGAAATATTTTGAGAACGTGAGTAGAAGTTTATAGAAACTATGGGGAATTAATAGAAATTACTTATTATTATTTTAATAGGGAGTCCAATTTGCAAAGGAAGCAAATATCATTGAAGAATACTATGATGAAGAATAAAAGACAAGGAAACGAATTTAGATGTTTCTTGTAATAAAGTGTATCTTCAGCATACAAAGCATGTAAATTTAGTTCAATTCCAATTTATAGAAATTATATCCTGTTTTTGTGGATGTAATTGTGTAATCGTACAAATTATTTAAGGATTTATTAATTAAAAAGGAACAAATTTTTTATCGAATTTAATATGTTTTAGGCAATAATATATTGACATATTTAATTGGTAAAATAAAATGTACCAATCAATGAATAGCTTTTAGTTTGTTTGCAATTTGTCATAGTCATTAAATTATTTATTTTATGCGTATACTTTGTTTAAATTTTACATAATTTAAATAAATTTTACTATAATACTAAACGGCTGTTAAAGTTTTCTTTAATTAAAAAGGAAAAGTAAATACCAAAGGAAATTTAAGAATAAGGACTGGATGCTCGATTAAGTTATTGTAGTAACATTGAGCAGTTCACCGAAGATATAAAATTTCAATGTTATATCAAAAATTAAATGTACGTACGTATATTCATTTATATTCTGTATCCTTATATCTCCTAGGTACGAAGATTCCTAAAACATATTTAAATGTATTTTTTTGCTTTTTTACGAACGTTTGCTTAATCTGTAGCTTATAAACTATAAAGTGGCAGACTAAGCGCCTATTCTTGAACAAGCAAAGAAGAACTATATTACATCGGTGTCAGTGGGAATTTATTCTGTTCATTCGCTAAACGAACATTAATGTATACTTTACAATAAAGATAAAAACAGAAAAAAATATCTTTTTACCAATTCTTTTATACGTATTGATGTTTTGTATTTATTATCATGTATAAAATAAGTGTTGCATAGGGGCAGTGATGTAGGTATCGTAGCTGCGACTACAGCGATCCCTAACGGGACTTGTACGTTCGAATAGTATATATTAAGCATTGTTATACGTATTGGAACACACTTCAAATTAAAGTCCGTAGATTGGAGTTAGTATAAGTTTGTGTTGAACATTATACAAAATTTGTATGGTATTTTATCAGTCATTATAAATTTGAAACATGTCTCTTGTAACGAAAGGTATGTAAACTTGTATATATTTATCATTAAAAATAAAAATGTCTCGCTTAATTTTTAGTATTGTAATTTAATGTAAATTAATTTGTATTCTATCGAAGAAATGTAAGTCACTTGTCAATATTTAAATCTCGAATTATGTTTGGTTTTTTAATGGAGTATATTTAATATAGCATATGTAGAAACATAAAAAGAATGAATTTATGTAAATACAGGAAAAAAAGTTCATTGTATATAAGAACATGTACGAATTTGCAAAATGTAACTTTCTCTATAAAAATATGGACAGAGTTTAAATACATCCAATTACATTGAAATAAAACCATAATATATTAATGTTAAATACCTAAATATATTGATTAATTGAACAGTTCTAAGGTTCATAAATATCTTTCTAACTGATTACTTCATTTGTCATAATATATTGTTGCAAATTTGTTTTTTGACCTTTGGACCCAGGTTCATTATTTCTGTTCGTAATGCTAAAGTAATGTAATATATCTAAGATTGCAGATATTTGATCCATATTATCTTATTATCTTGTGTTCATTATTGGTATTTAATATATTTTTTAAATACTATTTCACAGATAATATAAAAATGTTTATGTAATACTTATCTATTTACAGGTGTCTTTATTATTGCTGCAAAACGTACTCCATTTGGTACAATGGGTGGAGCTTTTGTTAATAAAAGTGCAACTGATTTGTCAGTTGTTGCAGCAACTTCTGCTTTACAGTCTGCAGGATTGAAGCCTGAAAAAATAGATAATGTTATTTTTGGCCATGTTTTAAGTGTATGTATTTTATTATTTCTAGTATTTGTAAATGAATTGTTGAATATAATTATTATATAATTATTATTTTCAAAGTTGTCGTCATCTGATGGAGCCTTTTTGGCACGTCATGTTGCACTGAAATCAGGGATTCCTTTGGATAAGCCAGCATGTTCAATAAATAGATTATGTGGTTCAGGTTTTCAGTCAATAGTTAGTGGTGCACAGGTAATAATATATTTTACAATTAATGCATTATATTAAACTGTAAAAAACATAACTGGAATATTGACCATTTATAGAGTATTTTGACAGGAGAGTCTAAAATAGTTTTAACAGGAGGGGCAGAAAATATGAGTCAAGCTCCTTTTGTTGTAAGAAATGTTCGTTTTGGTACAGTATTAGGACAGAAGAATGAATTTGAGGATTCTTTATGGCTTGGATTACTGGATACTTATTGCAATCTGCCTATGGGCATGACAGCAGAAAAACTTGGATCTCAATATGGTATAAGTAGACAACAAGTAGATGAATTTGCTTTGCGGAGTCAACAACTATGGAAGGCTGGTGCGTATATATTACACACCAATACAGAACAGTTTATATCTTGTATATTTTTCAATTAATAGCGGTATATAAAATGAACTTCATTTTTCTTAGCTAATGATGCCGGTCGTTTTAACGAGGAACTTGCACCTGTAACAGTGACCATTAAAAAGAAAGAGGTAGTTGTGAATGTGGATGAACATCCTCGTCCTCAAACAACTCCTCAGAGTTTAGCTAAATTACCTCCTGTTTTTAAAAAAGACGGTTTAGTTACAGCAGGATCTGCATCTGTGCGTTAATTTGTATTTTTCGAAGTTAACTGTATCGAATTAGGGTTGAGTTTATATTTATTAATATGATTTCCCTTTGTAGGGTGTTTGTGATGGTGCAGGAGTTGTTATTTTAGCTAGCGAAGAAGCGGTTAAAACAGAAGGCCTTAAACCACTCGCACGTTTAGTAGGTTCATGTGTTGTGGGTGTAGATCCCAGTATTATGGGAATTGGTCCAGCTCCAGCTATCAAACAACTTCTAAAAGTTACTAATAAAACACTGGAGGATGTCGAACTTATTGAAGTAAATATCTACCAAAATAGTTGAATTATTCGTTCCACTGTATAAATTAAACATTTACTTATATGTTTTGCGTCTTGTTAGATTAATGAAGCATTTGGAGCTCAAACCCTGGCATGTGTCAAGGATTTGAATTTGGATGTCAATAGGTTAAATGTAGATGGCGGTGCTATTGCTCTTGGACATCCATTAGGTGCATCTGGTAGCAGAATTACTGCACACTTAGTGCATGAATTAAGGTATCTTATGAACTAAACAAAATTGATATTACTATACACGAATTACAATGCTAATTGAAATGATTATTTGTTATTTTTATAGAAGACGCAATAGTAAGAAGTTCGGAATTGGTTCTGCTTGCATTGGTGGAGGTCAAGGAATAGCGGTAATGGTGGAAGCTCTGTAACACATATATGATGCAGAGATTCAAGCAATATCAATTGATATTCAATTTATACATTATAAAATGTATTGACATTTATATTTTTGATATTTTGCATACAACTTAAAGAGATCAATATCAAAAGAATTATATGTATATCTACACTTGTATATTAATATAGACTTTTTATTATACTATATACAATGTTCTGATGTTAATAAGAATATAGTACGTTTCTTAAAATTTATACAAATATATTTTGAATACTATTTTAAAGCAAGTATTTTATAAATTTATATTCCTTCAACTATTTGCAGAACTTTGTAGAACAGTAAAAATGGAATACGACATACGTAAGATCTGAAAAACAGCGATGATAAGTTTGTAAACACGTTTTAAGTATTACAAAAATGTATACTTACTCGAACGAATGTCTGTAAAGATAGTTGCATAATATTCCCAGCAGTTAGGATAAGAGGTTGTTGTACTCTTACCATTATAATGCATATGGCTTGTTTAAAATCCTTACTGTTATACCACCAATTACTTGCATAAGCAGAAAAAGTTACGTTCATACTCTGTAAATACGACCTTTGTACATCATCTGGTGGTTGTCAGTGACCAAATTAATTCAGAACAAAACAAACAATTACATACATGAAGATAAAGTTCATTTCCATGCCAACAATATATGAAGATTTGATATGTCATGCAACACATATACATTAACATACCACATAAAACATATGGAATGTAATCTTTCATCTGTAAACGTAATAAGTTTAAAACATAATTGTATGCATCTCAGAAAGCAATAGTTAATGTATAAAATATACCTGTGCTATATTGAATGCTATTAAACAGATAATAATACAATTGACTAAAAATTGAAGAAATATCACAGTGCCGAAAGTATCTTGAATCTGTTTTGAGAAACTGCAGATATTTAATAATTTAGTTGCAAATTTAAACGATAAAATTCATAAAATACTTACTCCAATTCGAAAACTTACTCAAATATCATGTTGCTATGCTTGACGCACGATTTCAAATCTTCGTACAATTTATTACAAGTTTTTGAGGTAGATATCTCCAGGTTAGTATTATTATTTATACCAGTTGGTTCTGCATTTTCTGCACAGTGCATCGAAGAGATATTGGAACTCAAGATCGCTAATTGACAGCAAGCAATCGTGATTAAACCAGTTATTAAAGTATCGATTGCGACATTATTAATACAGCAAAGAAGTATAGCCACAGCTTGATACGAAGAAGTAATTTCGAAGGCCGGTGTCGACGACGTATTATAAGGATACCATCCTTCCATTGACAGTTCTTTGGATCTTTGAGTAAGCAAGTTTAAAACCGGTGTAACGCCCCAAGAAGTCACTGCCATTAAACCAAAGCTTTGATAAGCAATATGATGAAAAATCCCTTGCCAAGTGTAATGCGTTACAATTTTCTCGTATTTGTCATTATCTCTACTAAATGTTTCACTCTCTGTTATATCTGTAAGATCTTTGATACGCTTATGGTGGCAAATAATAAGTATCACCTATACATAAACGTAATAAGTACTTAATAAATGGAAGTATCAATATCTTATCGAAAGGACAATTGAACAGTATTTATTGTTTAATTAATTAATATTAAAAATCATTGTTCTGTCGTAATAATAAAAAAATAAAAAAAATAAACATGTGCGATGGCCGGGAATCGAACCCGGATCAACTGCTTGGAAGGCAACTATG